>OY288270.1:58531980-59255990 GCA_958450335.1 Hibiscus tridactylites | reverse complement strand
GGGTTAAGGGAAAATTCATTAAGGGTACATACATATATACTTTTCATACATTAGGGTTTAGGGTTTATGTTTAGGATTTAATTGCTTAGGGTTTAGGGTTTATGGAAAATTTATTAAGGGTTTAGGGTTCATAAATTGATACATACATATATACATGCTTATATACATTATGGTTTAGGGTTTGGGGTTTATGATTTAAGGGTTTAGGTTTAGGATTTAAGAGTTTAGGGTTTATGGTGTATGGTTTAGGGGATTAGGGATTAGGGTTCATACATTGATATATAAAATCAAAAGTCAAAACCAAGAACCCTAAACCAAAAAATGAAACCCTAAATCAAAACCCTAAACCATACACCTTTAAACCTTAAACCCTAGAACATTAAACCCTAAAAACTTTAAGCCTAAACATTTAAAACAAAACCATAATTCAAATCCCTAAACCATAAACCCTAAAAATAAAACACTAAAACCGTAAACCCCAAAATTGAAACACTAGTTGAAACAATAACACTAAACCCTAACCCCTGAATTATAACCCTAAACCCTAAATTAAAACCCAACCATAAACCTTAAAACTAAAATAAGGACCAAATCGAATATAAAATAAATATTTAAGCTCAATTTCATAAAAATCAGGACCAAATTGAAATAAATGAAAGTATGCTTGCTTGAGGAGCAAGACCCGTATAACGACGCACAACTCGTTAAAAACGTGCAGATCTTTTGACACAGCTCACTCCTATAAATAGACCTTCACCCTCAGCCATTTGACACATTTTTTACCATACCGTTACTCTGCAGAAATTTCTTCTCACCAAGTTCTTCGTTGTTCTTTCCACCAAATCTTTCCAGATCTTATACAAACATCCAACTTCAGTCTAAACTTGTTTCTTCTAGATCAAAACCAAAATTTTCTCAAGAACATCCTCGTGTTCTTCTAATTTCCCCTTTTTAATCCTTCAAAACCCTAATCCTCAAATCAAATATGTTTTACCCTAAACCCCAAATTATTTATAAACCCTAACCCATATACCCTTAACCCTAAACACTAATACCTAATCCTTGAACCCTAATCCATAAACCCTAAACATTTATCCCCAAAATCTATTCATATTCAAAAAGGCCCTAATTTCCTAAAATCTTTTCATTTTCTTTCTAAAAACCCTAATCTCCTTTCATCATCTTTCTGAGAACCCTAAAATCCTCATCTTCTTTCTCTAATTCCAGCCACATAAAAGTCCTAATTTCCTAAAATCGTTTCATCTTCTTTTGAAAACCCTAATCTCCTTTCATCATCTTTTCATCTTCTCATCTCTCAGTTTCGGTAAGTTATTGTCTCATGTCTGTTCATTTTTATTTTTTTATATTGTGATTTATACTAACATTGTGCTCTCTCTTATCTCAGGTATATCCGCGTCTGGGTTTTGTTTGTGGTTTCAGCTTTTTGGCCTTCGATCTTCCTAAAAGATCATTGTTGGTTATTTTTTTTACTTTTTTATATATTTATGTTTTTTGGTTTCTGTTTGTCTGATTGTCTGATATGCATGCTTGGTTGTTTGTCTAATATGCATGCTTGCTTGACTGTTTGTTATGTTCTTTCTCTAATATGCATGCTTGACTATTTATCTTATTTTGGTTTCTATTTATTTTTTTTAATATGCATGATTTGCTGTTTATCTGTTTTTGGTTCTTGGTTTAGGGTTTAATATGCATGATGTAATATTTGTTTGTTTTTTTGGTTCCTGTTAAATTTTTCAATATGCATGCTTTACTGTTTATCTATTTTTTGGTTCATGATTTATGTTTAAATATGCATGCTTTACCATTTGTCTAATTTTGGTTCTAGTTTATGTTTTAATAAGCATGCTTTACTTTTTTCTGTTATTTGGTCCCTGGTTTTTTTTAACATGCATGATGTAATGTTTGTCTGTTTTTGGTTCCTAGTTCTGTTGTAATGTATGTCATGTATGTATGATTTATGTATGGTTTAATCCAAGTATTTAGGCCGCAAACTCGTCTTGCGATGCTACTGGTGTCAAAGAAGGTTCTTTTTAAAGGACCTTGGGGGCTGGTGTAACAACGCCACGTACAAGGATTAAACATGTATGTTATGTTGCTATACATGTTTTAATATGCATGTTGTACTATTTTTCTGATTTTGGTTCTAGTTTATGTTTTAATAAGCATGCTTTACTATTTTTCTGTTGGTCTCTATTCTGTTTTACATTGTGTATGCGATCTGAAAGTATATGACTTGAAAGACTGTTTGTATGATTAAGATTTTTTGTTCTGTTTACTGTTTTGTTGATTATTAAATTATAAGACTTAAACTGGTTCACTGAATAAACTTTAAACTTAAACTATTTTTTTACATACATATTTATTGCCCTTTTTAGTTTTCAGTCTCTAACAACATATGGTAGTATTTTCTTTTCAGTTTTTTTGACAGTTATAGAAGAATTTTCTTATGAGTTGGACTTTCCTGGTGAAAGAGGTAAAAATGACTAACTAATACAGTCTCAAGGTGGTATACTCTTCCTTTTCTTCATTATGTATTTTTTATTACTTTTGTTTATTTCTAATACATATTTATTTGAATGCTTGAAGGAGATGTAAATGATCAACTGTCTGAGACATTTCGTACCTCTAAGAGGAAGGCTACAACTTCAGATGCAGGGGACATTGGGAGAAGAACATCTCATGTTTGGGATCATTATACCTTCATTAAGCTTCCAAAAGGTCTTTTTGCTGAATGTAAGTACTGCAAAACAAAAAGGTATAAAGCTGATTCTTATATTGGTACTTCTAACCCTAAAAGGCATACTGAAAAATGTGAATCTTATAAAGAGTTTCTTGCTACTAATCCCAATAGTAGTACGGAAATTTCTTTTGATCAGAAAAGATACTATGAGTTATTTGTTGAAGCTATTCTGTGTCATGGTTATGCTTTGACTGTGGTTGAGCATGATAAACTTAGGGTTTTGCATCATTATCTAAATCCTAATGTGAAAGATATTTCAAGGTATACTATTACTAAGCATTGCATGTTAAAGTATGAGAAGCGTAAAAAATTGCTACTTGATTCAATGCATTTTGTTTTGAGTCGTATTTGTTTTACATGTGATGGATGGTCGGCTTGCACTTCACGTTCATATTTTGCTTTGAGTTCACATTATGTTGATAATAACTGGAAACTTCAGTCTAAAATTCTGAATTTTCATCGTTTCCCCCCCACCCCATGATGGTGAGTCTATATATAAGTTTGTTAAGAATATGTTAACGGAGTGGGGTCTTGAGAAGAAAGCTTTTACCATTACTCTTAATAATGCTTCTGCAAATGAAAGAATGGTTAAGCGACTCAAAGATGATTTGGATGCAATTTCTCCTTTGCCATGCAATGGTAAGTTTTTTCATATAAGGTGTGGCAATATTCCGAACTTGATAGTTCAAAAGGGTTTGAAGGTAATCAACTCATCTATTATTAAATTACGTGAGATAGTTAAGTTTATTGATTCTTCTGATGCTAGACTTTGTAGCTTTGATTCTGCTATTAATGATTGTGGTTCTGGTTTTTCTAGTAAGTTGGTATTAGATGTTCCTACTCGATGGAACTCTACTTACATGATGCTTCGTAGGGCAATTGAAGCTAACTTGCTATTAACTTGTTTGTTAATAGGAAAAATGGCTTGGATATAATCACCGAGGATGAGTGGGAAACTGCTCAATTGATCTGCAATTTCCTTGAGCCATTCTTTGAAATTTCTACTCTGTTCTCAGGATCCAAGTATCACAGTGCTAACTTGTACTTGGCTAATGTTGTTGTCATTGAGAAGCTGTTGTGTAATGCTCACAATGATCCATGTGAGGGCATTTCTGCAATGGCATGATCTATGCTTGAATTGTATGGGAAATACTGGTCTGATCACTCAACGATTTTGTCCTTTGCTGTTTTGCTTGATCCTCGGTATAAGTTATAACTTCTGAAGGAGTTGTATGGTGTCCTCTATGTTGAGGATGAGGTTAAAAGAAGGGTAAGTGTTGTTTATAATGAGTTTGTTGATATGTATATATATTATTCAAGATCTACACGTTCTTCTTCTTCTAATTCTTCTGTCCAAAGTAACTCTTCGCAAAGTACAAATCAGTCAAGTTTTGGTCGCCCTCGGACATTCAAAAATCAAATCTCTTTCAAGTCAGTGCTTATTTATGCTTCTGTTTTTATATTTAATTATTTTTTCAGTTATTGTTTACTAACTCTTTATATATTTTAATGACAGAACTTTGATGCCAATTTAGCAACTTCAAGGAGGGGTAAATCCGAAGTTGACCCCTACATTTCTTTGCCCCTTCTCCCTCGCACTGAAGATGTTGAGTTTGATATCTTAGAGTATTAGAAATCACAATTTGTTTCTTTTCCTGTACTTTCACTCATGGCTAGAGATGTTTTAGTCATTCCAATCACTTTAGTTGCTTCTGAATCCTCATTTAGCATGGGGGGTCGGATTTTGAACAAGTTGAGGGCTAAGCTTTTTCCAAAAAATGTTGAGATATTTGTAACAACCCGTAATTGGTTGTATGATTTTGAGCCTGAGGAAAGAGATGAAGTATTTCTTGCTATTGTGAAAGATGCTTCAATCTCTAATGTTTCTATTGAAGATCCACTTCATGATTAAGGTATATCCTATTACTGCTTTTTTTAATTCTTATTTTTTTTTCAAAATGGTTTCCGATTTTATTTTCTTTTGTAGGGTTCTTTCACAGCAAGCAAGAAAGCACATTAGTGCTCTAGGGGTCAACTAAGTTATGAATTCTAATGTAAAATCAAGTATTCTGTTAGTGTTTCTGTTTTTTTTTAATGTTGTTGCTTCTGTTTATTATTTAAATCTGTTGCTTTTGTTTATTACTTATTATTGCTGCTTCTGTTTATGACTTAGTGCTGTTGTTGCTGCTGTTTGACTTGGTTTTGCTGAATGCTGGTGCTGTTTATAACTTGGCAAGCAAGAAAGCACATTAGTGCTCAAGAGGTCAACTAAGTTGTGAATTCTGATGTAAAATCAGGTATTTTGTTAGTGTTTCTGTTTTTTTAATGTTGTTGCTTCTGTTTATTATTTAAATTTGATGCTTTTGTTTATTACTTATTATTGCTGCTTTTGTTTATGACTTAGTGTTGCTGCTGTTGTTGTTTGACTTGGTTTTGCTTAATGTTGTTGCTATTTATGACTTGGTGTTGCTGAACGCTGCTGCTGTTTATGACTTGGTGTTGTTGTCGGTTGCTGGTAGCTGGTTGCTTGTTTACATGGTTGTTTTTCTCTCTTATCTAAGTGTTGCCCTTGTTTTAATTATGTTGGTTTCTTACCTATGCAAGTTACCCATAATTAACCTTGATGGTAGCATTTAGATCTTATAGCTCGACGAAGAAATTTTTGGTAGCAAAGTACTTTTAGCTTTAGACTTTGCTATAAGATCCGAGAGCTAATACTATTACCCAACAAACTTCTTGTTTTTTATAAGTTTCAGTTTGTAGAATTACAAGTTTAAAGAATGCTAACTTGTATTATTTTGACATTCTGTATTGAACTCCTTTTTTATAAGTTAACTATCAAGTATTCAAATATTAATAAAAAGCAGACCTTATATTGTATAGTCAGAAAAATATGTTTCAAGCTGATAACAGTAAATACTTGTTTATGTAGTTCAAATTACTAAAGGTTAGATAAGAATAATCAATAACTCTACAATTTTGTTCGGTTCATAAGAAAACAATTATCCTAAATATGTTATAACTTAACATATATTTTGTCATAATTTGTAAATCTAAACTTTTATTTTAAGTTACTGAGAAAAAAAATCAATCTAATTTATTTTGTAACGTAAATATTTTTTTGAATATGTTAAGTAACATAAATATTAGTTAAAATAATTTTTAAATTATCAATTACTTAATATTTCTAATAATTAAAAAAATAAGTTTAATGTATTAGATTAGAAGTATAATATAATGTCTAATTTAATATTTCTTAATTTCATAAATTATTTGTATTACTTAGCTCAATATTTTTATTTTAGTATTTACTCTTCATTAAGTTTTGTAGTTGATAAATTATCAATTACTTAATAAATTATAGCTTTAAGGGGGAAATGTTGTAGCAATAACCATGAATTTTGAAAGATCCACTTGGTCTAGAATATTAACATGGCATTTGATGCAACAATGTAATCACATGGAAAGAATGTCTCGAACTGTTGTGGCCCATTGAATGAATTCAGTAGTCCACGTTAAATGGCAGGCATTATTTACCCAAAATCGGCCATCAACCACTTTCCCTGTACATATTTGTGTCACTTCCAATAATTGAAATAAATAATTCAAAAGGGAGAAGAAAGAAAAAAACTCAAAACGATTTTTTTATTATTTTTATATTTAAAAATACTTTTTTCATGTAAACATTTCAATGTATGATATAAAAATCAGATATAAGTATAATTTTTAAAAAATCAGAATAATCAATGTTCAGGGGTAGTTATAGGCATGTACGACCGCAGAGTTCCTGTAAAAAAAAGTCCCGAAATAAATTGTTATTATATATATAATCATTTTTTTAAAAGAAAATTACTAGCAAATCTTGATTTAACAACATTAGGTATCTTAGGAAAATAATAAGATGAGTAAAATGTGTGTCAATATATAGTAGCAATTGGAAGATTAATAAGATGTTCCCTTAATTTCTCTTTTTCTAAAAGCTTGTGTGTGTGCGCGGGTGCAATTTTGCTTAAAAATACACTTTTAATTTTCGGTTTGTAATTTCATATTTTTCTATTGGTAGCGAAAATTATTCGAATAGGATGACGTTATTCGATGGCTTCTTGTTTCATTACGATAAATTATATTCATTGAATGACATTAATCTCAAATCTTATTATAATAATTTTAAAAATACTCTTAGGAAAGATGTGTTATCTGATGTTGATAGAAATGAGTTATTTGTTGAGCTGAAATTACTCATAGAGCTTTTACCCAAGGAAAAATATAAGAGCCGTGAATTTATTAAAATTTTCAAAATGTTTTAATTGTTTCCCAAATGTGAAAATTGCATATAGAGTTTTATTGATTATTCTTATTATTGTTGCTTTTGTAGAATGAGAAGCTTTTCAAAATTGAAGCTTGTGAACTCATACTTACAGACAACTATATCACAAGAAAAATTAAATAGATTTTTTATGGCAATTGATATTGATCTTTTAGAATAAGTTGATATCGAAAGCATTGTATATGCTTTTGCTTCAAAATATGCAAGAATAACATCACTTTTAAAGTGAAAATGTTAGATTTTTAGACGCTTGTAAGTTATTTTCATGTTGTTTAAGAGAATAATTTTATATTTTTTGTATTAACAAACTTTATTTTAAAAAAATATATATTTTTATTATAAACTATGAGTCTCATATTAATAAATTACACAAAGCCCTTAAATCTTTGAACAAAGCTAGCAGTATCTATTCAATGGTATTCATGGCAAGATGTTGTGTTTCGATTGTGAATGCGGTGACCATTCATTTAAGTTGATTTAATTCCCTTCTCAATATGACTTACATGGACCTGCTGCGTTAATAAATAATCGGTTGGTGGAGTATGAGTTAATAATATTAAAATATTAAGTTAAACAAAATGAATAAGACGTTGGATTTTTTAATAAAATAAAAACTTTATATAATAGTGTTGTAAACAGAATAAAAAGGTTGGAAAATCGTTATTTTCATGATTTATGCAATACTTGATACAAAACAGTCAATTAATAAATTAAAAAAAGTATACATATAATTTGAGGGAAAAGTGATGTTATAATATAAATGATGTATTGTTCATAAATTTAATTAGCCGTTGAAGTAAATCACCATAATGCCAATTGAGTTGCGAATAGACAAAATGCATTAATGGGAAACATTATATTCCTCCGGTGCATTAATAAAAGCTACCGAAGATTTTCAACAATTGTTGTCCAATTTATACGTGTTTCTTTAATGCTATTCTCAATAGGGAAAATTAAGTAATTTCAAAACTAAATGCCAGGTGGTAATTAAGAAACGTGTTTAACATTAATATCTTTGAATATTCAAATTCTAAAACTAACGGATGAGTCTACCACGTGCGACGAACATCGATGAACACCACTAATGATGAACATCATTAAATTAATTAATAAAGATTTAAAATTTCAAGGACCCATCATACAATTAATAATTATTTTAAAAAATTTAATTAAATTATTTTTTATATATATTAAAATTTTATTTTTTAATAAGGGTAAATTATATATTTAGTACCTCACTTATTTCCGTATTTCTATTGAACCCTCATTATTTAAATATTATATCAATTTGACCATATTCTTTATAAAAAATAATTTAACCCTCAACTTAAAACCCTAAACTATTAAACCTTAAACTCTTAAACATATACCTTAAACCATATACCATTAAAAATAATTTCACCATCATCGATTCAATTCAGCTTTTGATTTGTCTCATATTTGCAACATTCATAAGAATACGATTCTTAGGTTAAATTAAATTTAAATCTGAATCTGGTTTTAAATCCAGGGATTACTCATTGAGAAATGTAGCTTCAACAGCTTATGCTCGAGTATGTGCACCGTATCACACATGGGCCGTAAGGACTGTTGTTTCTGCCGGAATGCATACTCTTCCGACAAGGAAACATCTTTTGCAAAAACTCAATGAAACAAGTGATGAGTTTTAATATAAATTTCCCTCATGTTTTTTAACAATTCGAAGCTTTTGTAAATCTCAGACATACTTATATTGTACAACGTTGTGGTTGGCATGCGGCAGATCATTCGGCGAACAAGAAAATGAGAAGGTATATCAGAGCTTCGAGGCTAGTGATAGATTACATCGATGATGGTGAAATTATTTTTAATGATATATGGTTTAGGGTATATGTTTAAGAGTTTAATGGTTTAAGGTTTAATAATTTAGGGTTTTAGGTTGAGGATTAAATTATTTTTTTTTATAAAGAATATGGTCAAATTGAAATAATATTTAGATAATGAGGGTTTAATAGAAATACGGAAATAAGTGAGGTACTAAATATATAGTTTACCCTTATTAAAAAAGTAAAATTTTAATATATATAATAAATAATTTAATTGAATTTTAAAATAATTATTAATTGTATGATGGGTCCTTGAAATTTTAAATCTTTATTAATTAATTTAATGATGTTCATCGGTGTTCATCATTAGTGGTGTTCATCGATGTTCGTCGCACGTTGTAGAATTTTCCTATTATTACAATGTCTTTTAAACCAATAAGCACATGATTCAGTATAGTAATGAAAACACAGAAAGGAAAAGTAGAACAGAAACATGATCATGTGATTTGAGTTTCCTTATACGGAAGTGTTAAACCCGTTTGGTGTAAATTTTCTAAGAAATGCCAAAACTTTCCAAGGACATATATATTCTAAATGTATCCCACATTTTTACCCCTGTTGTCGGAATCAATTGAACTTGTCAAAATTCGAACAGTCGGCTCATGTTTAAAATGCAATTATCAAGATTCTATCAATTAGGTCACAACGGTTTTATTGATTTATTAATACAAATAATTTATTTAATTATTATCAATTAGGCATTAACCAACTTGCTTCGGTGCTTAAGGGAACAATTGTTGTTCTTAGAGGTTACGGGTTCGAGCACCAACAGTTGCAGCAGGGTGATAAAGCATGTATTGTCAAATGGTTGAGAATATATTCAGATGATATACTACTTGTAATCACCTTAGCTTTAAAAAAATACAATAGTATATTTATCGCAAAAAAAAATGCAATAGTATACTAACTATTAAACAAGTTAAACTAGTAATTGGAGGTCTAATTGATTCTACTTCCAATCCGATTTTTATTTATGCATAATGCACCACCCAAATCGACCTCGTGATTTCAATTTTTTAATATACTTAATATATATTAGAATATGGGAAAAGTTTCATGCACTGAGATGAAATATTTATTTATTACAGGCGTATTTAATTTAAGGTTTAGTTTAAGATTTGTAAGTAAAACAGACATTATCACGTGGATTGGGCGTCGAAAATAAGTATGATATTAGGTTGATGCAGCAGCCACCCAACATTTGCATTTTCAAAGAAAAAAAAGGATTGGGAAATTAGAGCATACGTTATTAATTTGTAGCCACTTACAAGTTACCAGATAATCTAAAAACACATGTTTGAAATGACTTCTATTTTCTTCATAACTGGCAAGTAAACCAAACCTTCATAATGGAATGAGGAAAGATTTCGAAATAGAGTTTCAAAACGTTTAATTTATTCACTGAAGCTTAGACATTGAACGCTTTTTGTCACCTTTAAACTCAAAACGATAGTAGATGATGGTCGTTCAGTCTCAAATTTCACCAGTCACTTCGTCTCGGCCCCATGAGTCTGAATTTGACCTCCATTTTGTCGAAAAGTGCTCAGAAATTTACGAATCGGTCAAAAACCATTTGGTTTCTCTCTCGTCGATCTCCTTCCTCTGCCATTCAAATCTTGGAGAAGTTCCTTCATTCTTCAGTAAATGGACGTCGTCAAAAAGTTAACGGATGAGTGATAAAAACATTCAACGTCTAAACTTCAATGGGTGAATTGAATGTTGAACGTTTTGAAACTTCAGTGACCAAAATAGGTTTCAGAGTAAACTTTAGTGACGATTTACGTAATTTACCCTCAAAATTATTATAATGTGATTTTGTTTTTTAAGGATTCTTTATGTTGTTAAAGCATGTCACTCTTTCTTTCTTTTTATTGAAAATTTTATTTCATGAACCCTCCTCACCACATCAGCAATGATCCTAATCATTAAAAACCATCTACATCTTTCTTTTTATATATCATTATTTTATGTGTGAATCTACACTCATGTTTTTTTTCACACCATTTGAAAAAATAGTTATTTAGTAATTTCAATTTGAGTGTACTTATGATATGGTTGGAAATGGTGATTTTGGTGGTTTTTAATGGTTAGAATCATGGTTTTTTTTAAAGGTGAAAGTCTGAAATTTTATTACTAAATCACTAGGGGGGCATAGACCTCATTAATAAACCTCCTTAAGCCTAGATGGAGGAAAAAGGGTGCACTATACCCCAGCCATAAATCAAAACAACGACACACTGTTTTAGGATGACATGAACATATGTGGAGCAGACTCACCCCAATGATCCAAGTACACATGCATGCACATCATGCCGTCCAATAGACCAAAAACACAGATACTAGGATTACATTGCAAAAGCCTGTCAATTAGTTGCTGCCAATTCCATCCTTGGCTCGTTTGTCCGCATCCCGGTTTTTATCTCTACTAAACAGCTTGATCTCGCAATTGCATTTTTGAATAATGCTCACCAAGTCGCTAACCAGCTCCCTAAACATCGTCAGACATGATCTCATACATCTAATCCATGATACATCATTGCTACAATCAGATTCCACCACCAATTTGGACTTCGCCACCCAACCTGATCCAGCAAAAATCTTCACTGCTTCTTTAATGGCCAGTAGTTCAGCAGATGTAGGATCGGCAGTCCCAATTAACTTTGAAAATTCCATGATCATGGTCCCCGTATGGTCCCTCATAATTCCTTCAATCCCTGTTGGTCTGAAACAACCTGTAACTGCGCCATCTACATTGAATTTTACAGTGTCCCTTGGAAGAGGAGACTAACTCTCTAAACAGATCGCCTTTGTTTTATTTGTCTTTCGCCAAACTGTTGGATCTCTTACAAAATCATTTATTGCCATTGATCCTTCCGGCCACCGCGCTTTAGACCACCAACCCAATTTGAGTAGCATGAACTCGAATACTTGTCTGGGATTTGCACCTTTACCTCCAAATACCACATGATTCCTCTTAAGCCAGAAAGACCAAGTAATTGCAGCGAACGACATGTCCTAGATTAGTTGAATTTGCACTGATGTGCAAAGATTGCTCCAGCTATAAAAGAACAATTTACTCTCCTTCGGAAAAACACACTTAACACCCACAACGAACACCACAAGCACCAAACAAACAAAGAGAAGTTACAGTTGAAAAATAAATGATTAATGGATTCCAATTCATAACAGCAAAACGTGCACTTGTCATCTCCACAGATATTTATTCTTCGTTTGCTCAATTCTTCTTTTGTAGGTAAACTGCTATGGAGAAGCCTCCATACAAAGCATTCGACGTTAAAGGGGGCACATTCTTTCCATACCAGTTTCCAGTCGAAGGATGGTTGGGCATTAGTAGTCAGTAACTCACACATTTATTTAGGTGAATATCGACTAGAAGAAGATTTACCCCATCTCATACAGTCAGAAGGATATGTACCTGGTTTGTTCCTGTTGAACAACGCAGAAAAATCTTCCCACAATCTAATCTCCCACTCAAATAAAGCTCTTCGAAGAGGTACCACCCAATGCCACTCATTGTTTACCCATGTACTGAATTCTACGATCTTCACATCTTTCTTCCATGCCAGCATGTAAATTCTTGGGAACTGTTCTTTTAAACTCCTATTGTTTGCCTAGGCATCCGTCCAAAATTCCAATACCCTTCCATCACCAGTTTCAAGATGATGTTGGACATAAAAGGGTCATCATTCAAGGTTGGTGAGCGCAATGGTTTTGAAATATCCCTCCATATCCAGGACATTGTCCTTCCCAAGGTATTGCTGTGAATCAAATTCACCATTCCTTTTTTGTATTTGGCTCTAACAACTTGCTTCTAGAAACTGTCTTGCTTGGTACCGTATCTCTATAGCCATTTATACAATAAGGCTTTATTCTTCTTACCAAAATCAACAAGGCCGAGACCACCCAAGCTCTTCTATGAGCATACCACATCCCATCGGATCCAATGGACTTTGCGATTTTCCAAGGACTCCTAAATGAATTGTGTAACAATTTTATTCAGCTTCGAGGAAATAGATACTGACATTTTGAAGAAGGACAAGTAATACATGGGAAGATTAGGCAATACAGCTTTTGCCAATGTCACTCTTCCACCGAAGGACAAAAATCTAGCCTTCCATAGACTCATCCGTTTCTTGATCTTTTCTAAGACTGGTTTCCAGATAGTATGAGAGTTTCGTTTCACTCCAAGTGGTAGACCCAGATACAAGGTAAGAAGGGTCGACATCTTGCACTTTAGATTGTTTGCCCACTCCTTGCTTTTGCGTTCATCCACATTAACCCCATAATGGTGGTTCTTTTCAGATTCAAACGCAGTTAGGCCAAGGCTTCGAAACATCACAATATACTCTTAATGTTTTGAATTTGTGTCTCACTAGCTTCACAAAACAAAATGAGGTCGTCGATGAACTGGAGATGGGAAACTGTGACCTCCCCATCACCCAGGCAGATTCCTTTAAAAAAGCCTAGTCGAGTTGCTTTATCCAAGACTTGGCTTAATCTTTCAGCCACAATGTTGAAGAGGAGAGGTGTAGAGCGTTTTAGGTGTACTCTATTTATAGGCGCAAGTGCACACTCCTGTCAAGTTATAGTATAAAAGATATCGTCTCCCACAGAGATTGGACAGCTTGATTCGAATTGTTGTTCCTGCACAAGAAAAGTAAATGCACAAGTAAGATGGTTGTTGAAAAGAAAAGTAAAATAAAAACACAAGTAATTAAAAAGGAAGTGATCAGATTGATAGAGAGGGCAGGGTTATATTGCTGCTTAGTGTGAAACTGCGTTGAATAGGTCAAGTTGTTTTGCGTTGCCACGATCTACTGCCTTGGCGGGTAATGGCAGATTGAGGCAGCGGAAACTTTCGCTGCCACAACGGCACTCTGCTCTTGCAACTTTCGTTGTCCCGGCAGGTGAGATGGAGAGAAGTCTTGGCGGCAAGTCTGGCAGATACTCCAAGTTCGGCGAACTAATTCTGAAGTGATCCTACCTATGTCTAGGCTAGGATTCGGTCACTGCGTGATGTAGGCAATACCTAGCAATCTCAATGTAAACCTAACACAGTCAGTCGGCGTTTAGTTGCTCCTTTTAGCCGCTGAAATTCTAACTTATGTTTAAGCCGAATTAGTCAACACCTCATCGTGATGAGACCGTGCTTAATTCTTTCGTGAGTTTGACACTCTCGTGCACGACAAATAGATTTCTTCAACTAGACTTTTGGAACTAATTGAAGAAGTAAAGTACATGAATTAAGAAAACTTGCGAGTATTTTATTGCAAAAACAAACTTAAAAACCTAAACAACCGTTTTCACAACTAATTACAACATAACCCAAACCCAAGAGAAATTTAGAACATGTCGGCTTCTCAAACCCTCTCTAATCTACTATTAATTGATCAATTACAAGCCCTTAAGTGTTTATTTATAGGGAAAGTATAAGGTAATCCTACTTGGGAAGAAGTAGGAGAAGGCTAGGGTAACTCCTACTTGGAGAAGAAGTAAGGTTGAAATACATTAAATAAAAGCTATCTTTTTGGGCCTAAAATCTTCCTTCCTTGAAATTCTCCTATTTTCATGGGATTTACCTTTGACTTTTCTATGGCCTTTTCATGGTCTTCCCGTGGTTTGATTGGCATGCAAATGGTCTCTAAAAATCAGGCTTTTCCTGCTTTTCAAAACGTGTACCACTTTGCATATTTCTGTCACTGTCGTATATGGAAGGTTGCCGCCGAGGCGGGTTTTTCAGCCTAGTTTTGCTTCCCTCAGTAGAAGTTGGCTTAGATCTGGACCATCCGAGATGATTCTGCACAGTTTCCATCCTATTCCTTCACTATGCACGTTGTGGCAGTGCCCGCCCGGGCACCATCGCTTGCGGCATCACCCGCCATGGCGGCATCGCCGGCGGCATCACTGCTCTGTTAGTGAATAAATTTTGTTGTTTTGGGCAGCAGATTCACTTTGCTGTCTTGGGCGGCAGACTCACTTTGATGTCCTGGACAGCAGGTATGGCGACATTATGTCCTCTGCAACGGCTCTCTCTGTGTGGAACTGCTTCAATACAGTTCCTTAATCTACTACCTCAACATCATGTCCTTAGCTCATCTCTTCTTCTATCAGCTTCTATCCCTGGAAAACTAAATCTACACTAAAACAACGTCTTTACTTTACCAAATAACAGATAATCTAGAAAAATATGGCAAAGTAAAGAAATACTGTAAAATGCAATGCATGGTCCTAATTATGCCTAGAATGTACTCAAAAACAGCAATAATATGAGATGAAATGTGCATGAAATATAGAACTTGTGGACACTTTACAAGAGGCGAGAGTGAGCATCCCTGCCTAAGCCCTATTTTGATTCGAAACCTTTCAGTTGGGCATACATTGACAAGAACATAAATGCTTGCAGTCGAAACACAAGAGTTTGCTCACCCTCTCCATTTCTTACTAAAACCCATTTTCATCAAGTCAAGGAATTCCCAATCCACCGTATCATACGCCTTCTAAAAGTCCGCCTTGAATACCACACACTCTAATCCTCTCCTCTTAGCGCTGTCAACCAGTTCATTTGACACAAAAGAGCAGCCAATGATTTGTCGTCCTTTGATAAACGCTAATTGTTTTTCACTAATAATGTCTTTAAGGCAACTCGGCAGCCGGTTAGCTAAAACTTTGTCCACTATTTTGTAAACTCCTCCCACTAGGCTAATTGGCCGATAATCATCAATCGACTCCGGGCACTCATTTTTTAAAATTAGAGAGATTAATGAATGATTAAGGTTCCAATCTCACAGCTTACCATTCCAGAAATCATCCAAGAATGCCATTACATCGACTTTCAAATACTTCCAGAAATCATCCAAGAATGCCATTACATTAGCTAAACCCTTTCCTCCCTTCTCCAGAGTTCCCATAGCTTTGATCGCAACTCTCTTAGCTCCTTAACAATGTTTTCATCCTTCCCTTACTTAATTTGTTCTCCAGTAGCTCAATTTTTATTTTAATATCCCCAATCGTCGCCTTATTATTCCTCTTTCTTTCTCGATCAACCCATCCTTTTATAGCCACCTTGGACTTTTTGAGTTGGAGACCAATTCCCCGCCCTGAGGAGTCCTTTAGAGACTTGGACACCATTGAGCAGAAGTCAGCATTATCCATCCAGTGGTTGAACAATTTAAAAGGCTTGGAACCAGTCTTGAAATTTTCCACACACAATAGAAGGGGGTTATGATCTGAAAGTGATTTGGGAAGAGCTTGGAGGTAGATACCAGGAACCGTGATCGTAACTTCAGGAGAAACCATGATTCTATCCAGCCTACAGAGTGTGAATTTTTGCCTCATATTACTCCAGGTGAATTTGTTGCCAGATAAAAGAAGGTTCATCAGTCCAGTATTATATATAAACTCCCTAAGGGCTCTCATGGAAGATATATTGAAAGATGTCCCAACCTTCTCTTCCTCTTCCAAAACTGAATTGAAATCGCCTCCCACTATCCATGCTCCCCTACTTGCCAAAAATAATAGCTTCTAATTCTGCAAAGATAGACCTCCTTTGCGCTGCATCATTGGATGCGTACAAGTTAATTAGGTTACACTTAAAATTCCAGCCAAAAAAGCTGCCATGAATGACAATATAATTCGCATGAAGCGCAAAGTTATCCATAAAAAAGAAATTCTGATCCTAGAAGCATACGATTCCCCCGACAGAACCAGCTGAAAGGCTATAAATAGGGGTGAGCGTTCGAGCGAGTCGAGTCAAAAAATTCTACTTATTCGAGTTCAATCGTCATATTTTACAACTTGAACTTAAATTGAATTTTTTTTGATTCGAATCGATTTTAGCGAGTTCGAGTCGAGTTCGAGTCGATTCGATTTTTCGAGTTTATGTACAAATTTTAATTGTAACTATTTATATTATTATAGTATGGTTTAGTTGTAATTTAAACAATTTTCTATTTATATCTACATATATATTTCTTCATATTATTTTTCACATGTGTAAAAAAAGATTTTGAATTATATCTACATACATATAAATTGACTTATGACTAAACAATACAATGATTCTAAAAGCACAAAAATAAGAACACATTTTTCATCAAACAAGGTCAATTTGTCTAAATTTCAGTTGTAACAATCAAACCAACAAAAAGAAAACTCAACCTTCCATTATAAACTACGGGCCTCGTTAAAAACCTCCTTCTTATTTAGGTAACGCCAAGACGAGACCAAAGATAGCGGAAGGAGGAAAAGAGTACCCTAAAATATATTAATAACTAAAGCAAATAACACAATAGAGTTTAGAAAATCCAACATCACATGTCAAAAGATACAAACCAATGAAAACAAAAACATAATAGTTCAAAAAAGAGAATTGCAACAAACTTTTTTCCAATTCCCGAATTATATTGTCGAATACCTTAGGCTTCTTCTTCTTCTTCCTCGTGCACTGTTGGCATTTTTGAAAAAGCTTCTTGATTTTCAGGTATTCTAGACAAATCTAGCAAATTTAAAAATATATAGGTTAGTTAAATTATAAATAACTTTATAACATAAATGAACTAAAAATTTAATTTTATTAATCAAAACAAAATATTACCATCTTCCATATCTTGAAGTTCCGCAACATACTCGTCAAGGTTGATGGTCATGGAATCCTTAGATTTTCGAAGCCAATCCTGAGTGCAAATCAAAGCTTCAACCATGGTTAGAGTTAATGAACTTCGAAAACCATCTAGAACACGTCCACATGTGCTGAATGCACTTTCTGATGCAACTGTTGAGATAGGAATAGAGAAAACATCTCGGGCCATTTGTGCAAGAATAGGGTATCGTGGACTATTCACTTTCCACCACAATAACAAATCAAATGAAGCTGAATCGTTTTCTTCTTCATCCTCAGTCAAGTATTTATCCAACTCAGATTTACTTTCAGAACTAACTCGTTGCTTCTTCAAAAGATATTGTTGCACAACCAAACTTGTCTTTGATTGATGCAATTCCATAGACATGGAAGAATATTCATCAAACAAGCAATGCAAATCTCTTTCAATCATCTTCATAACCTCATTAGCAACATTAAGGAAAAGCAAGTTAACCCCAAAGTTCACAAAGCCCAATTTACGTCGCGGATCCAAGATAGTTGCCAAATAAACCAGGGAGTTCATATTTGTGGCATCACCCCAGTACTTATTGTACTTGTCCCTCATTTTAGAAGCCATAGAGACTATGTCTAAATCATTACAATTCATCCATTCATCAAGTAACCAATGTACCGCTATCAATGTTTCCCAAAACAAATTAGAGGTGACATGCAACGATCCGGACACTTTCAATGTAATATCATAAAAGGGCTGTAGAATTTTTAAAATTTTTCGAACATTTTCCCAATCATCAAAAGTAGGAACTCCATCTCCAACTGTGAGGTCAAGAAAAAAACTATTGTCATCACAAACAAATGAATCAAATGCATGCTCATATTTTGCAGCCACATCCAGCATCATATATTTTGAGTTCCACCTAGTAGGCACATCTAACTGCAAGCGAGCTTTAGTATCAATCATTTCTTCTTTTGCCCGATCATAGAATTTTTTCATCCGTAATGGTGATGCTCTTATGTACCTCACAGCAGCTTTAACTCGATCAACAGAACGAGAAGCATGCTTAACACCTTCTTGTACAATGAGATTAATAACGTGTGCAACACATCTCATATGCATATATTCCCTATTTGCAACACAAGTATTTCGATGATTCAATTTCTTTCTCAAGTACTCAATACCAACACCATTAGCGGATGCATTGTCAACTGTAACAGTGAAGACTCTTTCGATCCCCCAATCTTGAATGCACTTTTCAAGGGCTTGGCCTATGCTTTCACCTCTATGAGCAGATATCGGACAAAAAATTATGATTCTCTTTTGCAACAACCAATCATCGTCTATCCAATATGCTGTTAGAACCATGTAAGATACCATTTGAAGTGAAGTCCAAGTGTTTGGTTGTCAAACACACTCTACTAGTCCCTTTATCAAAAGAATTCTTCAACAACCTTTTCATAGAATTGAATAAATCAAGGCAATCCCTTCTAACTGTAAAACGAGATGGGAGATGAAACCTCGGGCATGCAATAGAAAGAAATGACTTAAACCCATCTCCTTCTACAATTCTAAAAGGTAACTCATCAACAACTATCATATTAATCAATGTCTTTCGAATTGCATCTCCATCAAACTTCCAAGTTGAAAAAATTGTCGTTTCACTTTCAGAACTACTCCCAACCTTAGAATATGCTAATTATGATTGCTTGAGATCTGAAGTATTACCTTTAGGTTTTTGTAAGCACGTCTTCAAGTGGTTATTCAGACTGGTTGTGGAACCCCGATTTTCCATGGTGTAAGTTGTGTCACAATGATTGCATCTTGCCCTATTCTCTCCATCTTCAGTTACATATTTACTGAAATGGTTCCAACAAGGTGCTCTTGGTTGTTGTTTCTTTCGGCCACTTTTTTTTCCCATTGACATTGGGTCACTAACTCTAGAAGGAGAAGAACTTTGCGAGCTTTGAGTCCCTTGTCCTTGTGATTCACTCATCTATATCAAAATACAACACTTTAATATACACATAACAAACCATTATTTAACCATATAAAAATATATGAAGACACCAACATTAGCCGAATGGAGATTTGCTTTCTATAATACAGAGAAAGGTATGCAAATTTTCATAACCATTGAGAAACAACAACATCATAGAATCATTCAAGTGATTGCCACAGAAAAAAGAAGATGTTTGAATTTACCTTGCCTATGAAAGCCGACTGTAAGATTATGGAGATTTGTTGGGTCACTAATGAATTGTTCTTTGAAGCTCCTATATGCAGTTTCTCAATGTCATAGATGTTTCCTAACATTGTTCAAATCGAAAAAAGAAAAAAAAACTCCGACTGTAAGATCTTGCAGTACACGGTTAGTATAGCATACAAAGCATGGATTTAGCCAACATGTAAACAACAAGAAATGAAATTTCCGGCAACATAAGATTGAAATCACAAACTTTAGAAAGTAATCAAAATACCATTATCAGATATATCTTTATAACTGAAAGAAACCTAAACTTAAAACAAGAATTTTTAAGATTACTCGTCAAAGAATTTGCTTGCTGGTTGAGATTTCTGGCAACAAGAAATGAAATTTCCGGCTTGCTGGTGCCTGGTTGCGCGCGGCTCCATTCCAGCCTCCAAATTGGGGGAAATCGCAAATTGCCTGGTGCTGGGGTAGTCGACAGAATGGGTGATGCATTGCCTGGTGTGAATGCCCTAACGCAACGTATAATTAAACAAGGGAGGGAATTTTTTATAAAAAAAATAATTATAAAACGCACCGTATCAGAATAGAAGGGAAGGGATTTTTTTATTTTTTGATTATTCGATTTTCCGAAATTTTAACTTTTCAACTCGACTCGAACTCGAAAATTTTTCGAGTTATTCGATTTGACTCGAACAACTCGACTCGAATAACTCGAAATTGAAAAAAAAATCAATTTTTCGATTCGAGTCGAGTTTTGCTCACCCCTAGCTATAAATGCAGTTATTTGTACCACACCCCCAAACTGCAATTTTTTTCCTCAAATCAAAATCCTCCACTTTTGTTTCTTGGAGTAATAGAACACCAACTCTCTTTGATTGAACCAAACTCCTCAACACTCTGCACTTTTCCGGTCTTCCAAACCTTCTAATATTCCAAGATAACAAAGAGAATGACATTCGAAGAATCGAATAATACTCACCAGTTATATTCTGACCACCAATCAGTCTACGCCCCCAAATCATCTTCTAACCCAGACAAAGTCTGTAAAATCTTTTTTTATTTCCTTTGAAGCGAAAACTGATTTTCTATTCAACGTCTAAGATTCTCTCTACTTCAGTATCATCCATTTGACCTAGGGCATTTGAACCTCGCTCCTCTCTTTCCTTCATATTTTTCAGACCAATCGATTCTCTGTCGACTGTATAACCCGGTGCTGCATCATCTATCCCCTCTAGATCTTACTCACCTTTTTCCTCTTGGTAAATCCTTTGGAGACCATAATCCTTAAGTTCAGTTTTTTTTGGAATTTCCTTTCCCCGAGATTTGCCTAGAAAAGGACCACAAATGCTTTTTGGGCATTCTAGCTTTGAAGAAATACGAGGCCCAGTTCTTTTGGTTCTTGATGTACTTGAGCCTTATGTCAAACAGGCTTGTCTCTTGGTCTAGCACTGGGGTTGCGGGTTGACTAGAGCCCGACGACTTTTTGGAGGATTTAGATACGCACGTGATTGGAATATCGGATAGCATTACTTCCCCACTCTGCATTTTTAGGAAATGAGAGACCTAGGGCGGGTCCACTTTTTGTGGAGAAAAGGAGTGTGGTGACTCGACAGTAGCTTTCCCGATGCTATTTTCCCTGTCAACTTTATTGAGCATAATTCAAGCAGTCAACCATTTAAACCCGGCAATTTTGGGTGAAAAACCCCTTTTAAATTATTATTGGGGAAAATGGCTCCCGAAAACTATTATTTGGCAAAATGACCCCCAAACTTGCTAGGTCGGCAGACCTCGCGTTGTGTAGGACGCGAGGTACGATATCGCGTTCTGCACAACGCGATTTTAGTCGACGTGGCATTGCTGTCCGTGTTAACGGCTTTACAGTACCTCGCGTTTTGCAGAACGCGAGGTCCCCGAGAAATTGAAACGGCGGCTGGAATATATCGCACAGACCTCGCGTTCTGTAGGACGCGAGGTCTGTGCAAATCTGCCCTGAACCACAAGCGAAAACAAGTGTGGGTAGGCCTGTTCGAGCCCAATTTTGAGCGTGTAAATTATATATTTTTAGCGATCATCGAGTTTGGGATCGTAGTACTGAAAATTGTCTATCGTATGATACCAACATGGTTAATTTCCGTCCATTATACAATGATTTAAAATAGCTTCGAAAACCCTATGCCATCATCTTTTTTTTATTGAAGTTGCATTTCAACTAATGTCGATTTTCGGTTTAGTAATCCCATTAAATTTATTAAAAACAAAAATTAAATAAACATTATAAAGTTTAATTATAATATGTAAACAAAATTATAATACGTAAACAAAATTATAATATGACATTATAAAATTCAAAAGTGTTTTACATAAAAATTAAAAACATAAGTAGAAAACAGTAAAAAAAAGACTAAAAATGCCTATGTCCACCCGTTCTGCAGTTGGGTGGATGACGCTCACGCTCCGGATACCTCCTGTGTCCATCGTGTGGTGGTCCCTGGTCCCTATCATCCTGACCATCGTGCGTGATATGCGGATCTGTGTTGGGCCCAGGCGGGGAGTAAAACAAGCTACCCATCGGCGTACTCTCCACAATCGGAAATCCATACTGTAAAACACGATATATTCCAGCCGTCGTTTCAATTTCTCGGGGACCTCGCGTTCTGCAGAACGCGAGATACTGTAAAACCGTTAACACAGACAGCAATGCCACGTCGACTGAAATCGCGTTGTGCAGAACGCAATATCGTACCTCGCGTCCTACACAACGCGAGGTCTGCCGACCTGGAAAGTTTGGGGGTCATTTTGCCAAATAATAGTTTTTGGGAGCCATTTTCCCCAATAATAATTTAAAAGGGGTTTTTCACCCAAAATTACCTTTAAACCCATCGCACTGTCATCGAAGCGATATCTTTCTTCCTCGTCCTTCTGGTTCTATGAACTGTGGGCTAATTGACCTTCCAACTGACTTGTGTCAATCCAGCAATGCTCATCCTCATACTCCGTTGTTGAGATTTTGACCGAATAACAGACCTCATTTACAAAAATATTTTCTGAATATGGAATGTCCGATATGTATCTAACCCAGTGAGGATCCTTGCTCGATCTAGCCTCGCCTTCGAAGCCGTTTTTTTGTCAATCTTTATCACATCCGCCCATCTGCTGACCAAAGCCATGTAGACTTGAAGACTCTATGCGATCAAAGGAACGTTTTTAAGAATCACCCAAACCTTCATCTTCTTGTTAAAGGAAAAATGCTCCACTGTATCCAAATCCTCAAACCATGACCTCAGAAGCACCTCTTTCAAATCCCAGAAGATCTGGATTTGTTCTTATTCCTCGAAGTGAATAATGACATAAAAATCGATCCAGGCACTTACTTTCACCTTAAACCCTTCTGAACGGAGCGCTTGTTTTACAAAGTTTGCATCATACATACCTTTTATTTGATCCACCACGCAATTATTCATCCATTCAAACTCCTTTCGATGCAAGCTAAAATGGAAAGGCTCACTTATCAGTCTACTTTCTGCCTTATCCATGCCTTATTTTTTGGCCATATTTGCCATCTCTTCACCCTTATGACCGTCATCCGCTTTTAACACCTATGTTCTTTCTAACATTTTGCAGCATAACCTCCTTGTAGGACCTGCCATCCGTGAGGTAGAAGGAACATTTCTCTACAATACAGCCTGGCTGTGCTTTGTTACTCCTTGTTGCATCGCTCTCTTTTACACTTTTATGTGAGGTTTTATACTTATAAAACTTAATAAAAAGGCCATCCATTTTCCTATTATTCCCAAGTGCAACTGCTCTCCAAGCTTCCTCACGTAAGGTAAATCTCAAAAAAGTGAAAGTGTACCTTCGGTTTCTCCTTCTTGAGTTATTATAAGCAATATAAACGCTTGTGACTTTACCATACCTTGCAAACGCTTCTTTCAGGGTTTTTGGGTGTATCCTTTTGCTGACATAATCCACGAACACTAGAATACCTTGTCTCTGGGGGTAGTCTTTGTTGCTTCGCCTTCTGAAGTCTGCGCTCTGAAGGTGCCGAGAGGAAACCCTATTTCTTTGTTGCTGCTCCATTTTTAAAGAAAAATCCAATAACCACGCGGTAAGAAGGTCAAATAGAATAATTTATTATTTATTTAACTTTCTCTTGCATCATATGCTTACTCTTATGTGCCTCATTTTTTCTGCACGTGCTTTGGTTTTTATCATTTGACATGTAGTATTTTCTTTTTATTTCTTAGCTTACGAGTCGAATATTTTAATGAATAAAATTTTAGTTTGGTCATTTGGTGTCAAACACTCAAACTAATCTAACACGTTTATTGAAGAAGGGTGTTTATAGAATATATGAGAGTTTCTAAATAGATTTAATACCTTACTATCTTCTCTTGTCTTGAACTTGTAAAAGAGTGAAGGACCTTTTTGACCAATAAAAATCAAATGTTTTATCGCTAATTTTCTTGCAAAGAATGATTGTCATACAAAAGGTAAAAATAAGAGTTTTCCCTCTCAAAATTTGGTGATAGGAATTAGTGATTATACATATGAAACTGTTAGAAGTTATTTTAGATGATTTCATTTACTTATAAGTAATATTAAAAGTTGTGTTCAAAGAATTGGTTGTAGAAATTGTGTTTTGAAATGATTTAACTACGGAGGAAATTTATATAGATTAATGTGGATTTCTTTATAAGGTGTCTTATTTAGAGGTAGCAAATTGACCCGAGACTCGAACCGATTTTACCTAATTCCAGACCCGATATCGACCCGAACATGATGACCTGAGCTTGATCCGAAACTCAAAACAAACTGAATCGAACCGAAATTGACCTGATTTTTAGTCGACCTGATATGGACCCAATCCGATTTTCAACCGAACTAAATGGACCGAACCAATTTTCAAGCGAAGTGAATAGACCTGAACCGATTGCATCCAAACCGAAAGCAACCCGAAATAAAGAAAAGATATTAAAAGAAGTAAAGAAAGATTTGATGTGAACTGTCGCACAACTCACCAAAAAGTCAAATATACTGGCTTTATAAAGCCATATATGGGTCTAAAAACTGATCCGACATGAAAACACGATTAAAACATATTGATCTTCTATTGAACCGATCTTGACCCGACCCAAAATCAACCGAACACGATATCAATCGACCCAAAAAGCAACCGAACTGATATGACCCGACCCGAATTACAATCGAACCAGACTAGACTAGACCTAGCCCAAAATCAAATGTAGTCAAAACCGAACATGACTCAAACTGAAATGACATGAACTGAACTCGACCCGTACGACCCGTTTGCCACCTCTAGTCTTAATTAAGAGAGTTATTAACTTTTTTTAATAGAAGAGAGTTAGTAACTAAATTATAGTGAACCCTCTTACATATATATACTTAGGTGCGACTTAAAAGTCCTTTGTCCCTTCAGTTATAAACATCTTAGATAATTTTCGATGACTTGTTTAAATTATTTTTAGTTTAAATATAATTATAATTATAATCGGTGGTCAACTATCAATAAAATTAAAATTCGATGAAATTTAGAAGTAGAATGTTTATTAAAGAGATTTGTTCAAGTGGTAAGCAGTTTGGTATCACTTAAGTATGTCTCGAGTTTGAGGTGTTGTATATGCAGAAAATTTTCGCTGAGAGATTCACCTACTAAAATCAAGTGTACCACGCAGATTGGTCTGAATTAATTAAGGCGAAAACGTGAAAACCGAAATACAAAAAAAATGTTTTAATCGGCAACCATTTATTCCAAAATTTCTCAACCGTTACTGAAATAAATGAGAGAGGTGAGTTTGCACGCGAAGCTTGTAATTTAATAGCTGAAATACGAAACCACCGTCCTGTCTACATGCACAGAGAAATAAACAAGTTCTCATTAAAAATTACTAACATTATTGCTGCTTACTGCTGTTGTTGAGGTTAACTCAAATTCATCTATGAATCGAATTTATATCATAATTAGTTATGCAACGGATTGAAGAACTTTCTTTAAAGGAGCGAGAAATAAACTTTCCCTTACCGTATTTTAGTATTGAAAGAAATATTCATCCAACTATTATAAGAAGATTGAAATTGACATATTTACAATATATTTTAAAAAAATAATACAACCAACAAACAATGATTCCTCGTCTATAAGTGCACAAAAAAATCAACATAACATCCAAAATTAATAACAACCTTCTCTTCATTAACATTTTTTTTTGTTAAAAATCATATTATAGATTTTATCGTAGCATCTTTAACTTAAAAATCGATTTATCTATATTTTGTTCGAGTTTTTTGATTGGGTTTTAACATTTTCTTTCTCTCGTCCTTGTATAATCTCAAGTGGATAATTTCTAGTGTAAATGTCATTAGAAAAATTTACGATTGTGGATAATTATGTGTTTAGTTTACGATTGTGGTTGTATTTTTTTTAATTTTGAATATTTTTTTCTTTTTAATAAAACTAGCCGTATCTATAAAAAAAACCCTCAAAATAAGAAAAATTTGGATAGTATAATCATTGTACAACAATTATATGTTAAAAGAAAAATGCCAACACATATATTAATAAAACTTATTATAAATAAATTCAATGAGTAGTCACAGTGACAAAGAGTGACGTGTTCTAATTAAGTAACTCAAATCAAATAGTTTAGTTTGTAAATGTACGTAATTTTGTCCAAATTTTAAACCGAACATGGATACTACATTGCACTCAAATAGAATTACTAAAAAAATTATTATAAATCGAGTAAGTAAGAAACGCAGAGTATGATCTGAAAACAGAGCAAGAAACACGCGCTAGAAAAGGCGCGTGAGCGGCGAATTAAAAAGCGAATCGGTGATTGGAGAGGGGTGGAATCGGAAGAAGAAAAGTTTGCATGTAGGAGGGTGGAATAAAGAGGACGCTTGGCAATTGACATTAGCTATGGAGCAATGTTTATGTCCACCTGTTTCTTCACTTACCAGACACCATCCCTCTTCAACTAAGGGATTTTTCCAGATTTTAGAATTTACATACAAAAACTGTTCCAGAAACTCAGAAGATGGGTACGGGTTGGTTTGCATGTTGTTTTCCAACACCACCAACTTCATCACCATCTTCTTCTTCAACCAAAATCAAGCTTTTCTTCTTTCTAGTTCCATTGATTCTGGTATCATTCCTTGTTTTTGTTCTGCTCCCAACAAACTCTACTTGGGATTTGATCTCTACCCTCCCTTCTTCCACCTCTGCTGCCGCAAATACCAGCCAGAATCTTGGTGCAGGAGCTATGGAATTGCTTTCCACGGCGGTCAAGACGGTGGATGTTGGAAGCAGCCAGGATGAAGCAGCAGTGTCGGAAGAGGCTGCGGTTAATCTCTCGGCTTTGCCGCCGCATGCTGTTGAAGCAGTAACGAAAATTCAAGAACTAGTGAGTGACTAATTTATTCTCTTTCATGCAATTTTTGTAATTATTTATCATTGTTAGATTCCTTCCTATATAATGCTTGTCATTGTCATTGCCATTGTCAGCATATTTTCTTGCCTGCTGATGTTTGGGATTAGTCATAAATTAATCACTGTTAAAAGCTCCTCAATCATCAAGTTCTTCCGTTTGTTTCCCTATTAATCTCCCCTTATCGGCTGCTGCTTAAATAATCTAGTTCTAAGTTTCTCCATTCTCACATGTCATACGAGAAAGTAAAGTATTTTTATTTTATTTTTCAAGTCTTGGAAATTGTGTTGGCTGGTCAATGGAGTCAAACCTGTAATTTGAAGCTTGGCACATTGTTTGTTTAAGTAATTGCATTCGTATTTCAACACATGATTATGGGCTTAATTGTGTGCAGAATGGTACAAAGGAAGAAAGCTTAAATACCACCATTAACGGGACTGCAAATGCTACGACGTTACCGGTGATGTTACCGGTGAATGAAACGATAGCTCTCCCCTTGAAACAAAGCAGACAAGTTCGAACGAAATTGGATAAGATTGAAGCGGGTTTACAAAGAGCTCGATCCGCCATAAAAGAAGCGAAGAACGGGAGCCAATTACAAGATCCCGACTATGTCCCAATAGGTCCGATGTATTGGGATGCCAAGGCCTTCCACAGGTATCTGTCTGAACTTAGAATTATGTTACTATAACTGTGGAAGAAAAAGAAAATGAGTTTTGATGTCGATCATGTTTTTTTTGTTTAGAAAAGGAAGAAAACAAAATAGAGAAAAGTAGAGGGACAGATCATTAAAGAAATTAGTGCAATTATGTTAAGATAGATTATTTTTCCGTCTGGTTGGGATGATTATGAAGGATCAATAATTGGGGTCATCCAACAAGAGTAATTTGCTTAATAATATGAAAAACCTAAACAGTGTTGAGAAGGCGGGCGTAGTACATTAACAAATAACAAGACGTTTTTTATGTCCCGTCAAAGTACACAAAGCTGATTGTGAAAAGGACTGACCATGAAAATGTATATATCTAGGGAAATAATAACATAAATGAATTATAATTTAATATTCATACTAATATAATTACTTCTTTAGAAAATTATATATTATAAATTATTTAAATTATATATAGACCAAGTCGGTTTGGGTTGGTCGAGCGAGCCACTGACCTATTTGATTTGTCATTTAAAAGGTGTTTCACTTTTTTTTTTTATTTACACTCATTTCTTTTGCTAATTATAGTCTTTAAAATGGTATAGCAAATTTTCATATATTTTAGTTTTTTTGTTTTTCACCTCTAGAATTTCAAATTCTCATTTAAAGTTAGAATTCATTTGCTATTTCTAGATTCTTTTGATCTCAAATCTTTGTAATTTATAGGAGCTACCTGGAAATGGAGAAACAATTCAAGGTCTTTGTTTACAAAGAAGGGGAGCCTCCAGTGTTTCATGATGGTCCTTGCAAGAGCATATATTCCATGGAAGGAAATTTCATTTATCAGATGGATGTTAATACCAAATTCCAAACTCATGACCCCCACAAAGCTCATGTTTTCTACCTCCCATTCAGTGTAGCAAAGATGGTCCGATTCGTTTATTCCCGCGACACCCGTGATTTCGGTCCCATACGAAGGACCGTCATCGACTACATCAATCTGGTTGCGCAGAAATACCCTTACTGGAACCGAAGCCACGGTGCCGACCATTTCATGGTCGCCTGCCATGATTGGGTTAGTTTTCATCATTTCAGCATCATGGTCATGGTTTCTTTTGATTCGTGCTTGGGACTTATATGGTTTTATATGCAGGGGCCGGAAGCTAGCTTTTCACTTCCTTACCTTGAAAGGAACTCCATTCGAGCTCTATGCAATGCAAACACCTCCGAAAGATTCAACCCAGCAAAGGATGTCTCGATTCCAGAAATCAATCTCCTAACTGATAAATTAACCGGTTTGATCGGTGGACCATCGGCTTCTCGGCGTAGTATCTTGGCATTCTTTGCAGGAGGTGTTCATGGTCCGATAAGACCAGTCCTACTAGAGCATTGGGAAGGAAAGGATGAAGACATTAAGGTACATAAATACCTTCCGAGAGGTGTTAACTACCATGAAATGATGAGAAACAGTAAGTATTGCATTTGTCCAAGTGGTTACGAAGTTGCGAGTCCGAGGATCGTTGAGGCATTGTACAACGGATGTGTTCCGGTGCTTATCTCAAAGAGTTACGTGCCACCATTTAGCGATGTTTTGAGATGGAAATCATTTTCCGTGGTGGTATCGGTGGAGGAGATCCCGAAACTGAAGGAAATATTAACAAACATATCGACGAGGCAGTATATAAGAATGCAGAGGAGAGTGTTGCAGGTGAGAAGGCATTTCGAGTTCAATTCTCCGCCGAAGCGATTCGATGTGTTTCACATGATCCTTCACTCGGTTTGGCTTCGAAGACTCAACGTTAGGATCAGTGAGGATGATTGGAGCCGTGGCTAATTGATGGCAGGTTTTTTGAAGTATTTAATCATTTCTAGTGAATTCAAATATTGTTGTAGATGTGTTCTTCCAGTGTTCCATTTGTATGGAAATAAAATAATATTTGATAGCCATAAATGGCAATGAAATCAAAACTTTATGAATAATTTGTGGAGTATATTTTAGAGTTTTTTTTTAATTCCAAGATACATCGAAGCAATCAAAGCTTCATGAGTTCTATTGAAGGATACATCCAAGCTCCATCTTTATATTAGGGGTCTAAACTTTACTAAATTATATCAGTGCGAAATTAAGGGTGAACCAAACATATGTCATTTTCTTTTTTATTTTCTTGAAAAACAAAAATATTTATAAAAATAAAATAAAAATAGTGAGAAATTGAAAACATTATATTTTTTTTACTATTTTTAATGAAAATGTTTTAAAAAAAATAAAAATATGATATTTTTAAATTTTAACTCTATTTAATTCGAAATCAAATCCTACATTTTTTTTAACTATTTTCAATCTTTAAATATTATTTTTTTAGTTTTCACACTTTACTTTTATATCTCACCAATCATTTAAATTCTTCTCTCATCTCCTTATTTACCGGACAAACAATTAAATCTACATATGAGTATTCATTTTTACTTTTGTTTTGGAATTTTTTTGTGTGATAATTTTGTTGTATTGTAACCCCCTCGTCCTGGTCTGGATGACTGACCGGTCCGAGTAGGCTACACGGGAAAAATCGAAGTGAAACCCGCTAAGGCTCCCCTTCAGTTTGCAACCCTATAAAAAAAATTTATTATTATCTTGTCTAAATGGTCTTATTGAATCCTATATGAAAGGTCAACAACGGAAGCAATGAACAAGGCAATCGACTCAACATCATTACAAAACAGTCCATTTTTAACTTTATAGGCAGGCCGTTTCGAAACACCAGAGAGGTGTATCGAAACGCCTTGACTTGGTCAACGGGCCTAAGTCAACACGAGAGGACCGTATCGAAACGGTGGTCAATCGTTTCGAAACACACCCAACGGTCAACTTCTCGTGGTCAACGACATATTAACCGTTTTGAAACACCAAGACCCGTTTCGGTACCCCGATTTATCGTCAAAATCTCAGATTTCCAATGGAAAAAACGTACCGAAATGGCCCTTAAGCGTATCGAAACGCCTGGCCTGAAACAAGAGGCCGTATCGAAACGGGACCAACCGTTTCGATACACGGGCTGCGGAAAGACAAATTTTAGCTGATTTTTTATACAAGGCAGCCCCAAAACTCAACTAAAACCTCCAAGACTCATCATACATCAAATCTAGATGAAAAACACCCAATGTGGACATGCTTAGCACACAACAAACATGTAGGAGCCATACTTTAAATGAATCAATAAGCATAACAAGGATTCATGCATAACACTCAAGACTTAAGCTTTAGACAAGCATACATATAGCATTCATAAAAAGGGATATAAGTTTCAACCACAAGACAAACATGCTTCAAGTAAATATGGTTTACAATCCACAACATATAGGCATACACATAGCCATCATAAATTCAACAAAACAACATGCTCAACAAACACATCATCAATTAAGGAGTTTTACACCAACTCCTCCAAGTCTACACCCTCATCGTCTAGGCATTATTACAATACATAAATCATACTTGAGCTAAAATGAGAACTCTAAAAGCTCCTTCCTTGCCCGCTTGCCTCCCGAACACTAACGATCTGCATGTTGGAAACAAAAGAGAGCGTAAGCTAACTAGCTTAGTGAGAAAAGCTCTACAAATCAACAATCATGTAGTTTTCAAAACACTTTTCACATTTCACATGAAATCAATGAATGCACGAGTGATCATCACTACAAGGCTACACACGGCTCGTACAAACACAACCAACTTACACAACCGTTCGACTAGTAGTTTTTCGATGGGACCACTCATCACCGTAGTTTAGACAACCATCACGTGAGGCTCAACTTCTACACGACTACACAACAACAACAATGCAAGCAACTCGAAATGCACAAGACCACATCATACGACCATTCATAAACAAATAACAAGATGTAGGAGGATTAATTTACACTTGGGTTTAAGTGGACCCTCAAGGTCCCACCCAAACCCCCAAGAGTTCCGATTTGTAAACAAATCGAAGTTCGACATTTTTACTCACCGTTACTACCCAAGAGTGAGCCGAAATCCAAGCTCAAGTCACCGACTTCTCCGGAACGCTCCCGAGGCTTCACCAACAAGATTTCTTGCTTCTAAACATCCCAACACAAATCAAAACAATCTCAAATCACTCCACACAACCATGTAGCAAACCCGGAACATTATTCAAGCATCAAACACATGATTGTCAAGCTATGAGCAACCCCCAAAATCATCAAACTCGAGCAGCCCTTAAACCCAATCCAAAACTTTTGATTTCAACCTCTTTAATACTCTTAAATGATTCCAAAACAACCTTTAACTAACATACTAACATTATCCTTCCATTTCCAACATAAAACAACCCCAAAAACTCCCTTAAAACCCTTCTAAAACCCCACAAAAACCCAAATACGAAAATCATGTTAAAACACTTTGAAATTCATATATGTTGTACCTCAAGGTTCATAAATAACATATCTAACATTATTAAATCAATAGCTTTGATAAAAACTCATAAAGTCACAACCTTTAACATTTTTCCATGAAAAACCAAATTCCTAAAACATTGATGAAAATGAAATCTAATGGTACTTTCAAAGAGAGGAAGATGAGAGCAAGATGAGAATGTGATTACCTTTCAAAACCGAGCCAAAATGAAGAAGCAAGGATATGGAATAGTAAAATGAGAATGAGCTATCTTCTTGTCGTTAGAATTGAAAAATAGGAGAAGGAAGAAGACAAGCTCTCTTTTTTTAATTAAAAGGGGTTTTAAAATGAAGTCCTACTATTTATAGATTTGCCATTAATGAGATGGCAAATCTCATGATTCACATTCCATGGAAGATGTAAAACAATTCAAATTAGTCCAATACAAAAATATTTGCTTTGAAATTACAAGGTCCAAATAATATATATTATTATTTTAATTATAAAACCGTGACTCAAATATTGTTTAAATATTATTTTCACCCGACCCGTAAACACGGGTGTTACATGTATTTTAGTTTTAATGTTGGTGTATTCGTTTCATAGGTGCATGGATATCCAAACATACTGAGATTATTTAATATGAGACATTCTTCTGTTCGAAATGTGACTTTATAAGTAGGCGAAATGTGATTGAACGAAGTATTATTGAGGGAAAGAAGAATTATTTAATATGAGACATTCTTTTATTCGAAATGTGATTGAGCGAAGTATTGGTGTGTTGAAAAAAAAAAGATTGCTATATTAAGAGATATGCTCAATTATCTTCTTAAAAAAACGTTATATACCGAAAGCATGTTGTACTGTGCATAATTATATTAGGTTGGAAACTGAAAATGATGGATTGTTTGAAGAGGGTAAAAGAAAAAATGAACAAGAATTTGATGACACGAAAGCAACTTCTCTTTTGGTTCGAACGAGGAGCACGTCACATTTAATATGTCACAAACTATTGAAATGAATCAAGTTAGAGACGAAAATGCAACATCATTATGGATTAAGTATAGGCAGAAATGAAAATCCAAAAAATAGTCATTAGAACACATTTTATATTATTCTTATTAACAATAAAAAATATTTTTATTGATTTTAAATGTTTTGTCTATTTAATTATAGTTGATTTATTATATTTTTATTTTAATTTAATTATTTTATAATTAATTATTCATTTCTATTTTGAAAAACTTGATACCAAACACATTTTCACTATTATATTTTTAAAAATTAGTTTTCATTTATATTAACCAGACGTGTTTTCTATTTTTTGAAAACTTGAAAATAAAAATAATTTTCTACAAAAGAAAATCGAAAATATTTTTTTAGAACCAAATGGAACCTAAATTTTTAATATAAAATATGTATTTTTTATAAATATATAAAAATTTAAAATTTGATGAGAGAAATTGTATGTTTATATTAAATAGTGGGTCCGAATAAATTTATCCATTTAATGTATATTTTTCAGGTAAATTTGTAAGATGGTAATTTGCTCCTAAAAGTAGTGCGTTATTGAATATAAATGTAAGAACCAAAAATTGGTGGAAAACTTTTTTATCATAGGTAAAGAAGATTACAAAGATTGGTAATCGATGATTACAAAATGAGAAAGTAAGAGCTTTATATAGACTAACCTAAGGAGTATGTTAACTAATTAATTGCATGCTAACAACCTGCTAACAACAATTAAGTTTAGCTAATATAAAATTAGGTTTAGCTAATATCCCCTTAAACTGGAAAACCATGAATGTTAAGTAAACCTAGCTTGATTACAAAAGAATTAAAAAAGGAAATGAAAGAGCCTTTATGAAAACATCAGCAAACTGATTCACAGATCGAACATAGAAGAATTTAACAAAACCAACATCAACTTTCTCTCGGATAAAATATCAGTCCACTTCGATGTGCTTGGTCCTTTCATGAAACACTTAATTGGAGGCCAAGTGTATGGCGAATTGGTTGTCACAATTGTAGAACTAATGTTTTGATATAATAATTGAAAAATGTTTTGGACAAAGTTAAAAAAAATTCAAAACCATTTCTAAGTCCAAACAACTTGAAACTATGTTTATGGGATATTTCAAAAATGTTTTATGTGTTCTCAAAGCCAAATTTAACAAAACCATCCAGGCGTTTCGAAACACCCCTAGGTGTTTCGATACGGGTCTTTACAGTGGCAAAACGTTTTGATATAACCTTGTCTGTTTCGAAACGAGCTTTAATATGGGTGAGATTTTTGCATAGCGTTTCGATACGGCCATTGTCGTTTCAATACGCCTATGTGGCATGACCTCAACGTTCATAAACCCCAACGGCTATTTCCCAACTACCTTTTAAATACAGGGCGTTTCGATACGGGGACAAGCGTTTCGATACGGCCGTTTCAATACGGCCAAGGGCGTTCTGAAACGGGTACTGCATCAGACCGCAACGTCTCTTTCTCTTTCAAGAGTGTTTCGGAACAGGGTCGGGCGTTTCGAAACGGGATGTTGCAGAACTGCATTTATGGTGGGAAATAAAGTCTCCAACGGCTCCAATTCAACCCCAACGGCTAGTAACAACTACAAACTCAATTAGGAGTATAAAAGGGACCTCCAAGCATCTAGTAATGGTTAATGTTTCATTTGTAATACAACATATGATCAAAATGTGTCTTAGTGCTTAATTGTCAATTCCTTGTATAAACAAACACTAGTGAGCCAAAATTGTTATATTTGCTCAACTGTCGATACTGCAGGTCTCACATTCTGATAACCATAAGGAACAGACTCATCTCTAGGCCTCTTTCTAGACGAGTTAACAAAACTCGGTTGTACAGACGTGTTCAGTTGCTTCCCGACTTGATCAAAATTCTGAAGTTTCTCTTTTTTCATTAGTGCAAGAATCCTCTCAATAGTTTTAGCCCGACTAACCATGTTGCTAAATACTTTATCATGATGTGTTGCAACATCTCTCTGAATTGGCAGTCGAAGTCCCTTCAAAAACCAGTCACACTAGTCTTTCTCTGTAATATCCTAAAAATTAGCCTAGAAGATTAGATGTCTAATTAGATGATCAAGTGAATTATTAGATTAAATTCCCAAAATTTCGAATTGAAATTGGTTCATTATGGACCAAATTGAAATGTAGATAAATGTACAATAAGAATTCGGTCAATAGGCTTAATGACCAAACCGAAAAAGGTGGAAAAATTGAGGCTTGCATGCTAAAATGAAAATGCATGGATTAACACTATTAATAAGATGAAATCATAGTATAATTAAGACTTTATATATGAGTTAGTGAAATTATTAAGGGTGATAATTAGGGGAATTAGTTGGGACATGACCCCTTGGTCATATCTCATTTAATTTGTCCCCCTCTCTCATTCCTTAACCGGCTACCCCAACCAAACCACCTATTCCCTTTTTGCTCTTTCACACTAAAAACATAAACATAAAAAGCTAGAGAGAGTTGAGAGCTTCGGTGGAGAAGAAGGAGAGCTTGCATGGTGGTGAAGTCTCTTTAGAAAATTCAAAAGAAAATCGGAAGTAAGTAGATCATTCCTTTCTTAATTCGATTATGGTGGAAAATTCATTAGACCATATGTTATAATTTGTTTAGAAAATTATGAAGATGATGTCTTAAGTGTAGTTGCTGGAAAAATGTAGAAATCTTTAAAGATTAAAAGACATAAAATATTAAGAGCATGCATGTAGTTATGTTGACAGATTTGTTAATTTGCATGACATGCATCTTTGGAAATTCATAGAAATTCTATAATGAGAGTCTAATGCTGAATTTTGAATATGTGTTACCTTGTCATGTTTAAAATAGTAGAAAAATGATAAAATAGAGTTCTAATGGTTGTGTTAAAATCTGGAAGCATAAAATTGAGCAACATGCAAAACTGTCCAACAATGATTCAAGCTGGACAATGAACTTTGAAAAATCGTAGAAAATAATCTACTAAAAGTTTTGATCTGAATTTTTGATATGTTAAAATTGGGTATGTAAATTGAATTTAGGAACAAACGGTGTCTGATTTGGATCTGTATACAGGAAATACGAAATGAATCAATCTAGGTGGTCAGAAATGAGTATAAATGAAAATATGAGAAATTAGAACTTGAGAGTTATAAAATTGGTAAAATTGGATTATATGAAGTATTGCTATATTGAATTACAATCTGTAGGATGTGAAATCCATTAATTTTGGTGGTCAATTTGAAGGAATAAGTGGCTAATTAAAGAAAATAGGAAAATGGAAGCTAGTCGAATTGAACCGAAAAGTTTAGGGACTGTTTTAAATAAAAATGCAAAATTCAGTCTTTAAATGCATAAATTGAATTTTGAAAAATTGCTATTTGCTTGGCTTGAATGCCTTAGATCCTAGAAGCGAAAGGGTCGAAGAGGAAATTGCACCGGGACCGGCTTCGTATCGAGCGAAGGGCATTCGGATACAAAATTAGCTCGACGAACTGTGAGTGAAACGACTTTAGAGTTGGGATTAGAGTCCCAACTGCCTTAATTTGATTTTTAAGTTATGACAAGCATGCAATTTGGACTAATTAATTATTCGATTTTAGTAAGGGAAGAAGGAATAATGGAATTCGGATTTTATGCTTGTGTTATGCGATTTTGTTGCATATGTGATTGAAATTAAATTTATGATTGATATGTTTGATTCCGAATCTGATTTTTGGTTAATTTTACTGTTTTGGATGAATTAATAATGCTGATTATTGGAAATTATTGTGATATTGATTTCTTGTGGAAACAATGAAGTTGTGATATAGTATGTGAGTATGCAATGCTCTTACATGTTATAATTATGTTTGATAAGTTCAATTGAGTATTGAACTATGAAATGAAATTCTGAATTATATGATATGAGTTTGGATTGTTCGAATGCTGATCTGAAATATGTGAATTGAGCTTGTAAATGTTTATATGATCATGTGTGATAACATGTTAACGGAATAAAAATTATAAGCAATTAATCGAAAGGATTAATTAAGAAATTCTGAAATTTTGATTGATTAAGTATCTGATTAAATTAAAGATTGATATGCAAAGCCCTTGGTGTGTACAGTCTGTTTAGGTAGTACGGCTAGCCTAGAGTCTGAGCTCAATAAGAAAATCGGTACGTTAGTGTACTCGATATTATGGTACGTAAGTGTACCTTCTTGCTTAATGTCTGCGGACATTATGATATGTTATATGTGATACGATTTTGGTACGTGGTACCTATTATATGGTGAATTTTGATTCACAACTTCTGTTACACGTGACTTGATTACCTAGCATACTCTACTATCCAAGGCATTGCTAAATGAATAAAATAAACAATTAAAGTAATGCAATCTGAAAATTGAAGGTAAATTCATGAAATTGGTTATTGGAACATTCGAATGAAATATTGAAATTTCATGAATTGTTATTCTTGATATGCTATGAAACTTTAATTTGTGATAAGTTGATAATTATAATTTAAATTGGGTTTCATGGCTTGTATGTGTATTCATGATATGAATGATATGAAAATTATTGTTTGCATTCGAATGGAAATTATATGTCTCTCTATGCATATAATCGATTATTGGCTATTGTGTATCAATTAATTGTGAATTGATTGCATTATTTGAACCATTCGAATGAACTAATGTGCAAAGTGAAACTATATTGTATGATCATAAGAACTTTAATTGGAAACCGAATAGAATAGGGTTTCCTCACTAAGTACGAGAAGTACTTACCACTCGAACCTTTCCTTCCTTCCCCTAAATTTCAGGTTCTAGCATCGTTGACCTCTACCCGTATTCTACTCGTACGAAGCTTAAGTATGATTTTTCCTGTCTTTGTCGTACTTATGATGGGTGGCCTAGCGTTCAGCATGTTAGTTCAGTTTGGTCTGATGGTTATGTTTATGAACTACTACTTTGGTTCGATATAAACTTTTTAGTATGTTTCCCTATATTTTGATATATATGTAAGGGGTAAATATTTGGGATATAGATCGCCCGCGTATATGTTTGGGGCTTGATTCTTTTTGTTGAAATCACTTTTTGTATAGGCAACCTATAGGTTTAGCCGATGTGGTACCCCGGGTTATTTTGTAAAAAGGGAAACTAGAAACGATATGAATGTATGAATCGGATATGATGCATTATATATATAACTATGATGGATGTTTCGGCTATGTATTGAATAGTATTATTCTAACATGCCATCATGGAAACTAGATTTAATTACTTGAATTGGATTATGTGTATGTTACTCGAATGATTAAATTGGAGAATTAAGAAATTGAAATTTGGTAATCCGAATGGAATGAACTATATAACATTCGAATGAATTTTAGAAATTTTAAATGTACACCAATTTGGGTTGATTAATTGATGTTTGAATGAAATAAGAATTTGAATTGATTCTTTCGAATGAAGTATAGTTAATAATCTTAGAAATTAAATGTATAGTTCACTAGTACATGTTAACTTGTATGCAATTTGAAATTTTAGTAAATTTGGTTTTAGGTTAAAAGTTGGAAACCGAATTGTATGATTTCACTTTAGTACCAATAGAATTATGAAATGAGATTTGTATGACTTATGTATAATGTTTGTAATTGATATGTTTGATTATTCAGGGATAGGGAATGAATATAAGTTAGTTAAACCATATGTTTGTATTCGAATAAAAGAAAAAAAAATTACACGTAAATTGTTAACCCTTCCGCTGCCTAATACGATTCTGTTATAAGTTAATATAACGCTCTTTGCCCCTAATCTGGGGTGAGGGGTGTTATATTCTCAGTCGCAACTAATCCATGAGCATACTTTGCCAACCTCCGAAACTCAATCTCATAATCATTTACTGACATGTTGCTCTGTTTCAGATTCATAAAATCATCACGACACTTCGCTAATAACTCAGATCCCACATAACGATCCTGAAATGACTATCGGAAAAACTCTCATGTAACCTGACTAGGTGGAACAGTATCTACCACTAACTCCCACCAATTTTGTGCTTCACCTTCTAACAGTGATACGACGACCCTCAATTTCTGATTGGCTGGATAATCCATCTCAACAAATAACCGTTGTAACTTCTTTAGTCAATATTTTGCATCGGCTGGATGTGTACCAGTTTTGCCCTCAAACAATTTCATCACGACAGCTATAAACTCTGTAGATATGGGTTTCCTCAGACCCTCTGACTGACGAAGGTAATGGAGCAACTCACGGTGAACCGTAGCACTGTTCGGCTGAACTGTCTCAGTGTCATCAACATCATGTAGGTCATCACTTCCGATTTGATGTCCTCCCAACGACTCGTTCTCATTATCCGATATCTCATTCTAATTTTCCATTTGTTCAACAGAAGGCAGATGATCACTACCAAAAATAACATTACGGCCTCGACCACGACCTCGACCTATCATAAAGTTAAAACTCATATGCGGTGGCATAGCAACTATCTACAAAAGGTAATAACCTAGAGTCAGAATCGGTATTGGAGTCTCGGATTTAAAAACACGTAGAGAGTAATTCAATAAAAGCCAACTAAAACCATATCAAGTTTTTCTTCTTCTTCTGAACATTCCCATTTATCCAAAAATATTTCAGATGCATGCAAAAGTCGAAAACATTTCGAAAAGAACTTTTATGAGTCTCACAGTCCGAGGGTTGAACCGTGCTCTGATACCACTAAATATAACCCCCTAAATCCGACTTAGAAGAAAAAGCCGAATTTAGGAAGTTATGTTTTTAATTTGGGCAAAATTTTGGGGTGTTACAAACTCTAAATACTAAACCCCTAAACAAAAACCCTTAAACTAATGAACCCTAAATTGAATCTCTAACCCTTAAAATTAGGGCGCTTGTGAAAACAAAATGTTTTCACCGTCAATGCATGGTATATTTTCCCTTAAAATTATTGTCAAAAATATAGTTTTGAGTAGATGAATGATTTTTTATACATGATGTTGCAATATAATATATATAATAATTAAATGTTTTTAATATTATAATACATAAATATATGAGCATAATCATGATAGAATTTAAAAATATTTTTCTTAAAAACAAAATAAATTTTTAATAATTGTACATATTCTATGAAAAATAAATAAATATTCTTAAAAATTGAGATTGTAAAATTTTTAAACCCAAAAATAATAGTTAAAACTGTAATTCTAACTTTAAAAAATAAATTTCTACCGCAGAAATTAAATTTTTAGATTAAAACTGCTCTACAAATATAATTTCTAGGCTTAATAATAAAATAAGTTACCGAACTATTTATATTGCTCACTTTGGTGTTTAAATTATTTTTTATTCAAAATAGATGCGTAACATTTTTTCCGTTACCAAATTAGGTTACTGAAGTTTGATTTCATTACCGTTTTAAGGTTGGTTCGTTAAAAAAATAGCGTCCAAACAATGCTTGACATGTGGCGCTTATTTTATGTTTTTTTAAAGAAAAAACCTTTAAAATTTTAATTTAAAAAAAATCTAAAATTCTAAAAACTTTCCAAAATAATCCTCAAAACATTAAAATACACAAAATACCAAATCCCCAAATTGTTGTTGTTGTCACTGCTTATTGTTGTCGGTGAGCCTTCCTCTTCAGTCGCTGAACTTAGTCAGTCATTTTTTCTAACATCCCATCGTCAGAAATCTACGACGTGCTAGACGAACGATGATTTTACATTCGTCATCCGACTTGCACACCGTTCGCCGATTCTCTGCGACGAAGTGTTGATGAAAATGGAACTGAAAGAGTGGCCTCGTCGGTTACAGCAGTGTTGATTTGTGGATTTGAGGTTTTGGGCATTTTAGGAATTTTGCGAACTATTTTGAAAAATTTTAAGAATTATAGGATTTAAAAAAATTAAAAATTTAAGTTTTTTTAACAAGGAAAATAAAAAATACATGACACGTGTTTTGTTTTGATCGAATAACAATTTTCTAAACTATCGTTAACGATCAAATACCTAGAATTAAGAAAAAAATTAAAATTTAAGTACTGATTCGAGCGAAAAATAATTTAAACACAAAAAATGAACAATAGGTATAATTTAAACAATTATTTCACTGCTAAGCCTAATTTCTATCCAAAAAATTATTTATATCTTCAAAAATATTTCTTTACCTAGAACACTTTGAATAGACAGTGGTAAACGAAAACGAGCAAGCTTTTCTTTAACATGGAATATTTTTCCTTTTTATTGTGAAAAGACACGTGGAAAATCAATGGACAAGTGGAAAGATATGGCAATGAAAAACGAAGTTTGTTAAGTTAAATGTGATCGCTGACCGACACAGTACATCCAATGAATTCCACCGCTTGATGACATTAACACGTCTTCCTTTCATTAGCCTGGCTGGTGCCACTTGTCAACCAATGGTCTTATGCTTAACACGTGGCAGCTAAGCAATGTGGGTATTTTCCCATCTACGTGTCATGCTCCTAGAATTGTAGCAAATTCTATACATTAGATCGATCCCATGCATTCCACCTTCAGCTGCTTAAGAAAAATATATAAGCATCAAACGAAGGTTTATATAATCACTAAACAGAGTCGTTCTTTTAAAAATTTGAGAGTTGAGAATCTAAGCCATGTCGACAAAGCAAGAGAAGGAGCTCAGAGCAGAGGCGGCGGCGAGACAAGCGGCCGATGATCTTAGGGATATTAACCGCGGAAGAGAATATGGAGAGAAAGTTGTTTACAAGGAAGAATGGGATCAATCGACGCAGCAGCAGCAACAAAGGAGGCCGGAAGAAAGCCTTGTGTATAAGGAGGAATGGGAAACAACCCCGCAGCAACAACAACAGAGGCCCGGAGTTATCGGGACGGTGTTGAGGGCGGTGCAAGGAACATACGAGCATGCCAAAGAAGCTGTCGTTGGTAAGAGCCACGAGGCGCCAGATTTCTCTAGGGAAGGGAACAAATGGGGTACGACTGAAGAAGATTATACAACTGTGAGAGCCAAGGAAACTACCGATAAAGGTGCGACGGAGGCGTCCCTGAAAACAAAGGAGTACGGTGATCGCGCAAAGGAGGCTGCTGGCGAGTACAGAGACTATGTAGCTGAGAAAGCAAACGAGGGTGCCGATAAGGCGAAACAGGCGAAGGATACTACAAAACAAAAGGCTGCTGAATATACAGATTACGCCGCTCGGAAAGCAAAGGAGACGGGAGACTCGGCAGCTCAGAGGACGAAAGAAATGAAAGACTCTGCAACAGGCAAAGCTTCCGAGTATACAGATTATGCATCTCGGAAGGCAGGGGAAGCCAGAGACACTACAGCCCAAAAGACGAAAGAAACCAAAGATTCAGTGACGGGTAAAGCTTCTGAATATACAGATTATGCTGCCCAGAAGGCGAAGGAAGCAAGAGACGCCGCCGCGCAAAAGACATCCGAGTATACCAACTACGCAGCACAAAAAGCTAAGGATGCAAAGGATGCTACAATGGAGACAGCCAAGGGAGCAAAAGATACGACGGCGCAAAAGGCTTCCGAATATACAAATTACGCAGCACAGAAAGCTAAGGATGCAAAGGATGCTACTATGGAGACAGCCAAGGGAGCGAAAGATACGACGGCGCAAAAGGCTTCCGAATATACAAATTACGCAGCACAGAAAGCTAAGGATGCAAAGGATGCTACAATGGAGACAGCCAAGGGCGCAAAAGATACGACGGCGCAAAAGGCTTCCGAATATACAAATTACGCAGCACAGAAAGCTAAGGATGCAAAGGATGCTACAATGGAGACAGCCAAGGGAGCAAAAGATACGACGGCGCAAAAGGCTTCCGAATATACAGATTACGCAGCACAGAAAGCTAAGGATGCAAAGGATGCTACAATGGAGAAAGCGACTGAATACAAGAACTATGCTGCGGAGAAAGCCAAGGAAGCTAAGGACGTGACGGCGGAGAAGGCGAAACAGGGGGCGGAATATGCAGCAGAGAAGGGTAGAGAAGGAAAAGATTATACTGCCGAGAAAGCAAAGGAAGGTAAGGATGTTACTGTTGGTAAGCTTGGGGAGTTGAAAGATTCTGCAGCTGATGCTGCTAAGAGAGCTATGGATTTCCTCACTGGGAAAACCGAAGAAACGAAACAGAAGACATCAGAGACTGCAGAGAAGACCAAGGTGAGCTTCATTTATTTCGACTTTTACTCTTTTTATTTTCATACTGAAATTGCTTAAAATTGGATAGGAGAAATTGAGTGAAACGAGGGAGAAGCTGGGAGGTGATGAAGGTGGAAGGAAGACAAAAGGGTTTACAGAGACGATAGTGGTTAAAGTTGAAGAATCCCCGGCAGGAGCCGTTGATGCAACCTTGAGATCATCTGATGGAAGTTTCAATGATGTTGGGCGTGTTGACGAGGAAGGCGTTATTCGTGATCGCTCCAGCAAGACCAAGATGTGATGGAATATTTATGTTACTTTTCATTGTTTTCATTTCTGTTTCTGTTTCTTTATGGTCATGCAATGGAAGTACTTGGCTTGTAATGGGACTACTTTGTGGTGGTTCTTCTAAATAAAACAACACTAGTATGTATTCCGGATTCCGGAACCACGTGCGTTTTAGAGTTGTTATAACCACAACTATGAACTATGAGAGGTTAATTGAATTAATCTAAGAAAGCCAATTCTTTTTATAAGTAGTTTTGCACGGACTAAACTTGCCTCAGTGATTAAAAGAATAATTCTTCTTCTTAGAAGTTACGGGTTCGAACACTAGCTGTAGTAAGGTGATTGAGCGTTTATTCTCAAATAGTTGTTGCGGTAGCAGCTTTGGAAGCACAAATATGAAGTGGTTGATCTTGAAGTTTCAAATAATTCACTTTTTACGAGTTTCAATGTGATTTTTATGTCTTTTTATCACTAAAAAAATATTTAAAAAATGAAATTGCAAGCCTTAACCTTACATTTTAAATTTTAAACTTTACTCTTATACCTTAAAAATATATTATACTTCAAATTTTTTAAACTTTAATCGTAAACTTCAATCTTAAATTAAAGTGTATATCATACCTCAAATTTTTTAAACCTTAATCATAAATTTTAATTTTAAATTATAGGGTTTAGGGTTGTAAAGAATTTATAGTTAGGGTTTAAAATTTTTTAGATAAAATTTAGGATCTAAAATAACTAGTATAGAAAACGAGGTACTCCTTTTACCTTCCCTAAATTTCTAATCGAATTTAGAAGGAAATTTTCACCCATATATTTTATAATTTTTTATCCTTGTCCTGAAGAAAGTTTGCAATTTTTGTTTAAATTTCTTTCGTTTTAAGTTTTGAGATGATTAACTTTTTATATTTCCACCGATTAATTTGAACGGATCTATTTTCAACTAAGATTATTTACATATACAAAACTTGTTATCCGCTTAAATTATATCAAGCTGCTTATTTCTATTTATAATAATCAATACTTTAATAATAAATTAAATAATAATATAATAAAAAATACACAAAATTAAAATAATATGAATATAGTAAAATAGAATAGAATAAATGGAAAAAAGTCAGAATGATATAATAAAAAAAGGTTATACCTAGCTGTTTACTACTTTAACCAACTTTTATTGATTGAACTGATATTTTCAAAATGTATGAAAAATACATGAATTAATATTTTTATAATTAGATCTTTTATCTCTTTTTTTAAGTGCATAAATAATATCGTTTTTTATGCCTTAATAATCTCATTTATGTGCCTAAACAAATTTTAGACATTTTAAAATCAAATTGAGATACTTACTTTCAGAAGCGGATCTAATGGTGTTCTTCCTAAGTCAAGTAACCTACCATTAAAGAGAGAGAGAATTACTCTTAAACCTAAAGTAACTGAAAGTTACAAAATCAGAAGAGATAAAGAAGAAAAAGATGCAGTAACATAAACAAATCAAAATTGGGCCCAATTTTTTTTGGCGTTTTGTTTATAAGTCCAACAAATATTTCCATCAAACTTATTATAGTCCGAACTTTTTTATACAGAATTCAATTTATTTATTTATTATTATTCGAACAAAATTAATAAAAATAGATCATAATTAATAATTAATTTAAATTTTTATTAAAATTAATTTTAATAAATAAAATATTGTTTTAAACTAATTAACTTTTCTATAGAATAAGGAAATTATTATATAAAATACTAATGTATTATTAAATATTATTTTTAAAATATCGAGAGATGATAGATGTGATGATCTCATGGAAAGAGTTGCATAACTTATGGTTGACAGGTTGAGTATGAAAAGAAGGTTCTTACTATGGACTCAAAATATGTTATTTCGGAAGTAGCTGTTATCGTTGAAGTAGGTCGCCACAAGTCACAAATCTCCACCATTATTGTGTTGAAGTGTTTCTTAGTGTATCTGATTTACAATTGTAACAATTTGAAAATCAATTTAATCGATTTTCTTCTCTTGACAGAGAAAATATTGCGTCCTTGTTTAATTCTATGCTAACAAATTTTAAGAAATTGAATTGATATTTTTTTAATATTCACCGATAAATTTCATTACTAATATTTTAAAATAATGAAGGATTTTAGGATGTGAAGAACTTGAATGAGCTTTTCATCAAGCTTATCGTGACAAATAAGCATGAAACTCATTCAAGAGTCTACTTACTTTTGAAGTTAGTGTTGTCACTTCTCGTGACAAAATCGCGGTAGAAAAATTATATTTAACCATAAAAAATTGTGTGATAGCATGGGTGATCAACTATTGCATATTGTGTGGTTATTTTCATAGAGAAAAAATTGTTTATAGATGTTATTGTACATTGATACCTAAATATGAGAACTTATTGTGAATTACTGCAATCATTTTTATGTATACTAATTTCTATTTTAAATTTCCTATAACTTTTGAATGTCTTGTTCAATTTATTCTTTACATACGTGCAATTATGTTTATTATCGATCGGCGAATTACCAAGTTTAAATTTTTAGATTCGCCTCTTCTTACTTTGACTAAAAAATGATTGTTTGGACACCTAAAAAGGGTAAAAAAAAGTTTAAGTGACTAAAAGGGAAAAACGAAATAATTTGGGCACTTAAAAGGGGCAAAAAAAGTTTGAGCACTTAAAAATAAAAATGTGATAATTTAGACACTTATTTTAGTAAGCCCAGTTTATATAAAATGATCTATTTACCGGACCTCCTGATTTAAATTTAATGCCCCTAATTTTATTCTTACAATCTCTTTTACCTGTTCAACCAGGCTGGTCAATAAAGAAGCAACCCTCTTGTATTTCGTTCCTTCCAAATCATGGCATTATATTAATTCCAATTATCTGGCAAACTTTGACCCGAGACTCGAGAACTGAAATGATTATTTAAATTGAGATTCAAAATCGACCTGAACTCGATGACCCAAAATAAATTGAACCGAAACCGAACCAAATTTTAGTTGATCCGAAATGGACTTGAACCAATTTTGAACTGAATCGAATGGACTTGTAACACCCTAAACCTGATGTCACATTTGGGCTTTAAGCCCAATCCGTTTCCATAAAAATTCTCAACACGGTTTAGCCCAAACAAGGTATTTTCCAAAAATATTAAATCAAATAGTTGAAAACATATATAAACAATTTAAATCGTTACAAAGAAGGTTAGCTTTAACTTAAAACATTTAAACATAAAACTTGATTAATACAATTTCAAAAATAAGAATTACAAACTCTACCACGTAAGGTCCTATGAATACATAGCCCACTAAACATAAGTATCGTACTCTAGAGATCACCACATGCTAGAATCATGTACCGATAGTGCTCCTCAATCCCACGATCCAATGATTAACCTACGCATGGGAACAATGATTCCATGCGATGAGCTTACAAAGCTCAATGGTATACATCTACTCTACTAAACTTCATGCCAGTCATAAACATAAGCATGCAAGCTAGTATGAGTAATAAGGAGAGATAAATAAACATGTGGTGTTACCACTAGTCCCCTAAACACATGCTCTCATCAAAGCAAAACATCATACATGACACACAAGGCCCAACCGTACTTGGAATCTCACCATATCATCCGAGCAAAAGCACGCAAAATCATAACCATAAAGCTAAAGTGAGGCCCGGTGTTACACAGCCTTGGAAACGTACACTCTGAGTGAAACATAAGCATGCAAGCTAGTACGAGCAATAAAGAGAGATAAATAAACATGTGGCTCTACCACTAGTTGCCTAAACACATGCTCTCATCAAAGCAAAACATCATACATGGCATACAATGCCCAACCATACTCGGGATCTCACCATATCATCCTAGATAAAGCACACAAAGTCATAACCACAAACCTAGACTAAGGCTCGGTGTCACACAACCTTGGAAACGTACACTCCAAGTGAGGCCCAGTGTCACACAACCTCGGAAACATACACTATCTCTAGGTGAGGCCTGGTGTCACACAACTTCGGGAACGTACACCCATACACGACATCTCTCCTCGAGTAATATCGGATGAGGCCTAGTGTCACACAACATCGTGAATGTAAATTCTACATATTTAACCATGCTGTTGCAACACTTTTTCTCTATGTATATGGATCCCATAAATCAAAAGTGACTCAACCAGCCAAGTGTAGAGTTCTCAAACTACCCTAACTCTAAAACCCAAATTTTCTTTTCTCTCACCTCCTTCGACGGTGGCTCCAATGGCGACGCCACTAGTAACGACGAGCTAGTCTCGACGGTAGTAGAGGTGTCGACAACAAAAGGTCGGATCTTGGTAGATCAAAGTTTCAAACTCCTCCCTCAACTTTTCTCTCATTTCCTCTTCTTTCTCTCTCCCACCATCCACTTTTTACTTTTTTCCCTTTCTCTCTCCTTATAATATCTTCTTCTTTTTTTTCAACCACCCTCACCTATTTAAAATTCAATACATTCTCTCCCAAAATAACGGGCCCAAACCTAAATATCCTTACATAGGTGTAATCACTCATTTTTGTTCGGTTTGTATAACATAGTAGTATATTATTAAACAAAAAATATATAAAAAAGAATATATATATATATATATTAAAAAACAAAAAAAACAAAAAAAAGGCAAATGCAAAAAAGAAGAAGAAGGAAAGGGTAGAATTGAGCCACATCACCCACCCCATCCCTCACATTGCATATAAAAGGTTGGGTGGGGGTGCTCTCGAGGGCAGCAACAATCGACCATGCCCCAAATTTTTTGGGGCGGCAACCCGAGCACGGTTGCTGGCCCTAGTAGATTCGATTTAGTATTCGGTCGGGATTTTTTGTGTGGCTTGATCTAATTAACTTTTGGGCTATGGTTAGATGACGTGAAGCTTTTCGTAGGGATTGGTCAAAGTTCTTCATTTGAACTTTTAGTGGGGTATAAATTCAATCTTTATTTTTGTATTTAATATTAGCTTAGATTATACTTCAAGTCTTGTTGTTTGTTTCTTAATATAGTTTTTATTTATTTATGCATATTATGGAATTATGTTATATGAGTTACATCAATGTATGTTGTCTTTATTCATTCTCTTTTTATTACATAAAATTTGCATGCCCTTTTATTATTTATATTAGTATATGTTTTGTTCATGCATAATTAATTGTCATTTTTATTCATTTTTCTAGTTTAGTTCTCGATATTCTAGTGGGAATGTCGTTTCGAGTCTTCTGGCGTCATCTCATTTGGTATCATAGGTTATAAATTAGGTTGTTTGATTTGTGTGACCATGTATCCATGCATTTTAGGGATTATTAATTAAGTTAGAGTCGAATTTAAATTTGCCTTAATAAATACGATACGAACATTTAGGTACCAATTTTTTGGGTGCGGTAGGGGTGCGAAACCTTCCCCACTCGTAACCGACTCCCAAACCCTTTTTAAATCTCTAGTTTTATTTTCCAGGTGTCCGGTCTACCTTTTTAAAAATGATCGGTGGCGTCTCCAATGTTTTTTTTTCAAAATACCAGCTTTTAAAAAAATCCCCAAAATTAAATTTTTTTATAAAAGTGGGAAAAACATATTTTCGGATTTTTAGTCGCTACAGGATGGTGGCTCCGCTGGGGACAAAAAATTTGTTTTCAAAAACAAAAAGAGAGCCAAGCCTTAGTTGGGTTCGTATCGTAATTATTGAGTAAGATTTAAATTTGATTTGATTTAATTTTTAATTTCTAAGTCTTGTTTAATTTTTATATAAATTGTCATCATATATTAGTTCTAGTACCCATTAAGCGGGAGTGATTAGTTCTCTTCATGGGGTGTTCACCTCTGTACAATGTTGTAATTCACTTCCGAGATTTGATCCTTATATTTTGTGGGGTTCACACCCCCGTATGGTATATGGGTCGTATCCCCCCTGAATCGATGTCCTAGCGACAGTTCGGGTACCCTTTACTTTAGATCCAAACTGCATATAGTGAACCGTAGAGCTCGCCTTTTAGAGCCATACCAGTATTATGTCTTTTAGCGGTAACCCTATTAGACTGTATTTGTTTTATTTATGCCTTTGTTTGTTATATATATGTTATCTATGTGCTTTTACTTATTTTAATTTATTGCTTTATGTACCGTTCAACATTTAATTTATTATTCGACTCTATCACCGTAGTAACTAGGTTTTTTTAGTGTTTGTTCCTTTTTGTTCCTTTCTTTTTCCACATTTATTTTTGCATCACATCATAATATAGTGTTGATTTAGAAACAGTCCAATTTAGAAGCATTCGAGAAAGGAGAGAAGTCTGTGATGCCGAGAGCGGTAACGATATAGTATCAGTTGAGCCAAATTAAGACCGATCGATAAAAGAGATAAATTGAAAAAATAAGATATGTGTCAGAGGCAGAGACGATGTAGCGTGAATGTAGAAGCGGATCACTGTCAAAGCTAATAGAGGCTATGTTCCCCTTAAAGTTTGAAGATTTCATATTTAGCCCGTTAAAAATTTTATAAATTTTAATTTAGCCCCTTAAAAATTGTATAATTATTATTATATTTCAAAATTTTAAATAATTCCATTTAAATCACATTCTATTTTTTAAAAAAGGCATTGATAAGTTTTGATTTTTTTTCATTTTTTTAAATTTTTAGTTAAACTCTTGCATTTTATAAAAAATTGAATTAAACCCTTCAAAATAATTGGAAATATTAATTTGAGCCTACAAAATTTTCAAAATTTTTAAATAGGCCCCTCCAAACTAGATTGTTAAGATTTGCTCCTAAAGAAGAGACTCATGTTTGCATCGTGCTTGCACGAGTTAATGATCTTTCCCAAAAGCTTTCAGGTATGTAGAATACATTGTCGCAAACCTTTTGAGCAGTAGAAGAAGAGAACGGTGAGATCGCCCCTTAGTCTTAAAGCGAAGTTAAGATATGGAGTACGAGCCTTGCTTCATGAAGTCGAGATGTCAAGACGAAAAGCTAACCGTTTCTTGTAATTCATTATTACAGCTCCTTGTAATCAGCCATGTTATCCGTAAAATGAATGTCTTTCTAATGATTGTTTGAGAATTGACATCTTCATCCGCATTCATCATTACAATTATGACATTTATCATACTGACACAATTTTCTTTTTGGGTTAATTCTTTTTCACATTTGTTTTGCATTACATTCTCATGGCATAAAATGAGGTATTAATTTTCACAAGTGACCATCGTTGTAGAGGGCAATTATAACGAATAAAAGATCTCGTGATCAGATAAAACAAACAAATGTGGAACGGTGTCCTAACAGTACACTGAAGAATAGAGAGGGTGATTCGTTCCAAGATTTTGATCCAAACAAGATAGTTGATACTCGTGTTGGGAACAAGCGAATTGAAGAAGTCGATGCGGCAGATGCAGTAATACTGTTGAATCAAAATGTGGATCCAACGTTACACCGTGGAGGAAAATTGACTCGCTTGTTGGACAAAGTCAAAAAAAGTTAGGGGTTAGGGCTCATTCGTATTTGTAAAAGCCCACGAGAAAGATGTCTGGTGTAACGAGCCTTTTTTTCTAAATGAAAGTCTTCCTATGATGAACACTTTGCGATTAATATCTCATGGCACTCATATTCACTTTAATTTCAATCATAGGTGTTGGTTTGAAAATTATTCCATATTAGGAGATCTTTATAATGAGAGTGATGTTCTATAATACATAGAATTTGATAATACTATAGTTTAGGATGATCCGAGCAAAAGCAAATAGAGAGGAGACAAAATACGAGCATTGAGTATGCGCTCCACTTTAAAAAGTGAAGATATTAAGAAGAATGATTGGTAGATGCATGTAGAATATTGTAAATCTTTTGTAAACAGACATTCTCTCTTGATAAGAGTCTCTCTAACGGACTATTTGAGAATTAATACCTTGTTTAAATTCATTATTGCATTTGTTGATAATTAATTGTTCTTTATACATTTCGTACATTGCTTCACCTGACATGTTCACGCCTCACAACATTCTGTTTTTCATAAAGCATTCATAACAATTACATCTTTGCATCACACTATAGAATCATGTGCATACATCATATTTGCATAAATACACTTAATAGAAATTAGTTTCGCACCATTACTCAGAAACATTTTCTAAAATTCATCCTCCATAAGAATATTTTCCTTAAAATAAAATTCTTAAATTTCTAAATCCTTCTATAGGGATGTTTTCTTTTAAAATCCAAAAGTCTTAATTTCCAACTCTTTCAATAAGAAAGTTTTCCTTAAAATTCATTTTTGGATTTCTAAATCCATCCACAAGGATGGTTTCCTTAAAACCCGAGTTTTATTTCTTTCATAGGGACATTAAAAAACATAAATTTCTTAATTCAACATTTTTATAAGGACTCCTTTTCTTAAGAAATTTTGGCAAAAAACTCATCAAAATGAGATCTTTTCCTTGATCCTTTTACAAGGACCCCTTACTTATCTCAAAAAAGAAGAAGAAGAAGAATTTATTTATTTATTTTATCATTTTTGTAAAGATTTTAAAGAATCCCATGATTTTATTTTTAGATGTTTTTAATTATTATCTTCTTTTAAACATGAAAAAAATATTTTTGGTAATTATTCTTTTATGTATATAAAATATTACATACATTCATAGAACTATTAAGTTGATTGCAGGACTTTATGACAATTCAAGAACCTGTTAACTTGTAAGGTGCTTAAACACGATAAAGTTTAAGACAATGGATAATTCAAATTTCCATCAAAAACCATTTTTAAGAATGGTCAAAGGAAAATACATCCTTTGTAAAATGCAATTTTCATGATTGGTGAAAACTGATTATACCTAGGGGAATGGTATAGCAAGCCCTGAGCAAACGACTACCGGTAAAGGCAATTCAAATCCGTTAACCCTTGTGCGTTTGGAAAAAATAAAAGTCTCGATTCAAGAAAAGAGAATTGTAGACATGACATCGCTTCTAGAAAGAAAAAGTGATGTTTGGCAAGTCCGACAGAAATGTTGGCACAATGTGCTTAAACACGATAAAGTTTAAGACAATGGATAATTCAAATGTCCATCAAAAACCATTTTTAAGAATGGTCAGCGGAAAATAAATCCTTTGCAAAATCCAATTTTCATGATTGGTGAAAACTGATTGTACCCAGGGAAATGATACAGCAAGCCCGGAGCAAACAACTACCGGTAAAGGCAATTCAAAACTGTTGATCCCTGTGCATTTTGGGAAAATTCAAAAGAAATCTATAAGCTAAGTTGTAGATTTTTTTTGAATCAAATATTAGAGTATAATTTTTTTTGTCATAATGAAAAAGTTTCATTTTGTTATTTAGAAAATATTTTCACATTCTTTGATTCTTTAAATGAGATAGTTTTTGTTCTCCCATGAACATGTACATTTCTGTTTTTCCATGCACACACATATATGTACATATCGTTTTTTTTACTTTGATATGAATCTAAAAATTAATCCTAAGATGCTTATGTTTAGAAAGGATTGAATGTGATAGAGACATTGCCAATGTGAGCATCTGCTATCTATTTGGGCCAACAGAGGAAGGAAACGAGTGTTTAGATAATGGGCACACCCATTTAGGAATACATTCTTAGACATTTGTTGTTTAAGATCCTTGAGTCGAGTGTTAACCCTAAACCTCTACCCTTTGAAGACTTTCTCCAGATGTCTATGGATGAGATGACGAATGGCTTTCTTTCACTTCCCCGTCACAAAATAAGAAAATATACTCATTGTTATCCCCATTTTTGCAAGATTGTTTCTTTTTTTATAGAAATCAAACCAAGGATCACATCCATATTAGAGGCAAAGAGGATCAAGATTTTGTTCACAAATAAAAGTCGCTCAATTTTTAAATGGCAAGATTTGAGAACATATACATCAGATACAAAGGTCAGAGAAACATCATAAGACATTAATGAAGAATTCTACCAACAAAAGAGAAAAGCAATTGAGAATAAAAGCATTTAATTGAAATGTGTGATAAAGGAAAGAAAAATTGTACACAAGCATCCATTCAAATGAGCACCAATTTTGATGAACCAAGGGTGGCTGATAATCTTTGAATAGAAAGAAAGTATCAATATCCATCTAGGATATGAGCCAGTTTGAGCTTACAACAGAAGGAAATGAAATGTAGGGCAAAAACCCAAAAATGGGCAGTCTAGAGCGATCCAAAGAATAAAGGATAAAAAATATATTTTACATGAGTACACTCAAATCAAGAAATTCAAGAATGATGCTTTAACTAGAAGAAACGAGTAAGATATTTATACGTAATCTTTCATTCAAGTAAATCTCAATTTTGAAGAGCCTTGGAGGATCGATCATCTTTGATTAGAACGTAAGCATCAATATCCAGTCATGATGCAAGCAAGTCCAAAGTTATAGAAAAAGGAAATGAACTCTAGGGTGAAAACCCAAAAATGGGCAGTCTATAGCGATCCAAGGAATGAAAAAGGAGAATTGTAACCCCCTTAGCCCGACCTGGACGCTTGACCTGAACTACGAAGATTACATAGGGAAAACCAAAGTCAACCCGAAAGTCAACATTGATTAATGATCCTTTTTTCTTTTTATCTTTTCTAGACGCACATTAAGCCTATGTGATTACTCAAGAATCATATGAGAGAAAGGCACAATGATCGAAAAGCATTTAGGGACTCAATTACATGAACTACACTTTTAGGGACCAAAATGTAATTTTTAGAAAATATAAAGACTTTGCAGATTTTAGGTTTACCAATATGTAATTAGTCATAATACATGCCACTATGTCAAATTTCATCACAAAAGGACATTCCAAGCCCAAGCAATTGCATCCACAACAATCAGGACTAAAATGTAAAACATGGAAACTTAAAACAGTTCAAAGTCATCATCCAACGGTCACCTGTTTCGGAACACTAGCCTTCGTACCGAAATGCCCGTATCGAAATAGTGTTGACCGTTTCGGTATTCGGGTGCGTTTTGAGACCGGTATCGGAACAGGCCTCTCCAGTGTTGGGTCAAGTCGGTACGCCCCGTGGCGCAGCGGAAAAATTAATCCGACGTAATCCAGTTAGGATCCATGTACATGAACGAATCCGGAGAGAAAAGATGAAGAGTTACCTTTTAAAATTCTAGAAACTGGAAAACCGACGGTATGTCGGAATAACCACGTCAAGTAAAACCAGAATGGTGGATGGCGGGGTGTGCAGCGACGTTATGGTCGCTGTAGTTGGCAAGGAACAATTGTTTGTTTAATAGTACACGGGCGACATCGGGTGAAATCCTTTTCTTGATAATGTTGAGGTCGATGTCTTGGGTACATATGGGTTGTCATTCAGGTGTTATCTTGGAGTCGGCTTGGTGGGAATGTCCATGGAAGTGTGAGTCTCAGTCCCATGACGTATCGGTACGAGTTAATGTGAAGTGGGAACAACCACCTACAGAAGTACTTAAATTCAATGTCGATGGATCGACTAGGGGGAAACCTGGTAAAGCTGGGTGTGGAGGTGTTCTACGTGACGAGTTTGGGCATATATTGGCTTTGTTTTCGGGGCCGATAGGGGTTGCATATTTGAATGAAGTGGAACTCCAAGCCATATGCTATGCGTTGGAGCTTATGTTAGAATTGAAGGGTCGCCAATGCCCGTTGGCGGTTGAATCGGATTGTACAACGGCTGCTGCATGGGTCTTGCACTTGGAAAAATGGCCATGGATATTTTGGCATTGGTTGCGGAGGATTGAAGAGGCATGTGAGGCGTTGAATGATGTGTGTTTTCAGCATGTGTAACACCCCAATTTTGGGCTTAGAAGTTTAGGGTCTGAACCAGACCAGTCGGATATTCGATTCGAATATAAAAGGAGGTTTTAGGGAAATCCTAGTTCGGGATGCTTGAAAAATATATAAAAATATCTAAATATCCTCTTTTAATATATATAAGAGAGTGGTGAAATGAATTTTACAAAATAAGGTTTGGAAATACTACATTTCGATGTGGTGACTAAAATGCGATTTTTGAAAAGTTTAGTGGTGACTGTTTTGTAAGGATTGAAACTTTGAATCTTTAAGGAGCTAATTTACCCAAAAATGTTTTCTCCGGATTTTTCCTTAATTTGGGTGATTTAATTAATGTTTTAATTAATTAAAGAAAAAGGGAAACTACTTTTTGGATTTTCATAACTACCTTTTCCCAATTTTCTCTCATTTCTTTTTCTCTCAAAATCCCATCATCTAAACACTTTTTCTCCAACAACTTTTGTATTGATCTTCACTTCAATTGATGAGATTTCTATCATCAATTAGTTCCTAATCAATCTTGCATCAAATCCTTTTGATTTCCTCATTGAATTTTCAAGGAATTGGCCCAAATCAAGGAGAAATCACAATTTAGAGGTAATATTGTCCTTCTCCTCTAAATACTTAGTTCTTTACTGAAATTCCCAAGTTGTCAATCCTTAATTTAAGTTTTATAAATGGTTTTGATGTTGGAAACATGATTTTGGCTTAAAACTCAAGATTTTGGAAGAAATCTTGAAGAACTCCGTTGTGATTGTTTGGACTCCGTTTTGAGATGATTCTTTAATGTATTTTGGATGTATAATGATGTTGAAATGAGGTTTTATCAATGCAATCCAGAATAGGTTGTTTTTCTTAAGTTTTTGCTTATGAAAATGGTGATTTTTTAGGTATTTTTGGTGTTCTGTTATAGCTGGAGGTATACGGACGAGTTTAGGATTATTTTGGATGTTAATTGATGTTTAGAAATGGTTAGAAGTGATGGATCTTGGCTGGGTTAAGTTTTGGTAGAGTTTGGCGGTGTTTCGGTTGTGTTTGGTAGCAGAAATGTTGGTTTTTGGTAGATCAACGAGTTTAGGTATATTGGCTGAAGATTTCAATGCATGATGATGCATTAATCCTCTGCTTTGATGTGTTTAAAACAGGGGAAACATCTTCGGACACCTTTGGAGTTGATCCAGAGGCTTGATTGGCGTTTCGGCAAGCGTGCGAAACGTAACTGGTGAGTGGAGTTGGGTTTCCAGCTTTGAAACAATTACTTGAAGGTTTTGGGAGCTTAGTTTAAGTCTAAACAACTTAGCTAAGCTCAAGAGTAAGTTTTCGGAAAAACTCCCTCAGATGTGCTATGAAGTGGCTTGATGCATTGGTTATAAATTGTATGTTTAAATTCTTTTTTGAAAGCATGTTGTAGCATGGTTAATGCTGGTTTTGAAAGCCATGTGTTGAAGGATGCTCAAGGTAAGAGATCCTTGTTTTTGCATGTTATTAAATTGGTAATGATGCATGGAGATGCATGATGTTTAATGGCTTTGATTAATGCTTTAAATCAGTGAATTGATGATGGTACTTGATGTATATTGGCAAGTGATGAATTGGTTTTAAAGTACTTGAATCAGATATATTTAACCGTCTATAGGATTGGGTGCACCGTAAGTAAAGTCGCCTTGGATGTTGAGGGGATGTGATTGTACCGTAAACTCCATCCAAGTACCCTAACGAGTGAGGTAAGATCACAACGGTGGTTGAAAGTCCGTGTGTGGATCTTATGTTATGAGTCTCGTACCCTCGTTAGTGGAATTATACAACTACCGATGAGTGATATTAAGGGGTTGTGATTGTACCGTTAAACTCTATCACAGGTGTTGAGGGGTTGTGATTGTACCGATAAACTCCACCTTGTGTAGTCCGGTAGTGTGTATGAAGCGTGTGGGACAACGCTTGTAATCCACGTATCCGATTGTGTTTTGTTTTGTAAATGGTTATGAATTATCACTTGAAAGCCAATATGATGTATTGATTATATTGAAGCATGAAATGCTTGTAAAGTATGATAGGTTGCATGAAAAGAGATGATCATGAGTTTTAAAAGCTTTGTTGAAAGTGTTTTCTAAAAATGCATTATTGTGTTGTTTTCTTTAGAGCATTCTTCACTAAGCAATTGTGCTTACGCTCTCTCTCTTGTACCAATAATGCAGATAATTGAAGTGTTTAAGGGCAACAAGGAAGCTAGGAGTGTCAAAGGGAAACAAAGCTCATGTATGGCGATGTTTTCATACACTATTAGTTTTGGTAAATTGGCAATGGGAACCTAAGATGTGTTGAACTCCCTAGGTTGAGGCATGATGCCTTTGATGAATTGAATTTGTAAATGGCTTTTTAATGCTTGTTTTGAAGTTTGGTTGTTTGCTTGGTTTTGGATAATAGGAAGCATGCCTCTAGACATGTGAAATTTCATGTTTGATGCTATGAACGTGTTTAGGAGTTATAGACATGCACCATTTATGTATGATGACTGGTTGGTATGACTAGGAAGTCATTAGGTAGTGTTTGAATGGATTTATGTATGAAAAACCAGCAAGATCTGCAGCTTCTGGGCAAACCATATCGGAACACTCACTGGCGTTTCGAAACGAGGGCCTATAATGGTCTTCGTGTTTCAGAACGGCTGGAGGCTGTTCCAAAACGTTTTGGCTACTGGAATGCCCTATTTCGGAACCAGTCTCGGAACCAACACGTGTTTCAGAACGGTCAAAGCCATTTCGAAACAGGTGACCGTTAGGCACTGATTTGAATGGTGTTGAAGTTTGCAAGCTTTACGTTTTAGTCTCGAAAGTCGAGTTTGCAATAGTATGAGTTTGAGATGTCCAATTAAAGTGAAATTTGACAGGGAAGCATGTAATACGACTAATTTCATATTGGTAACTGAATAGTCACTTACGCCCTTCTAATTTGCAGAATTTACAATTTGGTCCCTATTCTTGTAGTAAGAGCAATTGAGTCCCTGATTGTTGTCCAATCACTGTGCCTTTCTCATGTATGTTTCATGAGTGCTAACTTAGGGTTAACGTGCATCTAGACAAGATTAGAAAGAGAAAAAGGGTCATTAATCAAGGTTGACTTTCGAGTTGACTTTGGTTTTCCCCGTGTAATCTTCGCAGTTTGGGTCAACCGTCTAGGCCGGGCTAAGGGGGTTACATTTGGTGGTATCAGAGCTTAGTTCTCGTGTAATTGGGAATTGATATATGGGTGACATATGTGTTTTAGCATGATGGACCTTTTAAGTGAAAGAATGATTTATGAATTGTGATGCATGGATGTAATTGTGATGTTATGTTATGTTGAAGCATGTTAGGGGAACCCATTGCCATATCAAAACTAATGAAAGGAATTATTTTTGGAAAATGAGCTTGAGTACTTGGATTACTTACCTTGTTGAGCCTAATTATGTTTATTGCATTTGTGTCAATGCATTCTTTTCTAGTAAATGGGGCCTCGTAGAGAGATGAGGATGAATACAAGAGCTATGGCTCAAAATGAAAATGAGGAGAATGCTGAGAATGTTGTGGATATACCTCCTCCTCCTGGGGGTGGACCACCCGGCGGTGGTGGTGCTGGAGGTGATAATGCTGGTGTTGGTGCTGGTGCTGGGGTCGCTGGACCTGAAGGTGTGCAGGGGCAAGCTGCTCCTGACATGACTGTATTGATTCATGCTATTGCGGGAGCCTTTCAGGCAGCAGTAGCTGGAGCTCACAAAGCTGCGCATCAGGGTGATGCTAATATGAGATTGCCTTTGGAACGTCTTTGCAGTCTGGGAGGGACTGAGTTCATAGGTTTATCTCCTGAAGGATCTGAATTTTTGTTGGAAAGCACCAAGAGGATTTTGGGGCAAATGAACTGCAACAATGTGCAGAAGTTGGGTTGTGTGGTGTCAGTGCTGCATGATGATGCTTATACGTGGTGGACAACCACTATCTCTGGAATGGAGGAAAATGATGTGACTTTGACGTTCTTCTTGAATGCGTTCAAGCGAAAGTATCTAGGTGTGCGATACCTAGATGAGAAGAAAAGAGAATTTATGTCTCTTGTGCAAGGAAGCATGGCGGTAGCTTAGTATGAGATCCAGTTTGTTCGCCTTAGTTAGTATGCACCTAAGCTAATCCCTGATGAGCGAGAGAGGTGTGAACGTTTCTGTTATGGTTTGGTGAAGGATGTGAAGACTTCTATGTTTGCAGCTGAGTATACAAATTTTGATGTGATGGTGAGTAGATCGAAGGACATCGAGCAGAACTTGGGTTTGACTTCCAGAGGCGTTAGTTCTAGCTCGAGAAAAAGAGCTGCTGATCATGGTTCTAATGGTGTACGGAACAAGAGAGGACGAGATAAGAGGTATCAGTCTTCTGCTAGGCGTAGTAATGGAGGACATGGCACGCCTGTTCAGGGAGATAGGATGAGAGCTGATTAGAACACATGCTGGACGTGTGGATCTCGTGGCCATTTGAGGCGAGATTGTCCTCGAGCAGCGAAGGAGGTTCAGGCTCCTATTGTAGTGACAGGTAACTCATGCTGGAATTGTGGTTCGACAGACCACATGAGGAGGGAGTGTCCTTTGTTGGCTGGTGGTGGTCAGGGATGTGCTCCTGGGGTAGTTGCACCACAGAGAGGTCGTGGGCGCGGCCGTGGTAACTTTCAGCACATAGATGATGGTGGGAGGAATGTGGCGCATGTGGTGGCTGTTCAACCTGAGGGTGGTGGCCAGGCACGAGTGTATGCTCAGCGTGAGAGGAGGAATGATACGGATGTGATCGTAGGTACCTTTACTTTGCAATCCTTGTCATTACTTTCCTTGATTGATTATAGATCTACACATTCATACATATTGCGTGAACATGCTCAATTGCTTGGTTTACCTGTTGAGTCATTGGATATTGGTATGCGTGTGACTAGTTCCTTTGGTGAGACAGTCGTAACACGGAAGTTGTATAGAAGATGTCCCTTGAAAGTGCAAAACCATGTTTTTCTTGTGGATATCATGAAATTGCCATTCTATGGTTTTGATGTAATCCTTGGTATAGATTGGCTTGTTGGACATCGAGCTTTAGTGGATTTTGAGAACAAGCGAGTTTCGTTGAAACTGGCGGATGATTACGAAGTAGTGGTGGTTGGTGAGAATGTGAAGTTTTTTGCCAATGTAGTGTCTTCGTTGGAAGCAAGCAAAATGCTAAGGCAAGGTTGTGAGGCTTACCTGGCCTTTGTGATGAATCCTAACTCTAAGTAGTTGCGAGTTCAAGATATCAGGATTGTGTGAGAGTTTCCTGGATTGCCTCCTAGTCGAGAGGTGGAGTTTGGAATTGAGCTATATGAAAACACAACTCCAGTGTCCATTGCTCCTTACCGCATGGCACCTAAGGAGTTGAAGGAGCTGAAGATGCAACTTCAGGAGTTGCTTGATCGTGGTTTCATTCGGCCGAGTGTGTCACCTTTGGGTGCACCGGACTTGTTTGTGAAGAAGAAGGATGTCATTGTGAGAATGTGCATCGATTATCGTCAGCTGAATAAGTTGACTATCAATAATCAGTATCCCTTGCCGAGGATTGATGATCTTTTTGATCAGTTTCGGGGTGCGAATGTGTTCTCTAAGATTGATATAAGGTCAGGTTATTACCAGCTCAAGGTGAAAGATGTGGATGTGCCAAAAACAACCTTTAGAACGAGGTATGTGCATTATGAGTTCCTTGTGATGCCATTTGGTTTAACGAATGCTTCAACAACTTTTATGGACATGATGAATAGAGTGTTCCATGAATACTTGGACAAGTTTGTTGTGGTGTTCATTGATGATATTCTTGTGTATTCTCATACGGAGGAAGAACATGAGGGGCATTTGAGGATTGTGTTGCAGGCGCTGTTGGAGAATCAGCTTTATGCTAAGTTGAGCAAATGCGAATTCTGGCTTAAGGAAGTTATTTTTCTTGGTCATGTGGTTTCTACTGAGGAGATTCGTGTTGATCCTCAGAAGATTGATGCGGTGATGAATTGGAAGCCTCCTAAGTCTGTTCATGAAGTCCGTAGTTTCCTTGGGTTGGCAGGATACTACCAGAGGTTTGTGGATGGATTTTCAAAGATTGCTGCTTCTTTGACGAAGTTGTTGCAAAAGGATGTCAATTATGAGTGGACAGAAGTAAGGCAACAAGCTTTTGAGAAGCTTAAGACAACTTTGGCGCAAGCTCCTATCTTGGTTCAGCCTGAATCAAGGAAAGAGTTTGTGGTGTACAACGACGCATCCTATGTTGGGTTGGGGTGTTTGTTGATGCAAGAGGGTAAGGTGGCGGCTTATGCATCGCGCCAGTTGAAGGTGCATGAGCGCAATTATCCTACGCATGATATTGAGTTAGCTGCGGTGGTTTTTTGCTTTGAATATTTGGAGACATTATCTGTATGGTAAGAAGTGTACTATGTACACGGATCAAAAGAGCTTGAAGTATCTGATGTCTTAGAAAGAGTTGTATCTTAGGCAACGACGTTGGGTGGAGTTACTAAAAGATTACGATCTGACGATTGAGTACCATCCGGGAAAAGCTAATGTTGTAACGGATGCCTTGAGTAGGAAGGTGGCAGTGGAGTTAAGGGCTATGTTTGCTAGCTTGGGTATTTCGCGAGATGGAGGGCTCGTGGCTGAATTGCATGTGAAACCATATGTCGTTCAATTGATAAAGGATAAGCAGTTGTTGGATGATCCTTTGGTGCCACGTGTTCAGGATATTGCTGAGGATAGACCATCAGATTTCTGTTTTAATGATGATGGGGTTCTATGTTTTGGGAGTCGGATAGTAGTGCCGAATGATGCAGAGTTGAGGTGTACTATTCTGACTGAAGCTCATAGTAGTCCTTTTGCTATGCACCATGGTAGTACAAAGATGTATCGTGATCCGAAGGATGAGTATTATTGGGTGGGTTTGAAGAAAGATGTTGCAGAGTACGTGAGTAAGTGCATGGTTTGTCAGCGGGTTAAGGCTGAGCATCAGTTTCCTTCAGGGTTGTTGCAACCGTTGAGGATTCATGAGTGGAAGTGGGAAAGGATTACCATGGACTTTGTGTCTGGTTTGCCTTTGTCGCCATCGAAAAAGAATTCAGTGTGGGTGATTGTGGATTGCCTTACGAAGTGTGCGCATTTCTTACCTGTGCATACTACGTATGCTTTGGATAAGCTTGCGGAGCTGTACATTGCTGAGATTGTGTGATTGCATGGTGTGCCAAAGTCTATAGTGTCGGATAGAGATCCGAGGTTTACATCACGTTTTTGGGAGTGTTTGCATTAAGCCTTGGGTACGCGGCTGAATTTCAGTACTTCTTATCATCCACAATCGGATGGACAGTCTGAGAGTGTTATCCAAGTGCTGGAAGATATGTTGAGGTGCTGTGTGATTGAGTTTCAAGGTTCTTGGGAGAAGCATTTGCCTTTGGTGGAGTTTGCTTATAACAATAGCTACCAGGAAAGTATTCGAATTGCACCTTATGAAGCTTTGTATGGGAGGAAGTGCAGAACTCCTCTTTGCTGGGCTGAAGCAGGTCAGAAGTTGGTTTCATTGTCGGCTTTATTGAAGGGAACCACCGAAAAGGTGAAGCTCATTTGTGAGCGATTGAAGGCAGCTTCTGATCGAAATAAGTCTTACGCGGATTTGAAGCGTAAGGAGATTGAGTTTGTGGTAGGTGACCGTGTGTTCTTGAAGGTTTCTCCTTGGAAGAAGGTGATGAGGTTTGGTCGTAAGGGTAAGTTGAGCCCTAGGTATATTGGACCATACGAGGTGATTGAACATGTGGGTCCTGCTGCGTACAAGCTGAGGTTGCCGCAAGAGTTGGAAAAGATTCATGATGTGTTTCATGTCTCTATGCTTCGGAGGTATAGATCGGATCCTTCGCATGTTATGCCTGTGGAGGAAGTGGAGTTGAATCCAGACTTGACCTATGATGAAGAGCCAGTTGAAATTCCATATTCGGACAAAAAGGTTCTTCGAGGCAAGACCATTGAATTGGTTAAGGTGTAAGCATCATGGTGTTGAGGAAGCCACGTGGGAAAGAAAGGATGATATGAAGAAGTAGTTTCCTTCCCTTTTTCCTCCAGGTAAATTTTGAGAACGAAATTTCTTAAGAGGGGGAGAGTTGTAACACCCCAATTTTGGGCTTAGAAGTTTAGGGTCTGAACCAAACCGGTCGGATATTCGGTTCGAATATAAAAGGAGGTTTTAGGAAAAGCATAGTTCAGATTGCTTTAAAAATATAGAAAAATATCTAAAAATCCTCTTTTAATATATATAAGAGAGTGGTGAAATCAATTTTACAAAATAAGGTTTGGAAATACTACATTTCGGTGTGGTGACTAAAATGCGATTATTGAAAAGTTTAGTGGTGACTGTTTTGTAAGGATTGAAACTTTGAATCTTTAAGGAGCTAATTTACCCAAAAATGTTTTATCCAGATTTCCCTTAATTTGGGTGATTTAATTAATATTTTAATTAATTAAAAGAAAAGGGAAACAACTTTTTGGATTTTCATAACTACCTTTTCCTAATTTTCTCTCATTCCTTTTTCTTTCAAAATCCCATCATCCAAACACTTTTTCTCCAGAAACTTTTGCATTGATCTTCACTTCAATTGACGAGATTTCTATCATCAATTAGTTCCTAATCAATCTTGCATCAAATCCTTTTGATTTCCTCATTGAATTTTCAAGGAAATTGGCCCAAATCAAGGAGGAATCACCATTTAGAGGTAAGATTGTTCTTCTCCTCTAAATACTCAGTTTTTTACTGAAATTCCCAAGTTGTCAATCCTTAATTTAAGTTTTATAAATGGTTTTGATGTTGGAAACATGATTTTGGCTTAAAACTCAAGATTTTGGAAGAAATCTTGAAGAATTTCGTTGTGATTGTTTGGGCTCTGTTTTGAGATGATTATTTAATGTATTTTGGATGTCTAATGATGTTGAAATGATGTTTTATCAATGCAATCCCGAATAGGTTGTATTTCCTAAGTTTTTGCTTATGAAAATGGTGGTTTTTGAGGTGTTTTTTGTGTTCTGTTATAGCTGGAGGTATAAGGACGAGTTTAGGATTATTTTGGATGTTAATTGATGTTTAGAAATGGTTAGAAGTGATGGATCTTAGTTGGGTTAAGTTTTGGAAGAGTTTCGAGTTGTTTTCGATTGTGTTTGGTAGCCGAAATGTTGGTTTTGGGTAGAGCAGCGAGTTTAGGTGTATTGGATGAAGATTTAAATGCATGATGATGCATTAATCCTCTACTTTGATGTGTTTAAAATAGGGGAAACATCTTCGGACACCTTTGGAGTTGATCCGAAGGCTTGATTGGCGTTTCGGCAAACGTGCGAAACGTAATTGGTGAGTGGAGTTGGGTTTCCAGCTTTGAAACAATTATTTGAAGGTTTTGGGAGCTTAGTTTAAGTCTAAACAACTTAGCTAAGCTCAAGAGTAAGTTTTCAGAAAAACTCCCTCGGATGTGCTATGAAGTGGCTTGATATTGGTTAAAAATTGTATGTTTAAATTATGTTTTGAAAGCATGTTTTAGCATGGTTAATGCTGGTTTTGAAAACCATGTGTTGAAGGATGCTCAAGGTAAGAGATCCTTGTTTTGACATGTTATTAAATTGGTAATGATGCATGGAGATGCATGATGTTTAATGGCTTTGATTAATGCTTTAAAACAGTGAATTGATGATGGTACTTGATGTATATTGGCAAGTGATGAATTGATTTTTAAAGTAATTGAATCGGATATAGTTAGCCGACTATAGGTTTGGGTGCACCGTAAGTAAAGTCGCCTTGGATGTTGAGGGGTTGTGATTGTACCGTAAACTCCTTCCAAGTACCCTAACGAGTGAGGTAAGATCACAACAGTGGTTGAAAGTTCGTGTGTGGATCTTGTGTTATGAGTCTCGTACCCTCGTTAGTGGAATTATACAACTACCGATGAGTGATGTTGAGGGGTTGTGATTGTACCGTTAAACTCCATCACGGGTGTTGAGGGGTTGTGATTGTACCGATAAACTCCACCTTGTGTAGTCTGGTAGTGTGTATGAAGCGTGTGGGATAACGCTTGTAATCCGCGTATCCGATTGTGTTTTGTGTTGTAAATGGTTATGAATTATCACTTGAAAGCCAATATGATGTATTTATTATAATGAAGCATGAAATGCTTGTAAAGTATGCAAGGTTGCATGAAAAGAGATGAGCATGGATTTTAAAAGCTTTGTTGAAAGTGTTTTCTAAAAATGCAATATTGTGTTGTTTTCTTTAGAGCATGCCTCACTAAGAAATTGTGCTTACGCTCTCTCTCTTGTACCAATAATGCAGATAATTGAAGTGTTTAAGGGCAACAAGGAAGCTAGGAGTGTCCAAGGGAAACCAAGCTCATGTATGGTGATGTTTTCATACACTATTAGTTTTGGTAATTTGGCAATGGGAACCTAAGATGTGTTGAACTCCCTAAGTTGTGGCATGATGCCTTTGATGAATTGAATTTGTAAATGGCCTTTTAATGCTTGTTTTGAAGTTTGGTTGTTTGCTTGGTTTTGGATAATAGGAAGCATGCCTCTAGACATGTGAAATTTCATGTTTGATGCTATGAACGTGTTTAGGAGTTATAAACATGCACCATTTATGTATGATGACTTGTTGGTATGACTAGGAAGTCATTAGGTAGTGTTTGAATGGATTTATGTATGAAAAACAGCAAGATCTGCAGCTTCTGGGCAAACCCTATCGGAACACTCACTGGCGTTTCGAAACGGGGGCCTATAATGGTCTTCGTGTTTCAGAACGGCTGGAGGCTGTTCCAAAACGTTTTGGCTACTGGAATGCCCTATTTCGGAACCAGTCTCGGAACTAACACGTGTTTCAGAACGATCAAAGCCATTTCGAAACAGGTGACCGTTAGGCACTGATTTGAATGGTGTTGAAGTTTGCAAGCTTTACGTTTTAGTCTCGAAAGTCGAGTTTGCAATAGTATGAGTTTGAGATGTCCAATTAAAGTGAAATTTGACAGGGAAGCATGTAATACGACTAATTTCATATTGGTAACTGAATAGTCACTTACGCCCTTCTAATTTGCAAAATTTACAATTTGGTCCCTATTCTTGTAATAAGAGCAATTGAGTCCCTAATTGTTGTCCAATCGTTGTGCCTTTCTCATGTATGTTTCATGAGTGCTCACTTAGGGTTAACGTGCATCTAAACAAGATTAAAAAGAGAAAAAAGGGTCGTTAATCAAGGTTGACTTTCGAGTTGACATTGGTTTTCCCCGTGTAATCTTCATAGTTCGGGTCAACCGTCTAGGCCGGGCTAAGGGGGTTACAGCATGTCTATAGGGAGGCATATAGGCTTGCGGATGCGTTGGCGAAGAGTGGTGTGGATAGGTTGAGTTGGTTTAAACAATTTGCATAAGTGCTTGTTCGCATTTTGAGTTTGTTTGGACCTATTTGGTGTTTGTTTTGTTCACACGTCCATGAGTACTCTTTTCCTCTATATGATTTAGAGAGGTTATTAACGAGGCTTATGGGCGTGAAGGTCATGTATGTTCCTATTCTTTAATAAAACATACATGTTGCCGAGTAAAAAAAAGTAAAACCAGAATCGTCACAGGTTCGCAACGACCTCTACAGAGTCCACCTGAACAAAACGAACAAAGTTTCCGCCTCCCTAACACTTAGGGATAAATTTCGACAGGTTTGAACACCTTCCAGGGAGAAGTCGAAATCCCTCCAGGGATTCTTGAGGGAGTCTGAAATTGACCAGGGGTTCTACCGGGACTTGGATTCGAACTAGGAAATCGCCAGGAATTTGCCAGGGGGCAAGAGGAACACCAGAAAGATATCGAACATCTTCTCAAAAGAAATCTGGGACTTGTCGAAAATTCCAGAGTGAAATTCCCAAGGATATGTCAAAATTTGCAAGGAGGAATAGGAATGATTTGGTTGATAGCCCTTGTCCCTTTAAATAGTAATCGGAGACTTTAATTCTAGTTGGATTCCTTAAATCAAAGTTCAACCAAAATTCATAGAATCTAAGTCTACATGAAATTGGTTTATATTAAACATACATTATATTTAATAACATTAAATGAAATATATATATATATATATATATATATATATTTAATTATGTAGAATCTTATTCTACATAAAACATGGATTTAAATGTACATTATATTTAATCCAAATAAATATATATATATATATATATATATATATATATATATTATATAGAATCTCATTCTATCTTTACTTGGATTTAAATGTATTTAAATATATATTTTTAATTATGTGGAATCTAATTCTACATAAACTTGAAATTAAATATACATTATATAAATTCTAAATATATATTTAAATTTCTAGAATCTTATTCTGTAATATTTAAGTCTCTAAATATTTTTTCATACTCTAAATAATATTTGATAAATACAATATTTATCCAATGTAATTCCCATTTAAGGGAGTTGACGATTTCCCCTATCCCATAGGGGATTTTCGGCAACCTCTCTAAAATAGGGAGTATGATCTCCAATTTTTGTTCGTTTCATTCGAAGGGTGTGACCCTTGTAGGTTCAGGCAACGTTAGCAACAAAATTAGAACTGTTCTAATTTTACAAATAATGAGTGGCATCTAGCAATACATCATTGCTACCTAAGTCGCATGAAGTCATGGTTTGACTTTCCTAATTCCTGAATAAACTTCCTTTATTTATTTCATCCTTTTGTCCTTTATATCTTAGATGAACACAAGTCATGGGTTAGTCACACTTGTGTTGTCCATCTAGTGTTTCCTAATGCCTTGAGTAGATTATGATAAACGAATCTCTATGATATCTCATATCATAATATTCAAGCATGGCCATGCATTTTCTAATCTCACTCAATCAAGTGGTCGAAGATATTTCTCCCATTATGTAGGAGGGACAAATCCTTTCTTGATCAACCATATTTCACTACATAGGTCATCACGCATCCAATCATCAGTCTTTATAATGTAGACAGTTACGACACACGTTTGACTATGTCAAAATCCGTAAATCTTTATCTTGAAATCATGTTGATCTCGAGTCTGAGGATTATACATATGTTTATCATGAGCAGTGTTGTGACTGTCACATAATTACCCAAGAAACATGCTCATAGCGGGTCAATCCAGTATGTTGTTCTCTAACAAATACTTATGTGTTGATTTTGACATCTCTATGTCAATGACAACACTTGTTATCAATCAACCACATATTAGTCTTTATATATTATCAATGTCCATACCAATAATAATATTCGACTAAGGATCCTATTTAACAATAATCGTATTATCGTATGGACATTATTATCCAATGGTTAGTTTGATGCACAGAAACATACCAAATGATAATAACGGCAATGCCATTACTTTATAAATCTAGTAAAATAGTATGTCTATTCAATCATCATATGATTGGTCTTTGGGCATACTCCAACAATCTCCCACTAGCACTAAGACCAATCATTCTCGTATCTAATACGATATGGCTTAGTGTAACTGACATGGTTATGCTGTGTCAAAAGCTTTGTCAGGGAGTTGACAAAGTTATCAACTTTGTGCGTATGTTGCATACTTTCACATCTCCAAGATGTAAGTACATTAGAATATGTTTGGATTTATTGATGAGATTTGGGTTTTATTTGCTTACGCAAAGGTTCCACATAACACAGTTATGTAGCATCTAATATGTTGGGAACAACCTTTAGTTCAGAAGTGAACCCTTTAGATCCAAACATCCTTCTTTATTGCTATGCCGACTGTAATACATTCAGCCTATGTTGTAGAGTTAGATATTGTCTCATGTTGCTAACTCGCAGTATCTTTTATTAATGCAAAATGGATTGCGATCTTTAGTTCCTTTTGATGAGTATGTCATCTACATACAATACTTAGGAAAGTAACAATGCTCCCACTAGCTCTTTTGAAAACAAGACTCCCCTTTGTTTCTAGATAAACCAAACCTTTTGATTGTATCTTCTAAAACGAATATCCCAACTTCGAGAAGCTTGCCTTAGTCTACGGATAGACCTTTGTAGCTTACATACCTTCCAAGTGTTTACTGGAGTGACAAAACCTTCTGGATGTGTCATGTACACAACTGTTTCAAGTTTTCCCTTAGGAAAGTGGTTTTGACATTCATTTATTTGATTCCATAATCATCGTATGTAACTACTTGCAAGTGAGATTAAGATAGATTGAACATAGCTACAAGGAAGATGCTTCATCATAGTCTATACTATTAAGTTTGTTGAAAACTTTTAGCGACGAATCATCCTTTGTATGTTTTATCATCCATGTCGGTTTTCCTTTTTGAAAAAGTCATCCATACCTCTTAGGTTTTACCCTTTTAGGTAACCAAAGTCTATACTTAGTTTTAGACATGGATTCCATCTCATATCTCATGGCTCTTAGCCATTTCTCGAATTTTGGGCTCATCAATGCTTTCTAATAAGACCTAGTCTTTATCTTGATCCGAAAAGAAGAGTGTTTCCATGTACGGATAGTGAGAAATCCATATTTCTCAAGTATATGGTATTCTCTTAAGGATCAACACAATGGTTTTGTTATGTTCCAATGTTCCTTGATCATTTGTGGAACATTCTCAATCTTTGGTTCATAAATTTGTTGTCTAAAATTTCTTCACATTCCAAATTCCATTTTATCCTTTTGTGAGAGGTAATCTCTTTCGAGAGAAACTCTCGTTTGAGCAACAAACATTTTGTTCTCGTTGAAAAATTAATTCCCTTAGTGATAAGTATTCTCTTTTGAGATAAACTATCCTTTGAGCAACAAATATTTTGTTCTCGTTAAAGTTGAAGAAATAAAATCCCTTGGTGAGAATTAATCATTTTCAAGAAAAACTCTCGTTTGAGAAACAAATGCTTTGTTCTCGTTAGGATAAACAACAAATGGAGTTTTTAAGGTTCGAACTTTGTAAACATTTTAATTTGTAAGTAACCTTAAAACGTCAAAGGTATTCTAGAACAAATCTTAGTCCATATCTTATATGACGTTTCGAAAAGAAAAAAACACGATTAAGTATGAGAGTTGTTTTTCTAGTGTGTAAAGAAGTCAAAAATGACTTGTTCTGAATCAAAACATGTCTAACATATTTGATTCTCTTTCAAAGACTTTTTCGTTCCACTTGTGGGATTTAATTATGGGACAATCCCATATTCTTTGAAAGTTCATCAAACTTTAAATATTCTTGAATTTGATCTCATCAAATTACCTTAATACTTTTTATGAGTTTGAGATTAGTCATTTGTTTTATTTATCTTATAAATATTATTGATTTGATTAGTTTAAAGATCATTGATTCGTTGTGCCATAAGAGATTAAAAGAATAACATTTATTTAAATAATATCAAAATTAAAATATCTTGTCCTTACAAGATAACTAAAACTTAGGCACAAAATAATAATCTTAAAAACTAAAACAAATCTATTTAAGCAAAAACACATGTCCTAATGGATGATGTAGCAACTCTTGCTTTATTTCTATTCGCATGTCCATGTCTATTCTGATGCCTTCTCTTTAGAAGCCTTTGAGGTTGATGCCTCACTCGTTTTTTCTTTCTTGACTTCTTGTAGGTATGTGGGGAAGTTTCTCTTCCAATGTCCGGTCTTGCCGCAATGGAAACATTTTCCATCCTTCTTGATTCCCTTATTAGGTTTCAATGCCTCCTTTCCATCGGTTTTGGTCTTACCATCACCTTTAGACTTTGCTGCCGATTTACCTTTCTTCTTGCCCTTGCGGACCATCAGAACAAGTTTAGGTCCTACCTTCTTCAGGTTGATTTCAGCAGTTCTCAACATGCCGAGCAACTATGGCAGCGTCTTGTTAATTTCATTCATATTGAAATTAAGGACGAACTGATTGAAACTATCCGGCAACGATTGAGGATGACATCAGTAGCTAATTTGTCTTTCAGCGGAAAGCCGAGCTTCTCCAACGTTTGGATGTAGCCCATCATTTTGATGACGTGAGCTCCTACAGGAGATCCCTCACTCATCTTGCATTGAAACAGAGCTTTAGAGGTCTCGTACCTCTCTTGACGAGCTTGCCCTTCATAAATCTCCTTGAGATTTTGAATCATATCATAAGCTACCATGTCCTCATGTTGCTTCTGAAGCTCAGGGGTCATGGAGGCAAGCATAAGACAACCGACATCCAGCATGTCGTCCATGTGTTTCTTAAACTTGTCTTTGTCAGCTTTAGAAGCAGTGGCGACCAGTTCATCAGGAAACAAGTTCTTCAATGACATATTCCTTCTTTTCCTGTTTGAGAACAATTCTCAAATTGTAGAACCAGTCAAGGAAGTTTATGCCATTGAGCTTATCCTTCTCCAGGATAGATCGCAGAGATAGAGTATTATTTGCCATTAATTCTACAAAATAGCTACATAAGTTTTACTAAATTTTAAAATTTATAGATAGATCTTTACTATAAATTTACTCCCACTATTTTCTTTAAAATTAAAAATCCTCTAGTTTAAATTTCGGAAAAACGTTTCGATAGTTTTTCTTGTGAGTGAGGATCCGTATTTCACCATTCCTAAATCAACTTTGGCCAGTCTTTTAGGAAATGATTATTTAGGTAAGTAACACCTTACTAATTACTTCTCATGTAATTCCTCATCTTTTGGCGAACAACTCTTGTTCTTTAAATCATCTTATGATTATCCAAAACTTTTAACCACTAGGTTTTATAATCCTATTAGAACAACCCAGCTAAGTCAATACCAATATCTCAACCGACGAGTATCACTAGCTTATTCTTCGCGTTTAACTAAGATAGATAAATGTGACATTGCTTTGGCAAAGCTCACATTATATCGATCGAAGCTTTAACGAGGGTAAATATTGGATGGTTAAAACAAACTTAGAATTATAGTGAGCGATTTACTTAATTATCTCATCATTTTAACATTGATCCTATCAATAGAACTATGTTTAATCATGATTATAAAACATCCATTGCATCACATACAAGGTAAATAGAAGCGGTAAATAAATATGCAATGATTATAGTCCTTCTTAACCTAAGGCGACCCGTCCCAAGCCAATGGGAGGACCATTCTATTGAAGATAGAATCTTCTTTTGAAACGCCTGGTCCATCAGGGAAGGCCAACCATGCTGCTATGTTGGTCCTTGCTTTATCTCCATGAGTATTTACAATTTTCAGAAACTCACGTTACATGCGAGGGAGTGAGATGAGAAGAGAAGTACAATAGAAGATAGAGAAAGGCACGACACGTGGGCCGTATTTATAAAAACCAAAACTATAGAGGCTATAGGCTATAACCATGCAAAACAAATGCCGTTCAATCTAACATGCATTTCAAACATCGTGCGAACAAAGTAACGACGTGTTTACGGAGTTATAAACTAATTATCACTATGTTGCGGTTAATGGGCCAAAGAAGGATCACAAGGTTTCATAAACCATTTGCGTTAACGAACAAATGCACCAGGTAGGTCAACATGAAAGAGAGGTGGCGCACTAGGCACACTTAAGTACCAGGTCTTTGATGATGCCAATCCTAGACATGTATTTTTCATAACGTCTAACCATAACTCTATGGATTCACCGTGAAAGATAGTTTGATAACTTTATCAAATTAGAAGCCCTTTCAGAGATTTCATAAATCTATGAAACTACGAACAACTACTTGTTCTCTAGACTAACTATTAGTCTAAACATGTTAACATTTAACATTGAAGCAACCTAACATATTTATGATTAACTCTTAATCATGTAGTGATAATCTAAATAAGTCTTTATTGGGTGTGATACGATAAATGATAAATATCTAAATCGAATCAAACAACATGCATCTTATACATAAACATCACCCAAGAATTTAAGTCCGAATTCGTATGATATAAGTGGCTCTGATACCACTATTGGGTCACGTCGGCACGCCCCGTGGTGCAACGGAAAATTTAATCTGACGTATTCCAGTCAGGATCCATGTACATGAAAAAATCTGGGGTGAAAAGATGAAGAGTTACCTTTTAAAATTCTGGAAACTAAAAAACCGACGGTATGTTGGAATAACCACATCAAGTAAAACCGGAATCGTCACAGGTTCTCAACGACCTCTACGTAGTCCACCCGAACAAAACGAACAAAGTTTCCACCTCTCTAACACTTAGGGATAAATTTCGACAGGTTTGAACACCTTCTAGGAAGAAGTCGAAATCCCTCAAGGGATTCTTGAGTGAGTCTGAAATCGTCCAGGGGTTCTACCGGGACTTGGATTCGAACTAGGAGATCGCCAGGAATTTGCCAGGGGGCAAGAGGAACACCAAAAAAATATCGAACAGCTTCTCAGAACAAATCTGGGACTTGTCGAAAATTCCAGAGGGGAATTCCTAGGGATATGTCGAAATTTGCAAGGAGGAATATGGATGATTTGGTTGCTAGCCCTTGTCCCTTTAAATAGTATTCAGAGACTTAATTCTAGTTTAATTCCTTAAATCAAAATTCAACCAAAATTCATAGAATCTAATTCTACTTGAATTTGGTTTATATTAAATATACATTATATTTAATAATATTAAATGAAATATATATATATATATATATATATTTAATTATGTAGAATCTTAGTCTACATAAAACATGGATTTAAATATACATTATATTTAATCCATATATATGTATATATATATTATAGAATCTCATTCTATCTTTACTTGGATTTAAATATATTTAAATATATATTTTTAATTATGTGGAATCTAATTCTACATAAACTTGGAATTAACTATACATTATATAAATTCCAAATATATATTTAAATTTCTAGAATCTTATTCTATAATATTTAAGTCACTAAATATTTTCCATACTCTAAATAATATTTGATAAATAAAATATTTATCCAATATTATTCCCATTTAAGGGAGTTGCCGATTTCCCCTATCCCATAGGGGATTTTCGGCAACCTCCCTAAAATAGGGAGTATGATTTTCAATTTTTTTCCGTTTCATTCGAAGGATATGACCCTTGTAGGTTCATGCAACGTTAGCAACAAAATTAGAAATGTTCTAATTTTACAAACAATGAGTGGCATCTAGCAATACATCATTGCTACCTAAGTCACATGAAGTCATGGTTTGACTTTCCAAATTCCTGAATAAACTTCCTTTATGTATTTCAGCCTTTTTTCCTTTATATCTTAGATGAACACAAGTCATGGTTTAGTCACACTTGCGTTGTCCATCTAGTGTTTCTTGATGTCTTGAGTAGATTATGATAAACGAATCTCTATGATATCTCATATCATAATATTCAAGCATGGCCATGCATTTTCTAATCTCACTCAATGAAGTGGCCGAAGATATTTCTCCTATTATGTAGGAGGGACAAATCCTTTCTTGATCAACCATATTTCACTACATAGGTCATCACACATCCAATCACCAGTCTTTATAATGTAGTCAGTTACGACACACGTTTGACTATGTTAAAATCCGTAAATCTTTATGTTGAAATCATGTTGATCTCAATTCTGAGGATTATACATATGTTTATCATGAGTAGTGTTGTAACTGTCACATAATTACCCAAGAAACATGCTCATAGCGGGTCAATCTAGTATGTTGTTCTCTAACAAATACTTATGTGTTGATTTTGACATCTCAATGTCAATGACAACACTTGTTATCAATCAACCACATATTAGTCTTTATATATTATCACTGTCTATATCGGTAATAATATTCGACTAAGGATCCTATTTAACAATAATCGTATTATTGTATGGTCATTATTATCCAATGGTTAGTTTGATGCACATAAACATACCAAATGATAATAACGACAATGCCATTACTTGATAAATCTAGTAAAATAATATGTCTATTCAATCACCATATGATTGGTCTTTGGGCATACTCCAACATCCAGTAGCCAAAATGTTTCGAAACACCTTCAGTCGTTCCGAAACACCATGGCTATTACAGGCCTCTGTTTCGAAACAGTTAAGGGTGTTTCGATACACCCTGCTCTGTAGCATTAGAAAATGCCTATTATTCATCTCTTAGCCCACTCAAACATGGTTCAAATCATACCATAACATACCAACAACTTGTTTTGGCATTAGAGATCATAATAAGGAACCTTAAGCTAGAGCACGACATCAAACACATGTACAATCCATCTATATGCATGCTTCCTAGCCACAAAACCAAATATAAGCTTTCAAACCTCAAACCACCCAAACAAAACCATTTAAAACTCCAAAAGCCACACCAAACTTATTACAAACGTAGGGAGTTCCAAAACTCATCTCCCAACAACAACCATGAAACCTCATTGCCACATATCAATACTAAAGTATGTAAAACATCACCATACATGAGCTTTGAACTTCTTTGGATGTTTTTAACCTTCTTGCTGCCCAAAAATCACTTTAATTATCTGCATTGTTGGTAAAAGAGAGCGTAAGCGCATTTGCTTAGGGATGCAAGCTCTAAAGAAAACCAACACAACAATGCATTATTCAAAACACTTTCTCTTAAGCCTTTTTCTACAACATGCTCATTCTATCTCACGCATGAAAACCGTTTCAAAGAAAATCTCCATTGAAAACACATGTACCTCAATTCTATCTCATGTACTTAAACCAATGCAAATCTCATGGCAAGGTCATACAATGCTTGTGAAAACTAAAGCATTTCATATACAAATCTCATATGCATTTCTCATAGCATAAATCATCTCATCAATAGGTACATGTGTGTAACACCCGGCTAAAATGTTAATAAAAAAAGATTGAAAAAAAGTTGAACTGCTTTGTGGGGGACTCGAACCCGTGCCTTTGGAATTGAAGTGGAGGACCAAACCATTTGAGCCAAGTACTCATGTTTGTCCTGTTTTCCCTAAAGTAACAATTGGATTAAGTTGGGGTGATATCGAATCAAATTCGATAACCCATCTGACTCCCCCACTTACCCAGATTTGTAGATTCGAGTTTGAAAATACCCTTGGGATATCCAAAGGTTTTCTCCCACCCAACCTCGTCGGCCACTTGTCTGATCTCAGCCACCGCTCGCTGGTGTCGTGCACCAGCGTCACCCCTACGTCCGTCGTTGAACCCCGATCAAAACCCCGTGCTCCACTCGCAGCGTCATGCTGTTGGCCGCCGTGGAGAACGCCTTGAAGGTTTGTCAAGAACATGGTTGCCCATTTCTGTTTATTTCTTAGATCTAGCCGTCTCCGTCGCCGGTGGAAGTCACCGCCACCACCAGCTGGTGTGTCGTCCCACCCCGATCCTTCAGCCGCTTGTCACGCGCGCTACCGAGCCGCCCAACGCCGACGGAAACCCGTTGAAGGTTCGACCTAACAAACCCATCGCCGCCCCTGTTTTTTCGCGTTTCTGGCCATCCTCGCTGCCCGTTCGTGTCACGGCCACCAGATCTGGGTTCCCCACGTCACGACGGATAAAACCCAGTCAACCGATCATCCGTTTGACGTCGGTAGGATGCTCATCGGAGTTTGAAGCTTTTCGACAAGATTTTTGGCATTTTCGGTAATTTTCGACATGATTCCGGCCTATTTTATGTTTCTGATGTATGAATTTTGTTTTTGGGCCTGGTAAACGCTATTTTCCGGCAGTTTCGACGCAAACCAGCGTCTCCAGCGACTATCTCAGGTGACCGACCGACGAAGCAAATTCGAATGGTAAGTGAATCGGTCCAACCCGGTCCGAGCCCAAACCGACCCGACCCGTCTTCCCGTGTCTGACCCGACCCGTCTACCCGTGTCTGTCCCGACCCGTCAACCCGAGTCAACTCGTCCGAGTCAGCCGAGTCAACTCGTCCGAGTCAGCCTGAGTCAACTCAGTTGACCCATGTTGACTACTGATGTCATGCTGACATCGGCATTGACTTGACCAGTTGACTCTGACCCTGTTGACCGTTGACCTGCTGACGTCAGCGTTGACCTGCTGACGTCAGCGTTGACTTTGACCGTTGACCAAAAGTCAACTTTTCCGAAAACTCATATTTCATGTTTTTTGACGTCCTGAGTCCATTTTTGAAGCCCGTTTCGCAAAATTTTGACTCAAAAGCCTCCGAATCGGACCTTGCACCTAAACTTATATGTATCTAATTATTCAGTTAGGGGTACTGTGGATAAGGACTGAATTGTAAACTTGTGTAATTGAAGGTACTCACAGTTCCTTGAATACGAATTGTTGAGGGATGTCAAATCCGAGTTCGAGTGTTCGAACGTCATTCACGGATCGATCGATGTAACTTGGAGCCAAGGTAATACACTACTACCCCTTGTATGCTTTATGAACATGTTGATATTCGGTTAACGCATGCATGCTTATGATGACGTATATTGTAAATTCTGCTTAAATTGAATCAGATTCGAGCAATAAGTAGGGATATTAATAAGACCAAATTATCCAAATAAGATTACTAATTGGCTAACAATATCAAAAGTTCTAATAATTAAATTCAGTTAATCCGCAACTCAATCATCAGTGCGTAAGAATCGAGGCCCAAGATACAGAGTGAGAGATATTAATTATGAAATTACGAAAATGCCCTTGCAGCATAAGTGTGACTAAACTACTCCTCTGATAAAGGAAATGACCAAAAATCTGCATTCGAACTGATTATGCAATTTACACTACCCAAGATGTATGTTCTTTTGGAAAAGACTTCGGCATCTTTATTCAAATGTGGGTGATACTAAAAGAAACTTGAATTTCCCCAAGCTCTGTATAACATATGAAGGTATAACGCCTAAAGGTAAAATTACTGGAATTATTGTTGTATTCTTAAGCTGATCCGTATGTTAGTAAGGAATGAATTAATCGAAATGATCGTAATGACCAAAAAGAATGTAGTACATTCGAGCACCGAAATTCTTAATTAATCAGAATGACAATTTTACCCTTAAGTTCTAAGATGAGTAAACCGTCTATAAGGGCCGAAGGGAATAGAATGACTTAATCTCTACCGAGTACGTAAACGATAGAGGTTCTAAATAGTAAGATTTGACAAAAACGGTGAATTTATCTCAATTTCCAAAATGACTGAAATGCTCTCTTGAGTTAAATATACAATTATGCATTTGATGAAACCTTTAGAATTCTAATGAGACTTTAAGGGCTAAACTGCCCCTAAGTGTTAGGAAGCACGCTCATGTATGTTAATCATTCCTGATATTAATATAAGGGTTGGTTAGTACTGCAAGATAAGAACATGTTAGTTCGAACAGTTGGAGGCTTGAAAAACTTCTGGAAATATTAACTATTGTAAATCGTCAATTTATCATTACTGGGCTAAACTACAAAAATCAACTCTGATAGTTAAATAACCAAAACGCCCTTGTTGGCCATAGTGACCAGAACAACCCTGGATGTATCCGATATCGCAAAAGATCTTATCATAGAAATCTCTGAAGGCATGACTAGAAAAGTGATGAGTAAATAGAATTTCCTGAGCGACTGTTTATGTCTCATTGGTATAAATTACCAAAACCCCCATGTATGATAAAATGACCATAATGCCCTTGTAAGCTTAAATGGCTGAATCACTCAGGATATACCAAAAACTCTCAAAGATCTTGATGTATCATCTCTTGAATATCTAGGTTAAACCGTTAGTATGAACTCCTTTTAATAGGGCCACATTTCAGAGATTCGTTAAAATCGTAAAAAGTTTAATATGTCCCATTCTATAAATGCCAAGTATCTCCAAGAAATGATCTGTCCCACCTAGTGTGTTCCATGTGTGTTATATTCTGTTGAATGTATTGTATAATTATTTAATCGTGAATAATATTATGCTTGATGAACATTTCAATTGTTGTTGAGATTGCATCACTATGTTAGAAAATGAGATAAAATGATGAACTTGATATATGATGACATGCTCTGCCTACCTAATATATGTATGTTCAATCTGTATACTTGGTATGTGATCGTTTGATTTGTGATGGTATTGTCTGACTGTTTGATGAATTTGTTAGCATGATCTGTTAGTTTGACCTATGATGGTATAATATGTTTGCATGATGAATGCTGAAAATGCCTGCTCTGCTCGATAGTATGCCCATTTATCTGTCAAAAGCATGAACTTCTGTTTCTGATACTCAGAATAAAATATGTATGTTACATGTATTATGTTACTCATGTCTGGAATCTGAACACCGATTACTATATGGGGTATACTGTTGGTTATGTTATGAAGTCTCTGTTGGTATAGCCCTGATCAAGCTGGTAAATCCTTATGGACTCAAGGTCTCCCCTTGAGTGGCACCTACGACCATCGGGCCTAGGGTAAGTCCTTATGGACTCAAGGTCTCCCCTTGAGTGGCACCTACGCCCATCGGGCCTAAGGTAAGTCCTTATGGACTCAAGGTCTCCCCTTGAGTGGCACCTATGCCCATCGGGCCTAGGGTAAGTCCTTATGGACCTAAGGCAACCCCTTAGGTGGCACATATGCCCATCGGGCCTAGGGTAAGTCCTTATGGATGCAGTTCTGGGGGACTGCATTTTGGTGTAAGGTTGGAGGGTAGTTCTTGTAAACTTCTGTATGAACATTGAACATTTGCATTTAATCTGTTATGTGCTCATAGGATATGATGTTAAGTACTTATGCATGTTGATCTGAACTTATTGGAACACACTAGACGCCAAACTCTCTGATTCTTACCTCGTATGTTACAAGCCTATATAATTTCTGTCTAATTCTCAAGGTTTGATTAAAGAACAAATACCTTTATTCTTGAGTACGATGCAACCTCGAAATAGTAGAATAGAAATAGAGGACTATCACTACTTGAAACATCATGAAAATGTTATGCCTACCATATATCTGCATGAGCTTATAGCATCGTCTGGTAGTTTTGTATTACTGAGCTTCCCCAAGTTCATGTTGTATTTACCATCGCAGGTTAAAAGATTATAGCATGGTAATGTTTGACATCAGTGTTCGGAGTTCCCTCAGCGTTGCCTCTGGAGTACGGTACTGTATATGTAGTGGGCATGTATGTCATGTATGTCATGCATGTCACGTATAGTTTTGTGATTGAGTCTGTAAAATACTTTCTGAAAATTTTTTATGTGTTTAACTGATTTCTTGAAATTGTATTTTAAACAAAAGTTGATTTTACATTTTAATAAGTGTTTTGAGAAAAAAAATACTATCATGTGTATTTTCACTGTGGGCCGCTCTTGTGACCCTAACGTGATTCCTAGGATCCGTTGTAATGCATATGCGGGTATAGGGGGTTACAATGTGAATTAAAAGCATTTTCATATCTTATATTGGCATTTCACATCTCATTATTACTCGGATATGCGGACAACTTCCTCAAACCCACAAGACACTTCTGGTGGAATCTCACATCACCGTACTCACTCGTCTAGTAAACATAATTTCCGGTGGAATCTCACATCACCGTACTCACATGGCGGAATTTCTCACCGCCACAAAGCTTGGGTATTTCACTAAGTTCTACCCGATGAAATGCCTATCATCGGTCTTTCCCTTTGGATTGAATCCAAAGAGCTCGTACGAATTTTTAGTTTATAGTGCACTCTCATCCTATTGATCGATCAATTATATCCGGTAAGTATCTCATCTTCTATGCCAATATATTATGTCAAAACATCATCTCACCTACTATTTTTAATGCAACATTTCTCAAAGCTTTCTCATCTCATTCAAAATCATAACATTTGACATGCTTTAAAACAAAAGCTCAAAACTCATCAATGCAACATGTTATTTCATGAAATATTTTCAAGCATCATCTCATGCTACAAATCATGCATAAAACAGTAGGAATTTATCTATCTCAAAATATGAGCATGTAAAAGCATTTTAGGGGCAACCACCACATATATGAGAGCAATCTAGCCAATACTTACTTCTGGACTTAGGAAGGTGTTTCAAACCTTTCCTAAATCCCCAAACCTTGTTTCTTTGTCCCTCAAGGACTTATAAAACCATTCGCACTCACCGATTACGTTTCACTTGCTCGCCGAAATGCTATCTAAGCTCAGGATCAACACCAAAGGCCTTTGAAGATGTCTCCTATGTTCATAACATATAAGAGCAGAGGATTAATGCATTATCATGCATTGAAATCATCAGCCACACACCTAAACCCGCTACTCTACTCAAAAACCTCATTTCGGCCACCAAAAACAACTGCAATCACCTCCAAACTCTTCCAAAACAAAGCCCAGTCAAGATCTATCACTTCTAATCAATTCTAAACATCAATCAACATAAAAAATCACCACAAACTCGTCCTTATACCTCCAGCTATAACATAACACCAAAACCACCCTAAAAACCAACATTCTAGCATGCAAAACTTAGGAATCCAAATCTATTCGGGATTTGTTTGATAAAACCTCATTTATAACATCAATTATCATCCAAAATACATTAGAAAACAACCTCAAAACAGAGCCTAACCAACAACCACGAAAATCATCAAGATCTCTCAAAGAACCTTGAGTTTTAATACAATTTCTTGTTTCTAACATTAAAGCAACTCAAAAATTATTAACAAAGGATTGATAACTTGGGAATTTCAGTAAAGAATTGATCATTAGAGGAGAAGGACGAAGTTTACCTCTAATGGCTGATTTCTCCTTGATTTAGGCAAATTTTCTTGAAAATCCAATGTGAAAACAAGAGGATTTGGTGAGGAAAAGATTAGGAACCAAAAGAAGATTAAAATATCATCAAAAGAAATGAAAATCAGAGGCTAATTGATGGAGGAAATGTGTTTGGCTGAAAAGAAATTGAGAGAAAATGAAATGAGAGAAAATTGACGTAAGGTAGTTATGAAAAGTCAAAGATGGTTTTTCCATTTAATTATCTTTATTTCCCTTGATTAAAACATTATTAAAAAAACCCAAAATAAGGAGAAATCTGATTAAAAACATTTTGGTAAAATTATCTCCTTAAAGATTCAAAGTTTCAATCCTTTACAAAACAATCACTATTTAACTTTTGCAAAAACTTCGATTTGGTCACTACACTGAAATGTAGTATTTTCAAATCTTATTTTGTAATTTTTTTTTCACCATAATCATTCATAGAATAAATGAGGAATTTTAGGTATTTTTCCATATTTTTAAATCATCGCGAACTAAGTGTTCCCTAAATCTCCCTTAAAGACTCGAATCATTCTCGACCGGTCCGATTCAAACCCTAAAACATATAGGCCCAAAATCGGGGCGTTACAAGAATATTTCATGTGAGCATATACATGTCATACAAATACAGAAATACGGTTTCTTTTAACCGTGACCCATGGCCTACATTACGAGCCAACGAAGACCATTATGATTATTCATGAATATCTAAGTAAATTGAGTTTGTCTTCATATTACATTCCACCTATAAGGGATAACCTTTCTTCAAGGAACGTCAAACTTCAAGTGCTTGATCGAAACCAAAATGAGGGAAGGATGGGGCATGGTGAGTTAGTGAGATTAAGAGAGCCACCTGAAATGGGTTAGAAATTACGTATGGGAATCGTTTCTCTCAGAAACCTAATAGATCGGAAGCGACTACACATATGCATATTTCGTCACAACAGTCAAGATGTTCTAAACATAGGCTTCATTCGGGTTGGTCTTTGTCAATTTGAAATAAATGTGCTATTGCATTTGATATTTTGGGGCCAAACATTACTTTCCAAAAATGTTTGACATTTACTCTAATTTTGATTTTTTTCCAAACATCGGGTTTAAAAATGTTTGGCATTTTCCTTCCAATGTCAATTTTTGAATATTTATCATTTCTTCCAAACATTAATTCTTAAAAATGTTTACATTTTTTCAGAATTTCGATTATTATAAATATTTATCATATGCTTCCAAACATTAATTTTCAAAATTATTTGGCATTTTTTTCAAACTTCGGTTGTTTAAATATTTTATCATTTCCCCCGAACATTAGTTTTCAAAAATGTGTGGGCATTTTTTTCTCTTCCAAATTTCAATTCTTTTACACATTGGTCATTTCCTCCAAACCTTAGTTTTCAAAAATTTTTGAGCATTTTTCCCTTCAATTTTCAATTATTTTACATATTGGTCATTTTCTCCAAAAATTAGTTTCCAAAAATGTTTGGCATACACTCCAATTTTTTATTTCCTCCAAACGTTGATTTTCAAAAATGTTTGAGCATTTTCTTTAGATTTTAATTTTTTTCTTTCCTTTTCAAACATTAGTTTTCAAGAATTATTTTTCTCCAAATTTTGATTTTTTAAATATTTATCATTTCTCCCAAACATCATTTTAAAAAATAATAATAATGTTTAGCGTTTTCCCCTCAAGTCTCAATTTTGTAGATATCCATAGTTCTTTTCTTCTTATCAAACATTAATGTTTGGTATATTTTTCCTGGATTTTGATTCTTTTAACACTTACCATTTCCTCGAAACATTAGTTAAAAAATAATATTTGACATTCTTTCTAAATCTAGATTTTTAGGATAGTTTTTCTCCCAAACATTAGTTTTCAAAGTGTTTGGCTTTTTCTCCAAGTTTTTTTTTTCGAAATGATTAATTTTTCTTCAAAAATTATTGATAAAAATTAAAGCATAAGGATCGAGAGTTGGTTCCCGTCAAGATACTATAAGAAGAGTAAGATTGAGTTTAGGGAGTGAAGGCAATTTGCTTACCCCGATGATTAGACAGATAGAGGCTTTGAGTGTTGAGTCATAGACGAGAAAAATTGTCGAGCCCAAGACTGAATGAGTGCAATGAGATGATGAGAGTCCCTATATAAGAGTAGTATAGGGACTAGAAGAGGGATTTATGAAAATGAATAGAGACCTTGAAGATGAAGAAAAAGAGTTACTCGCACAAGAAAGAGGTGCTAGTAAAATGCGAGATAGAGATTTAATAAATGAAGATGAAGATTGAGAAGCATACTGCAGAGATATGGAGTGAAGAAAAGAAAGAAAAAAAGAGAAGAAAGAAAAGAAAGAAAAAAGAGAAAAAAAAAGAAAAAAAAAGAAAAATAATATATTTGAAGATTACCGAAGATTTTGATCTGCATTTTCATTTTGAAGAGGTAGATCGCATCAAAGATTTTATATTGGAAGCCTTCGAGCATGAGTCCTCTAGTTTTTAAAAGATTTTCGGCAGCCTTCGAGCGTGAGTCCTCTAGTTTTTAAAAGATTTTCGACAACCTTCGAGCGCAAGGCCTCCAGTTTTTTTAAAATATTTTCGGCAGCCTTCGAGCGCGAGTCCTCCGTTTTTTTTTAAATACTTTCGGCGACCTTCAAGCGTGAGTCCTCTAGTTTTTAAAATATTTTCGACAGCCTTCAAGCGTGAGTCCTCTAGTTTTTAAAATATTTTCGACAACCTTCGAGCGCGACTTCTCTAGTTTTTAAATGATTTCGGCAGCTTTCGAGTGTGAGTCCTCTAGTTTTTAAAATATTTTCGATAGCCTTCGAGCGTGAGTCTAGTTTTAAAAGATTTCTGGAAGCTTTTAGGTGTTATTCCTTCAAGACCATATTTTAATGTCAAGACAGATAGAAACTGGGGCATCATTTTAAGGTATTGGGCAACCTTTAAGCGTGAGTCCAAATCTTAAGTCTTTCGGACATGATGATAAGTCCTTCGGACCACCAGTAAGTCCTTCAGGCATGGTGATAAGACCTTCGGGCATGGTGTCAAGCTTTCTTTTTGATGTTGAAGACGAGTACTAATCGGGGCATTGAAGAGTTTGAAGCTTGATAGAATTGGTCAAAGAAGAGCAGAAAGTTTTAGAAAAACCCATAATTTCAAAGCTGAAGGTTCTATATAGGAAGAACTCGAAGTTTCAAGACTTTGATGCGAGGAGTTTTGTATAGGGAAAACTTGCAGCTTCAACATTTAAGAGTGAAGAGTTCTATATAGGAAGAACTGTAATCCCAAAATTTCAAAGTCGAAGGTTCTATATAGGAAGAACCCGAAGCCCAAGACTTTAAAGCGAAGAATTTTATAATGGAAAAACTCGTAGCTTCAGAATTTCAAGGTGAAATGTTGTATATAGGAAGAACTTGTAGCTCGAAGAATCCAATAAAAGAGAGCGAAAGGTTCTATGTAGGAGGAACATGTAGCTCCAAGAATTGAAGGTTAAAAAGTTCTATAAAGGAAGAACTTGCAACCTAAAGAGATGTCGTCAAGGATAAGCTAAAGGTTCTATATAGGAAGAACTCGCAGGTCCAAGGCTTCAGATGGAGGAAGAATGCAACAGTTCTATATAGAAGGGAATCCTGGCTTCAAATCTCCAAACAAGGAAGTAGGACAAAATGAGTGCTTTTGATCTTTGATTTGTTCTCATTTTACAAGAACAAGCAAATATGGGCAACAATAATCACTCATTTTTGTCCGGATTGTATAATATAGTAGTATATTATTAAACAAAAATATGTATAAAAAAGGAATATATATATATATATATATTAAAAAGCAAAAAAGGGTAAATGCAAAAAAAGGAAAGGAAAGGGTGGCATTGAGCCACATCACCACCCCACCCCTCACATTGCCTATAAAAGGCGGGGTGGGGGTGCTCTCAAGGGCATCAACAATTGGCCATGCCCCAAATTATTTGGGGAGGCAACCCGAGCATAGTTGCTGGCCCTAGTTGGTTCGATTTAGTATTCGGCCAGGATTCTTTTTGTGGCATGATCTAGTTAATTTTTTGGCTATGGTTAGATGGCGTGAAGCTCTTGGTAGGGGTCGGTCGAAGTTCTTCTTTTGAGCTTTTAGTGGGGAAAATTCAATCTTTATTTCTATATTTTAATATTAGCTTAGATTATACTTCAAGTCATGTTGTTTGTTTCTTAATATAGTTTTTATTTATTTATGCATATTATGGAATTATGTTATATGAGTTATATCAATATATGTTGTCTTTATTCATGCGCTTTTTATTAAAAAAAATTCATGCCCCTTTTATTATTTATGTTAGTATATGTTTTGTTCATGCATAATTAATTGTCATATTTATTCATTTGTCTAGTTTAGTTCTCGATATTCTAGTGGGAGTGTCGTCCCGAGTCTTCGGGCGTCATCTCCTTTGGTATCGTAGGTTATAAATTAGGTTGTTTGATTCGTGTGACCATGCAGCCATGCCTTTTAGGGATTATTAATTAAGTTAGATTCAAATTTAAATTTTCCTTAATAAATATGATTCCAACCCTTAGGTACCAATTTTTGGGCGTGGTGGGGGTGCAAAACCTTCCCTACTTGTAACCGACTCCCGAACCCTTTCTAAATCTATGGTTTTGTTTTCCAGGTGTCAGGTCTACCTTTTTAAACTAATCGGTGGCGACTCCAATGTTTTATTCGAAATACTAGCTTTTAAAAAAATCCCCTAAAATTATTTTTTTATAAAAAGTGGGAAGAACAACTTTTCGGATTTTTTAGTTGGTACAAGATGGTGACTCCTCTTTAAAATATTTTACAAAGTATTTATTTATTCATTCATTTATTTTAAAACATTTCAGTCAAATATTTATAAGTCAAAAAACCATTTTGTTTTGAAAAGTAAAAATAGCCGCTACAATTGGCTTCCAAAATAAAGGCCCATAACTTGGGTTTGAGACCCAATTCACTAACCCAAAAATTGGGCCATTACAACTCTCTCATCCTTAAAAGAAATTCTGTCTCAAAATTTGTATCCATAAAACAAGAAGATGCTAAAAGCTTTATAACTCTTTGGCACCCTCAAATATTTCACATTGCGCTACTATGATCTCAACACTTATCAAATATAACCTTTGTCTTCTAACGGTACAAACATAATCTCAACTAATTCTTTCTATTAGAAGGAATCCATCCTCGCTTGGCACATTACAGACAACAAGCAAAACCCGATGGTACCCCGTCAAAAAGTGTCACACAAATACGTTATCAAAGAAACTCAACTTATGTTGTAGAACTCAAAAGGTTAATGCACACAAAATCCTTTCACAACTCTGTAAGATTTAAAAGAACATGAGGTTAAATGGTCGTTGCATTTAAAATGAAATGATTCCTCTCATGGAGACTCCTTGAATGAGACTCTAACACTGATGACATCCCATATCAATATCATTGATAGTTCGATGCAAGACTTCTAAAAACGAACATCTCAAATTGCCTCAAGCTCTTACCTTAACCTTGGAACGATAACTCATATCGACAACTAAAGCAGCTCCTAAATACTCGGTTCACACAAGAGTCTTATACTTCAAACTATAATGTGTCTGGAAAACACATCATTTATTCCTACACTAGGATCCTTCATCGCAGAAAATCCCACCAAGGGATCAAGCTCCAACACAAACCTTGAATCTCGTGTCAAAGGTATTATTACACATCGCGATGTCATACAACCCAACCCACAACCAATCCAAGTAGACTTTACATTTGGATCTCGTTTTTGCCGAAATAACAAATGATACCTACCAAGAAATATATCATTACTCAATGAAATCACATTGAAACTATGGACTCACAATCATTTACAAGATCAATGGTCATCTATTTAATTTCCACTGATAAATATCAAAGCATCAAAACAAATTTGATGAACTCAAGGTTTGACTCCCAACTGATGGCAAGTCTAACACTTATCACTATCTCAAACACACGACTTCACATTGTCTCCCAAAACACGTGACGAAAGTTTGGTACAAGCTGTCGCTCTCAAAATTCACCATATACTGACCACTATACTATATAGGAAGAATCTCTTGCCTTGATATATTTTTCTCTAAGAAACCCATAACAAGATCTCAAAGTCCATCAGAAACCATCGAACCTAACTTCAATCATGACATTGTATCCTCTTAATTAAAATCAGATGCTACTTTTCGCAGCTTCCAAAGCAAATCAATCCTTAACCCAAACTTAACTAATGAAACACAAGTGTACCAGTACTAATCGATCAATACTAACACCGGATGAATCGTGTACCGGTACCACATGGAGCTAGTATCAGTACTCCCTTGCATGACTATCACTTGCGATCCTTGATCGCCCCACATTGACATTATAATACTCTAACTCGAACTAACTCCATACAATCCATTACTTATCAAGTTCACTATACATAGCTGGTGATCAATCACACGATCATCAGTTCTTAATTACTTTGAGTCACATCGTTGTCTAAATCTCAAATTTCCTTAAAGATCAAGTACCCAAAATTTCACGTTGTTGGTGTGAACACAACCTTCCCACTTCTAGAACAATAATACAACCCTGACAATACAACAAAACATCCTCGGAGATCTCAAAATCTTATTTGACTCTAATCGATTCAGCACCATTTTCATAATAAATGGTCTCACGCAGCTCGGGTCTCCACCAATGTTCCTCGGCTCGTTCCAAAGAAATTGTGATACTTATCAAAAACATTTACGAAGTGTTAGAGTCTCAAGCCCTTGCCTCCTTAAATGATCACACGATCACTAACTCTTCCCACACATAAGGAAATTAAGGTAATTATCTTGTCACGATTTTTTCTATATTCCTTATACATTCACACGTGTCACGCAAAGCATCAAACTTATATTCAAGAGACAATATGATGTCTCTCACCCTATCATCGCTAGAAAATATCAACGTCACTTCAGACATCAACGTTACCACGACACACCTTAAAGAAAGAAATCTGCATACCAAAATTCATTTCTAAATTACTAGCCTCCAACACTTAACCATAAGCATCCCATTCTCAAACCAATCCCAGAAAAACACGCGAGTACTTCATAATCGGTTAAACGAGTTATCTAACCTAGGAGACAGGTAATAGTCCTTCACTATCACTTAACAAGCTATCACCGGTTTAGGTATCACCTCAATAAGACAACTTCTCACTAGCGAACAAGCTCGACTCTCCCTTGGGTGAAACTCTTAGAAAAATAAACATCGTTCGAGTTTTACCTTAGCAACTGAATCTCTGACTCTCTCTACTGGGCCGATATCCTCTAACAAAGGCGATGGGCACCAACTTCCAACTTGTCCTTACCTCAACCTCTACTCACATTCTTGACACGGAGAAAGTCCCGATGACTCCTCCAGGAAGCACAAACGAATACTCTGTTAGTTTGAAAGCTCTTGAGCGTTTCACTACACACATTGGCATCTACCAAATGGTCAAACACGTCTTATAACTTTGATGTGTAGCTCTTTAAACGACCACTACGAAAATCACGGTATAAGGGCAATGGTTCAACATCCTCGTTACCAAAGGTTGTCTCGATGGCTCAAGCTCACCTTCGACATTACAAGCTAGCTACGCGCTGGATTAATCCAATAAATTCCAAAGTATAACAACTCCTAAGAATGCAACTTTATCAAAACGGTAGAACATCTAACTTCGGTCACACTCCAATGTACTAGTGGATCTCGGATCCAATATCTCTGAGAAATGCCCATGAGAAGGGCGATGATACTTCCCAAGTATCAATGTAACGACCCAAAAAATTAGTTGGGTTTAGATCTAAAATTATGGATTGGTATTTTATATTTATCGATTCAATTTAAAGAGAAGTGATGATCATTTTATGAAAGGATGAGGGTTTGGGGGGCTTAAGATGCAATTTTACTGTGATGTTTTGGATGTGGATAGTTTGAATTAAAAGGGTGAGGAAGATGGGGAGAAAATCATATTTTTATATTCTCTTATCTCTCTCCCCTTTTCATATTTCCTTTCTCGCTCTTTTTCCTACTCTTCCCCAAGCTTTCAAGTCCAATCTACCGCTATTAGAGTGTCCGCTTTCGATACCTCTACCATCATCGTGTTCATCTCGCCAAGACGTGTCGGACGATGGTTGTCGCATCATCGTCTCCACGGTATTGAATTGCTCAGTAGTGTAGGTGTACACGACGTTAGTAGTAAAGTGATACTAGAGTATCATATATCGTCTCCATGGGGATTGGAAATAACTCTATCATTGAATAGCTGCACAAGAGAAATAAAATAGTTTAATTGAATGTTGGAATAATCTTGAGTAAAAACTAAATTGAAAGATAAAGGAATCAAATTTAAATAATAGGCAGATATTGAATTGCTCAGTAGTGTAGATATTGCACTGTTAAAGGAACTTCTGTGCTCTGCCGTTGTGTCTGTCGCGGCAGAGGTCTGTTGAGGTTGTGGCAGCGATCAACAACTCTGTACTTCAAGCTTGGCAAGAATCCCTATTATGACTTGTCCTATCCTTAGGTCCAAGTTCTGTTGATGAACACTTCTTGGATGATACCTCCCGGCGTAAATCAAAGGGTGAACACCAATTTTGTTGAATTCTTCTTTAGCCACTTAACCTTGTACTTATCCCTAAGCCAAGATGGTTTAACAATAAGCTGGAAAACACGTATCTACTCTTTTCGTATGCTTGACTCTCCCGATATCAAACAAATGGATAACCTCACAATGCTCTCTCGATGCTCTTATGAGATATGAAAAACTAGAGTAAATAAACTTGAAGCTTTTATTAATTGACAGAAAATTCCTAAAACAATACAATCCTTGCAACTACTTTACAGAATCAACTCGTAGCCCTAGGGGGAGTTTAGAACATGATGGAGAAGGGAAACTGATAAGGGTTTAGAGGAAGACGCTAGCAATGAGATATCCTCCCTTAGGTCGAATTACATGCCTTTATATAGGCCTTGGGTCCAAGTTTTCTAATATGGCAAGAATACAATTTCGAATTAAAGTGCAACTCTATTAAATCTTTTGAGTAGGTGCCTTGAATTCGTCCTCTTTTCTTGCCTTGAGTTTCTTTCTTGAACTTTGGGCTAGGCCTTCATTCTACTTCAGGGCTCAGAAATATATGGGAGTGGTCTACGACAGACCGGCTTGAAATCCTCTATCTACCGAGCTCCACATATCGTCATGGGTGCCACGACAGATGTCACGACAGCCTTTTTTTCACGACTCCAGCTCTGCTCCTTTGCTGCACTGAGTCTGCCGCAACAGATACTTGCAAAAGTAACCAAAATCAGCAGCAACTGTGCAATTTTATCTAATTGTGATGTATATGCAAAAATCTATCCTAAATACAATGAACCATGCTTGAGTACAACAAAAATATGGGTAAATGAGGGGTAAAATATAGAACTTTTATGCACTCAACACACCCTCAGACTCAAGTTCTTGCTTGTCCTCAAGCAAATACAACCTAACTAAAAATAAAAACTTTTTGGCTTGGCTTAATTCAGTGAACCTTCATTACCTACCACACGTTCACTATCAAGAGTAGTACCTTGTCGGGTGTTTATGGATTTATTCAAAACATTGCTATAGTTCTTGTGCAAGTGTGTGCATGTTTTGTGAACAAATATGTGCCTAGACTCCTCTAGCTTATCAGAATAGTTATGCTACTCACTTGGATTTTATGCCAATTTCTTTTTTTCTAGAGGCAATTCTTAGGCTCCTTTAGTTATTTCTGACTTGGACTCAAAAATCTTCCTAGAGTCATTGTAAGGCAGTTTTGGGGGCAAGTGAGTTTAAATTTTTTCTTTTCTTTTATTCCTTTCCTCGAGCCAGTGTTAGGCACCTCTAGGAGCAACTCAAGTGGGCAAACCTTCCTATTCTAGTTCACTACTTAAATCTACAAAACATATGAGTCACATGGGTGTTCTAAAGTTCATAACTATAGCAAGGCTCTATATAGTTCCTAAAACATCCTAAAGGCATTGTCACGACAGAGAATGCCGCGGCAGGTAAGTTCAGTTCAAAGACTTAAGCCAAAATTTTGTTTTTATTTTCATTTTTTTATTTTTTGACCTAAAAAAATAAACTTAAAATGAGATACCAATTAAAGACGGAACTAACAAGTTCATTAATGGAGGGATGCCCACCCCCAAACTCGAGGGTTGCATTGCCCTCAATGCATGACAACAATGAAAATGAAAAACAGAAAATAACATCACAAAATAGATAAAACAACAACAAAGACATCAAATATATAAGTAAAAGTACTTAAGTTGAAGAGTTGTCGTCGCTGTTGCTGTTGACGAGGAGCTGTCGACAGGCGGTGACCTTGACGGCAGATGCTGGGTGGTTGCTGGGAGACAGAGAGGCTATCTTCTTCTTGGCCTCTCGAGGCGGCTGGACTATGGTGCGTGAGATGTTTGGGGACTGGTCCAGGACTTCGAGGTCATCATCACTGTTGCTGCTGCTACTATTGTCTAATCTGCCGTGGCAGGGTCCTTCAACAGTCTCGTTCAGCTTCTTCATCTTCATCAGAGGGAAGTCCTTGGATATGTCTCAGACGACCGACGGTTCTGAGTCAGAATCCTACCAGACGGAAGAGGAGGAGAACCCTTCAAAATATTTTGGGTCGATCTTCGGTAGGGGATCCTTCCTTTTCTCTCCACGGGGAGTGGCCTATTTTCTGCCGCCATCTCTTGTTGTGACAGGTGGTAATGTGGAGGCAGTAGTAGGTGTTCTGAGGCTGGCAGCAGGTGTGGGCGCAGCAAAGTGAGATTCTAGGAAAGGAGGGAATTGCATGTTGGGAAAATTTAAATCAAATTTGATAAAATTTATCGTGGCGATAGTGAAATCCCTCAGAAATCCCATGAGGCTGAGTTGTCATTCTTCCATCTTTTGCAACATCGTCAGGATCTAGCTGGAGGTGTCTGCCGGTGGTGTTGCCGTCGGCTGCTCTAGTTTTGCTACGACAGGTTCAGGGGAGTCAGGATCTGCTGTCGCTTCTGTCGCTGCAGTGGGGTCCACATACGACAAAGGAGTGGTAACTTTTAGTTCCATCAGACTATATAGGTTCTGCCTCGTCCATCCTTTCCCTCAGACTTTGGCATCGTTGTTGATCTCTAGCACGTTATTGCCCCGATAGAGGGTGGTGATCAGATATGGGAAGACTAAGGGGCCCGTTGGTCGGAGTGCACACTCGATGATGTCGTCTCGTATGTATCTGCCAACATTGATTTGCCTCTCGTTGAGGATGGAGTGTACAAGGTCTAATCTCTTCCGGTCCACCGTGGTATTATGTGAGGTCGGCATGAGGCGCTTCTTCATGAAGTGGTTCCACAACTTGTCTTGTGGGGTGAGCTGAGTCCTCCGCACTGTCCACCGGTGCTTGGGATCATCATTCCATTGTGCGCCCTCTTCTGTCAACTCTGCCATGTCAGCATCATAATCTGCTGGCGATGGACAGTTCACGAACTTCCGATGGGCGTCTTCTTTCTGGCCCACATAAAGCCCATACAACGTGTTGATGTATGCCGGTTCGAGGGAGATCTCTTTTCCTCTGACAGTTACTGTCGTGGCATCCTTGTCGAGGACAACAGCATAAAACTCTCGAACTAGGGTGACGTTCATCTCTTCTGGCTGGGCAACAAACATCTGCCACTTGAGTGCGAGGATCTTCCTGGTGATGAAGCTTTCAAGCCCTGGTTCTCTCGTCTTTTGGGTATAAATGAACCCTCTTTCTTCCCACATTTCTCTCTTTTGAAAGGACCCATAGTACCTCTTTGCTGAGTCCACTGATGCGAAGTGGTCGGGTATTCCGTTGTGGCTGGGTGTTGACACTGCTGCGACAGAGGTGGAGGCAGTGCTTCGTCTTGTTGATCTGGTAGCCATTTGCAAGGAAAACTATAGAAAAATAAAAGAGATTTTGGAAAGCCTAAATTCTAGAGAGTAAAGTAGAGAGAATGAGAATGAGAGTAGGGGTTTATATCGAACAAGGTTTTTCTGCCCGTTTGGACTGTAACGGTAGGCGCAAATAACAGGGCCAGTTGTTACGCGGTTTCTGATGCGTCTGTCACGCGTTTCAGTGTCTACTGCGCGTCGGTTATGCGTTTGCGTGTCTGTCACGACAGCTTCGTGAGAGGCTGGTTTCTTCGCGTCTGTTGGGACAGCTGGTGACGGGTTGTGATGACAAGCTTGTTCGTTGGGCTTTTTGGGCTGTTCTGAATGTGGTGGGCTGGGTCATTCGTCCTCTTTGTTTTGCTTCCTTTATTTCCTAAAAATAATTAAATAAATAAATTGAATTAAAATATTATTTCATAAAATAAATGAATAAAAATCTTCATTCCTAATAAATAAATAAAATAAAATAAAGTTAAATTAGGGATGCCTTGAGGGGCATCTCCTAAAGTAACTACTTCTTGCATCCTTGGGGTTTTAGTCCCCTGATAATGCTTGAGCCTCTATCCATTGACCTTGAATTGGTGCCCATCTTTCATGGATTTGATTGTAATGGCACTATGGGGAAAAACTTGGACCATTTGGAAAGGGCCAGATCACCTAGATTAAATCTTTCCTGGGAAGAGCTTCATCCTAGAGTTGAACAATAACACCTGCAACCCTGGGCAGAATTGTCGTGGCAGCAACTTCCTGTCGTGCCACTTCTTAGTCTTGTCCTTGTAGATCTTGGCATTATCGTAGGCCATTGCTTGAATTTCCTCAATCTCATTCAAGTCCAATAGCCTTTTTTGTCATGCCTTGTCCCAGTCCATATTCACTGTCTTGATATCCCAATATGCTCTGTGTTTTATCTCGACAGGTAAATGGCCAGTTTTCCCATAAATGAGTCGATAGGGTGACATTCCCAATGGTGTATTGAATGTTGTCTTGTAGGCACAGAGTGCATCATTTAGATGTAGATACCAGTCTTTTCGAGTAGGTTTAACCATCTTCTCTAGGATGTTCTTTACTTCTTTGTTTGATATCTCGACTTGCCCATTGGTTTGAGGGTGGTATGTTGTTGCAATTCAGTGCTTCACTCCGTATTTCCTTAATGCAGTAGCAATTACCCTATTGTCAAAATGTCTCCCCTCATATCTAATTATCGCCCTTGGAATGCCAAATCTTGAGAAGGTGTGTTTGTGAAGAAATCTTTGCACAGTCTTGGCATCATTCTTTTGAGTGGTGATCGTTTCTACCCACTTTGACACGTAGTCTACTGCCAGTAGGATTTATAAATTCCCACAAGAGGTTGGGAATGGTCTCATGAAGTCGATTCCCCAAACATCGAAGATTTCAACCTCTAGTGTGTTCTACAGTGGCATCCCATGCCTTCTTGATATATTCCTAGTCATTTGGCATTTGTCACAACTCTTGTAAAAAGCTTGTGCGTCCTTCAACAGTGTGGGCCAATAAAGATCGGATTGTAGAACCTTGGCAACAATTTTATTTCCACATAGGTGTCCTCTATAAGGGACAGCATGACAGTGGTGAAGCACTGCTTTATGTTCGTCATGTGGTATGCATCTCCTGATAATATGATCTGCACAGTGCTTAAAGAGAAGAGGTTCGTCCCAATAACAATGTTTTACATCATTTTGGAACCTCTTCCTTGCTTGATAATTAAGCTCAGGAGGTAATAACCCACTTACAATGTAATTAACAATGTTAGCATACCAAGGAGTTTCAGAAAGCTTACCTGCCGCCATGGTTGTCGCGGCAGTGCTGGTGGCAGCAAACAACTGCTCATCTGGGAAGGTTTCCAATATGTTGGTCTTATCTGTTGATTGATTTCTTCCCATCTCCAGCCTTGACAAGTGGTCTGCTACTTGGTTTTCTGTTTCCTTTTTTATGCTTGATGTCAATGTCAAATTCTTGCAGCATTAGAATCAAACGTATCAGTCTAGGTTTTGCATCTTTTTTGTGAACAGATACTTTAATGTTGAAAGTTATGTATGGACCACAACTTTCGTTCCAAGTATATACGGACGGAACTTGTCAATTGAAAACACAACTGCTAGAAGCTCCTTCTCTGTCGTGGTGTAGTTTATTTGGGCATCATTCAGTGTTTTGCTGGAACAGTAAATGACATGGAAGAGCTTATCCTTCCTTTGCCCTAATGATGCCCCGACAACAAAATCACTGTCGTCACACATTATCTCAAATGGCAAGCTCTAGTCTGGTGGTTGTACGATCGGGGCTTTTACCAGCTTCTCCTTTAGTATTCTGAATGCTTCAGTACATTCAACATTAAAGTCAAAGGGGCGATTCTGTTCCAACAGGTGGCAAAGAGGCTTGGTAATCTTCGAAAAATTGGCTATGAATCTTCGATAAAACCCTGCATGCCCTAAGAAACTTCGAATCCCTTGGACTGTGGTGGGTGGCGGCAGCTTTTCGATAACCTCTATTTTGGCTCTGTCCACCTCTAAGCCGCGACAGCTAACCTTGTGGCCTAGTATTATGCCTTCATCCACCATAAAGTGGTATTTTTTCTAGTTTAAAACCAAGTTCGCCTCTTCGCATCTCTCAAGAACCTTCTGTAAATTCCCTAAACAATCCTCGAAGCTGTCTCCAAAGACGGAAAAGTCGTCCATGAAAATTTCTAGGAAATCCTCCACCGTGTCAGAGAATATTGCCATCATGCACCATTGGAAGGTTGTTGGTGCATTGCAGAGACCAAATGGCATTCTTCGAAAGGCATATGTGTCGTACGGGCATGTGAAGGTGGTTTTCTCTTGGTCCTCCGGTGCGATTGCTATTTGGTTATAACCTGAGTAACCATCAAGAAAACAGTAGTAAGGTTTTCCCGCTAATATATCTAGCATTTGATCAATAAAGGGTAAGGGGAAGTGGTCTCTCTGAGTAGCTTTATTAAGCTTCCGGTAGTCCATACAAACCCTCCAACCGGTCACAGTCCCGGTTGGGATTAGTTCGTTTTCCTAGTTTGTTACTACGATTATGCCTCCCTTTTCGGGCACACATTGCACCAGGCTCACCTACTTGCTATCCGAGATGACATATATTATTCTAGCATCAAGCCACTTGATTATTTCTTTTCGCACCACCTCTCACATAGCCTCGTTCAGTCATCTCTGGGCATCGATAGTCGGCTTATGATCATTTTCCAAGAGGATCTTGTGCATGCATAATGCCAGTCTGATGCTGTGGATATCAGCTATAGTCCATCCAATGGCATTCTTATGCTGTTGTAGCATTTTGATCAGCCACTGATCATGTTCTTGCATCAACATGGAAGATATGATTATGGGCAATGTATCATTTAAACCAAGAAAACGTATTTAAGTTTCCCTGGCAGAGGTTTGAGATCTAGAACATGTGGTTGTTCAATGGAAGGCTTTTGGATTACATGTTCATCCGAGGTATAATTTAAAAGCTCGAAGAACTTACCTGGACGTGTGCCTATCCAATTTACATCCTCAGGACCTTCAATGTCAGATGATTCTGTGTCTTAGGAGTCACTATCGTCGTTGCTGTCGTGATAGTCTTCCGGGTGACTGCAGGGACAGTGACCAAACTTTCTGTCGTGGCAGTTCGACCTTATGTAGGGTTGGTCAAGAACTACTTCTGAGATTGCTTTGCACTCTTCCTCCGCATTAGCTTGTTTTATTGCTTGGAGAACATTGAGTTTGATTTGCTGATCATTTACTCTCATCATCAGTTCTCCTTTCTCAACATCGATCACGGTTCTACCTGTGGCTAGGAAGGGTTGCCCCAGGATAATCGATGCGTTTTCATCTGCTTTACAATCTAAAACAAGAAAGTTAGCAAGAAAAATGAACTTATCCACTCTTACCAAGATATCTTCGATCTTTCCTTCCGGTTGTATGTAAGAGCGGTCTGTCAACTGTAGCATGACTGTCGTGGGCCTTGCTTGTCAAATACCTAGTTTCTAAAATACAGATTTGGACATTAGATTAATGCTAGCACCAAGATCACAAAGTGCCTTACCCACAAACTTGTCTCCAATTATGTATTGTATGATGAAGCTCCCAGGGTCCTTCTTCTTTTGGGGTGGATGCTTATGCAAGATTGTCATGCATCCTTCTGTTATCTTTATTGTTTCAAATTCCCCAAGTTTGGACCCTTTGGACATTGCATCCTTGAGATACTTAGCATAACCGGCCATCTGCTTAATGGCCTCTAGTAGCGGTATGTTAATATGTACTTGCTTAAAAATATCATAAATTTTCTTAAGCTGGTACTTCTGTTTTTATTTTTGTAACCACTGTGGAAAAAGGGGTGGAGGACAGTAATCTTCAAGGCGTCCTTCACATGGAATTCGGATATGAGGAGGCTTAAGTTCTTCAGCATCTTCTGTCTGCTCCTCTATCCCTTCTGCTGTCGTGGCAGGTGTGACGACAGCAGGCTGTTTCTCCTCTATCGGGGCAGTGTTCATGGAAGGTGTCTCTAGGGTCGGATCCTCATTCGATACGTCTTTTATTTGTAGCCCTTGTAATTGATTCCCACTCCTCGTTGTAATTGCTTTGCACTACTCATGTGTGGGTTTTCTAGTGACCTCAGTATTACTAGGGAATCCTCCGTTCTGCCTCGGTTTGATATACTATGAAACCTGGCCCATCTATGTCTCTAGAGATTTTAGGGTAGCCTCATGGTTTGTCATCCTCATCTCTGTCTTGTCCATGAATGTTTCAGTTTTCTTGACAAAGTGATCCATGTTCGCTATGTATGCTCCCGTTTGTGACATAAATGTTGCCAAGGTCTGTTCTAGTATACTAGGTGTTGTAGTCGGCTGCTGTTGCGACACCTCTTCTGCAGAATATACCACTTTAGAATCTTTTCGCTGCAGATTTTTGACTATCTTTGTGAAGTATGTAACATGTGTTTTAACCAAGTTATCGGCTTCATACTCCTTTACAGATATTCTTCATTTTCCTCCTCTTCGAGCTGTAGGGAATTGCTCATCGCTTTTCGCTAACTTTTTCAACACGGGCATTGCCTCGTCTAGTTCTTTATCCAGTAATAGCCCATTTTCTGCTAAATCTATTCTCAATCCAGTATGTGCATTGGCAGCGTTGTAGAACTTGATGACCTGATTCCACTCAGGGAATCCATGTATTGGGCAGTTCCGTAAGAGAGTTGTAAATCTGTCTCACGCCTCGTGCATTGGTTCGTCATCCTCCTGTTGAAAAGTAGCGATCTTGTTACGCAATCTTTCAGATAAATGAGAAGGATTAAAATGAGAAAGGAATTCACGAGAGAGATCTGCCCAAGTTCTTATTGAACCCGGCGTTAATTTGTTCCACCAAGTTTTAGCTCTATCTCTCAATGAATGAGGAAATAGCCGGAGCCTCAGTACTTCCGGACTTATTCCTGGTAGTATGAACGATCAACAAATTTCTTGGAACGTTTTAAGATGTCCTTGTGCGTCCTCAGTAGTAGAACTATTAAATTGGCCAGCGAAATTTATCATGTTGAACATGACAGGTTTCAATTCGAAGTGTTTAGCTTCCACGTCTGGCAGGGTAGTCTCTAGTTCAACATAGTCATTGTCCATGTAGTCTCGACAGGTCTACCGTGCGGCTGCGGTAGCGGGCAGCGGCAGATCGTTCCAAGCATCGTTATGGGGATCAATAATAACCCTAGGGTCATTGTTGTTGGGGTCATTTATCCCTTTGCCTTGCCTTCCGTTCACCATTGCTTCCAGTATCTCCTCAAGATAGTTGTTTCTTTCTATCAAGAGTCGGGCTTGGTTCCTGAGTTGGTACGTGCGTTCGATTTTTGGATCTAGTTCGTACTCAGGTTCTTTACCCGGTCTAGATTTGTGCATAAGCAAATAGAAAACCTTGTGAAAAGCACGAGGTAAATAACACCACTAAAACTGAAAAATAAAAATAAAAGTGTAGTAATAAAAGGGTATAGGTATGTTGCCAGTCCCCGGCAACGGCGCGAAAAACTTGTTGCGTGTAAAATAGTCTTATCACAAATAGTGGAAGTGTACACGACACAAGTAGTAAAGTGCTATTAGAGTATCGGATATCGTCTCCACAGGAACTGGAAATAACTCTATCCTTGAATTGTTGCACAAGAGAAAGAAAATAGTTGAATTGAATGTTGGAGTAATCTTGAGAAAAAACTAAAGTGAAATATAAAGGAATCAGATTTAAAGAATAGGTCGGTATTGAATTGCTCAGTAGTGCAGGTGTTGCACTGTTAGAGGAACTTCTGTGTTCTGTCGTTGTGTTTGTTGCGACAGCAACTGTCGCGGCAGAGGTCTCTTGAGGTCGCGGCAGCGATCAACAACTCTGTACTTCAAGCTTGGCAAGAATCCTTGTTGTTGAACACTTCTTGGATGATACCTCCCGACATAAATCAAAGGGTGAACACTAACGTTGTTGAATTCTTCTTTATCCACTTAACCTTGTACTTATCCCTAAGCCAAGATGGTTTAACCATAAACTGGAAAACATGTATCTACTCTTTTCGTATGCTTGACTCTCCTGATATCAAACAAATGTATAACCTTACAATGCTCTCTCGATGCTCTTATGAGATATGAAAAACCAGAGTAAATAAATTTGAAGCTTTTATTACTTGACAGAAAATTCCTAAAACAATACAATCCTTGCAACTACTTTACAAAATCAACTTGTAGCCCTAAGGGGAGTTTAGAACATGATGGAGAAGGGAAAACGACAAGGGTTTAAGGAAAGACGGCTAGGAATGAGATATCCTCCCTTAAGTCGAATTACATGCCTTTATATAGGCCTTGGGTCCAAGTTTTCTAATATGGCAAGAATACAATTTCGAATTAAAGTGCAACTCTATTAAATTTTCTGAGTAGGTGCCTTGAATTCGTCCTCTTTTCTTGCCTTGAGTTTCTTCCTTGAACTTTGGGCTTGGCTTTCATTCTACTTCAGGGCTCAGAAAAATATGGGAGTGGTCCACGACAGACCGGCTGGAAATCCTCTATCTGTCGAGCTCTATTTCACTTTTCCACCTCAGCATTCCTCTATCGTCTTGGCTGCCACGACAGTTGTCATGACAGCCTTTGCTTCTCGACTCCAGCTTTGCAATTCGCCTCTGCTCCTTTGCTGCCCTGGGTCTGCCACATCATATACCTGCAAAAGTAACCAAAATCAGCAGCAACTGTGCAATTTTATCTAATTGCGATGTATATGCAAAAATCTATCCTAAATGCAATGAATCATGCTTGAGTGCAGCAAAAATATGGGTAAATGAGGGGTAAAATATAGAACGTTTATGCACTCAACAAGGTTCGAGTGCTCGAAAAACAAAATTGAGGATGCCATCATGTTTACCGACATTGAGGGAGCCGATCTGAGCGTTCGCCGTCCAGCACCAGAAGTCGCAGCACACGCGTGGGTGACATTCAGCTGAGGAAGGCAACTATATCAGCTGATGGGCTTGGGCATGTTGTTGGGCCAGCTATGGAGCTCGCCTGTTAGCTGAGCCCAAGCCAACCGTCGCGTCACCAACCACTGTTGACCTTCGCCAGTCACCGTTGACTGTTGACCGGTGTTAACCTTTTTGAAGAACCATACCTTAGGGTTTCTCGACGTTCTATGTCCGTTGGCACAGTTCATTTTTCCAAATTCGAACCCAGTAAGATGTTTTTACGCATTGTTACCCAAACCCCAAAGGTTCCATGTCATGTACTATTCAAAGATTAACAAATCTACTCACCGTTGTTACCCAAGTGAAGACCGAAGGCGAAGCTCAATACTCTGAAATCTCTAGATTCGTCCCCTAAGCTTCACCAACCAATTTTCTTGCCTATAATCATTCCAACACAATTTAAAACAATCTCAAATCAGTCCACATTTGTAACACCCAAATTTTGGGCTTGGAGGTTTAGGGTCTGAACCGGGCCGGTCTGATTTTCGGTTCCAATATAAAAGGTGGTTTTAGGGAAAGCCTAGTTCGGGTTGCATTAAAAATATGGAAAAATATCTAAAAATCCTCTTTTAATATATATATATATATAAGAGAGTGATGAAATCAATTTTACAAAATAAGGTTTGGAAGTGTGACATTTCGAAATAGTGACTAAAATGTAATTTTTGAAAAGTTCAGTGGTGACTGTTTTGTAAAAATTGAAACTTTGAATCTTTAAGGAGATAATTTACCAAATATTGATTTCTCCAGATTTTTCTTAGATTTTAATAATTCATTTAATGTTTAATTAATTAAAGGAAAAGATGAAAACCATATTTTAGCTTTTCATAACTAACTTTCTTAAAAACTGTCTCATCTCATTTCCTCTCAAAATTCCCTCAGCCAAACACATTTCTACAGCAACATTTCTTTTGATTTGCATACTAAATGATGAGGTTTCAATCATCAATTGATTCTTAATCCTTTCTACATCAAATCCTCTTCATTTGGTTATTGAATTTTCAAGGATTTTGGTTCTAATCAAGGAGAAATCTACATTTAGAGGTAAGGATGTTCTTCTCCTCTAAATACTCATTTTTACTGAAATTCCCAAGTTCTCAATCCTTAAATTAAGTTTTATAAAAGGTTTTAATGTTATGATCTTGATTTTGGCTTAAAACTCAAGATTTGGATTAAATCTTGAAGAAATTCGTGGTGATTGTTTGGGCTCTATTTTGAGATGGATTTTTAATGTATTTTGGATGTTTAATAATGTGTAATTGAGATTTAATCAATGCAATCCCGAATAGGTTGTCTTTATTAAGTTTTTACTTGTGAAAATGGTGGTTTTGGGGTGATCTTGGTGTTCTGTTATAGCTGGAGGTATAAGGACAAGTTTAGGTTCTTTTTGGATGTTAATTGATGTCTAAGAATGTTTAGAAGTGATGGATCTTGGCTGGGTAATGTTGTGAAAGAGTTTGGATGTGATTTCGGTTGTGTTTGGTAGCCGAAATGTTAGATTTGGTGAGAGCAGCGAGTTTAGGTGTAATGGCTGAAGATTTTAATGCATGATGATGCATTAATTCTCTGTTTTGATGTGTTTAAAACATGGGAGACATCTTCGGATCCTTGTGGTGTTGATCCGAAGGCTTGAACGGCGTTTCGGCAAGCTTGCGAAATGGAATTGGTGAGTGGAGTTGGATTTCCAGCTTTGTATCGAATGTTTGAAGGTTTGGGAGCTTAGTTTAAGTCTAATCAACTTAACTAAGCTCAAGAGTAAGTTTTCGGAAAAACTCTCTTGGATGAGCCATGGATTGGTTCGATGCATTTGTTGATAATTGCATGTTTAAATTCTGTTTTTGAAAGCATGTTTAGCATGGTTAATGCTGGTTATGTAAGCCATATTTGAAGGATGCTCAAGGGAAGAGGTCCTTGGTTTGATTTGATAAAAATGTGGATTGATGCATAGTGATGCCTGTTGTAAATGGCTTTGATTTAGATGCTTTAAAATAGTGGATTGTTGATGATAATTGATGAATATTGGCAAGTGATGTGTTGGTTTTAAAGTACTTGAATCAGATATAGTTAGCCGGCTATAGGATTGGGTGCACCGTGAATTAAGTCGCCTTGGATGTTGAGGGGTTGTAACTGTACCATAAACTCCATCCAAGTACACTAACGAGATGGTTAAAATCACCATGGTGGTTAAAAGTCCATGTGTGGATCTTGTGTTGAGTGTCTCGTGTTCTTGTTAGTGATGTTATACAACTACCGATGAGTGATGTGGAGGGGTTGTGATTGTACCGGTAAACTCCACCTTGTGTGTTCGGTAGTGTGTATGAAGCGTATGGGGCAACGCTTGTAATCCGCATATCCGATTGTGTTTTATGTCGTAAAAGGTTATGGTTTATCACTTGGAAGCCAATATGAAATGTTAATGATATTGAAGCATGAGATGCTTGATGTGAATGCAATGTTGCAAAAATAATGATGTTTATGTGCTAAAAGATTTTGTGGAAAATGTTTTTACAAAATGCATTATTGTGTTGTATCTTTAGAGAATTCCTCACTAAGCATTTGTGCTTACGCTCTCTCTCTCTTGAACCAATAATGGAGATAATTCAGGTGTTTGAGGGCAGCAAGGAGGCTAAGAATCCAAGGGAAAGCTAAGCTCATGTATGGTGACTATTTCACAACATTATTATATTTTGATATTTGGCAATGAGAACCTAGGATGTGGTTTGGGAGATGTTTTGGACTCCCTAGTTGTGGCATGATGCCTTAATTGTATTGGATTTGTAAATGGCCATTTTGGTGATTGCTTTGATGCTTTGATGGTTGGTTGGCTTTGGATATTAGGATGCATGCCTATAGACTTGTGAATTTTCCTAATTGATGCCATGAATGTGTTTTGATGATGCAAGCATGTTCCTTATATGTATGATGACTTGTGGGCATGATTAGGAAGTCATTAGGATGTGTTGGAGTGGTTGACTTTGGTTTTCCCCGTGTAATCTTCGTAGTTCCGGTCAACCGTCTAGGTCGGGCTAAGGGGTTACAACATTCCAATGTAGTTAACTCGGATCACAAACCAAACACAAAACACCCAATTCCAACTAAAATCAAACCCAAAATCCATATTCCCGAGCAGCCCCTAAGCACACCCTAAATCCAATGATTCCAACCCTTAAATTACTCCCTAAAGCCTCCAAATTAACCCTTACATATAGTCTATCCATCAGCCCTCATATTTCCACATAAAACACCCCTATAACTCAACTTAAAACCTCCCAAAAACCTCTTCAAAACCTAAATCCGGGAAATTTAGCAAAACACTTTAAAAATCATATAAGTTGGGCCCTATGCTTCGTAAACAACATATCTAACATTAATCGATTAAAATCTTTATCTAAGAACAATAAAGGTACCATTTTTAATCAAAAATCTCCAAAACCTCAAACTTCAAAAACATGGGCAAATTGAAAACTAAGGGTATTGGCTTGAAGAGGGTGATGGTGACAAGTAAAAAACGAGCTTACCTTTGAAAAATCATCAAGAATGAGTGAGCTATGGAATGGAATAGTAACCTAAGGAGGGGGAGGGGTTTTGTCGTGGGTTTGTTTGAGAGAGGGAGAAGATGAGTGAAATTTTGGGTATTTTAGTTATTTTGTTTTATTTTTAAAACCAAAAGACCCATTTACCCTTAATGAAAAGGGAAAATATCAATAGTTTGAAATCCATGGCTTTTGGGCTTGATGTAAAATAAGCCCAACATAAAATCATTTGTTTTGAAAATACGAGGCCCAAAAGATTATTTCAATTATAAAATTGAACCCAAAATAATATTAAAATATTATTTTCACCAGACTCCTAAACCTGGGTGTTACAACTCTCCCCCACTTAAGGAATTTCGTCCCCGAAATTACCTGACGGAAACAAGTACGAAATATAACCCCCTTAACCCGGCCTAGACGGTTGACCCGAATTAAGAAAGTCACACGGGGAAAACCAAAGTCATCCCGAAAGTCAACCTTGATTAACGACCCTTTTTTTTCTTTTTAAACTTATCTAGATGCACATTAACCCTAGTTATGATCATACAAACAACATGCTCAAAGATCATACGCATCAGAGATCAAACGGGGACCCAATTGAACAAATTACAACTTTAGGGACCAAATTGTAAATTCTGTAAAATATAAGGACTTCATCCAAATTAAAGTTACCAATATGAAATTAGTCAGGTTTCATGCTTCTCTGCAAATTTTCACCTCAAAAGGACTTCCCAAACTCATACAATTGCACAAACAAGATTCAGGACCAAAACGCAAACATTCCAAAACACATAACTGCCGATGTCAGCCCCCCCAACGGTCAGGTGTTCCGAAACAGGGAGAACCTGTTTCGAAACGCGGGGCCGTTCCGCAACGCGTACCGAAACGAGGGCTGGCAGAGGGCTTTCCGTTTCGAAACGGTGTCTCCCGTTTCGGACGCCTGGGCTGATTCAAGGCACCCGTTCCGAAACGGTAGCCACTGTTCCAAAACAGCCTGCACAGAATGCAGCAAATTGCTTTCTCAAACACACAATTGATCAACCATACATGCTCCAAATGCTATCAAACTTTACCAGCAACAAATTCAACATACAAGAGACATATTTGCATCAACCAATCAGCATAATATCACCATATATGAAAAGCCCCAAAACTAAGCATGCTTCCTACTCAAGCAAACCATTCAAGCATAAATCCTTCAAAAACTAAGCACAAAAAGGCCAATTACAAAACCAACATTATTAACAACAATAAACTAACTTAGGGAGTTTCAAACATCTCCCAAAACATCCACATAGGTCCCCCATTGCCAAATGCCAAAAGCTAAAAGTGTTCAAGAAAACCTTTCCATACTTGAGCTTAACTTCCACTTGATTGCTTGCCTTCCTTGCTGCCCTCAATGCACCTTAATGTTCTGCATTATTGGTTTAAGAAAAAGAAGAGAGCGTAAGCAAAAGCTTAGTGAGGAATGCTCATTAAAACCATTCAATAATGCATTTATAAATCTCATTTATAAATCATGCTTCAAGCAACATTAAACATGTTCTTAAACATTTAAAACAAGCATCTCATGCTTCAACTTCATTTAACATGCTCTTTAACAATTCAAACAAGCATCTCATGCTTCAACTCATAATAAGTCATATTGGCAACAAGTGATACAATTCTCATAAGATTCACACATGGACTTTTAAACACCATTGTAATCTTATCCCCATGGACTTTTAAACACCATGGACCCATGGACTTTTAAACACCATTGCAAGGAACACACAAGGACTTTTAACCACCTTTGTGTCCTTAACAAGAATCTCCCAAGGACTTTTAACCACCTTGGAGTTCTTAAGTAACCAAGGCTTTCCAAGGACTTTTAACCACCTTGAGCCTTAACCATGAACCATCCAAGGACTTTTAACCACCTTGATGTTCATAAACTTTCCAAGATCCACACAAGGACTTTTAACCACCTTTGTGATCTTACCAAGAACCATCCAAGGACTTTTAACCACCTTGATGTTCTTAAATATACAAGGCTCACACAAGGACTTTTAACCACCTTTGTGACCTTAACATCACTTGCCAATATGCATCATTATCATCAATATATCCACTGTTTTGAAGCATTAAACCAAGCCATAAACATCATGCATTTTAAGCATCAAACCACATTTAAACAATGTTCAAAAACGAGGAACTCTTACCTTGAGCTTCCTTCAACATATGGCTTACAAAATCAGCAATAACCATGCTAAATCATGCTTTCAAAACAGAATTCAAAACATGCAATAAACCACATTGCACAACAACAAACCATGGCCACCACTAGAGAGTTTTTCCGAAAACTTACACTTGAGCTTAGTAAAGTTGTTTAGACTTAGACTAAGCTCCCAAGACATTGGTTTCAAAGCCGAAAACCCAATTTCACTCACCGATTCCGTTTCGCCTCTTTGCCGAAACACAAATCAAGCTTCCGGATCACCACCACTTGGATCCAAAGATGACTCCCCTGTTTTAAACACATCAAAGCAGAGGATTAATGCATCATCATGCATTAATAGCTTCAATGAAAGCACCTAAACTCGCTGCTCCCATCCACACTCCATTTTCGGCCACCAAACACAACCGAAAGTGCATCCAAACAACTCCTCAACAAAGCCCAGCCATAAACCATCAAAACTAAACATCCTTTAACAACATTTAACATCTAAAAAGAACATATTAACATCCTTATACCTCCAGCAACAACAGATCCACAAGATCACTCCAAAACAACCAAGAATCACAAGCTAAACTTAGGAAATTCAACCTATCCGGGATTGCATTAATTAAAACTCAATTCCTTATCAAATTAAAATTCATTTATCATCAAAAACACACCTCAAATCACAGCTTTAACAGATCAAACGAAAATCCATCATAAATCATCAAATCTTGCATTTTAAGCCAAGATCCATCACACAACTTAAAAACCACTTATAAAACATCAATTAAGGATTGAGAACTTAGGAATTTCAGTAAAGAACTGAGAGTTTAGAGGAGAAGGACGTTCTTACCTCCAAACTTGAGTTTCTCCTCTTTTAGAACCAAAAAGCTTGAAGAATCAACTAGCAAATGGTGAGGTTTTGTTGATGAGATGATTAGCAATCAAAAGATGATTGAAAAGAGATGTTTAGGTGACAAAATCAGAAGAAAATCTCTGGAGAGAAAGTGTTTGGGTTGAGAGAAAATGAGAGAAAAGGAAAATTGGAAAATATGGAAAGTTAGTTACAAAATAGGAAAATGATTTCCCTCCACTTTTCTTTTGTTTTAAAATCAGAATTAAACATTAAAATATCTTAGAAAATTCTGGAGAAACTCCCTTTGGGTAAATAGCTCCTTAAAGATTCAAAGTTTCAATCCTTTTTAAAACAGTCACGCAACTTTCAAAAATTACATTTTGGTCACTAGCCAAAATGTCACCCTTCCAAAACTCATTTTGTAAAATTGATTTCACAGTTCACTTATATATATTAAAAGAGGATTTTAGAACATTTTTCCATATTTTTAATGCAACCCGAACTAGGCTTTCCTAATTTCACCCTTTTAGATTCGAACAGCACTTTGACCGAACCGGTCAACGCCCAAAACTTCTAAGCCCAAAACCGGGGCGTTACAACTCTCCCCCCCTTAAGAAATTTCGTTCTCGAAATTTACCTGAAGGAAAGAGATAAGGAAACTGCTTCAGCATGTCTTCCTTCCGCTCCCACGTGGCTTCCTCAACACCGCGATGCTTCCACAGCACCTTTACCAACTCGATGGTCTTGCCACGAAGAACCTTGCTATTCGAATCCGGAACCTTCACCGGTTCCTCATCATAGGTCAAATCCGGATTCAATTCCACTTCCTCCACAGGCATCACATGCGAAGGATCAGATCTATACTTCCGGAGCATAGAAACATGGAACACATCATGAATCTTCTCCAACTCTTGAGGTAGCCTCAACTTGTACGCAACAGGACCCACACGCTCAATCACCTCGTATGGTCCAATGTACCTAGGGCTCAACTTACCCTTCCGGCCAAACCTCATCACCTTCTTCCAAGGCGAAACCTTCAAGAACACACGGTCACCCACCGCATACTCAATCTCCTTACGCTTCAAATCCGCGTAAGACTTTTGCCGATCAGAAGATGCCTTCAAACGCTCACAAATGAGCTTCACCTTCTCGGTAGTTCCTTTCAACAAAGCCGGCATCGAAACCAACTTCTGACCCGTTTCAGCCCAACAAAGAGGAGTCCTACACTTCCTCCCGTACAAAGCCTCATAAGGTGCCATTTGTATACTTGCCTGATAACTATTGTTATAAGCAAACTCCACCAAAGGCAAATGCTTCTCCCAAGAGCCCTGAAACTCAATCACGCAGCACCTCAACATATCCTCCAAAATCTGGATAACACGCTCTGACTGACCATCCGACTGAGGATGATAGGATGTACTGAAATTCAACCTTGTACCCAAAGCTTGATGCAAACACCGCCAGAAACGCGATGTGAACCTCGGATCCCTATCCGACACAATCGACTTAGGCACACCGTGCAGCCGCACAATCTCAGCAATGTACAACTCCGCAAGCTTATCCAAAGAAAACGTAGTATGCACAGGCAAGAAATGCGCACACTTTGTCAGGCGATCCACAATCACCCACACCGAATTCTTCTTCGATGGAGACAAAGGTAAACCAGATACAAAAATTCATGGTAACCCTTTCCCACTTCCATTCAGGGATTCTCAATGGTTGCAACAACCCTAAAGGAACCTGATGCTCAACCTTAACTCGCTGACACACCATACACTTGCTCACAAACTCCGCAACATCCTTTTTCAAACCCACCCAATAGTACTCATCACGAAGATCACGATACATCTTGGTACTACCAGGGTGCATACAAAAGGACTACTATGACCTTCAGTCAGAATAGCACGCCTCAACTCAGCATCACTGGGCACTACTATCCGACTCCCAAAACACAACACACCATCATCATTAAAGCAGAAATCCGAAGGCCTACCCTCCGCGATATCCTGAACATGAGGCACCAAGGAATCATCCAGCAACTGCTTTTCCTTGATCAACTGAACCAAAGATGGCTTCACTTGCAACTCAGCTACAAGACCACCATCACACGATATACTCAAACAGGCAAACATAGCCCTCAGCTCAACAGCTACCTTCCTGCTCAAGGCATCCGCTACAACATTAGCCTTTCCAAGGTGATACTCAATCGTCAAATCATAATCCTTGAGCAACTCCAACCACCGCCGCTGCCTAAGATTCAACTCCTTCTGAGACATCAGATACCTCAAACTCTTGTGATCCGTGTACACAGTACACTTCTCACCATACAGATAATGCCTCCAGATCTTCAGAGCAAAAACCACTGCAGCCAGCTCAATATCATGCGTAGGATAGTTGCGCTCATGTACCTTCAACTGCCGCGATGCATAAGCCACCACCTTACCTTCTTGCATCAGCACACATCCCAAACCAACATAGGACGCATCACTATAGACCACAAACTCTTTCCCTGATTCAGGCTGAACCAAGATAGGAGCTTGCGTCAAAGCCGCCTTAAGCTTCTCAAAAGCCTGCTGTCTCGCTTCCGTCCACTCATACTTAACATCCTTCTGCAGCAACTTCGTCAAAGGTGCAGCAATCTTAGAAAACCCATCCACAAACCTCCGGTAGTATCCTGCCAGACCAAGGAAACTACGAACCTCATGAACAGACTTAGGGACCTTCCAATTCATCACCGCCTCAATCTTCTGAGGATCAACACGAATCCCCTCAGCAGAAACTACATGCCCAAGAAACACCACCTCCTTAAGCCAGAACTCACACTTGCTCAACTTAGCATAAAGCTGATTTTCCAACAAAGCTTGCAACACAACCCTCAAATGCTCTTCATGCTCTTCCTCAGTACACGAGGATATCATCAATGAATACCACAACGAACTTGTCCAGGTATTCATGAAACACACAGTTCATCATGTCCATGAAAGCAGCAGGAGCATTTGTCAAACCAAACGGCATCACAAGGAACTCATAATGCCCATACCTTGTCCTGAAAGCTGTCTTAGGCACATCCACATCCTTCACCTTCAACTGATAATATCCTGACCTCAAATCAATCTTAGAGAACACAGCTGCTCCCCGAAATTGATCAAAGAGATCATCAATCCTCGGTAAAGGATACCGATTCTTGATAGTCAACTTGTTCAGCTGACGATAATCAATGCACATTCTCATAGTGCCATCATTCTTCTTCACAAACAAGACCGGTGCTCCCCAAGGTGACACACTCGGCCGAATGAAACCACGATCAAGCAACTCTTGCAACTGCGTCTTCAGCTCCTTCAGCTCCTTAGGTGCCATTCTATAAGGGGTAATGGACACAGGAGTTGTATTCTCATAAAGCTCAATTCCAAACTCCACCTCACGACTAGGGGGTAAACCAGGCAACTCCTCAGGAAACACTCCAGGAAACTCCTTCACAACTCTGATATCCTGCACCCGCAACTCCTTAGAGCTAGGATTCATCACAAAAGCTAGATAAGCTTCACAACCTTGCCTCAGCATCCTGCTCGCCTCCAAGGTAGAAACCACATTGGCAAGAAACTTCACATTCTCACCAACCACAACAACTTCGTAATCATCCGCAAGCTTCAACAAAACTCGCTTATTCTCACAGTCCACAACAGCACGATGCTCAGCAAGCCAATCCATACCAAGGATTACATCAAAACCATAGAAAGGCAGCTCCATAAGGTCAACATGAAAAACATGGTCTTGAACAACCAAAGAACACCTTCTATAAAGCTTTCGAGTCACAACAGTTTCACCAAAAGAACTAGTGACACGAACACCAACATCCAAAGACTCAACAGGCAAACCAAGCAATTCAGCATGCTCACGCAAAATGTATGAATGCGTAGATCCAGAATCTATCAAGGAAAGTAATGACAAGGATTGCAAAGTAAAGGTACCTGCAATCACATCCGCGTCATTCCTCCCCTCCCGCTGAGCATACACCCTAGCTTGACCTCCACCCTCAGGCTGAATAGCCACAACATGGGCCACTCCCCGACCACCTTCCTCTCTCCGCTGGAAGTTACCACGGCCGCACCCACGACCTCTCTGCGGAGCAGCAACAACAGGAGCACGCACTTGGCCACCAGCCAACATAGGACACTCTCACCTCAAATGATCCGCAGATCCACAATTCCAGCACCCATTACCAGCTGCCGCAACAGGAGCTTGCACCTCCCTCACAGCACGAGGACAGTCACGCTTCATGTGACCACGTGAACCACAAATCCAACAAGCACTCGGATCAGCTCTAGCATTGCCTCCCCGAGCAGGTACACCACCACCTCTCTTAGCTGAGGACTGATACTTCTGATCACGTCCCCTCTTGTTCTGTCCACCACCGGAACTAAACTCAGCAGCTCGCTTACCAGAACTTGCTCCAGCACCTCCGGCAGATAAACCCAAGTTCATCTCAATATCCTTGGCTCGACCCACCAGCACATCAAAATCATCATACTCGGTAGCCAGCACATACATCTTCACATCCGTCACTAAACCATAACGGAATCTTTCGCACCTCGCCCGCTCATCAGGTACCAGCTCAGGTGCATACTGACTGAGTCGCACAAACTGCACTTCATACTCAGCCACAGTCATGCTCCCCTGGGTAAGAGACATGAACTCACGCTTCTTTTCATCCAGGTACCTCACACCAAGATATCTCCTCTTGAACACATTCTGAAAGAATGTCCAAGTTATGTCAGCTTCAGCCATCCCAGCTATAGTGGTCGTCCACCACGTATAAGCATCATCCTGCAGCAAGGATACAACACAACCCAGCTTTTGCACATCAATGCAACTCATCTGACCCAAGATCCTCTTGGTACTTTCCATCCAGGATTCAGAACCCTCAGCAGACATACCCCTGAACTCAGTCCCACCAAGACTGCGCAAACGTTCCAAAGGTAGTCTAACTCCAGCATCTCCCTGATGCCCAGCTCCTTGAGCTCCAGCTACTGCCGCTCGAAAAGCACCAGCAATAGCTTGCACCAACATCGTCATGTCAGGCATAGCTTGCCCCTGACCAACTTCAGGACCAGCAGCTCCAGCACCAGCTGCAGCTTCAGCTCTTTCTCCCTCAGCACCACCACCACCAGGTGGAGGAGGAGGTAACACTGCACTTCCCGCGTTCTCCTCATTCTCATTCTCATTCGGAGCCGTAGCTCGCACATTACTTCTCAACTCTCTACGTGGTGCCATACTCTAACAATGTAATCACAATGCAAATAAACAAAGTCAGGTCCAGCAAGGTAAGCAATCCAAGTATTCAAGCTCAATTTCACTTAAAATCAACATCATTTCATTAGCTTTGATTTGGCAATGGGTACCCACAACATGCTTCATCACAGCATACAACTCAATTGCATCACATTCACAATTCATTCAACATGCTTTCACTCAACAAGCATACAAAGCATACATACTTCAATCATGCACACATTCATTCCCAATTACTCGAGAACTAAGCTCTGATACCACAGAATGTAACCCCCTTAACCCGGCCTAGACGGTTGACCCGAATTAAGAAAGTCACACGGGGAAAACCAAAGTCATCTCGAAAGTCAACCTTGATTAACGACCTTTTTTTTCTTTTTAAACTTATCTAGATGCACATTAACCCTAGTTATGATCATACAAACAACATGCTCAAAGATCATACGCATCAGAGATCAAACGGGGACCCAATTGAACAAATTACAACTTTAGGGACCAAATTGTAAATTCTGTAAAATATAAGGACTTCATCCAAATTAAAGTTACCAATATGAAATTAGTCAGGTTTCATGCTTCTCTGCAAATTTTCAGCTCAAAAGGACTTCCCAAACTCATACAATTGCACAAACAAGATTCAGGACCAAAACGCAAACATTCCAAAACACATAACTGCCGATGTCAGCCCCCCCAACGGTCAGGTGTTCCGAAACAGGGAGAACCTGTTTCGAAACGCGGGGCCGTTCCGCAACGCGTACCGAAACGAGGGCTGGCAGAGGGCTTTCCGTTTCGAAACGGTGTCTCCCGTTTCGGACGCCTGGGCTGATTCAAGGCACCCGTTCCGAAACGGTAGCCACTGTTCCGAAACAGCCTGCACAGAATGCAGCAAATTGCTTTCTCAAAAACACAATTGATCAACCATACATGCTCCAAATGCTACCAAACTTTACCAGCAACAAATTCAACATACAAGAGACATATTTGCATCAACTAATCAGCATAATATCACCATATATGAAAAGCCCCAAAACTAAGCATGCTTCCAACTCAAGCAAACCATTCAAGCATAAATCCTTCAAAAACTAAGCACAAAAAGGCCAATTACAAAACCAACATTATTAACAACAATAAACTAACTTAGGGAGTTTCAAACATCTCCCAAAACATCTACATAGGTCCCCCATTGCCAAATGCCAAAAGCTAAAAGTGTTCAAGAAAACCTTTCCATACTTGAGCTTAACTTCCACTTGATTGCTTGCCTTCCTTGCTGCCCTCAATGCACCTTAATGTTCTGCATTATTGGTTTAAGAAAAAGAAGAGAGCGTAAGCAAAAGCTTAGTGAGGAATGCTCATTAAAACCATTCAATAATGCATTTATAAATCTCATTTATAAATCATGCTTCAAGCAACATTAAACATGTTCTTAAACATTTAAAACAAGCATCTCATGCTTCAACTTCATTTAACATGCTCTTTAACAATTCAAACAAGCATCTCATGCTTCAACTCATAATAAGTCATATTGGCAACAAGTGATACAATTCTCATAAGATTCACACATGGACTTTTAAACACCATTGTAATCTTATCCCCATGGACTTTTAAACACCATGGACCCATGGACTTTTAAACACCATGGCAAGGAACACACAAGGACTTTTAACCACCTTTGTGTCCTTAACAAGAATCTCCCAAGGACTTTTAACCACCTTGGAGTTCTTAAGTAACCAAGGCTTTCCAAGGACTTTTAACCACCTTGAGCCTTAACCATGAACCATCCAAGGACTTTTAACCACCTTGATGTTCATAAACTTTCCAAGATCCACACAAGGACTTTTAACCACCTTTGTGATCTTACCAAGAACCATCCAAGGACTTTTAACCACCTTGATGTTCTTAAATATACAAGGCTCACACAAGGACTTTTAACCACCTTTGTGACCTTAACATCACTTGCCAATATGCATCATTATCATCAATATATCCACTGTTTTGAAGCATTAAACCAAGCCATAAACATCATGCATTTTAAGCATCAAACCACATTTAAACAATGTTCAAAAACAAGGAACTCTTACCTTGAGCTTCCTTCAACATATGGCTTACAAAATCAGCAATAACCATGCTAAATCATGCTTTCAAAACAGAATTTAAAACATGCAATAAACCACATTGCACAACAACAAACCATGGCCACCACTAGAGAGTTTTTCCGAAAACTTACACTTGAGCTTAGTAAAGTTGTTTAGACTTAGACTAAGCTCCCAAGACATTGGTTTCAAAGCCGAAAACCCAATTTCACTCACCGATTCCATTTCGCCTCTTTGCCGAAACACAAATCAAGCTTCCGGATCACCACCACTTGGATCCAAAGATGACTCCCCTATTTTAAACACATCAAAGCAGAGGATTAATGCATCATCATGCATTAATAGCTTCAATGAAAGCACCTAAACTCGCTGCTCCCATCCACACTCCATTTTCGGCCACCAAACACAACCGAAAATGCATCCAAACAACTCCTCAACAAAGCCCAGCCATAAACCATCAAAACTAAACATCCTTTAACAACATTTAACATCTAAAAAGAACCTATTAACATCCTTATACCTCCAGCAACAACAGATCCACAAGATCACTCCAAAACAACCAAGAATCACAAGCTAAACTTAGGAAATTCAACCTATCCGGGATTGCATTAATTAAAACTCAATTCCTTATCAAATTAAAATTCATTTATCATCAAAAACACACCTCAAATCACAGCTTTAACAGATCAAACGAAAATCCATCATAAATCATCAAATCTTGCATTTTAAGCCAAGATCCATCACACAACTTAAAAACCACTTATAAAACATCAATTAAGGATTGAGAACTTAGGAATTTCAGTAAAGAACTGAGAGTTTAGAGGAGAAGGACGTTCTTACCTCCAAACTTGAGTTTCTCCTCTTTTAGAACCAAAAAGCTTGAAGAATCAACTAGCAAATGGTGAGGTTTTGTTGATGAGATGATTAGCAATCAAAAGAGGATTGAAAAGAGATGTTTAGGTGACAAAATTAGAAGAAAATCTCTAGAGAGAAAGTGTTTGGGTTGAGAGAAAATGAGAGAAAAGGAAAATTGGAAAATATGGAAAGTTAGTTACAAAATAGGAAAATGATTTCCCTCCACTTTTCTTTTGTTTTAAAATCAGAATTAAACATTAAAATATCTTAGAAAATTCTGGAGAAACTCCCTTTGGGTAAATAGCTCCTTAAAGATTCAAAGTTTCAATCCTTTTTAAAACAGTCACGCAACTTTCAAAAATTACATTTTGGTCACTAGCCAAAATGTCACCCTTCCAAAACTCATTTTGTAAAATTGATTTCACAGTTCACTTATATATATTAAAAGAGGATTTTAGAACATTTTCCATATTTTTAATGCAACCCGAACTAGGCTTTCCTAAATTCACCCTTTTAGATTCGAACAACACTTTGACCGAACCGGTCAACGCCCAAAACTTCTAAGCCCAAAACCGGGGCGTTACACGAAAACTGCTCTTGCATATCTTCTTTCCTTTCCCATGTGGCCTCTTCCACACCTCTATGTCTCCATAATACCTTGACCAACTCTATGGTCTTGCCACGCAACACCTTGCTATCAGAAGCACGTATCTCCATTGGTTCTTCGTTGTATGACAAGTCTGGATTCAACTCTATTTCCTCAACTGGCATAACATGGGACGGATCCGATTTGTACCTCCTAAGCATCGACACATGAAATACATCATGAATCTTCTCTAGTTCTGTCGGAAGCCTCAATCTATACGCTACGGGGCCGATTCTCTCAACTATCTCATAAGGTCCTATGAATCTTGGGCTTAACTTGCCCTTCCTCCCAAACCTCATTACCTTCTTCCAAGTTGAGACTTTCAAAAACACTTTATCCCCCACGGAGTACTCTACCTCCTTCTTCTTTAAGTCGGCAAAGGACTTCTCTATCGATCTAAAGCTGCTTTCAAGCGATCACATATCAACTTCACCTTCTCGGTGGTTCCCCTAAGAAATTCAGGCATTGGCACAAGTTTCTGTCCGGCCTCGGCCCAACAAATCGGGGCTCTACACTTCCTACCATACAAGGCCTCATAAGGAGCAATCTGAATGCTCAACTGAAAGCTGTTGTTATACGCAAACTCCACTAACGGTAGGTGTTTCTCCTATGACCCTTGAAAATTAATGATACAACACCTCAACATATCTTCCAATACCTGAATCACTCTCTCAGACTGGCCATCTGACTGCGGATGATACGAAGTGCTGATGTTCAACCAAGTACTCAAGGCTCGATGCAAACACTCCCAAAATCTAGCGGTAAATCTCAAATCTCGATCCGACACAATCGACTTCAGTACCCTATGTAGTCTCACTATCTCACGGATATACAGTTCAGAAAACTTGTCCAAAGTATAGGTAGTATGAACCGGTATGAAGTAGGCACACTTAGTAAATCTATCTACAATCACCCACACTGAATTTTTCTTTGGAGTCAACGGAAGTCCTGACACAAAGTCCATGGTGATACGCTCTCACTTCCATTCTGGAATTTTCAACAGTTGCAATAATCCTAAGGGAAACTGGTGCTCAGCCTTGACTCTCTAACAAACCATACATCTACTTACAAACTCGGCTACGTCCTTTTTCAAACCAACCCAATAATACTCTTCTTTCAATCCTCGATACATATTCGTGCTACCCGGATGCATAGCATAAGGACTACTGTGAGCCTCATTCAAGATCGTACACCTCAACTCGGCATCCTCCGGAACCACTATTCTATCCTTGAAACATAGGATCCCATTCTCCCCAAAACAATTCTCGGTAGGCTTATCTTCGGCTATGTCTTGCACCTGAGGTGCCAAGGACCCGTCTCGCAACTACTTCTCAAAAATCAACTAAACCAATAAAGGCTTATCCTGAAGCTCGGCTATCAACCCACCATCTGTAGACACACTCAACCTTGCAAACATCGCTCGTAACTCAATTGCCACCATTATACTCAAAGCATCGGCCATCACGTTTGCCTTGCTCGAATTGTACTCTATGGTGAGGTCATAATCCTTAAGGAGTTCTAACCACCTACGTTGTCTGAGGTTCAACTCCCTTTGAGACATCAAATATTTCAAACTCTTGTGGTCGGTGTAAACTGTGCACTTCTCACCATAATGATGGTGTCTCCAAATCTTCAACGCGAACACCACTGCAGCAAACTCTATGTCATGTGTGAGATAATTCTTCTCATGGACTTTCAATTGTCGCGAAGCATACGTTACCACCTTACCTTCTTGCATAAGCACACAGCCTAGCCCTACGTAGGACGCATCACTGTAAATCACAAACTCTCTCCCCGGTTCAGGCTGAATCAAGATAGGAGCTTCGGTCAAAACTTTCTTCAATTTCTCAAACACTTCTTGTCTTGCATCTGACCATTCATACAGAACATTATTCTGTAGCAATTTGGTTAACGGAGATGCTATTCTCGAGAACCCCTCGACAAACCTTCTATAGTATCCCACCAAACCTAGGAAACTGCGGATTTCTGTCACCGATTTCGGTTGTTTCCAATTCACTATAGCTTCTATATTCTTGGGATCTACACTAATCCCACTATCTGAGATCACGTGACCTAGGAAGACCACCTCCCTAATCCAAAATTCACATTTGCTTAGTTTCTCATACAACTGATTGTCAAGAAGGGTCTGAAGTACTAACCGCAAATGCTCATCATGTTCCTCCTCGGTCCTAGAGTATACTAAGATGCCATCTATAAATACAAACCTGTCCAAGAACTCATGAAACACTCGGTTCATAATATCCATGAAGGCTGCTGGAGCGTTAGTCAACCCAAAAGGCATTACCAAAAACTCATAATGTCCATAACGTGTACAAAAGGTTGTCTTCGGTATGTCCACCTCCTTCACCTTCAACTGATGGTACCCGGACCTCAAGTCAATCTTCAAAAACATCGAAGCACCCCTCAACTGGCCTAGCAAGTCATTTATCCTAGGCAAGGGATATTTTTTTCACCGTTACCTTATTCAACTGCTTATAATCTATACACATTCTCATGCTACCATCCTTCTTTTTCAGAAACAAGACCGGAGCACCCCATGGGGATACACTAGGCCTAATGAAGCCTCTGTCAGTCAACTTCTGAAGCTATGTCTTCAACTCTTTCAACTTTTTCGGTGTCATTCTATACGGAGAAATCGACACCGGTGCAGAATCATAATATGTCTCAAAAACAAACTCAACTGCTCTATCTGGAGGCAAGCCCTGTAGCTCTTCCGGAAAAACACTCGGAAAATCACACACAGCTCTGATTTCCTGAGGTCTGACCTCACTCATATTCGGATTCATTACGTAAGCCAAGTAAGACTGACGCCCTGAACTCAACAACTTCTGAGCTTCCAAAGCCGACATTGGACAAGAACTTGACATTCTCCCTAACTACCACAACCTCAAAGTAATCAGTAAGTCTTAAGGAGACTCTCTTGGTCTCAAAGTCAACCCTAGCTCTATGCTCTACAAGCCAATCCATGCCCAAAATCACGTCAAAGACATAGAAGGGTAACTCCATCATATCGACCGAAAATATGTGGCCTTGAACCATCAAACGACACCTCAGATACACTTACCTAACTACCATTGTATCACCAAAAGAGCTAGTGACATTTACACCTATTTCTAACCAATCACATGGTAACCCTAATGACCTTGCGTGCTCACCCAAAATATATGAATGTGTTGATCCTGAATCTATCAAAGAAAGTAAACTCAAGGACTGTAATGTGAAATTACCTGCAATGATATCAGTGTCATTCCCAGCCTCTCGCTGAGCGTACTGTTGGGTTTTTAACACGCTCGAATCGATCTTCTAAAACCGTCAAGAGGGTTGAATTGAACTCCCGAAAGAATTGGCTAGAACTGATAAAAATGATAGACAATTTGCACGATGATTTTAGAGTGGTTCGACTTTCTAACCAAAGTCTACATCCACTACCTTAGCACACCACTAAGGATTTTCCATATCACTACTATGAATTTTTCCTTTTGAGGCCAAAGGGATAACCTTATAACCCTATCTTTTCAATGGCTAAGATAGAACCACTCTAGTTTTTCACTAAGGCTAAACTAGAACCTCTTCTTTTACAAGGGATTTGTTTGGTAAACTAAGTACCTCACAAGGTGGGTGTTTACACAAATTAAGCTCACTAGAAAGAGTGAAAGATTTAAAATTTAAGGACTCACTTAAACATTATATACAAGAGAAATGAAGAAATAAGAATTGGACTCAAATTCTCTTGATCATCTTGCTTGGATGTGTTCTCTTACCATCTTCAAGTGTCCTTGTGGTGTTTATATAGTGTGGAATGAGTCTCTAGCCGTTTATGGCCGTTGGAAATGTTTTGGAGCCGTTGGAAGCCATTAAAGTCGAGCATTAAATGCTCACCAGCAACAATGGTTTTAAAACCATTGAAAAGGTTTCGAAACCTTAAGAAGGGATTTGTAAAAACTAGCCGTTTATGGCCGTTGGGGATGTTTTGGAGCCGTTACAGGGCCAAAGTTTCGAAACCGTCATAGAGGTTTCGAAACCTTTGTGCCAAGGTTTCCAAACCTTAATAGAGGTTTGGAAACCTTTGTTAAGGTTTCAAAAACAATTGCTTATTGCCCAGAGAGGTTTCGAAAACGTATAGAGATGGTTTCGAAACTTCCACTTAAAAACACAATTTTGGCTAATTTTTTACTTTAAAATGTATATTCGATATAGGTGCAAAGTCAAAAATATTTTAAACATATTTTTCAAGTCTTAAGGACTTTTGAATTATTTTTGAAATCTTTAAATAAGTCCAAAACATTTTTCACATAATTGTTATATCAAAATATTTCTCAACGCGTACACCCTAGCTGGTCCTCCTCCCTCGGGCTGGACTGCTACAACATGAGCCAAGTTCCTCTGACCCTCATTTCTTGGCTGAAAGTTCCCACGACCGCGCCCACGGCCTCTCTGATGCTCAAAGCCCCTAGCTGGAGCCGGTCCGCCCCTAATTGGGTGTGGGCAATCACGCCTCAAATGGTCTCGGGAGGTACAGTTCCAACACGCCCCAAACATACCCATACACTCACCTGGGTGGCGTCTTCCGCACCTAGTGCACTCCGGAATGTGCCCAACAGCTCCCTGACCATGGTTACCACCCTTAGGTCTCGTATCCAGCTGATACCTCCTATCTCTATGCCTCTTGGCATGATCTCTATCCCAGTTTGCATGCCTCTTTCTGGAGTCAGACCCACCAGCACGTGCTCTAGAGCCTAAGTTTTGCTCTATATCCTTGGCCCTAGAGACCAAGAAATCGAACTTAGTGTAGTCGGAGGCTAGCATGTAGGTCTTCACATCTATAGTCAACCCATATCTGAAACGCTCACATCGCTCCTTCTTATCTGGGACCAACTCTGGTGCGTACTGGCTCAACCTCACAAATGGGACCTCATACTCAGACACGATCCTATTACCGTGAACCAAAGCCCTGAACTCTCTTTTCTTTTCATCCAAGTACCGAACTCCAAGGTACTTCCTCTTGAAGGCATTTCTGAAGAACTCCCATGTGACATCCGCCTCGGCTATACCGGAAGTAACAGTGGTCCACCAAGTATAAGCGTCTCCCTGAAGCAAAGAGACGATGCATCCCAACTTACGGGCATCCGAACACTCCATCTGACCAAAGATACGAGTAGTACTCTCAAGCCACCCTTCCGAACCCTCCGGAGACAACCCACGAAACTCAACTGCCCCTAAGTTATGAAGCCTCTCTATGGGTAATCTTGTCCCCGCACTCTGAGGTGGTGGTGCATCTTGCATACCGGCCAAAGTTGTCTGAAAAGCTCCGGCTATGGCCTGAATCAAATGGGCCACATTTGGACCCGCCTGACCTTGGCCCGCTTGAGCCCCATTACCTCTCACATTAGCCTCAACCTGAGGCCCATTACCATCGCCTCCAACATTTTCTTCATTACCATCGGGAGCATGAAGAGCAGGGGGCACATCATTGGGTGCCTAGTCACCCGCTCTAGGCTGTCCCCTCGGTCTCACCATAGCAATTATAATAATATAAACAACAAACACACAACAACAAAGGAAACTTTAGGTTAGCAAAAGGGCAAGGACTCCGGTTCTCAAGCTCGTTAAACCAAAACAATTTCCCTTTTTATTTTTACAACAATGTCTTACAATGGGGACTTTGGACCAACTCTCAAGCATCAATAGAGTCATCACAACATGCAATCATACACCGTGCTAGCAAAAGAATTTAGGCATGCATGGCAAAACACCCGTAACACATTAACTCACCTCACTTACCTGCCCGAGGTATTGGACACCTCAGGCTCTGATACCACTAAACATAACCCCCTCGTCCCGGTCTGGTCAGATGACCAGTCCGAGTAGGCTACACGGGGAAAACCAAGCGAAACCCGTTAAGGTTCCCCCACGGTTAGCAACCCTAGAAAATTTTATTTCGTTTTAATCTTGTCTAAAGTCATGTTAATTCTTAAGTGATCACATCAGCGGAAAACATCGATAAAGGAACACATTCGAACCTCAATCCATACATTAAACTATTCATTTTACCTTTACAGGGCAGGTCGTATCGATACACCAACCAAGGGTATCGATACGCCTTGACTAGGTCAACTCAATAGTCAACTTAGGGAAGACCGTACCGATACAGCCCTTGAGCGTATCGATACGCCCTTCTCGGTCAACATCTCGTGGTCAACGAAATACAACCGTACCGATACGCCTCAACACCGTACCGATACGCCCTTAACTCACCAAAATCTCAGAATTCCAGTGAGCTAAAACCGTATCGATACACCCCCGTTTATCGATACGCCCAGCCACAACTGAATTCCATTGACCAAAGACTGTATCGATACACCCCCGTGTATTGATACGCCCAGCCAAAACTGAGCTCTGCAGGCAAAACCGTATTGATACGGCCCTTATGCGTATCGATACGCCCTGCACTGCAAGTCTCCAAATTTTAGCAAGACAACACCAAACCCAACTCTAAAGGCATTTTAGGACTTCCCTACCCACATACAAGCATTCATGTATCAAGACTACAACCAGGAATTAACAATTGAGGCATTGAATCTAACAAGAGTCGTACAAATCAAAGGTTCCTTACAATTCAAAAAAGAGAGCATACTTAGCAATCACAAGGCATCATACACATGACAGCCAAACAAGAGCATCCATAGGCCAAGTTCACACACTCTTAGGCACATACAACTAGGCAATAGGATAGGCATGGTCCTCAATCCATGAAATGAAAGCATAACACATCCTTAATTTAACATGCTCAAATAACACAAATCACCTAAGGTGTTTGACACCAACTCCTACAACTCTATACCCCATCGTTTAGGCATTATTACAAACACAAATCATACTTGTACTAGCTTGAGAACTCCAAAAGCTCCTCCCTTGCCCGCTTGCCTCCCGAACTCTAACGATCTGCATGTTGGAAACAAAGGAGAGCGTAAGCTAACTAGCTTAGTGAGAGAAGCTCTACAAATCCACAACATGTAGTTTTCCAAAACACTTTTCATATGCAAGTAAAACAATGGATGCACGAAGTGACTATCTAAACAACAATACATGGTTTGCACAAGCACAACCAATATACACACACGGTGGGACTACACATCATCGTTTCGACTAGTAAATTTCCAATGGGACTACACATGAAAGTACTTTCCTACTAGTCACTACCGGTAGGACTACACATCACCGTAGTTTAGACCACCATCACGTGAGGCGCGACTTAAACTCGATTACACATTAATAACTTAAAATGCACATGATAATCACAACACATAACCATTCATCCTATTACAACAAACATAGGAGTAGAGAGGCTTACACTCGGGTTTAGGTGAACCCTCAAGGTCCCACCCAAACCTCAAAGGTTCCATGTCGTGCACTATTCAAAGATTAACAAATCTACTCATCGTTGTTACCCAAGTGAAGACCGAAGACCAAGCTCAAGACTCTGAAATCTCCGGATTCATCCCCGAAGCTTCACAAACCAATTTTCTTGCCCATAACCATTCCAACACAATTTAAAACAATCTCAAATCAGTCCACATTCCAATGTAGTTAACCCGGATCACAAAACAAACACAAAACACCCAATTCCAACTAAAATCAAACCCAAAATCCATATTCTCGAGCAGCCCCTAATCACACCCTAAATCCAATGATTTCAACCCTTAAATTACTCCCTAAAGCCTCCAAAACAACCCTTACATATAGTCTATCCATCAGCCCTCATATTTCCACATAAAACACCCCCATACCTCAACTTAAAACCTCTCCAAAACCCAAATCCAGGAAATTTAGCAAAACACTTTAAAAATCATATAAGTTGGGCCATATGCTTCATAAACAACAGATCTAACATTAATCGATTAAAATCTTTAGCGAAGAACAATAAAGGTACCATTTTTAAAAAAAATCTCCAAAACCTCAAACTTCAAAAACATGGGCAAATTGAAAACTAAGGGTATTGGCTTGAAGAGGGTGATGATGACAAGTCAAAAGTAAGCTTACCTTTGAAAAATCTTCAAGAATGAGTGAGCTATGGAATGGAATAGTAACCTAAGGAAGGGGAGGGGTTTTGTCGTGGGTTTGTTTGAGAGAGGGAGAAGATGAGTGAAATTTTGGTTTTTTTAGTTCTTTTGTTTTATTTTTAAAACCAAAAGACCCATTTACCCTTAATGAAAAGGGAAAATACCAATAGTATGAAATCCATGGCTTTTGGGCTTGATTTAAAATAAGCCCAACATAAAATCATTTGTTTTGAAAATACGAGGCCCAAAAGATTATTTTAATTATAAAACCGAACCCGAAATAATATTAAAATATTATTTTCACCCGACCCCTAAACCTGGGTGTTACAACTCTCCCCCACTTAAGGAATTTTGTCCCTAAAATTACCTGACGGAAACAAGTACGGAAACTGCTCTTGCATATCTGCTTTCCTTTCCCACGTGGCCTCGTCCACACCTCTATGTCTCCATAATACCTTGACCAACTCTATGGTCTTGCCACGCAACACCTTGCTATCAGAAGCAAGTATCTCCATTGGTTCTTCTTTGTATGACAAGTCCGGATTCAACTCTATTTCCTCGACTGGCATAACATGGGACGGATCCGATCTGTACCTTCTAAGCATCGACACATGAAATAAATCATGAATCTTCTCTAGTTCTGTCGGAAGCCTCAATCTATACGCTACGGGGCCGATTCTCTCAACTATCTCATAAGGTCCTATGAATCTTGGGCTTAACTTGCCCTTCCTCCCAAACCTCATTACCTTCTTCCAAGGTGAGACTTTCAAAAACACTTTATCCCCCACATAGTACTCTACCTCCTTCTTTTTTAAGTCGGCATAGGACTTCAATCGATTTGAAGATGCTTTTAAGCGATCACATATCAACTTCACCTTCTCGATGGTTCCCTTAAGCAATTCAGGCATCGACACAAGTTTCTGTCCGGCCTCGGCCCAACAAATTGGGGCACTACACTTCCTACCATACAAGGCCTCATAAGGAGCCATCTGAATGCTCGACTAAAAGTTGTTGTTGTACGCGAACTCCACTAACGGTAGGTGTTTCTCCCATGACCCTTGAAAATAAATGATACAACACCTCAACATATTTTCCCATGACCCAACTTGTCCAAAGTATTGGTAGTATGAAACGGTATGAAGTGGGCACACTTAGTAAATCTATCTACAATCAACCACACTGAATTTTTCTTCGAATGAGTCAATGGAAGTCCTGACACAAAGTCCATGGTGATACGCTCCCACTTCCATTCTGGAATTTTCAACGGTTGCAATAATCCTGAGGGAAACTGGTGCTCAGCCTTGACTCTCTGACAAACCATACATCTACTTACAAACTCGGCTACGTCCTTTTTCAAACCAACCCAATAATACTCTTCTTTCAATCCTCGATACATCTTCGTGCTACCCGGATGCATAGCAAAAGGACTACTGTGAGCCTCATTCAAGATTGTACGCCTCAACTCGGCATCCTCCGGAACCACTATTCTATCCTTGAAACATAGGATCCCATTCTCCCCAAAACAGTTCTCAGTAGGCTTATCTTCGGCTATGTCTTGCACGTGAGGTGCCAAGGACCCGTCTCGCAACTGCTTCTTACGAATCAACTGAACCAATAAAGGCTTAACCTAAAGCTCGACTATCAACCCACCATCCGTAGACATACTCAACCTTGAAAACATCTCTCATAACTCAACGGCAACCTTTCTACTCAAAGCATCGGCCACCACGTTTGCCTTGCCCGGATGGTACTCTATGGTGAGGTCATAATCCTTAAGGAGTTCTAACAACCTACGTTGTCTGAGGTTCAACTCCCTTTGAGACATCAAATATTTCAAACTCTTGTGGTCGGTGTAGACTGTGCACTTCTCACCATAAAGATCATGTCTCCAAATCTTCAATGCGAACACCACTGCAGCCAACTCTATGCCATGCGTGAGATAATTCTTCTCACGGGCTTTCAATTGTCGCGAAGCATACACTACCACCTTACCTTCTTGCATAAGCACACAGCCTAGCCCTACATAGGACGCATCACTGTAAATCACAAACTCTCTCCCCGGTTCAGGCTGAATCAAGACAGGAGCTTCGGTCAAAGCTTTCTTCAATTTCTCAAACGCTTCTTGTCTTGCATCTGACCATTCATACGGAACATTCTTCTGTAGGAATTTGGTTAACGAAGTCGTTATTCTCGAGAACCCCTCAACAAACCTTCTATAGTATCCCGCCAAACCTAGGAAAATGTGGATTTCTATAACTGATTTCGGTTGTTTCTAATTCACTATAGCTTCTATCTTCTTGGGATCTACACTAATCCCACTATCCGAGATCACGTGACCTAGGAAGACCACCTCCCTAATCCAAAACTCACATTTGCTTAGTTTGGCATACAACTGATTCTCAAGTAGGGTCTGAAGTACTAACCGCAAATGCTTATCATGTTCCTCCTCGGTCCTAGATTATACTAAGATGTCATCTATAAATACTACCAAAAACCTATCCAAGAACTCATGAAACACTCGGTTCATAATATCCATGAAGGCTGCTGGAACGTTAGTCAACCCAAAAGGCATTACCAAAAACTCATAATGTCCATAACATGTACGAAAGGTTGTCTTCGGTATGTCCACCTCCTTCACCTTCAACTGATAGTACTCGTACCTCAAGTCAATCTTCAAAAACACCGAAGCGCCCCTCAACTAGCCTAGCAAGTCATCTATCCTAGGCAAGGGATATTTGTTTTTCACTGTTACCTTATTCAACTGCTTATAATCTATACACATTCTCATGCTACCATCCTTCTTTTTCAGAAACAAGACCGGAGCATCCCACGGGGATACACTAGGCCTAATGAAGCCTCTATCAGTCAACTCTTGAAGTTGTGTCTTCAACTCTTTCAATTCTTTCGGTTCCATTCTATACGAAGAAATCGACACCGGTGTAGAATCAGAATATGTCTCAATAGAAAACTCAATTGCTCTATCTGGAGGCAAGCCCGATAGCTCTTCCGAAAAAACACTCGGAAAATCACACACTGTTCTGATGTCCTGAGGTCTGACCTCACTCATATTCGGATTCATTACGTAATCCAAGTAAGCCTGACGCCCTGAACTCAACAACTTCTGAGATTCCAAAGCCGAAACCACATTGGACAAGAACTTGACATTCTCCCCAACTACCACAACCTCAAAGTCATCGGTAATTCTTAAGGAGACTCTCTTGGTCTCAAAGTCAACCCTAGCTCTATGCTCTACAAGCCTATCCATGCCCAAAATCACATCAAAGACATAGAAGGGTAATTCCATCATATCGACCAGAAATATGTGGCCCTGAACCATCAAAGGACACCTCCTATACACTTTCCTAACTACCATTGTATCACAAAAAGAGCTAGTGACATTTACACTTATTTCAAACCAATCACATGGTAAACCTAATGACCTTGCGTGCTCACCCAAAATATATGAATGTGTTGATCCCGAATCTATCAAAGAAATCAAACTCAAGGACTGTAATGTGAAATTACCTGCAATGACATCAGTGTCATTCTCAGCCTCTCGCTGAGCGTACACCCTAGCTGGTCCTCCTCCATCGGGCTGGACTACTACAGTATGAGCCAAGTTCCTCTGACCCTCATTTCTTGGCTAAAAGTTCCCACGATCGTGCCCACGGCCTCTCTGATGCTCAAAGCCCCTAGCTGGAGCCGGTCCACCCCTAACTGGGTGTGGGCAATCACGCCTCAAATGGTCTCGGGAGCTACAGTTCCAACACGCCCCAAACATACCCATACACTCACCTAGGTGGCGTCTCCTGCACCTAGTGCACTCCGGAATGTGCCCAACAGCTCCCTGGCCCTGACGGCCCTGACCATGGTTACCACCCCTAGGTCTCGTATCCGGCTAATACCTTTTATCTCTATGCCTCTTGGCATGATATCTATCCCAGTTCGCATGCCTCTTGTCGGAGTCAGACCCACCAGCACGTGCTCTAGAGCCTAGGTTCTGCTTTATATCCTTGGCCCTAGAGACCAATACATCGAACTCAGTGTAGTCAGAGGCTAGCATGTAGGTCTTCACATCTGTAGTAAACCCATATCTGAAACGCACACATGGCTCCTTCTCATCCGGGACCAACTTTGTTGCGTACTGGCTCAACCTCACAAATTGGACCTCATACTCAGACACGGTCCTATTACCTTGAACCAAAGCCATGAACTCTCTTTTCTTTTCATCCAAGTACTGAACTCCAAGGTACTTCCTCTTGAAGACAATTCTGAAGAACTCCCATGTGACATCCGTCTCGGCTATACCGGAAGTAACAGTGGTCCACCAAGTATAAGCGTCTCCTTGAAGCAAAGAGACGATGCATCCCAACTTACGGGCATCCGAACACTCCATCTAACCCAAGATACGAGTAGTACTCTCAAGCCACCCTTCCAAACCCTCCGGAGACAACCCACGAAACTCAACTGCTCCTAAGTTATGAAGCCTCTCTAGGGGTAATCATGTCCCCGCACCCTGAGGTGGTGCTGCATCTTGTATACCGGCCAAAGTTGTCTGAAAAGCTCCGACTATGGTCTGAATCAAATGGGCCACATCTGGACCTGCCTGACCTTTGCCCGCTTGAGCCCCATTACCTCCCACATTAGCCTCAACCTGAGGCCCATTACCATCGCCTCCAACATTTCCTCCATTATAATCTGGAGCATGAAGAGCATGGGGCACATCCTCGGGTGCCCGGTCACCCGCTCTAGGCCGTCCCCTCGGTCTCACCATAGCAATTATAATAATTTAAAACAGCTAACACACAACAACAAAGGAAATGTTGGGTTAGAAAAGGGCAAGGACTCCGGTTCTCAAGCTCGTTAAACCAAAACTATTTCCCTTTTATTTTTACAACAACGCCTAACAATGGGGACTTTGGACCTACGCTCAAGCATCAACAGAGTCATCACAACATGCAATCATACACCGTGCTAGCAACAAAATTTAGGCATGCATGGCAAAACACCCGTAACACATAAACTCACCTCACTTACCTGCCTGAGGTTTCGGACACCTCAGGCTCTGATGCCACTAAACGTATCCCCCGCGTCCCGGTCTGGCCGAATGACCGGTCCGAGTAGGCTACACGGGGAAAACCAAGCGAAACCTGTTAAGGTGCCCCCTCGGTTAGAAACCCTATAAAATTTTCTTTCGTTTTAATCTTGTCTAAAGTCATTTTAATTCTTAAGTGATCACATCAGCGGAAAACATCGTTAAAGGAACACATTCGAACCTCAAGCCATACATTAAACTGTTCATTTTACCTTTATAGGGCAGGTCGTATCGATACACCAACCAAGGGTATCGATATGCCTTGACTAGGTCAACTCAACAGTCAACTCAGGGAAGATCGTACCGATACATCCCTTGAGCATATCGATACGCCCTTCTCGGTCAGCGTCTCGTGGTCAACAAAATACAACCGTACCGATACGCCTCAACAACTTAAAATGCACATGATAATCACAACACATAACCATTCATCCTATCACAACAAACATAGGAGTAGAGAGGCTTACACTCGGGTTTAGGTGAACCCTCAAGGTCCCACCCAAACCCCAAAGGTTCCATGTCTTGCACTATTCAAAGTTTAACAAATCTACTCACTGTTGTTACCCAAGTAAAGACCGAAGACCAAGCTCAAGACTCCGAAATCTCAAGATTCGTCCTCGAAGCTTCACCAACCAATTTTCTTGCCTCTAATCATTCCAACACAATTTAAAACAATCTCAAATCAGTCCACATTCCAATGTAGTTAACCCGGATCACAAACCAAACACAAAACACCCAATTCCAACTAAAATCAAACCCAAAATCCATATTCCCGAGCAGCCCCTAAGCATACCCTAAATCCAATGATTTCAACCCTTAAATTACTCCTTAAAGCCTCCAAAACAACCCTTACATATAGTCTATCCATAAGCCCTCATATTTCCACATAAAACACCCCCATAATTCAACTTAAAACCTCCCAAAAACCTCCCCAAAACCCAAATCTGGGAAATTTAGCAAAACACTTTAAAAATCATATAAATTGGGCCCTATGCTTCATAAACAACATATCTAACATTAATCGATTAAAATCTTTAGCTAAGAACAATAAAGGTACCATTTTTAATAAAAAATCTCCAAAACCTCAAACTTCAAAAACATGGGCAAATTGAAAACTAAGGGTATTGGCTTGAAGAGGGTGATGATGACAAGTCAAAAACGAGCTTACCTTTGAAAAATCTTCAAGAATGAGTGAGCTATGGAATAGAATAGTAACCTAAGGAGGGGGAGGGGTTTTGTCGTGGGTTTGTTTGAGAGAGGGAGAAGATGAGTGAAATTTTGGGTATTTTAGTTCTTTTGTTTTATTTTTAAAACCAAAAGACCCATTTACCCTTGATGAAAAGGGAAAATGTCAATAGTATGAAATCCATGGCTTTTGGGCTTGATTTAAAATAAGCCCAACATAAAATCATTTGTTTTGAAAATACGAGGCCCGAAAGATTATTTTAATTATAAAATCGAACCCGAAATAATATTAAAATATTATTTTCACCCGACCCCTAAACCTGGGTGTTACAGTAGTTTCTTTGCTTGTTATAGTTTCCAACATACTTCCCTTCCTCTAGCTGTACCGGACAGTCTTCCGAACTGTGATTCCCCCTGCAAGTACTAAATACCTCTTTTGTAGAGTAGACTGGTTGTGAATCTTTCTTTAACAAATTTTCTATTGCTTTTGTAAGGTATGCAACATGTGTCTTTAGGGAATTATCGGCTTCATAATCCTTCACAGCTAGTACTCGTTTACCTCCCCTTACTGTGGGAAATTGCTCTTCATTCTTTTCTAGATTTTTCAACACTACCATGGCTTCGTCTAGATCTTTATCCAACAACAATCCATTTGCTACTGAATCTATTCTCATCCGAGTATGTGTGTTGGCAACATTGTAAAATTTGATGACTTGATTCCAAACGGGGAATCGGTGCATCGGGCAATTCCTCAGAAGAGTGGTAAACATGTCCTATGCCTCGTGCATTGGCTCGTCATCTTCCTCTTGAAAAGTTGAAATTTCATTACGTAATCGCTCAGATAGATGGGAAGGATTAAAACGAGATAAAAATTCACGAGTTAGATCCGCCCAAGTTCGTATTGAACTCGGCGTTAGTTTGTTCCACCAAGTTGTTGCTCTGTCCCTCAGTGAATAAGGAAATAACCGAAGCCTCAGTATCTCCAGATTTTCTCCTGGTAAGCTAAACGATCCACAGATTTCTTGGAACGTTTTCAGATGTTCTCTGGCATCCTCTGTAGCAGCACCACTAAATTGGCCAGCGGAATTGATCATGCTGAACATCACAGGTTTCAGCTCAAAGTTTTTAGCTTCTACATCTGGCACGGTTGTCTCCAGTTCCACATGATCATTGATCATGTAATCACGGCATGACCGTCATGCGGCCACGGCAGCATCAGGCTGTCCTTTTCCTTCATCCCCAATAGGATCTTCGGGATTCCCTTGGTTGTTCCTCTCGTTATGCATAGCTTCTAACTGTTCCTCAAGATAATCGTTTCTGGCTATCAAAAGACGGACTCGTTTCCTAAGATTACACGAGCGTTTGATTTCAGGGTCTAATTTATACTCAGGTTCTTTGCCTCGTCTAGATCTGCGCATAGGCAAACGAAAAACCTTGTAAAAAGCACAAGGTGAACAATCCCAAATAAAATAGGAAAATTAAAAAGAATGTGCAGTAAAAGTAGGTTAAAGATATGTTGCAAGTCCCCGGCAACGACGCCAAAAACTTGTTGCGTGTAAATTATTCTATCGCAATAGAGTGCAAGTGTACACGACGCAAGTAGTAAAGTGATGCACGAAGTATCGTATGTCGAAACCACAAGGACTGAAAATAGCTTTATCCTTGGATTGCTGCACAAGAAAGAAAGAAGAGAGTTTAATTGTTTGTAGAGGAATAATGAAGAATACTGAAGAGTAAAGATTATAAGATTTTAGGGTAAAGAAGTAGGACTGTATTGATTTGCTCAGTAGTGTAGGTGTTGCACTGTATAGAACTTCATGTTCTATCGTTGTCCCTGTCGCGGCAACACCTACGGCGACAACAGTCTGTTGTTGTCACGGCAGCTATCACACAACTTTGTACTTCAAGCTTGGCAAGAATCCCTGCTGTGACTTGTCCTATCCCTAGGTCCAAGTCTATCGATAAACACGTCTTAGATGATACCTACCGGCGTGAATCGAAGGATGAACACCGATGTTGTTGAATTCTTCCTTAGCCACTTAACCTTGTCATATCCCTAGGTTCGAGATAGTTCAACCATAAACTGGAGAACCCGTACTTATTCCTTTCGTACACTTAACTCTCCCGATATTAAGTAAATGAATAATCTCACAATGCTCTCGCGATACTCTTGTAAGATGTTGAAAACCAGAATAAGCAAACTTGAAGTTTATTTTATTGAACAGAAAAAATCCTAAAAACAGTACAATCCTTGCAACTACTTTACAGAATCAACCCTTAGCCCTATGGGAAATTTAGAACATGATGAGAAGGGGGAAATGACTAGGGTTTTGGGGAAGACGGCTAGAGAATGAGATGTCCTTCCCTAGGTCGAATTACATGCCTTTATATAGGCCTTGGGTTCAAGTTTTCTAATATAGCTAGAATACAAATTTAAACTAAAGTTCAACTCTATTAAAGACTAAACCTTTTGAGTAGATGCGTTTAATTCATCCTATTTTCTTGTTTTGGGTTTCTTCCTTGAACTTTAGGCTTGGCCTTCATTCTGATCTAGGGCTCAGAAAAATATAAGAGTGGCCCATGACATACCAACTTAATTTCCTCTATCTGTCGAGCTCCACTTCACTTTTCTCTTCACCATTGCTGTCGTCATTGGCTGCCACAACAATATCTTCCTTCTCGACTTTAGTCATGCGTTCCAGCTCTGCCTCTTTACTACCTTGAGTCTTCCACAACAGCTACCTGCAAAATTAGCCAAAATCAGTAGCAATTGTTCCATTTTATATAATTGTGATGTATGTGTGAAATCTATCCTAAATGCAATGGATTATTCCTTAGTGCAGCAGAAATACGGGTTAAATAGGGGGTAAAAAGTAGAACTTTTGCACACTCAACACATACACTTCAATTTTTTTTACAAATTTCTTGCTTTATCTTTTTAGGATTTTTCAATGGATCCCGCTAACAAGAAACGTAAGGCACCTCAATCAGGTGAAGCTTCAAACCAAGCCGATATTCGTCCCAACCTTACTCAACTTTTTCTCAAGAGTCTCAAAACTCCCACGAAGAAGGATCGTTTCACTTATGTCAAGGAGATTGCGGTTCGTTGTGAACGTGTTGTTGACATCTCGTTTCTTGACTCCGAGCGCTTTCACTTCTATTATCTCGACCGTTTACAAGAATGGGGCTTCATTAGTTTCTTGAGTATCCTGAACATTTGCTACAAGCACATGGTTCTCATCTTCTACTCGAATGTCCAACTTATTAATAATGAATATCACTCCGAAGTTGTTGGCATTGAGTCTCTTATCTTGGGGAAGAAGATTGTCATCGACATCCCTTATTTAGAGGCTACTTTTGGTCTTAAGAACGAAGGAATCGAGAATGAGACTCATTTTGGTTCTCAAACTGGTTCTATGTTTGCCTTGGATGCTCATGATAGGTTCCTCCACTTGATGATCTCGTGGTTTATTCACCCCTTTGGAGGTAAATTCTCTAACGTTCGTCAAGTAGATTATTTTTGGCTTGAATGTTTTCGTCGTGGAGATCACCCAAATCTTGTTAAGATTATGTTTGTTGAGATGGTGAACAATGTGAAACTTCGTGAGACTGATGCTCTCAAATCCTTCACATATGAGACTGTTTTAAGTCATATCTTTGGCGTGCTTAAACATGATTGCACTTATGACTCTCTGGAACCCCGTAAGCAATAACTTGGTGAATCTTCTCTCTGCAAGTCTAGATTTCATTACACCCTTGGTCGTTGGGAATAAGTTGATAGGGATGCACCTCCACCTCAAGTTGAACCTCAACCACAAGCTCCGGGTCCTAACAATGAAACTCTTATGGCTTTTCTCACCGAGCAGTTCAACACAATGGAGGCGGGTCTTGGTACTATCAATAATCGCTTGCAATCCGTGGAAAATTGTCTCACCTCTCTTGAGAATCAACATCAATCCATGGACTTATCATTCTCCACTTTTTATGGTCAATGGATGGCTTTTCGTCACTCTCAAGATACGGATGATGATGATTCCTTGGATGGTGATGGTGACGACGACGAGGCTTAGGTTTTCCATAGCATATCATATTAGCTTATCATATTAGGACTAAGTTTTCATCTTTATTTCCTTTATGTTTTATGAACCTATGCTTTGATTACTTTGTTTGGGATTAAGCTTTGAACTTTATTGTTTAAGTTTTATGTTTTGGATATTTGAATTCTATGAATCTATATTATGTTGTTTATTGCTTATTGCTTATTGCTTTTAACCTTGTTTCTTCTCTTTGAGCCTTGTTTATTATTATTGATCTAACAAAAAGGGGGAGAAGTAATCTAAGAGCCAAAATTCGTTTTTATGTGTTTTAAGTGTTTTTTAGTTTTAGAACTTGGATTTAAATCTTTTTAAAACTTTAAAACACATCTTAAATTTAGGGGGAGTTAGAAGGTATTCAAGATTTTCAAAACTCTAAAAATTCTAACTTTGGTTTTGTTATATCAAAAAAGGGGTGATTGTGAAACGAATAAATTGATTTTGATATAACTAAAGAATTTAAGGACTAAATTGAAAATGAGAAAACGAATTTTTAAGTCCTCAAACCTCTCTATATGCTTAAAGGGAAATGGCTAAGTTAAAAACTTAATTTGTCAAAACTTTTCTAAGTGTTCTTGAAGCAAAAACAGTGATTTTCGAGTCACCGTTTCGGAACGGCCTTAGGCATTCCTGAACACTTTTGAAACTGTGAACATGTGTTTCGGAACGTGTATCGAAACGGTTTTGAAACTGTGAACCTTTATTTCGAAACGGGTTTCAAAACGGCTTAAGAACATTGAGACAGATTGACCCGTTTCGATACGGTAGTATCGAAATGACCTCAAACGTTTCAAAATGGCATTCAAGCCAGATTTAACAAATATGACCGTTGAAGTTTTCAACTAATTTTAACTAATTTTATACTGATCGTTAAGGCGTATCGAAACACCTTCAGTCTGTTTCGATACGAGATTTGATAGTGGCTAAATGTTTCGATACATGTTTCGAAACGGCTCTTAGCATATCGAAACGATCGTAACCGTTTCGGTAAGGGATCTTTAATGCACCCCAACGACTCTTTCTTTTTTGGTCTGATTCGAAACAGGATTGGGCGTTTCGAAACGGATGGTTGCAGACTGCATTTATGAAGGGAAGATAACATCCCCAACGGCTGTATTGATGAATGCAACAACCACAACAGCTAGAATTCAATTAGAAGGTATAAAAGGAACCTCTAAAAGCTTCAGCAACAACTATTGATCCAAAAGAAAACATCCAAACATCAAATCTAAGCATTTGTGCCTAAATCCCATTATTGTCTTGTAACCCCAATTGTAATTTTCATTCTTATCCTTTCAATTGGGTTGAGTGCTTGTAATTGGGCTACTTTGTGTATTGCGAGATACTTGTTTAGCCAACAACTTCTTTGTTATTCTTGTGTGAGGATTGGGTCAAATTTTGGGTAGAAAATTTGACCAATAGTGTAACGGTTACCTCCTTAGCCTAGAAAAGGGGAAGAGCAATTAGTGGAATTGTAGAGTTCGATTGGAACTTGAACCACTCTCAATTCCCTTGTCTACCATTTTTATTTGTCAATTCCACTGCCAAAAAGTTTAAAAACCCAATTCACCCCCTCTTTGTTTATATCGATCATTCGATCCACTCAACATGTTATTTCAAAGGCAAAGTGGTTGATTGGATACAAGTAGCCTTTTTGGTGAAGTTTCGTCTTGCTACCTGGCTGAACGCTAAATTCCCAAATGTGAATATTTCCATAGAAAATTTGGTAGCTGATATTACCTTGGCCGAGGATTTACTTCATAGTGGTGATAAATCTGTAGCTTTTTCGTGTTGGGTAGCCTCTCCTTTAGGTTTTGCTAAACTTAATATCGACGGCGCAGTTAATCGAGTGACTCTAAGGGTGCGCTTGGTTTGTGAAAAAGATGATTGCAAAGGGTAATAATATTTTCCAGACTTGCATTCCCATGTTTGGTTTAGAAGGATTTTCATTATGAGGTATTATTATTTTCCCAATAGTGGCTTCTTTTCCCCCGAAATGGTGAGAATGTTATTCCCCTCATTTTTTTAGGTATTACACAATTTCTTCCCCTTTGGACAACGTTGCCCTTAAGATAATGAATTATGTTTGTGTTGATCCTTTATTGCATTTTTAATTAGGTGATTAATTATTTATGGTGTAAATTTATTAAATATTTTTATTTAATATATAAATGGTGCTGCATATATTTAAATAATATTGTAATATTTAATATATTTTTATTAATATTGTATTTATGATATTTCTAAGGATATAGGATGAAATTGCATGTTGCTTAAGACTAAATGCGTTAATAGTTGATGTTATTAATTTTATTATTTGATTTACATGATATTTTTCATCTTAAAAAATAGTAAGTTGATATATTTTTATCATTTTTATTACTTTTAGATTTATTTTATCATTTACCTTAATTTATTTGATAAATGATTAAAAATAATAAAAAATTGAAATTGAAAACATATTAAACATTTAGTATTTTACGATTCAAAAAAAACTAAAAGAGAATAAGGGTATATAAATGTAAAACATTTTTTTAAAATAATTTAATATATTAATTATATTATTAGTATAAAAGTTTTTTGCAAATTTTAAATGATATAACAATTCTTTAAAAATAGATGATGTAAAGAAAATATTTCTATAAATTTTTATGCAACTATTTTTAATTTAATAATTAAAAGTTTAACTTGTTAAAAAATATATATATCATAAGGACAAGTTGGTAAATTTTGCTTCCAATTAATTTTATATCTCTACAATCAAACACTGCAATCTTATATTCCTACCAAATAAACCAAATAATGTAATGTAATATTCCCAGTAATGTATCAGGTAATGTTACATTCTGGTAATCCTATTCGTAGAGGTAATCTTACATTCCATGAACCAAACGTCCCCTAAGTGTTAAAAAGTTATTTAAGTAAATTTAAATAACTAACTACGTCGTCTAATAAGTGGACTAGGGAGATCCTATGTTAATAAATGGATGCTCTTAACTCACGGGTGGCGTGGAAGACGGCAGATCCCCGACGTAAGGAGTTTCATTGTGAGCAGTCTAGAAAGGGGTGGGAGACTAGTAGGGGATGATTCGGAACGGGGCGGGAGGCTAGCTTCGGAACGGAAAGCTTTTCAAGAAGAGGAAAGGTCTCTACATCGCCAAAAGATGGTTTCGCAATGTTTGTGTCCGGGGTTAGCAAGAAGATACATCGGAATACTCTGGCAGAAGCTTTCAGGTAATATAGTAAAGTGGTGGGTGTTTACGTTGGTTTTTTTCATAGAAGATATGCGAGCAAAAGGTATACCTTTGCTTTCGTCAGGTTTTCGAAGGTTGAAGAGGCGAATGAAGCTGTCAAAAGAGAAAATAATAGGGTTGTGGACGGGATGGTGATCAGAGTGAGGAGAGCAACCGAAAAACCAGGTCAGAAAAATATGGCAGCCAACAGTAGTGCAGGAGCAACCGACTCATCGCATGCAACCAAAACTGGCGTTAGGAACAACAAGCTTTTCAGGACGACAGACAGAAGATCTTTCAAGGATGTTCTGATATCTAAGAAAGTGGAGGGGGATAATTGCCAGGCTCCAAGAAATAAGGAGGATGGTTTGAACAACGGCTGCAACACTGTGTGCGACCCTTTTCATTTCAGTGTGCCATTATCGGACTTGCAGTGGATCAAAAATTGTTTTGTGGGGCAGCATAAAGGCATGTATGACTCATGCTTTATGAAGCAGGATTTAAGATTGGAGGGTTTCAAAATCAACGTTGCCGCTTGGTCCGGTCCATTCATGATTATAGTTTTAGCGGAAGAGGAGTAGAAGGAGATATTTATGGACCTCAAAGGGTCTCTTTTAGAAAACTGGTTAGTGGATATCGACTCAGTAGAAAATTTCAATAGAGGCCGAAAGTTCAGAGTTTGGGTGCCTCTTGAAAATCTGCCATTAGAAGCTTGGAACAAGGATATATTCAGTTCGATAGCAAAGAGGTGGGGTGTTCTACTAAAGCTTGACGAAGATACTATTGAGAGGAAGCGCTTCGATGTAGCCAGACTGCTACTTGGAGTACAGTTACCGCATGCAATACCATCACAGGTCAATATGTTTATTAATGGACGTAGCTACACTCTCAAGATCCCTGTATCGGAGTTCGAAGACGATAGATGTTGGATAAACAATTATTCGATATGGAACGTCAGTGAGAAGGCAGACTCGGTGCAGTCGGACGAGGTCCCAAGCTGCAGAATCGAGGATTTTCCGGCGTCCGCAACGGATAAACTGCCCATAGAACTCCCCAAGGTATTGGAAAGTATGGACGTTAATGTTTCAGTAGCTAAGATTCTGTTGCAGGAGATTGTCGGCTCAGATGGCAGAAAGACAATTTCGGTTGAGGTCCCCAAGACAGTGGGACCAATGGTTTATGAAGATACAGCCGCAAATAATCTGAATATATCGCAGTTGCTAAATTATCATTCGGACCAGCTGTTTGAGGTGCAAATTACAGAAGCCCAAGAGAGCCTGGGTGGGTCATCTGGGTCGAGCGGCTGCTTTGGCCCACGCATGGACGAGTAGACTGGATTATTTAATATCAAGCCCAGATACTATAGAAAGCCCGGTACTATGGGCCCAACTTTTCAGCGATCCAAATCCATGGATGCTAATCTTGATGTCTTTGGAAGCCGGTTGTTATTTGCAGTTGATAAAACAAGTATCCCCTCTAATGCTGACAGAAACAATGAAATAGCATCAGAAGCGCTAGAAATTTGCAATCTTTTTTGTCTTAAATTTGCTGCTGAAGCGGCGGCAGTCTGCAAGAAGTTTGACGAGTTGGCCTCTAGAGGTAAGACACTATGATTTTTTCCTCCTCTGGGTTTTATTTTATAGTTTCGAGTACCCATATATGTCAGATCAGAATCTAGTGTTATCTTGGAATGTGAGAGGAATCGGCAAGGTAGAGAAGAAGCGTCAAGTTAGAAGAAGTATAGATTTTTACAAACCGGAGTTCGTCTTTTTGCAAGAAACGAAGTGTAGGGATTTCACTGGGAAAATTGTCAGGGATATTTGTGGTAGAGCGGAGGACTTTGAGTTTGTGTCGATTCCATCCATCGAGACGGCTGGGGGTTTAGTGACTTTATGGAAGTCGGATTTCTTTCAGCATGAAGTTAGCATTGTGAAACAGAGATATGTCATCTGTGTTGGTTTGATAAGGAAGACTAAAGACAAGGTTGGCCTTATAAACATCTACGCTTCAAAAAACTTTGGTGAAATATGTGAAGTTTTCAAGGAAGTGAGTAGTTGGGCGGCTGCAGTTTCATTCCCTCTAATCTTAGGGGGTGATTTTAACATTGTGGGGGCAGTGGATGAAAGCACAGAGACTTGTTTAAACGCCAAAGAAATGGAAAAATTTTCCAGCTTCATTGAGGATCTTGGCGTTCTTGATATGCCATGTAAAGGGGGAAAATACACCTGGTCGAGTTTGAGGCTGAATCCGACTTTTAGCAGGCTAGATAGGTTCCTAGTCTCCCCAGAATGCATATCAATTTGGCCTTCTCTTATTCACCAAATTCTGCCGAGGGGGCTGTCAGACCACAACCCCATTCTGCTGTCAGTCAATAAAGAAAATTGGGGACCAAAGTATTTTAAGTGGTTCAACCACTGGTGTGAGGATTTTGGGGTTCAGACCAAAGTATTTCGCTGATCCGAAAGACTTGCTCGGAGGCGGAGGGTGATGGTCTAATGAAAACGCTAATGGCATGCAAAGCTACAACCAAAAGTTGGGATAAATTGAATCGCAAGCTGGATAATGACTCCATCCCTATGATACAAGATAGATGCAAGATTTTGGAGACATCAATTAGCAATGGCCGAAATGATCCTGGAATTTTAATGGAATTAAGGGATTCCCGCGCCAAATTATGGAAAGCTGAACGGAAGGAAGAGTTGGAGTGGAGACAAAAATCGTGGTTAAAGTGGTTTCAAGAGGGGGATAAGAATACAAAATTTTTTCACCATATCGCTTCTGCAAGAAGGAGAAACAATCATATAGCGAGTCTTCGAATAGTCAATGAAGTCGTGAACGAGCTTGGGTTGATCAAAAGGGCAGTTATGAATTATTTCAAATCAGCTTACAATACGACAAACACCATGCCGATCGCAGACCTTGACTGCAATCTAAAAAGGATCAACAGTAGCACAGCAGGTTTGCTGGAAAGTCCTTTTGCTGCCGATGAAGTAGTTTCTGCTCTAGGCTTGCTTGAGAATTCGAGAGCCCCAGGCCCCGATGGTTTCAACGCTGGTTTCATAAAGAAGTTTTGGCCGAGTCTTAAGCCGCAGATTATGGATTTTTTTAGGACTTCTACAACAACTGAGTTCAAGACTGGTCTTTTAATCATGCTTTCATTAGTCTGATTCCAAAGATTAAATCTCCTGAGTCCATTGATGACTACCGCCCCATCAGCCTCATTGGCGTCATATACAAATTATTAGCGAAGGTTTTATCCTTAAGATTAAAAAGAGTTATGGAAGATCTAATTGGAGATTCGCAGTTCACTTTCTGCTCTGGTAGACAGATTTTAGATTGTTCCTTAATCTCGAGTGAGGTGATAGATTATACAGATATGCAGGGTCTGAGCGGTCTAGTTTTGAAGGTCGACTTTCGAAAAGCATATGATTGTGTGGACTGGGATTTTCTACTTTTCCTACTAAGAATAATGGGTTTCGGTCAGAGATGGATCGGTTGGATCCGAGCGTGTGTTACTACTGCAACAATGTCGGTTTTGGTTATTGGATCCCCTACGCCCAGCTTCAAGATTAAGCGTGGAATAAGGCAAGGATGCCCGTTCTCGCCTCTACTTTTTAATTTATTCACAGAGGCTTTAAATTGTCTACTAACAAAGGCAATGGATGTCGGCCTCTTTCAAGCTAGACACATCGGCAATAGTATGGTCAGAATCTCACACCTACAGTATGCTGATGATTTAATCATCTTTTGTGGAGCTAGCTTAAAGGAGTTGGAAAACATTGTACACCTTTTATGCGGTTTCGAATTAGCATCGGGGCTCAGCATTAACCTCAAGAAATCTAAGCTTATGGGAATCAACGTGGAAGAAAGCTCGTTGGATATATGGGCAGCATCCATCAAGTGCCAAAAAGAGTACTTTTCGTCCAAATACTTGGGTCTCCCGCTTGGATTGAAGAAGAATAATACTCAATTATGGGATCCAATATTGGACAAATTCAAACAGAAGTTCGCCGGATGGAAAGCTAAATGCCTATCTTTCGGTGGAAGGCTAACTCTCGTAAGGTCTGTATAGCTTAGTTTGCCCATATATTTTATGTCAGTGTTTTACATGCCCAAGAAAGTAAGCAACCTCATTTCTAGCATGATTTCGAAGTTCATCTGGGGTGATGTGGACAGAAAGAAGGTATATTGGGTAAGCTAGGAACGTTTATGTTTGCCGAAAAAGTTTGGTGGTCTCGGGCTGATAGATCTTAAACTAAAAAATCAAGCTCTCCTTCTGAAATGGATCTGGAGGTATGGGACTGAGTCAAATAGTTTGTGGCGGAAGGTTATTGCGGCAAGGTACGAAAGAAATAGCAATCTTATACTCCCGGTTAACATTTCGAAGCACAAGAAATCTGCCATTTGGAGGAATGTCACAACTGTATTTCTAGATGAAATTCAGAAGTTCCAACAACAAATTCGATATGTAGTAGGAGATGGGCAGAGAGTGAGTTTCTGGAATGACGTTTGGGCGAGTGAACAATCCTTGAGAGAAAAGTTCCCATGGATATATGCGCTAGCAGTTGACAAGAACGGTCAAGTTGCTGATTACGGCCATTCTGATTCAGAAAGGTGGAAGTGGAATATCAGACTTAGACGCAATTTGTTTGATTGGGAAAATGAGTCTTAGGAAGTTCTTCTTAGTTTATTGGATGGCATCAAAATGAATGTTGGCATTGCTGATAGCATTAGATGGGGTGTGAATTCAAATGGTATCTATAGCCCTAAAGTCTGGTGCGAGATGGGTCAAGCTGTGGATAACGAGGAAGAGGGTATGTGGAAGATTTTGTGGGCATGCAAGCCCCCCCCCCCCCCCCCCGAAAGTAGTTTGCTTTGTGTGGAGGGCGATGCTAGGAAGAATCCCGACTTTGATTGAACTTAGGAGGAGCGGCTGCAGCTTGGAGAGTGTTGAGTGCAAGTTCTGCAAGAAAGGCGACGAATTAGTGGAGCATTTATTTATGCACTGCCCTGTTATTTGAAGAGTGTGGCAGTGTTGGCTCAGCATCTGGAAAACCCAGATTGTTGCTCCAAATAAACTGGTTGATTTCTTCAAGGTGTGGATGATATCGAATCCTAAAAGGATTCAAAATTGGGTCTGGAAGCTGAGTTTCATCAGCCTTATGTGGTCAATATGGATGGCAAGAAACGATTCAGTGTTCAACAATGCCTGGCTCTCGGCAGATCGTATCTTCAATCTCGAAATCCTAAGACTCGGGTGGTGGTGCAAGGCTTTGGCTCCTGAAAACGTGATTGATCTTAATGTAGTTCTCAATAATCCGATAAGGTTCCAGGACGTTAGCAATTACAAAGCAAAGGAGGTTGCCCCTAAGTAACGTCCAACGGAGCGCGGAACTCTAAAATTTAACGTCGATGGGGCTGTTTGTGGCAGTTTTGGTAAGGCTAGAATTGGAGGGGTAATAAGGAATGAAAGAGGGGAAACACTCATGAGTTTCTCGAAGAACGTGGGGATCCTCGATGCTACTTCTGCAGAGATATTGGCTATCATTGAGGCTATTAAAATGATCAAAGCTTCTCAATGGACTCGCGGCACTGAGGTGAAAGTAGAGTGTGATTGTGTTTTGGTGGTCGACTGGATTCGGAATGCGTGGAAATGCCCCCTGCCTTTTAGCAACCTGATCAAGCTGGTTCTTAGAACGGGAAAGGATGTTACCTGGTCCATCAATCACTTGCCAAGGGAGGCCAACGCTTTTGCTGATTTGTTGGCCAAGAAAGGTATCAATAGAAGCACTGATTTGGAGTGGTGGTCAAACACTGCAGCTGGCGGACTGTGAACACCTCCCCTGCGCTGCGGTAATGGTGTGCTTTGGTAATTTATCTACATGTGTTATTCTAAGCCTGCATGTCGTTTTTTTCAGTTGTTCTATAGTCTAGTTTGCAACCTGGTTTAGGATGAGCGCTCAGGAACATTTTGCATAGGGTGTTAGCTTGGTTTTTGAAGGTTCCTGCCGATAGATAGGTGGAGTTCAGAGATCCCTCTGGGTGCAGGTTTTTATATATGATTCTGGTAGTTTTTTGGTTAAGAGTGGTTGCTCTTTAGCCGCCCAGGTTAATATGTATGCATGCTCTCCTTGCACTCTTTTCCCTCCAGTTTAGGATAGGGAGGTTTTTTAACGAAGCGGGAGACATGTTTCTTTACCCTTTATTCTGAATAAAAGACCTTTTCAAAAAAAATTAAATAACTACAATTATAATTTTAGTCCTTATTGTATTATAAATTTTAATAATATATTTTTTTGAAATTATGGATTGTACGTTTTTATATACAGTAATCATACAAAACAAGCTAGGACATGAGACTCATTAAAAAACCTCCCTAACTTAAATAAAGGAAAAAGAGTGCACCATGTCCGAGCTAATACAAGCCAAAAGAGCCACACACGTTCAAAGGCCATAATACCACCCCAATGTACAGGCCACTAAGGTATGATTCCCAACAATTAAACCCCAATTGGATGAAAACTAACGTACCTCCAGACCAAAATTCAAAATGCTCATATACCAAACCCCAACTTAATGCACATGATAAACACCTATTCACAAACTTCACCACCAGGCCACAGGCCATCACCAACCATCGGACATCTCTTCAGAATATAAATACAGAATCATACACTCCACATACAAAACATTGTTACCCTATCCCAGCTTTGGCAAAATAATCTGCATCCACATTACCCCCCTAGGAATCAAGCGTAGGACCATACAATTATCACGAATCAATTCAGTGACTTCTTTAACCAAAGAAAAAGCAGCATCCGAAGGATCAACCTTATTCTAAATCCAGTCCACAGCTATTTTGCAATCAGTTTCTACAATAGTCTAAGATGCCTTGGCCATAAAGAGGGGAGAAACTTTGAAATCCCTCTTTTAACAGCTTCAAGCTCCACCAGAGTTGGAGGACTCCAGCCAACCGGTTCAGAGAAAGTAAACAATGTTGACCTAAACATATCTCTAAGAATGCCCCTAATTCTAAAATTAAATGATTAAATTGAACAAAATTTTAATTTTATATTCTAAATAAAGAGAAAATCAATTACTAAAATAATAAAATTAAAAGATGACATGGTTGAAATAGATATTTATCCACTCCTATTTAAAGATTGAGTGAAAAAACTTTAAAACAGGTTACAAATACAATACACACTTAATATCCCATATCCATAAGACACATAAAGCAAGGAGAGAAAGCATCTTATAAATAGACAGTTATAAAATAGATTAAGGAAGCAATTTAGTCTTGGCCTTTTGGCTGAGATTATGTAAAGCCCAGGTTTGGGACTCGGGAGATAACCAAGTTTGGTTAAACTGGTTTGGGTTAATTTATTTGAAAGAAAATATTATTAAATAACATCGAAAGCAGATTTTATTAAATAATAGGAAAAGGGGGATTTAGACTTTAAAACAAAAGGGTGTTTTATCTCATCTCTTCTCAAAAACAAAAAGAAATATACCATCTTTTTGAAAGTGAAAAAGCTCAAAACCTTTTCAAGAACAAGCATTCTTCATCAAATCCTCGATTCTGGTGATTTCTTCAAGGTAAACGTCTTAATCTATCGACCTTTACTAGATTAAGACAGATTTCAACTTAGTTTTCCATTTACCCAACAATTTCTAAGTTTTCCCTAAAATCTATTATTTCGAAAATGGTGAGTTCTTGATGATTTTCGAATGTCCTTTGATACCTATGTTTTTGGGTGATTAAAAATCAAATTTTGGTGTTAATAAAGTGATGAAATGTGGATTGCCTTTACTCTTCGTTCTAATGTTGTTGGGTAGTCTTAGTTGATGTCAAGCCTCGCGTGATGGTTGTCGTTGTTTACGGAGATGTGTAGTCCCACTGGTAGTGACTAGTAGATGAGTACTGTGATGTGTAGTCCCATCGGAAAATGTTAGTTGTTGTGTACGGTGATGTGTAGTCTCACCGGGATGGTTGTGCTTGTGTAAACCATATCTAGCCTATGCTTGTGTTGTTACATCTCTTACTTAAATGGTTTTGTTTCCAAACTAAGATTTATGTTTTGAACTGCATTGTTGCCGTGTTTTAGAGCTCCTCTCACTAAGCTTTTAAGCTTACGCTCTTTTTTTCAACAATGCAGATCGTTAGAGATTCCGGGAGGCAAGTGGGCAAGGGAGAAATTCTTGGAGTTCTTGCTAAGCTCAAAGTATGGTTTTTATGTTTTGTAATAATGATTAGACAATAGGAATACTAGGCTTTTGTTGTAGAGTTGATGTTCAAACTTATAAGTCTTGTTATTGTTAATGTTGTTAACATGTTTAAATGTTGAAGCATGTTTTATTTTGGCCCTTGACTCTTTTGATGGATGTTAAGCATATTTGGTTGCTTGTTATACCTTGGTTGATGAATTGAGCTTTGTTTTATGTTTGAATGCCTTAAATGAATGTTTTTTGCTTGCCTAAGGTTGTATGCAAGTTTATATGATGTTCTAATGCCTGCTTAAGTTGTTTAGGATGGTCCCTTTGTGTTTAAAATTAGAATTTGCAGACTATCTATGCAGGGCGTATCGATATGGTCAAGGGTGGTATTGATGCGGTCCCTTGTTTTTGAGCCTAGCATACCGATACGAAGGGGCGTATCGATACCCAATTTTCTCTCTAGAAATATGAGAAATTGACGAGAAAGTTGGGTATTGGTATGAGCTTCGCGTATACCGATACGGTCTTGGGGTTGACTTTAAGATTTTTGACCGTTGGGAGCGTACCGATACCCGCCTTTGAGGGTATCGATACGGGCTCTCAGAGTTGACTCTAGGGAAGGTTGATCGTTGAAGGTGTATCTATACTGCCTTTTGTAGTATCGATGCGTCCTGAACTAAATAGCTAAAATTTACCTTTTTGTCAATTTTGCTTGGGTTGTATTCGTGGTTGTTTTTCCATTGTTTTCTTATCTTAGATAGGGTTAAATAAAGCTTTTAGACAAGATAAATGAATACAATAAATAGGATTGCTAATCGGGGTGAGATCTTAACGGGTTTCGCTTCGGCTTTCCCTGTATAACCTATTGCGGTTTGGTCTGTTGGCTAGACCGGTATGAGGGGGTTACATTTGGTGGTATCAGAGCCTCGGTTATGAGGTCTCCCGGGAAGGTAAGTTAGGTAAGATGGCTTGTTTCGAATTGTTTCTTTTGCACGGTGTATGAAAGCATGCTTTAATTGATCTTGTTGTGGGTTGAAGTTTAGTCGAGTGTTCTCGTTGCTAGGTGTAGTTATTGGAAAATGGTTTTGGTTTAAAGAGCTAGAGAACTTGGATCCTTTCCTTTGATAACCTCATGTTTTCTTGTGTGTAATGTGTTTGTTGTTTTAGATTTTATCTTCGTTATGGTAAGACCGAGAGGACGACCTAGAGCGGGTGACCAGGCACCCAGGGATGTGCCTCATGTTTCTCATGCTCCTGATGGTAATAGGTTCGGTGGCGAAGGTGATGTGCCTCAAGCCGGTGCGAATGTCGAGGCTGATGGTAATGGACCTCTAGCCGGTGCAAATGTTGGGGGTAATGGAGCTCAGGTGGGTCAGGTTCTGGCAAGTGCGGACATGACTCATTTGATTCAGACTATAGCTGGGGCTTTTTAGACAGCTTTGGTCGGTATGCATGTTGTAGCACCACCTCAGGGTGCGGGGACTGGTTTACCCCTTGAGAGACTCTGTAGTTTAGGGGAGTTGAGTTCCTTGGTTTGACTCTTGAGGGTTCAGAGGCTTGGCTCGAGAGTACTACATGCATCTTAGGTCAGATGCAGTGCTCAGACACTCGTAAGTTGGGTTGTGTTGTCTCCTTTCTTCAGGGAGATGTGTATGCTTGGTGGACTATTGTTACTTCGGGTGTGACAAAAGCGGATGCCACTTGGGAATTCTTTCGAACAGCCTTTAAGAAGAAGTACCTTGGAGTCCGATATTAGGATGAGAAGAAGAGAGAGTTTATGGCCTTGGTTCAGGGTAATAAGACGGTGTTCGATTATGAGGTTCAGTTTGTGAGGTTGAGCCAGTATGCTCTCGAGTTAGTTCCTAGTGAGAGGGAACGGTGTGAGTGTAATCACCTATTTTGTCCGGGGTGTTAGACCCGATTTCTTTTATTAATGGGCTTTAATATGATAATATCATTACTACCTTATTAATCATCTATTAATCTCATTATTATTACTATTATGTTACTATCATTATATTATTATCTTATTATTATTATTATTATTCCATCATATTACCACCTATAGTATTATTACCATACCTTCCACCATCATCTATTATTATCTTCTATTATCATATTATTATTATTATAAATTATCATTACCATCTTTGTTACCCTTGTTACCAATATTAATACTAGTATTACTAATACTTATTATCATTATAATGTCATTACCGTATAGTATTATTATTATTATTATTAATCAAATCTGAAAAACACAAAAACATTAAATAAATACAAGCCCAATATTAATAAATAAAAGCCCAGTTTATTAATTTAAAAGTCCACATTACATAATAAACAGCCCAAAAATATTATACAGATATTACGGCCCGTTTAGGCCCAGAGAATAAAGCCTGATCTAATCTAAAAAAACCCTAACCCTATTCCCTTCTTTTTGTGCAGCCGCCACCTCCCCACCGTTAGATCTGGGATCAAGATCTAACGGTCCAGATCGAGCCAAGACCAAAAAACCCTAGGAGCTGTCTGCTGAAGCCCTTGCGCCGTCACATGTCTACCGTCGGATCTGGATCGAAATCAACGGTCGGGGTAGAAGCTCGGAAGACTCCAGAACTTCCACGCGCGGCTCCCCAGTTCCGACACGCGCGCCGTTTCGTCCTCAGACGCGCGCGTGCAGCCCACCGTTCGTCTCTTCGTCTCTTCGAGCCCCTCTGGTCCCCCCCTCCTCCAGCAGCCACATGCAACGCAAAAGGACGAATGTCAGAAAAAATGCACAACAAATTCGCAACAAATCAGACGTAAAAAACAGAAATCAACAGAAATCAGAGGCATGCAGCAACCAAATGAATCCGGCCAAGAATCACAGCAACATTTATCAGTAGTTTCATATTTTAGAAAATGCAAAAAATGTAAGAAATTCGGGCTATAAATACCCGAAACCAAATGTAATGAAAAGGGAGGATCTTTCAGAGAGAAAAATTGTAAGGGAGCTTCTTTCGATTCAAAAATCCCAGAAAAGAGATTTTGTAATCATCTTCACATCAATACACGCAGAAAGAGATTTCGCGGAGGTATTTTTCCGTTTATTTTCGTTTCGAATCAAACACAAAAAAGACGAAATAAAAAACAGAATGGTTTAAGGTCTCACCCTCGTTGTTTCTCCCTCCTTCTCCACTTCCCTTGCCGGCGACAAGCCATGGGTCTCCTCCGAGACCGTATACGGTGAGTCGGTGAGGAACGAACGCCAAAAAAATGTTTTTTTTTAAATATTTTTGGGTTTCGATTTGGGTTCGAAAACGAAGGGAAACGATTTTTGTTTTGGTTTTGAGAAGAGAAGGTTTTTTTCGGTTTCAAGAAAGAAAGAAAAAAGAAACTTTTTTAGGGTTCCGGCGCCGGCAACGGTGACCGGAACCCCTTGGCGGCGCCGGACTTCAAAGAGAAATGGGGGGAGAGTTCTCTGGTTTTAGGGTTTACCAAACGAAAAAAGGGGCTGATATGTTTTTTAATTTAGGTTTTATAATATTTTAAAGTTTTTAAAATCGGTCTAATCGCGTTTAAGCCCCCTCCGCGTCACTGCAATTGCACGGGGAGGGCTTCCGCGTTCCAAAACCACATCCCAGGTCCCTCTGTGTTCTTAAGGTTTTTCAATTCCGCCACCATTCTTGTTTAAGTTGTTTTTCGGACGGTAAAATCGCCGTTTTGGTCCCCCTAGTTTTCTGTGTTTTTGTAATTTAGGCCCAATTTCGCCTTTTTAATTAGTTTTTTTTTGGGTTTATTACAGTCCTCATCCCTGCCAGTTTCCCTTTTATTTATTTAGCATTTTATCATGATATATTTTGTTGCTCATGCTTTTGCCTTTTTTATATTTATATCGAATATATGTTTTGCATCGAGTTTATATTTTGTTATATTATTTGTGTTAATATATGCATATATGTTTCTTTTTATGTTGCATGCTTTTTTTATGTATGTTCTTTAACTCTTTTTTATTCCATTCGAATATGTGTTTCATGGCACGCACTTTAATTGTCATTTCATGTGATTTTTAATACCCCAATTTGCATGTAATTAATTTTAAAACGGAGATACTTATTAATTCGCGTATTCGGGTCGACATGCCTAGCTTATTGGATGTCCCGCGAATATTCGGATTAATTCGAATCGTCTAAAGGTAAATCCGTAAATAAAAAGGACAAGACCATAGCATCATATTTTATCTGCTTGCATCATGCATAAAGGTGACGTACGGGATTCGAACCCTAGACTAACACGGCAGTCAGTCTTATATGATGTCGGTTTAGTCTTTGATCCGGTGTACCGTCATCCTTTTTAATTAAATAATTAATTAATTCGATACCACCAATTTGAGAAAGCTCGTGAATTAAAACCTAATTTTCAATCAAGAACCCCTAATTAAATTATTCTTAAATTTTAAATAATTTCCATCAATTAAAGGCAACAATTGTTTTGGTACCGATTTCCGGGCGCGATGGGGACGCTAACCCTACCCCACACGTAACCAACTCCCGAACCCTTTCAAACGAATCTCTGGTTTTGTTTTTACGGTGTCCGGCCTACCATAGTGGCCGGTGGCGACTCCAAACCGAGAAAAAAAAGATTTTCTTTTTAAAGGGATTTTTCCAAACCCGAACCGAATTATTTTCTTTAACCCCCCCCCCTTTTTAAATCAAATCGAACATTTTTTTCAAAAGTAGCGGGAACTTGATTTGATGTGCGAAGAAAAAACCCCGTTACAGCTTGGCGACTCCGCTGGGGAGAAATTTTGTTTTTCAAAACAAAAAGAGAGTTAGGCCAAAGAAATAATTGTTGCTTTTAATGATGGAAATTTTTGAAATTTAATTTGACTTTAACGAGATGGTTCTTCTTTGAAAATAAGACTTTAAGTACACGAGCTTTGATAATTGGTGATTTTGAATTAATTCTTCATTTAATTTCAAAGGAATCACCGACATGTGTTGCATCATGCATTAGGCTCTATACCCGAGCTTCGTCCCTTAAGTGGGAGTGAAACGCCCATACCCACGTGAGTCTCCCTCCACGGGTCGGTAATTCACTTCCGGAATCCACGCCTTTGACATGTGAGCAGCCCTCCACGTCATTAGGTCGTGCTTTCCCTCGAACCGAAACCAATTCGCAAGCTTGTAATGGGCCAGAATTGGGGCTTTTGTCACCTTAGTAGGTGATAAAATAGGTTCGGGTACCCTTGTTAGAACCGAACCACATGAGTGAGAATTTAAGAAGCCTACCCCGGTTAGAGCCATGCGGATAACCGTAGAATTAGAATTCGTGCTATTAGGTCTTGTTTTGTTAACCTGCTTTGGTGTTTTCTGTTTATTTGTTCAAGTATTCATCCTCGGTGTTACTAACCCAGTTGCCTTTTTGTCTTATTTTGATTATTCTTGCATACTCATCGCATTTTCATACGAAGTGTTGATTCAAGAACAGTCTAAGTTGAAAACTTTCACAACGGGAGAAAGAGTCCACAGCAACGGAGTTCTCGGAACCCTAATTTAATGGAAAAGGACGAGGAAATTTATTTTATAAAAAAAATCATACCCTCGTGTTTATTTTCTTACCTCGTTGTAACGAGATTTGATCTCCGTTATGGAAAGTTGTTTAATGAGGATGTTCGTCGAATCAATGTTTCCTTGCATTCGATTGTGTTTAATTTTTTGCCTTCAATCATTTGTTTCAGTTATGCATACACATTTCATGCATTACACCATTAAGTCTCGGAATTAATTGTTCGGGGTCATGGCAGCATTCGTGACTATCGAAGATTCCGCACCCACACTTTACTCGCCATCAAAAGAAGCAAATGGAGGAGAGTTTTGCTAAGTTGGAAGCTGATTTGAGAGGTCAGTTAGAGCGAGCCCAGCAAGAATTAAGGGACACCATCATCAAGTCCCAACAAGATATGATGAACGAGATATCTCAACTGTTGCAAGCAAATCTGAAAGGAAAGGGTGCTGCCGGAAACCCTAGTCAGGATAAGGGAGACCCCTCGTTTTTCCCGGTTTTGTTACCGATACCCCTAAGCCCTCGCAAGGAGCGGCTGCTCAAGGAGATGGGGCGACATCGCATCAGGCGGGCGCCTCTACCCATATTCCATCGGGTCTGATTTTTAATACGGAGAATGTCGGGGATAGTGTCCCGGACTTGGATGAGATCGAGAACTTAAACAAAGTGAAGGCCGAGTTCTCAAAACAACTAGAAGAGACCCGGAAAGACCTCGAGGAGAAATTCCGTACAAAAGAAGGAGAAGAGGGGGCATACGGGATGAATGCTAGAGACCTCAGTTTGGTTCCAGATCTGACAATTCCGCCTAAGTTCAAGACACCGGAATTTGAGAAATTTGACGGGACGACTTGCCCTACTGCTCACATAACCATGTTTTGTAGAAAGATGACGGGTTTCATCGACAATGAGAAGTTGCTAATTCACTGCTTCCAAGACAGCTTATCGGGGCCCGCGGTGAGGTGGTATAATCAGTTGACTCGTGCTCAGATCAGGTCATGGAAGGATTTGGCCAAAGCTTTCACCGATCAGTATAGGCACATAACCGACATGGTTCCGAACCGACTCATGCTACAAGGTTTGGAGCAAAAGAACAATGAGAGCCTCCGTGAGTACGCCCAGCGTTGGCGAGATGTGGCGGCACAAGTTCAACCCCCACTCCGTGAGAATGAGATCTCCCCTATGTTTGTTGACACTTTGAAAGGGACCCTCTATGACCGCATGATAAGCAACCCTATTGGTAACTTCTCAGATATGGTTATGACCGGTGAGCGGATCGAGGCAGCCATCAAGAGTGGTAGGATTGACGGAGGAGAGAATACCCGGAAACAGTTCAAGAAGAAAGACCATGAGGTGAACAGCGTCGGTGCTTACGAGGTTTCTAAGCACTTTACAGTTTCAGCCCCTCAAGCTGCGGTCGGGAATGCGCAAGGCCAGAACCGAAGAGAGAATAGGGCTCCCAGGAAGGAACAAGAGAGAATGACCTTCACACCTCTACCTATACCGTATAAAGAGGTATACAAACACCTATACGAGGCTGATTTGGTTCGTCCGTATCATGTTACTCCCTTCCAGCCGCCTTACTCTGCATGGTACGATGAGAAGGCACACTGTGAGTACCACGGCGGAGTACCGGGACACACGATAGAAAATTGCTTAGCATTCAAGAAGCTCGTGCAAAACATGATTAACACCGGGGTCCTCGAATTAGAAAAGCCCAATGTGACGACCAATCCGCTTCCGAACCATGGAGGTCGGGGCGTGAATGCCCTCGAAGTGGTAGATACGAAGAAGGTGAAGGTAGAAGTGTCTGAGATCAAGTCACCTCTGAGTTGGGTGTACGAGCAGTTGTACAAGGCAGGCTTAATCGAGAAGGGTCCAAATGGGGGATATGATGGTCATGAATCCTTTTGTGAGTACCATCAGACTGTGGGGCACGAGATTCAGAGTTGCCCGGAATTCAAGCAGTTGGTCCAGGATTTAATGGACAATAGGGAGGTTGAGTTCCTCGAGGAAGTTTGAGGGGTGGGATGGACGGCCAATTTAATCAAAAGTTTAATGCATCCAAGCTTGTTTGCTTTCATTTCATTGCATTTTAATTTTTCCCAGAAGTGATGTGTGGAATCCACTTTGCTACCCTTTGCCCGAAGGTAGAAAAGATTTTTGTAAGGGCCCAAGTTTGCATTTTCAAAATTTCAATGAAAGGATGCATTACGTTTCAATTGCCTTTTCATTTTTGTGTGTATATATTTGCCTATTGAGTCCCCGTATATCAATTGCACAAGGGACATTGACCTTGACCCCAAAGGTTGACTTCGAGCCGCCTTTGTCTAGTGGAAATCGAAAGCTTTGAAGATGATGAATATGTGGCTTACACCCCAAGTTAATTTGGTCACCTAATTAAAATTATTGCCTCCGGGAGAATAACCGGAAACCCCCCGTGCCGAGAGAAGAAAAGAGAAAGAAAAAAAAGGAAAAAAGAGAAAAGAAAAGGAGAAAGAAAAAAGAAAAAGAAAAAGAAAAGAAAAGAAAAAAGAGAAAGAAAAAGAGAGAAATAAAAAGAAAAAGAAGAGAGACAAAAAAGACCTAACAAAAGCACTCCAATGTTCGAAGCCTGGTAATAGGCATCTTCGGATATGAGTGTGGAATTTTTGGGGCACTCCGCTGTAGCAAAAGACCAACAAGGTTGCTATGCACCATCCACTTTAGCTACATGAGTGATGGTAATATTTTCAAATCATGACAATGCCGAGTAGCTCGGGGTTTTGTTGTTTGCTCCATCATTTATTTCGAGCCAAAGGAATGTGATGAGTTGACTTCCCCAAAATTATAAAGAATTGATAAAGGCAAAGCCTACAGAAGATAAATCTAATTGATTAAAAGCCGAAATAACTTGGAGAGTATGTCACATTTTCAGACATCAGCTCAGCTTTCGAGGTCTCCTAGACACATGATGCTTGAGGCAATCATTGGTAAGCCATAACAGTGTCGTTCGTGCACTTGATATTCAGGGTATTTGATCTAGCTTGATATATCCATGATTTGAAAAGAAAATCTAGTTTTCGAAAACGCATCTTATTTTGAAATTAGAAGATGCAGTCTAAATCTTTTTGTGAACACAAATCAATCTCCCTTTGCTTCAGGGATAAAGTTTAGAATGCAATGACATGAATACAAATGGCAGTTTGTCAGTTACTACAGTTCAAGGACTTGAAGTAATTTTTTATCGAAATGTTTCGATTGCTTCAGAAGATGAAATTGGACCTTGATGAACTTAAGAGAAAAGTTCAGGGATTTGGGAGCGTGTGTTTCCCCCATTGTTGAGAAGAGATGAAGTCGTCATATTGAGTTAAGACGAAGAAAATAATTCAGCACCCAGTTTGAAAAGGGGGCAATATTTTGAAAGCAAGCACTACGATAAGTGTTATGACCAGTATGACTAGTGAAGGTCAGTGGTTATCTTTCGAGAAGAAATCAAAAGATCGAGATTTGGCAAGGAGGAAAGCCAAAAGAGAAGAAGAAGGTTGAGATGGACCAGTCCAAAGAGTGAAAGCGTTCGAACACTCTTTAATAAACTTAAGAGAAAAGTTCAGGGACTTGGGGGCATGTGCTTCCCCTATTGTTGAAAGAAGAGAAAAGTCGTCATTTGAGTTAAGACGAAGAGATGTTGAGCACCCAGTTTGAGTAGGGGGCAATGTTTTGAGAACGAGCACCACGAGAAGTGCTATGTCCAGCCTGACCAGTGGAAGTCAGCAGTTGTCTTTTGAGAAGAGACCAAGATTTGGCAAAGAGGAGAAAGCCAAAAGAGATTGAGAAGAAGAAGAGACAAGAAGAAGGACGAGATCGACCAACTCGGAGAGTAGAAGCATCCGAGCATTTTGATGTCATAATCCATGCATCGCTTGTAGTTAGGCATCCCTAGGATTAGGGGCATGCTAACTCACATCATCATATTTTTTTACCTATTTTCGACAGGTATATTAAAGCTTTTCTCATACAAGGAAGCTCGCCTATCCGTTCAGGCTCGTGAAGAATGGAATATCAAAGCTTTTCTCATACAAGGAAGCTCGCCTATCCGTTCAGGCTCGTGAAGAATTGAATATCAAAGCTTTTCTCATACAAGGAAGCTCGTCTATCCGTTCAGGCTCGTGAAGAATGGAATATCAAAGCTTTTCTCATACAAGGAAGCTCGCCTATCCGTTCAGGCTCGTGAAGAATGGAATATCAAAGCTTTTCTCATACAAGGAAGCTCGCCTATTCGTTCAGGCTCTTGGAGAATGGAACCCGCCTATCCGATCAGGCCCTTGGAGAATGGAACCCGCCTATCTGATCAGGCCCTTGAAGAATGAAACCAGCCTATCCGTTCAGGCTCTTGGAGAATGGAACCCGCCTATCCGATCAGGCCCTTGGAGAATGGAACCCGCCTATCTGATCAGGCCCTTGAAGAATGAAACCAGCCTATCTATTCAGGCTCTTGGAGAATAGAACCCGCCTATCCGTTCGGGCACTCGGAGAATAGAGCTTTTTGAATATTTGTCTATATGTTCAGACCTCAGAGGGTTGAGGAATGTTGAAATGAGAAAGACAACTTCAAGCCTCCGCGACCGTTGCATTTTCCCGTACTGACTTCTGAACCGCCAGTAGTTCAAGTGCATGGTGACTCGGAATCCAAACAGGGAAGTCGGACAAAATCGGTGTTTATGGTCTTTGCTTTATTCTTGTTCCACAAGTATAAGCAAAGGGGGGCAGCTGTAATCACCTATTTTGTCCGGGGTGTTAGACCCGATTTCTTTTATTAATGGGCTTTAATATGATAATATCATTACTACCTTATTAATCATCTATTAATCTCATTATTATTACTATTATGTTACTATCATTATATTATTATCTTATTATTATTATTATTATTCCATCATATTACCACCTATAGTATTATTACCATACCTTCCACCATCATCTATTATTATCTTCTATTATCATATTATTATTATTATAAATTATCATTACCATCTTTGTTACCCTTGTTACCAATATTAATACTAGTATTACTAATACTTATTATCATTATAATGTCATTACCGTATAGTATTATTATTATTATTATTAATCAAATCTGAAAAACACAAAAACATTAAATAAATACAAGCCCAATATTAATAAATAAAAGCCCAGTTTATTAATTTAAAAGTCCACATTACATAATAAACAGCCCAAAAATATTATACAGATATTACGGCCCGTTTAGGCCCAGAGAATAAAGCCTGATCTAATCTAAAAAAACCCTAACCCTATTCCCTTCTTTTTGTGCAGCCGCCACCTCCCCACCGTTAGATCTGGGATCAAGATCTAACGGTCCAGATCGAGCCAAGACCAAAAAACCCTAGGAGTTGTCTGCTGAAGCCCTTGCGCCGTCACATGTCTACCGTCGGATCTGGATCGAAATCAACGGTCGGGGTAGAAGCTTGGAAGACTCCAGAACTTCCACGCGCGGCTCCCCAGTTCCGACACGCGCGCCGTTTCGTCCTCAGACGCGCGCGTGCAGCCCACCGTTCGTCTCTTCGTCTCTTCGAGCCCCTCTGGTCCCCCCCCCCTCCTCCAGCAGCCACATGCAACGCAAAAGGACGAATGTCAGAAAAAATGCACAACAAATTCGCAACAAATCAGACGCAAAAAACAGAAATCAACAGAAATCAGAGGCATGCAGCAACCAAATGAATCCGGCCAAGAATCACAGCAACATTTATCAGTAGTTTCATATTTTAGAAAATGCAAAAAATGTAAGAAATTCGGGCTATAAATACCCGAAACCAAATGTAATGAAAAGGGAGGATCTTTCAGAGAGAAAAATTGTAAGGGAGCTTCTTTCGATTCAAAAATCACAGAGAGAGAGATTTTGTAATCATCTTCACATCAATACACGCAGAAAGAGATTTCGCGGAGGTATTTTTCCGTTTATTTTCGTTTCGAATCAAACACAAAAAAGACGAAATAAAAAACAGAATGGTTTAAGGTCTCACCCTCGTTGTTTCTCCCTCCTTCTCCACTTCCCTTGCCGGCGACAAGCCTTGGGTCTCCTCCGAGACCGTATACGGTGAGTCGGTGAGGAACGAACGCCAAAAAAAGGTTTTTTTTTAAAAAATATTTTTGGGTTTCGATTTGGGTTCGAAAACGAAGGGAAACGATTTTTGTTTTGGTTTTGAGAAGAGAAGGTTTTTTTCGGTTTCAAGAAAGAAAGAAAAAAGAAACTTTTTTAGGGTTCCGGCGCCGGCAACGGCGACCGGAACCCCTTGGCGGCGCCGGACTTCAAAGAGAAATGGGGGGAGAGTTCTCTGGTTTTAGGGTTTACCAAACGAAAAAGGGGCTGATATGTTTTTTAATTTAGGTTTTATAATGTTTTAAAGTTTTTAAAATCGGTCTAATCGCGTTTAAGCCCCCTCCGCGTCACTGCAATTGCACGGGGAGGGCTTCCGCGTTCCAAAACCACATCCCAGGTCCCTCTGTGTTCTTAAGGTTTTTCAATTCCGCCACCATTCTTGTTTAAGTTGTTTTTCGGACGGTAAAATCGCCGTTTTGGTCCCCCTGGTTTTCCGTGTTTTTGTAATTTAGCCCCAATTTCGCCTTTTTAATTAGTTTTTTTTTTGGGTTTATTACAGTCCTCATCCCTGCCAGTTTCGCTTTTATTTATTTAGCATTTTATCATGATATATTTTGTTGCTCATGCTTTTGCCTTTTTTATATTTATATCGAATATATGTTTTGCATCGAGTTTATATTTTGTTATATTATTTGTGTTAATATATGCATATATGTTTCTTTTTATGTTGCATGCTTTTTTTATGTATGTTCTTTAACTCTTTTTTATTCCATTCGAATATGTGTTTCATGGCACGCACTTTAATTGTCATTTCATGTGATTTTTAATACCCCAATTTGCATGTAATTAATTTTAAAACGGAGATACTTATTAATTCGCGTATTCGGGTCGACATGCCTAGCTTATTGGATGTCCCGCGAATATTCGGATTAATTCGAATCGTCTAAAGGTAAATCCGTAAATAAAAAGGACAAGACCATAGCATCATATTTTATCTGCTTGCATCATGCATAAAGGTGACGTACGGGATTCGAACCCTAGACTAACACGGCAGTCAGTCTTATATGATGTCGGTTTAGTCTTTGATCCGGTGTACCGTCATCCTTTTTAATTAAATAATTAATTAATTCGATACCACCAATTTGAGAAAGCTCGTGAATTAAAACCTAATTTTCAATCAAGAACCCCTAATTAAATTCTTCTTAAATTTTAAATAATTTCCATCAATTAAAGGCAACAATTGTTTTGGTACCGATTTCCGGGCGCGATGGGGACGCTAACCCTACCCCACACGTAATCAACTCCCGAACCCTTTCAAACAAATCTCTGGTTTTGTTTTTACGGTGTCCGGCCTACCATAGTGGCCGGTGGCGACTCCAAACCGAGAAAAAAAGATTTTCTTTTTAAAGGGATTTTTCCAAACCCGAACCGAATTATTTTCTTTAAACCCCCCCTTTTTAAATCAAATCGAACATTTTTCAAAAGTAGCGGGAACTTGATTTGATTTGCGGAGAGAAAACCCCGTTACAGTGAGCATTTTCGTTATGGTTTGACTAGAAATGTGAAGATGTATATGCTTACCTATGACTACATCGAGTTTGATGTTTTGGTCTCTAGGGCCAAGGATATTAAGCAGAACTTGGGCTCGAGTACCCGTGCTAGTGAGTCTGCTTTTGGGAAGAGACATGCGGATTGGGACAGAGATCATGCCAACATGAATATAGATAAGAGGTATCAGCCTGATTCGAGGCATAAGGGCGATAACCATGGACGGGGCCATTGTTGAGTGTGTAAAAGTTCTATTATTTACACCCTTTTTAACCAATATTTCTACTGCATTCAAGCATCATTCATTGCATTTAGGTTAGTTTACAGCAAAACATCACAAATATATTAAAAGGCACAGATTCTACTAAAAATGGTTGTTTTTGCAGGTTGCTGCCATAGTAGACGGAGAGGGCAGGCACTGGGCAGAGAAGCAGAAGAGCTGAACTGGACAAGCAGACAAAGAGGATGATGCTGCCATGGTGCTGCCGTGACAGCAGTTTTGTGGAGAAAAAGCAAAGTGGACCTCGATAGATAGAAAAAATTCAGCTCGTCTGTCGTGTGAAAACCACATATTTTTCCAAGCCCCAGATCAAAAGATATATCAAGCCCAAAGTTCAAGGAGAGAAAATCCCAAGAAACAAGGAAGACGGCTGGAAAGTAGATTCCTTGAAGATTTAGTCTTTATTAGAATCATACTTTTAATTAAAGTTGTAATCCTTGTTAAATTAGATAACTTGAGCCCAAAGCTTATATAAGGGCATGTATTTTAACCTAGGAGAGATATCATATCCCATAATCGATAACCAAAAACCCCTAGCCGTTTACCTGCCGCCGACATGTTCTAAATCCTTCCTAGGGTCACAGGTTGTGTAACGCCCCAATTTTGGGCTTAGAAGTTTTTGGGTTTGGACCGGTTCGGTCGGAGTGCGGTTCGAATATAAAAGGGTGAATTTAGGAAAGCCTAGTTCGGGTTGCATTAAAAATATGGAAAAATGTCTTAAAATCCTCTTTTATTATGTATAAGAGAATGGTGAAATCAATTTTACAAAATGAGGTTTGGAAGTGTGACATTTTAGTTAGTGACCAAAATGTAATTTTTGAAAACTATGTGACTATTTTAAAAAGGATTGAAACTTTGAATCTTTAAGGAGCTATTTACCCAATAGGAGTTTCTCCAGATTTTTCTTAAATAATAAAGGTTTAATTAATGACTTTAATATTAAGAAAAAGGGAGGGAAATATATTTTTGGCATTTTCAACTAACTTTTCCAAATTCCCATTTTCCTTTTCTCTCATCTTTTCTCTCAAACCAAACACCTTCTCCAGCACATTTTCCCTCTGATTTTGACATCCAAATATGAGATTTCAATCCTCTTTGGATCTCTAATCATCTCTTCAACAAAACCTTACCATTTGCTAATTGGATTTTCAAGAATCTTGGTTCTAAAAAGGGAGAAACTCAAGTTTAGAGGTATGAACGTCCTTCTCCTCTAAATTCTCAGTTCTTTACTGAAATTCCCAAGTTCTCAATCTTTGATTTGTGTTTTATAAAAGGTTTTACAATTGTGTTCTTGATCTTGGCATTAAATGCAAGATTTGGTTAATTTTTGATGAAATTCGTATGATCTGTTTGGGCAGTGTTTTGAGGTGTCTTTTTATGTTAAATGAATGTTTAATTGATGAGAAATGGAGGTTTAATTAATGCAAACCCAGATAGGTTAAATTCCCTAAGTTTTGCTTGAGTTTTTGGTTGTTTTTGGAGTGATCTTGATGATCTGTTATAGCTGGAGGTATAAGGACGTGGTTAGATCCTTTTTGGATGTTAATTGAGGTTTAAGAATGTTTAGAATTGATGGATCATGGCTGGGTAGTGTTGTGGAGTTGTTTGGAGGTGTTTTCGGTTGTGTTTGGTAGCCGAAATGGGAGTGTTGATGAGAGCAGCAAGTTTAGGTGCTTTCATTGAAGATATTAATGCATGATGATGCATTAATCCTCTGCTTTGATGTGTTTAAAACAGGGGAGTCGTCTTTGGATCTTTGTGGTGGTGATCCGGAAGCTTGATTGGTGTTTCGGCAAGTGGCGAAACGGAATCGGTGAGTGGATTTTGGTTTTCAGCTTTGAAACCAATGTTTTGAAGGTTTGGGAGCTTAGTTTAAGTCTAAGCAACTTAGCTAAGCTCAAGAGTAAGTTTTCGGTAAAACTCACTTGATGATGAACCATGAGTTGGTTGTATGCAATGTGATTTGTTTGCATGTTTTAAATCCTGTTTTGAAAGCATATTTAGCATGTTTAGTTGCTGATTTTATAAGCCATGTGTTGAAGGATGCTCAAGGTAAGAGATCCTTGTTTTTGAACATTGTTTAATGTGGTTTTGATGCTTAAAGATGCATGATGTTTATGGCTTTGATAAATGCTTTAAAACAGTGGATTATTGTTGTTAAATGATGCATATTGGCAAGTGATGTTTTATGGATGATTAAGAACACTATGGTGGTTAAAAGTCCATAGGTGGTTCTTGTTTTAAGAACAACATGGTGGTTAAAAGTCCATGGTTGGTTCTTGGTTAAGATCACAAAGGTGGTTAAAAGTCCTTGTGTGAATCTTGTGAATTTTAAGAACAACATGGTGGTTAAAAGTCCATGGTTGGTTCTTGGTTAAGGTCACAAAGGTGGTTAAAAGTCCTTGTGTGAGCCTTGTATATTTAAGAACACCATGGTGGTTAAAAGTCCATGGGTGATTCTTGTTAAGGACACAAAGGTGTTTAAAAGTCCTTGTGTGGTCCTTGTGAATTGTAAGAACAGCATGGTGTTTAAAAGTCCAATGGATGATTCTTGTGCTAAGGACACAATAGTGTTTAAAAGTCCATGTGTGGTCCTTGTGAATTGTAAGATCACAATGGTGTTTAAAATTCCATGTGTGGATCTTATGTTGATTGTATCACTTGTTGCCAATATGACATGATATCATGTTGAAGCATGAAATGCTTGTTTTAAATGCTTATGTGCATGTACAAACGATGATTTGAACTAAGGTTTTACATGTGTTTTATAAAGGCATTATTGTGTTGTTTTAAATGAGCATTCCTAACTAAGCTATTTGCTTACGCTCTTTCTTTTCTTAAACCAATAATGCAGAGCATTAAAGTGCATTAGGGGCAGCAAGGAAGCTAAGCATCCAAGTGAAGGTTTAAGCTCATGTATGGTGAACATTTTCTTACCACTATTAGCTTTTGGGCAATTGGCAATGGGGGACCTATGTTGTTGTTTTGGGAGATGTTTTGGACTCCCTATGATGGTTTTATGTTGTTATTAACGTTGGAACATGTAATTGGCATTTGTGAGGTGGTTTTGGTATATTGATGCTCGAATGGTTTTCTAACTAGGATGCATGCCTATAGAATTGGGGATTTTCTTAATTGATGCTATGTTTGAGTATGGTAGATGCAATTTTGTTCCTCATGCATATAATGACTTGCTGGTATAATTTGGTGGCTTTTGGAGCATGTTTGATAGGTCAATTGTGTGTTTAATCAGCAAAATTCTGCAAATTTGGGCAGGCCGTATCGGAACGGGTGCTACCGTTTCGGAACAGGGGCCTGAAATGGCCTAGGCGTTCCGAAACGGGAGGAACCGTTCCGAAACGGAAATGCTACTGCCAAGCCCTGTTCCGATACCCGTTTCGGAACGGTCCCGCGTTTCGGAACAGGTTCTCCCTGTTTCGGAACACTCGACCGTTGGGCTCTGAATTTGATGGTTGAATGTTTTGAAATGTTTGCGTTTTAGTCCGGAACCTTGTTGCTGCAATTGTATGAGTTTGAGATGTCCGTTTGAGCTGAAATTTGGCAGAGAAGCATGAAAGATGATTAATTTCATATTGGTAACTTTTAATTGGGTTAAGTCCCTATAATTTTCAGAATTTACAATTTGGTCCCTAATGTTGTAATTTGTGCAATTGAGTCCCTGAATGTTCTCCGATTGTTATGATCTTTGAGTATGCTGATCTTGTGAACATTTCTAAGGCTAACATGCATCTAGATAAGATTAAAAAGAAAAAAAGGTCGTTAATCAAGGTTGACTTTCGGGTTGACTTTGGTTTTCCCGGTGTAAACTTCTTAATTTGGTTCAACCGTCTGGGCTGGGTTAAGGGGGTTACAGGTTGATCTGTAAAGTAGTTGCTAGGGTTGTTTTGTTTAGGAGTTTTCAGTTCAATAAAATAAACTTCAAGTTCTCTTATTTTGGTTATTAATATCTTGCAAGAGCATCAGGAGAGCATTGTGAGGTTATCTATTCACTTAGCATCGGGAGAGTTAAGTATACGAAAGAAATAAGAGCGAATTCTCTAGTTTATAGTTGAACTATCTCGTGCCCAGGGATAGGGCAAGGTTAAGTGGCTAAAGAAGAATTCATACACATCGGTGTTCATCCTTCGATTCACGCCGGGAGGTATCATCAAGACGTGATCATCGACAGACTTGGACCTAGGGATAGGCCAAGGCAGATCTGGGATTCTTGCCAAACTTGAAAGTACTAAGTTGAGAGTTTGTTGCCGCGACGATCAACGGACTGCTGTCGCGACAGGTGCTGCCGCGACGGGTGCGACGACAGAACTGGATCTCCTAAGCATTGCAATACCTGCACTACTGAGCAATTCAATACCAGTCCATTCTCTCTATCTTGATTTCTTTAATCTTATTTTCAAGTATTCTTTATTATTTTCGTGACAATATCTTGATCTATTCTTTTCCCCTTGTGCAGATAGCAAAGGAAAGGGTTAGCCCAGTCCCTGTGGAGACGATATCCAATACTCTAGTATCACTTTATTACTTGCGACGTGTGCACTTGCACTCAATTGCGATAGACACTTTTACACGCAACAAGTTTTTGGCGTCGTTGCCGGGGATTGGCAACATAACTCTACCTTTTCTTTCACTGCACTTTTCGTTTTTGTTTTTATTTCTGTTTTTATTTTTATTTTTCTGTTTTTCTTTGGTGCATTCAACTCTTGCTTTTCACAAGGTTCCTTGTTTATGCGCAGATCGAATCGGGGTAAAGATCCTGAGTATCCATTAGATCCAGAAATCGAACGGTCATTCAATCTCAAGAAACAACTTCGTCACCTTCTAGCCAGGAACGAGTACCTTGAGGAACAGTTAGAGAAGATGGCCCAAAATGGAGACGACCCGCCTGTCGGCAATATTATACCGCCTGTCGGTAACCCTGCCGCTGTCGGACGACGGTCCTGTCGTGACTACATGTTGAACGATCATGTAGAGTTGGAGACCACGTTGCCGGATATTGATGTTGACAACTTCGAGCTGAAACATGTCATGTTTAGTATGATCAACAATGTCAGGCAGTTTAGTGGTGCTATTACAGAGGATGCTAGGGAGCATCTCAAAACGTTCCAGGAGATATGCGGTTCGTTTAGACTGCCAGGAGTTAATCCGGAGATACTGAGGCTTCGGTTATTTCCCCATTCATTGAGGGACAGAGCTAAAACTTGGTGGAATAAACTTACGCCGAGTTCCATTAGAACTTGGGTAGATTTATCTCGTTTTAATCTTTCGCATTTATCTGAGCGATTACGTAATGAAATTGCTACTTTCCAACAGGAAGATGACGAGCCGATGCACGAGGCCTGGGACAGATTTACTACTCTTCTACGGAACTGCCCAATGCACGAATTCTCCGTCTGGAATCAGGTAACAAAGTTTTATAATGCTGCCAACTTACAAACTCGTATTCGAATTGATTCAGCAGCAAACAGACTTTTATTGGATAAAGACCCGGACGAGGCAATGCAAGTATTGAAAAATCTGGCTAAGAATGAGGAGCAGTTTCTGACAGCAAGAAGAGGGGGTAAACGGGTATTAGCTGTCAAGGATTATGAGGTCGACAGCACGATGAAATCACAGGTAGCATTCCTTACTAAAGCAATGAAAAGGTTATTGAATGATGATACACAACATAGATTTGTTGTTGATGAGGTATGTGAAATCTGTGAGGGAAATCATAGTTCGGATGAATGCCCGATACAGTTAGAAGAGGGAAAATATGTTGGAAACTACAAGCCGAATTATAATTCCAACAATTATAATCCAAATTGGAGGAAGGATCCCAAGTTTTCATGGAGTAATCCTAATAATGCCCTGAATCCGCAAGTACACAATCAGAATCAGGGAGGAACTAGATTGCTGACGCGACAGCAACTGCCGCCGCAGCAGCCACCAGCTACCACGAGCAGTATACTGGAACAGACTCTGGCCACTTTTATGTCTCAGACAGGTATTTATATTGAGAATATGAATCAGTTTGTTAAGAAAGCAGAGACATTCATGGATAAAACAGAGATGTGGATGACAAATCATGAAGCTGCTCTGAAATCTTTGGAGACACAAATGGGTCAAGTTTCTCAACATATTAAGCCGAGGCAGACTGGAGGATTCCCTAGTAATACTGAAAATGCTAGGCAACCCACACATGAGCAGTGTAAGGCAATTACTACTAGGTGTGGGAAGAAACTACCAGGGCCGGAAAAAGAAGTTGAAACAGTAAGGAAACCTGCCTTGGACAAACCTGCCGAGGAAGCTGCCCCGATAGGTAACAAACAGACTGATGTCGATGAGCCTGTCACGACAGTAGAAGCGACAGAGGAGAATGATGAACCTAAACCTTCTTAGATTCGTATGCAGTGGGAAGGATGTATTGTTGTTTATTGTCCCCCACCGCCTTTTCCCCAACGGATACAGAAAGCTAAGCAAGAATCTCAGCTCAAAAAGATTTATGATATTTTTAAGCAGGTTCATATTAATATTCCGCTGTTAGATGTTGTTAGGGAGATGCCCGGTTATGCCAAATTTCTCAAGGATGTCATGTTAAAGAAATCTAAACTTGGGGAATTTGAAACGATAAAGATGACAGAGGGTTGCATGAGTATTCTTCATCAGCAACAACCCCAGAAAAAAGAAGGATCCGGGGAGCTTCATCATACCCTGTGTAATCGGAAATTAATATGTGGGTAAGGCACTTTGTGATCTTGGTGCTAGTGTTAATTTAATGCCAAAATCTGTTTTTCAGAAATTAGGTATTGGAAAGGCGTAGCCCACGACAGTAACTCTGCAGCTGGCAGACCGCTCTTATGTTCATCCGGAAGGAAAAATCGAAGATATTCTGGTAATAGTGGATAAATTTATTTTTCCTATTGACTTTCTTGTTTTAGATTGTGAAATAGATGAAAACGCACCAATCATCCTTGGGCGACCCTTCTTAGCCACGGGAAGATCACTGATTGATGTGGAGAAAGGAGAACTCACCATGAGAGTGAATGATCAAGATATTAAGTTGAATGTTCTCCAAGCGATGAAGCATGCTGATGCAGACGAGGAATGCAAGGCTATCACTGAAGTTGCCTTTGATCAACCCTGCATCAGGTCGGGCTGTCACGACATCAAATTTGGTCACTGCTGCGGCAGACACCTACAGGGCTGTCACGACCGCACTGACGACAGCACCAACGACAACGACTCCTCTGAATCCGATACATTAGATACTAAAGATCAGGAGGAGGTAAATTGGATTGGCGATCGTCCAGGTAAGTTATTCGAACCTTTAAATTATACTTCGAATAACCATTTAATTCAAAAGCCATCTATTATTGAGCCACCTACCTTAGAACTAAAGCCCCTGCCAGGGCAGCTAAAATATGCTTTTCTTGGTTCAAATGATACGTTGCCCGTAATCATCTCTTCTAAGCTGCCACAGGAACAAGAACGGCAACTAATAGGGATGTTGCGGCAGCACAAGAAGGCAATTGGATGGACGGTAGCTGATATTCAAGGCATTAGTCCGGCGTTATGCATGCACAAAATCTTTTTAGAGGAAGATCATAAGCCGACTATAGATGCCCAAAGGCGGCTAAACCATGCGATGAAAGAGGTGGTGCGTAAAGAGATAATCAAATGGTTAGATGCTGGCATTATTTACGCCATCTCCGACAGCAAATGGGTGAGCCCGGTGCAATGTGCTCCAAAGAAAGGACGAATGACCGTGGTGACCAATGAAAACAATGAATTAATCCCAACCAGGACTGTGACCGGTTGGAGGGTTTGTATGGACTACCGGAAGCTTAACAAAGCTACCCGAAAGGACCACTTTCCTTTACCCTTTTATTGATCAAATGCTTGATAGATTAGCGGGTAAACCTTACTATTGTATTCTTGATGGTTATTCAGGTTATAATCAAATTGCTATCGCACCTGAGGATCAAGAAAAGACGACTTTCACATGCCCCTACGGAACGTATGCTTTTAGGAGAATGTCGTTTGGATTATGTAATGCACCCGCCACCTTCCAAAGGTGCATGATGGCCATATTCTCCGATATGGTGGAGGACTTCCTTGAGATTTTTATGGATGATTTTTCAGTCTTTGGAGATGATTTTGAGAGCTGCCTCAGCAATCTACAAAAGGTACTTGAAAGATGTGAAAAAGCAAACTTGGTTTTAAATTGAGAAAAATGCCACTTTATGGTGGATGAAGTGATAGTCCTTGGCCATAAGACTAGCTGCCGTAGCATAGAAGTCGACAGGGCCAAGATTGAAGTAATTGAAAAGCTGCCGCCGCCGACCACAGTCAAGGGTATTAGAAGTTTCTTGGGACATGCTGGTTTTTGCCGGAGATTCATTGCAAATTTCTCAAAAATCACCAAGCCTCTATGCCATCTTTTGGAGCAGAATCGACCCTTTGACTTTAATGATGAATGTACTGAATCATTCAAGGTTATGAAGGAAAAACTGGTAACAGCCCCAATAGTACAGCCACCAGACTGGACACAGCCATTCGAGACTATGTGTGATGCTAGTGACTATGTTGTCGGGGCAGCATTGGGGCAGCGCAGAGATAAGCTATTTCATGTCATATATTATGCCAGCAAGACATTAAATGACGCTCAAGTGAACTACACCACCACCAAAAAGGAGTTATTAGCTGTGGTGTTCTCCATTGACAAGTTTCGTTCTTACATACTTGGGACGAAGGTAATAGTGCACACAGACCATTCTGCCCTGAAGTATCTGTTCGTGAAAAAGGATGCAAAGCCTAGATTGATACGGTGGATCCTGCTATTGTAAGAATTCAACCTTGAGATCAAGGACAAAAAAGGGACAGAAAATCAGGTGGCAGATCACTTGTCAAGGTTGGAGAAGGGACAGAGTCTACCAATTGATGAGACACACATACTAGAGACCTTCCCAGACGAGCAGCTATTTGCTGCCGCAATCACTGCCGCGACAGCCATGGCGCAGGTAAGTCTTCTGAACTTCCCTGGTATGCTGATTTCGTTAATTTTATAGTTAGCGGAATAATTCCTTCTGATCTTAATTATCAAGCCAGGAAGAGGTTTCAAAATGATGTTAAGCATAATTATTGGGACGAACCTCTTCTTTTCAAAATTTGTGCAGATCAGGTTATAAGGAGGTGTGTACCACAAGAAGAGCAAGAAGACATACTTCATCACTGCCATGCTTCACAGTATGGAGGTCACTTAGGAGGCAACAAAACTGCTGCCAAGGTGCTGCAGTCAGGGTTCTACTGGCCGTCACTGTATAAAGATGCACAAAACTTCTACAAGAATTGTGACTGGTGCCAGCGGACAAGAAACATCTCAAGGAGAAACGAGATGCCACTGTAGAATATTCTAGAAGTCGAGATTTATGGAAAAACCTGTCATCTGCCTGTCGAGATAGAGCACAGAGCATACTGGGCAATCAAGGCAGTATATATGGACTTGGATAAGGCAGACTAGAAAAGGCTGTTAGATCTGAACGAGATTGAAGAAATACGGACAATGGCCTACGACACTGCAAGAATCTACAAGGAGAAAACTAAGAAGTGGCATGACAGGAAATTGCTGCCACAATAGTTCTGCCCAGGGCAGCTTGTGTTGTTCAATTCTAGACTGAAACTTTTCACAGGGAAACTGAAATCTAGATGGTCTGGCCCATTCCAAGTTGTACAAGCTTTTCCCCATAGTGCCATCACAATCCGATCATTAAAAGACGGGCACAATTTCAAAGTCAACGGACAGCGCCTCAAGCATTATCAGGGGACTGAAGCCCCAAGAATGCAGGAAGTGGTTACCTTAGGAGATGCCCTACCTGGCATCCCTAATTTAGCCTAAATTTTATTTTTATTATCTATTATTTATTAGGAAATAAGGTTTATTTTATTTGAATAATGTTTTTATGTTTATTTTTTTAGGAAATAAAGGAGTCAAGAAGAACAGGAGAAGTGAACTCAGCCCACCACCCGTCCATCAGCCCAACAAAGCCCAATATAGAAGCCTGTCGTTCCAGCTGCCGCGACAGACACGGAAAAGACAGACTGTCACCAGACTGTCACGACAGACGCGGAAACGTGTGACAGACGCGTAATAGACGCATCAACGCGTGTCAGACGCGTCAGACACGCTAAAGCTCAACAGTCACCCTGTTATTCACGCCTGCCGTTACAGCTTCAACGGGCAGCAACTTCTCTCCTATAAAACCCCGTTTCATTTTCATTTCATTCACTTCTGCTTTTCCTACTTGCTCTCCCCATCCAGTTTTCATTTGCTTTATTTTACTTTCAACAACCCTTGCACTAACATGTCATCCAGAAAAACCCGCCGCAGTGCTGCTTCAACATCTTCACCGGCAGCAACTCCCCCACAGCCCTTTGCCACCAAAGATCTATGGGAAGAACGAGGCTTGAGGCCCATATTAACTTCTCTTGGAGTGTAAATGAAGCCTCTTTCTTCCCATAGATCTCTGGTGGAAAAGGGCTATGGGGGAGTTGCTGCCTCTTTACAGTCGTCTTCCTTGTTTCTTGGGATTTTCTCTCCTTGAGCTTTGGGCTTGACATATCTTTTGATCCGGGGCTTGGAAAAATATATGGTTTTCATACGACAGACGAGCTGAATTTTCTCTATATGTCGAGGTTCACTTTGTTTTTTCTCCACAAAACTGTTGTCGTCCTCTGTTGCCACGGCAGCACCATGGCAGCACCGTCCTCTTTGTCTGCTTGTCCAGTTCAGCTCTTCTGCTTCTCTGCCCAGCACCTGCCCTCTCTGTCTACTATGGCAACAACCTGCAAAAACAACCATTTTTAGTAGAATCTATGCTTTTTAATATATTTGTGATGTTTTGCTGTAAACTAACCTAAATGCAATGAATAATGCTTGAATACAGCAGAAATATGGGTTAAAAGGGTGTAAATAATAGAACTTTTACACACTCAACATATCCCAACCATGACATAGATTTAGCCACAGTAGTGTTTGCTTTGAAGATTTGGAGACATCACCTTTATGGTGAGAAGTGCACTGTTTATACCGACCACACGAGTTTGAAATACTTGATGACTCAGAGAGAGTTGAATCTTAGACAACGTAGGTGGATAGAACTTCTTAAGGACTATAACCTTGTGATAGAATACCATCTGGGTAAGGCAAACTTAGTGGCCGATACTTTGAGTAGAAAAGTGGCAGTTGAGTTGGGAGCCATGTTTGCGAGATTGAGTGTGTAAATTGATGGCGGTTTGAAAGCCGAGCTACAGGTTAAACCTTCGTTGGCTCAGTTGATTCAAGAGAAACAGTTGCAAGATGAGTCTTTGGCACCTCACGTGCAAGATATAGCTGAGGGTAGACCCACAGATTTCTGCTTTGGTGAGAACGGGATCCTATGTTTCAAGGATAGGGTAGTAGTCCCAGAAGATGTTGAGTTAAGGTGTACTATTTTGAAAGAAGCACATAACAGTCCTTTTGCTATGCATCTAGGTAGTACGAAGATGTACCGCAGGTTAAAAGAAGAGTACTACTAGATTGGGTTGAAGAAAGATGTGGCCGAGTTTGTGAGTAAGTGTATGGTATGTCAGCGAGTTAAAGTTGAACATTAGTTTCCTTTAGGTTTGTTACAGCCGTTGAAGATTCCGAAATGGAAGTGAGAACTTATCACCATGGACTTTGTGTCGGGTTTACCGTTGACTCCTTCGAAGAAGAATTCAGTGTGGGTGATAGTCGATAGATTCACTAAGTGTGCCCATTTCATACATATTCATACTACCTACAACTTAGATAAGTTGGCCGATCTGTACATTAGTGAAATAGTGGGATTGCATGGGGTACCGAAATCGATTGTATTAGACCGAGATTCGAGGTTTACAGCTAGGGGAGTGTTTGTATCGTGCCTTGGGTAATTGGTTGAACTTTAGCTCTTCGTATAACCTGCAGTCAGATGGTCAGTTAGAGAGAGTTATTCAGGTGTTGGAGGACATGTTGAGGTGTTGTATCATCGACTTTTAGGGTTCTTGAGAGAAACACCTACCGTTGGTAGAGTTTGCATACAACAACAGTTATCAGGCTAGTATTCAGATTGCACCGTATGAGGCTCTGTATGGTAGGAAGTGTAGAACACCTATTTGTTGGGCCAAGGCCGGATAGAAGCTTGTACGGATTCCAGACTTGCTTAAGGGCACTATCAAGAAGGTAAAATTGATTTGTGACCGCTTGAAGGCTGCTTCAAACAGATAGAAATCGTATGTCGATTTGAAGAGAAGGGAGATAGAGTATGTCGTGGGCAAAAAAGTATTTTTGAAAGTCTCACCTTGGAAGAAGGTGATGAGGCTTGGTAGGAAGGGTAAGTTGATTCCGAGATTTATTGGACCATACGAGGTAGTTGAGAGTGTAACACCCCAATTTTGGGCTTAGAAGTTTTGGGTTTGGACCGGGTCGGTCGGATTGCGGTTCGAATATAAAAGAGTGAATTTAGGAAAGCCTAGTTCGGGTTGCATTAAAAATATGGAAAAATATCTTAAAATCCTCTTTTATAATATATAAGAGAATGGTGGAATCAATTTTGCAAAATGAGGTTTGGAAGAGTGACATTTTGGGTTAGTGACTAAAATGTAATTTTTGAAAACTGTGTGACTGTTTTAAAAAAGATTGAAACTTTGAATCTTTAAGGAGCTATTTACCCAAAAGAGTTTCTCCAGATTTTTCTGAATATTAATCAATTAATTAATGGTTTTTAATTAGATGAAAAAGGAGGGAAAAGATATTTTGGCATTTTAACTAACTTTTTCCATTTCCTTTTCTCTCAACTTTTCTCTCAACTCAAACACATTTCTCCAACAAAATTCCCTCTGATTTTGATATCTAAATATGAGATTTCAATCCTCATTTGATCCCTAATCATTTCTTCATCAAAACCTTAGCATTTGCTTATTGGATTTTCAAGAATCTTGGTTCCAAAAAGGGAGAAACTCAAGTTTAGAGGTATGAACGTCCTTCTCCTCTAAATTCTCAGTTCTTTACTGAAATTCCTAAGTTCTTAATCCTTGATTTGTGTTTTATTAAAGGTTTTACAATTGTGTTCTTGATCTTGGCTTTAAAATGCAAGATTTGGTTAATTTTTGATGAAATTCGTATGGATTGATTGGGCACTGTTGTCTTTTTAATGTAAAATGAATGTAAAATTTGATGAGAAATTGAGATTTAATCAATGCAATCCCGGATAGGTTGATTTTCCTAAGTTTTGCTTGAGTTTTTGGTTGTTTTTGGAGTGATCTTGATGATCTGCTATAGCTGGAGGTATAAGGACGTGATTAGATCCATTTTGGATGCTAATTGAGGTTTAAGAATGTTTGGAATTGATGGATCATGGTTGGGTAGTGTTGTGGAGTTGTTTGGAGGTGTTTTCGGTTGTGTTTGGTAGCCGAAATGTGAGTGTTGATGAGAGCATCGAGTTTAGGTGCTTTCATTGAAGATATTAATGCATGATGATGCATTAAGCCTCCGCTTTGATGTGTTTAAAATAGGGGAGACATCTTCGGATCCTTGTGGTGTTGATCCGGAAGCTTGATTGGTGTTTCGGCAAGTAGCGAAATGGAATCGGTGAGTGGATTTTGGTTTTCAGCTTTGAAACCAATGTTTTGAAGGTTTGGGAGCTTAGTTTAAGTCTAAGCAACTTAGCTAAGCTCAAGAGTAAGTTTTTGGAAAAACTCTCTTGTTGATGAACCATGAGTTGGTTGAATGCAATGTGATTTGTTTGCATGTTTTAAATTCTGTTTTGAAAGCATATTTTAGCATGTTTATTTGCTGATTTTATAAGCCATGTGTTGAAGGATGCTCAAGGTAAGAGATCATTGTTTTGAACATTGTTAAATGTGGTTTTGATGCATGATGTTGCAAGATGATAATAGCTTGGTTAAATGCTTTAAAACAGTGGAATATTGTTGTTAAATGATGTATATTGGCAAGTGATGTCTTGAGAATGGTTAAGAACACTATGGTGGTTAAAAGTCCATAGGTGGTTCTTGTTTTAAGAACAACATGGTGGTTAAAAGTCCATGGTTGGTTCTTGTGCTAAGGTCACAAAGGTGGTTAAAAGTCCTTGTGTGAGCCTTGTGAATTGTAAGGTCACAAAGGTGGTTAAAAGTCCTTGTGTGAGCCTTGTATATTGTAAGAACACCATGGTGGTTAAAAGTCCATGGGTGATTCTTGGTTAAGGTCACAAAGGTGGTTAAAAGTCCTTGTGTGAACCTTGTGTATTTTAAGAATACCATGGTGGTTAAAAGTCCATGGGTGATTCTTGTGCTAAGGACACAATGGTGGTTAAAAGTCCATGTGTGGTCCTTGTGAATTGTAAGATCACAATGGTAGTTAAAAGTCCATGTGTGGATCTTGTGGAAAAGATTATAATTATCACTTGTGGCCAATATAACATGTTAATAATTTGAAGCATGAAATGCTTGTTTTAAAAGCTTATGTGCATGAATAAATGTTGCTTTGGACTAAGGTTTACAAAGGTGTTTTGTAAATGCATTATTGAGTTGTTTTAAATGAGCATTCCTCACTAAGCTATTTGCTTACGCTCTCTCTTTTCTTAAACCAATAATGCAGAGCATTGAAGTGCATTAGGGGCAGCAAGGAAGCCAAGAATCCAAGTGAAGGTTTAAGCTCATGTATGGTGAAAGTTTCTTAACACTATTAGCTTTTGGCATTTGGCAATGGGGAACCTATGTTGTTGTTTTGGGAGATGTTTTGGACTCCCTAAGTTGGTTTTATGTTTTTGATGTTGTTGAAACATGTAATTGGCCTTTGTGAAGTTGGCTTGGTATTATGGTGCTTGAATGGTTTTCTACATAGGTTGCATGCCTATAGAATTTGGGGATTTGCTTAATTGTTGATATGTTTGAGAATGGTTGATACTAATATGTTCCTTATGCATGTAATGTCTTGCTGATATGATTTGGTTGCCTTTAGAGCATGTTTGGTGGGTCAATTGTATGATAAACCAGCAAAATTTCTGCAATCTGGGCAGCCTGTTTCGGAACAGGTGCTACCGTTTCAGAACAGAGGGCCTGAAATGGCCTTGGCGTTTCGAAACGGGTAGACCTGTTTTGGAACGGAAATGCTACTGCCAAGCCCTGTTCCGATACTCGTTTCGGAACGGTCCTGCGTTTCAGAACGGATCATCCCCGTTTCGGAACACTCGACCGTTGGGCACTGAAATTGACAGTTATATGTTTTGAAACCTTTGCGTTTTGGTCCTGAACCTTGTTTATGCAATTGAATGAGTTTGAGATGTCTGCTTGAGCCGAAATTTGTCAGAGAAGCATGAAACATGACTAATTTCATATTGGTAACTGTTAATTGGGTTAAGTCCTTATAATTTTCAGAATTTGCAAATTGGTCCCTAATTTCATAATTTATGCAATTGAGTCCCTGAATGTTCTTTGATTGTTATGATCTTTGAGTATGCTGATCTTGTGTACATATCTAGGGTTAATGTGCATTCTGATAAGATTAAAAATAAAAAAAGGGTCATTAATCAAGGTTGACTTTCGGGTTGACTTTGGTTTTCCCCGTGTAAACTTCTTAATTCGGTTCAACCGTCTGGGCCGGGTTAAGGGGGTTACAGAGAGGATCGGTCCCATTGTGTATAGATTGAGACTACCGACAGAGTTAGAGAAGATTCATGATGTGTTCCATGTTTTGATGCTCCGAAAGTATAGATCGAAACCATCTCATGTAATGCCAGTGAAAGAGATTGAGTTGAACCCTGACCTATCATATAATGAAGAGCCGATTGAGATTCTTGCTACGGATAAGAAAGTGTTGCGTGGGAGGTCTATCGAGTTAGTTAAAGTTTTGTAGAGACACCAAAGTGTAGAAGAGGCTACTTGGGAGAGGAAGGAAGACATGGAAAGACAGTTTTCATATATTTTTCCATCAAGCAATTTCGGGGACGAAATTCCTTAAGTGGGGAAGATTTGTAACGCTCGGGTTTCAGGCCCGAGAGATAATCGTGTTTGGTTAAACCGGTTCAGGTTAATTTATTTGAAAGAAAACATTATTAAATAACACCAAAAATGGGGATTTTATTAAATAAGGGCAAAAGGGGAATTTGGACTTTAAAACAAAAGGGGGTTTTTATCTCATCACTTCTCAAAAACAAAAAGAAAGCTATCATCTTTTTGTAAGCCAAAAAGCTCAAAACCTTTTCAAAAACAAGCATTCTTCATCAAATCCTCGGTTGTGGTAATTTCTTCAAGGTAAACGTCTTAATCTATCGGCCGTTACTAAATTAAGAAAGATTTCAACTTAGTTTTCCATTTACCCAACGATTTCTAAGTTTTCCCTAAAATCCATTATTTCGAAAATGGTGAGTTCTTGATGATTTTCGAATGGGCTTTGATACCTATGTTTTTTGTGGTTAAAAATCACATTTTGGTGTTAATAAAGTGATGAAATGAAGCTTTAAATCAACAAACCCGAAACTAGGGCAATGGGTAATTTTTAAAGGTGAAAAAGTGGTGTTTTTTTTTTGCTTAAATTTGTGGTAAAACGTGGGCTGGAGGTATACGGACCTAGGATGGGTTTTTTTAGAAGATTTTGGTGTGTTTTGGATGTTTAATTTGATGGGTTATTGCTTGGCTTTGCTTAAGAACGGGTTTAATGATATTTTGATGGATTTCGGCTTTGTTTTGATTGAGTAAATGTGTCGATTGATGGGATGTTGCTATTCAGTGAATTTAAAGAAGAATGTGGGAGTAATACTTTGTTTTCGGTTGTTTAAAAACAAGGGAAATGACTTTGGGTCCTTTGGAAGTGATATCGGGTGTTACAGAAGCTTAAGATCGGTGTTCCAGCTTTCGTTTGGGCTCTATCGGTGAGTGGAAATGTTTTGAAGTTTAAAATGGTTCAAAGTGGTTTCGTGGAGGTTTGGGTGGAGCATTAAGGGCTAACCTAAACCCAAGTGTAAGTTTTCCAAATTTATCTTGTTTCGTTAAGTGTTGGTGTGTGATTATTTGTGTTGTTGTGTGAAATGTGGAATGCCTTTACTCTCCGTTCTAATATTGTTGTGTAGTCTTAGTTGATGTCAAGTCTCATGTGACGGTTGTCGTTTTTTACGGTGATGTGTAGTCCCACCGGTAGTGACTAGTAGATGAGTATTGTGATGTGTAGTCTCATCGGAAAATGCTAGTTGTTGTGTACGGTGATGTGTAGTCTCACTGGGATGGTTATGTGTGTGCAAACCATGTCTAGCCTATGCTTGTGTTGTTACATCTCTTACTTAAATGGTTTTATTTCCAAACTAAGATTTATGTTTTGAACTGCATTGTTGTCGTGTTTTAGAGCTCCGCTCACTAAGCTTTTAATCTTACGCTCTCTTTTTTCCAACAATGCAGATCGTTAGAGATTCTAGGAGGTAAGTGGGCAAGGGAGGAATTCTTGGAGTTCTTGCTAAGCTCAAAGTATGGTTTTTATGTTTTGTAATAATGCTTAGACAACGAGAATACTAGGATTTTGTTGTGGAGTTGGTGTTCAAACTCCTAAGTCTTGTTATTGTTAATGTTGTTAACATGTTTAAATGTTGAAGCATGTTTTATTTTGGCCCTTGACTCTTTTGATGGATGTTAAGCATGTTTGGTAGCTCGTTATACCTTGGTTGATGAATTGAGCTTTGTTTTGTGTTTGAATGCCTTAAATGAATGTTTCTTGCTTGCCTAAGGTTGTATTCATGTTTATATGATGTTCTAATGCGTGCTTAAGTTGTTTAGGATAGTCCATTTGTGTTTAAAATTATAATTTGCAGACGGTCTGTGCATGGCGTATCGATACATTTAAAGGTGGTATCGATACAGTCCCTTATTTTTTAGCCTAGCATACCGATACGCGGGGGTGTATCGATACCGAATTTGCTCTCTGAAAATTTGAGAAATTGACGAGAAATTGGGGTATCGGTACGGGCCTCAGGCGTACCGATACGGTCTTGGGATTGACTTTGAGATTTTTGACCGTTGGGAGCGTATCGATACCCGCCTTGGAGGGTATCGATACGGGCTCTCAGAGTTGACTCTGTGGAAGGTTGACCGTTGAAGGCGTATCGATACGGCCTTTTGGAGTATCGATACGTCATGAACTAAATAGCTAAAAATTACCCTTTTGTCAGTTTTGCTTGGGTCGTATTTGTGGTTGTTTTTTCGTTGTTTGCTTATCTCACGTAGGGCTAAATATAGCTTTTAGACAAGATAAATGAAAACAAAAAATAGGGTTGCTAATCGGGGTGAGATCTTAACAGGTTTTACTTTGGTTTTCCTCGTGTAACCCGTTCGGTTCAGTCTGTTGGCTAGACCGGGACGAGGGGGTTACAGATTAAGTGTTAAGTTTATATTTTTTGGTGGAGTATTTAATTTAGTAGTTTTTTTAAGTATAGTTGTTTAGATTAATTATCCTTGAGCTTTTTAAGTTCGAATTAGTTTAATGGTTTTTAAAACCCTGCTCACAAAGAAGATGTGGATTTTATCTTTTATTTTTTAAGTAAATATATTTGGGTACGTCTTTGGGTACTTCCCTAATAAGTGTTGATCGTACATGATATATGTTTAACCGTTCTCGGTAAAGTTGGGACATCCCCAGTCGTCCTTGCATCGTCCTTGTCCCGGAGATGTATTGGAGACGCGAAACAATCTTAAGGTCGCGTCCCATGCTTCATAGATAGAAACTGTATGCTAATATTGCAGTTTGTGGAAAGCTTTTTATTTGTTCTACAAATATAATTATATTTACTTTCCTTAGGGTTAAGCTTGCTCTGGAAATGAGGGATTTATGGGGTAGTCGGCATTTGGTGATGCATTTTGTAGTGAATTTTCTCGCTCCTTCTCCGCTGCTTCTATTGGTTAGTTTGTGTGTAGTCTGCGAATGTTTTCATTCAATCGTTTATGTGGATTCGTTGTTGTTGGTTCAAGAGTGTATTGGCGACATTATTTGTTACAAGTGATACGCGTCAGATTATTAAAAATCCAGCATGTTTGACCAGCCAAATCTGCTAATATTGTTGTTTCGTGAACATCGGATTGAAAGAGTGGATTGAGGTGAAATCGCTAATTTTAAAAAATTCCTAATATGAGCTTTTTGAGATTAAATGTTAGATATTAGAGTTGTAAAGATTCTTTTACCATTACCAGTTACCAAAAATCTCTAAATAACATAAATTAAATATTTTCTCACCTTATTTATACGTTAATCATATTTTTTTTTTATTATCACATATTTATATGTCTATTTAAATTTATTAATTAATTAAATTATATTAAAATAATTATATTAAAAATAATTTTTATAAATCTAATTAACATTAATTAGATACAAAATATTGATAACTAATAAACTATTCAAACAAGTATTGAATATAATCATGTTCTTATATGTCATTTTGTTTGTTTAAATAATCTAATAGCTATCAGCTATCAGTTAATTTTACCAAACACTTTTATACAATCAGCTAATACAATCTACTAGTCAAACCAACTAAGCCACTATCAACTATCCACTAATTGTCAAACATGATCGTGATATTTTTGCAGAGCAGATGCATTTGGGGATTCTCGGGCTTTAAAAGTGCTTTATAGTTTTATTTTTTGGGATAAACTATAATGTAGATAATTAAGGTAAAGGTTACATTTGGGTCACTTAATTATTAAAAAATATACTTAGGTCATTCAATTATGGGTAAAGTTATATTTGGGTCACCCAATTATTAAAGGTTACATTTGAATCACTCAATTATGGGTAATGTTATATTTGGGTCACCTTTCATATTTTAAAAAGTATAATAATTTGTGTATTAGATTAATTAATGATTTCAAATGAAGTACTCTAATGTAAACGAGGGTATACAAGTGATTTGAAAAAAAAAAGAGACTAAATTGATATACTTTTTTAAATATGAAGGGTGACCCAAATGTAACTTTGCCCATAATGGAGTGACCCAAATGTAACATTTAATAACTGTGTGACCCAAATATAACCTTGCCCGTAATTGAGTGACCCAAATGTAATTTTTAATAATTGAGGGACCTAAATATAACATTTATTATAATTAAGTGACCTCCGTTATAATTTACCCTTTTTGTTAATTTAATGCAATTTGGTTATACAATTCAGCCTGTGAGTTTAAAATTAAGATTTGTTTTCGAACATCTTAAAATTAAGAATTCAGCTTGGCCTAGTTGTAAAGGAATGATTCTTTATCGGTTTTGGATCGAGCCAAGACAAAGCCAATTACAAAATCTGTTTACTTATACACCAATTTAACCTAATGATGTTACATGCCAATGTTTAAATGGTTGATTCTAATATATAATAAATTTTAAAAAATAATTATTTGTTTTTTTTAGAAAATGTTGACGTGGCTTTATGCCATGTCAATAGTACAATCCATGTGTACCTACAGAGTCAGCGTGAAACGTTGACTGTGAGTTAATTAACAGTTTCTGTTAACAAAATGACATTTTACAAAAAATTAAAACATTAAGAGTATAAAGCATAAAAAAATAAAGACTAAAGTGACAAAACTGTGAAACGTTATTATTATACCTTTTTAAAAAACTAAACCTATAGAATTAACTAATATTATATTTAATATAAATACTCAACACATTATTGAAATTAATTTTAATCTAAAAACATAAAATTTATCATTTCATTTCAACACTTTATTTTATTTACTTTTAATTTATCAATGGTATATTGGTTTTTAATTTTCTAATGGCTTGGGTTTTAAATTTAATGGGTTTTATTGGGTTTTTAATTTTTAAGGGTAAAGTACACATGTGGTCACTAAATTATTCAAAAATATAAAATAGTCATTAAACTTTCAAAAATTACAGAATAGGTATTACAAAATGGTCACTGAATCGTTAACTGTTGTTAACTGGGTGACATGACCATTACGAAAAATTGTATTACAACACATTATGGGCAATAATGAGGGTTAAATTAGGATTAAATTGATTGGATGCGTAAATATAGAGGATTAAACATGTTATTATTCAAATTTTTGTAACTGTCACATCATTCACTTGACGACAATTAACGATGCAATGACCATTTTGTAACAAAAACTAAAATTTAATACCCTTTATGTAACTTTTGAAAGTTTAATGACTATTTTATATTTTTAAGATAATTTAGTGATCATTTATGTACTTTACCAAATTCTTAATGTATTATAGCGCTTTAAAGGGATGTTTATTGATTTTTTTAACCCTTATGGGTCAACACTAAAAATTTGCGAGCTTTTGGGCTTAAATAACCCAAACAATGATTGTTCCAGCTCAATCAACATTGGGGTTTTTGTGTCTTTACTGCGGTAATTTCAAAAAAAAATTGTAATTCATTTGAATTATTCATTTAATCGATGATTTTTTAATAAACAACATGTACTGCTATGTACTATTAATTATGTATACACTATGTACCATTAATTATTTAGTTACTTTTAAAATCACGGAACCGAAAGTATTATTATTTTTTTCTAAAATAAAATTAAAAAAAATATTTTATTGTTGTGAATAAAATAAAGAAGAACAAAGAGATGAGAGAAAGAGGGAGATTCGTATTATTCTTAAAACTAGACTTGTGTACAATGTCTTCATCTATTTATAGGCATAAGAAGTACATAATACATTAAACTCTAATTAATGGAGATAATATTCTTAATAATAAGGTAAATCAAATCTCCTAGATAAAGTTCTTATCGTTTTAGACATCCACATAGATAAATATTCATAACACTCCCCCTTGGATGTTTATGAAGATAATGTGCCTCGTTAAAACCTTACTAAGATAAAAACTCAGTGGGAAAAAATTCTTTAGTGAAGGAAAAAGAGTACACACGTCTTTGATACACATAACATGTTGCCTCATTAAAAACCTTACCAGGAAAACTCATTGGGACAAAACCTCGGTTAAGGGAAAAAGAGTGCAACGTGTATCCCCTCATGAAAACATCACTTAAGATCTTTGAATCTTCATAATTCAATCTTAAATACTATTTTTCTAAAGATCGTGAGGGATGGAACTTTGGAGTAATATGTTCCATGATGTATCCACCTTTCATTATCTCTACACTAGATGACATTTGTATCATATCTTGTGAAAGTAAAACACATATCTTCTAGATATGTTGGGTCAATGGTCTTAGCCAAACACATTTTTGGCTTGCCTCGTGCATAACAATTATTTCAACAAGATTTGCGGAGGCATCGACAAATGTTTGAATATCTAAAGGTAATGATCTTTGTATATCTATGAATATTTCTTGACCAACTAATATATGGTGCCTCAAGACCAAAAAAGATATAATTATCTTTATTCACATCCAACAATCTTACAATTATAGGATACTCAATAGATATGCTTTATCCATATTGAATCTTCTTTAAGATTCTTTCAGCTCATGTCCATTCATAGACAAAAAACGTATTTTTAAGTGCTCAGTCTTTAGGTCGAGACAAAATCACATCTCAAGATTATTTTTCTCAAATACTTTCATCAAATGCTTTGAAAGTTCTTCATGAGTTTTCAATTTGAAACTCTTCAGGAGTTTTAATGAAATTCAAATTATCATAATAAATCTTGATCCAAAATTCCTTTATAAAATACATAAGGATATCCGATCATTCTTGCAATATTTCCTCAATTAGTACTCACTAAGGCGATTATACTAAATGTGCCAAAATATTCAATGAGACATGTCTAAATAAATTTCCTCAAAAATTTCCAAATGCTTCTAGCATTTTAAATCCTTTAAGGATAAATAAGGATTCATAAATAATTAGACACATGTAATATATTTCATAACTGCCAAATTAATTGCAGCCACCATGAAGTAATTAAAACTCTTCATAAATCATAAGTCAAGTCGTACTTACGACTACTCATTTGTGTCTCACTTGCATTACACATTTAGGTGTTTGGACTGCTAGTCCAAATACTTCACTTTTAGAAGTTCAAAGCGTCTTTCTATATTGGTCAATCATTTCAACATCTATATATTCTTAAATAAGATCCTTTTTTTCTTTCTTTACTTCTATAGAAGTATTCTATGTAAAATTGTTTGTGAAATCGTTGTCGACAATTTTTCTATTTTAGTTCCATTCTCGTAGTGACATAACTCATCGAGATCTCTTCAAGATTTCAATCTTTATTTGAGGTACCTGAAACTCTTCTAGAAATTTATATTAGTTATGTCTTGAGTCTCTTCAGGAGCACTCGCCTCCAATATATAACCATCTCATACTATTTTTTATTTACGAGAATTTTGATCATTGGAACCGTTTCAACTATCATGCTTCATGCATGATTTACATCCTCTCGCTCTAACATGTAATTTAAACTTAGAGCACTTCAACCGGTATATGAGACTTAATTACTCTCATTAGGTCAGTAAATATGTCTGGCAGTTGACATGTAATAACATGAATTATCTTATGAACTTCTAGTTCATATATGAGGATCTTGATAATAATAATAATTCATTTTCCTCTATCCAGCTGATTATTATCTCCCCCCAAATGTTGAGAAAAATCATGTCATAAATGATTCTCCAATTAATGTTTAAGAATTTAAACATAAAAGGAGACTCGTACTCAATACATATTCTCAACTCTTTTTATTTACCCATTTTGTGCGTTGTGGTGGAGCAATTTAACAATATATCGCACATTAAAAAATTATAAAATGAGAAATGTATGGCTTCTGACCAAAAAACAATCATAATGGGGAGTTTATTATAACTCGTTAGCTTGATGCGTATAAGTGATGCTATATGGAAATATCATATAAATAATAATTGTTTTCTTTTCATAGTTTAGCTATTAAAGATGAGGCATCCAATTGAAATTTTTCTAAACTGTATTTTTCATAATCAATAGGTTTTGTATCAAATGATATAGCCTAAAATATAAACCCACTAGCTTTTCCAAGACGAATAGTCTAATTGCATAATCTGAATCCTTTTAGAATTAATCTAACAAACTTTCGGTTGTAAGATGATAAAACAATGTAGATGCATCTACTAAAATCATATAAAACTTTTCATGTTTGTGGATATATGAGCCCATGTTTCATTCAGATATGCAAGACATGCAGTCTCAACTTTAGTACTAAAACTTCAAGTTCTTTTGATAAGTGGGATCTTAATAATTTTCTTTGAGAACAAGCAACACGAGTACTTCGTGTTCTTTCAATAAGTTGAATTTAGTTAATTCCTTTGAGAATAAGCACCACGGGAACTTTAGATTCTTTTAATAAACGTGCATATAAATCTAATTAGCTTTCGTATCATTATTGATCAGGATGGTCTAACCGATCATGCCAACTATATACAAGTGTGTATATACATTTTGAATTTGGTAAACTTCTGGTTTACCGTAACATGTGAGTCAATCTCACTCGTACATGTCTAGTACGACTATCAAAATTGTTTCTTTGAAAAGGAATATATTTAGCTCTTCTAGAGCTTTCAATGAAAATTATTCTTTTTTTGTAGCAATATATAACTCTTTTAGAGCTTTCAACGGATTTTTTCGGGTACTAGAACTTATATCCATATTGGCTTATTTCAAATGTCAATTGATAACATATGTTATCTATAATTCCAAAAGAATATTTTGCGAACTAATATTGCTCTCTTAAAATTTTCACTTCTAGTGGTGACGATATTATTACCATTAGTGGTAATTATTGTAATATTCGCAATTCTGCACTTTCATAATGTGTTTTCTCTCAAGAACTTATTGCTCTTTTGGAGCATCAATACTTTCATTACTTTGAGATATAATACTCATATTATTCCCTTGTATTTAAATGGAAAATATATCTTATACTTATGTTGAGCATAAATCGTCACCATAGATTGTATTTGACAAGTAATCATGTTAAACAAAATAAATAAATATCATAATATATAAATATAAATATAAAACGTAAATAATTAACGTGTGTAAAGTAAATAAACATAAAGATAAATAAATAAAAAGATAAATAATTTTTTTTAAGTTATGAGAATAATTAGAAGATGATTTATTCCCTTCGAGGCTTATAAGAAAATCAACAACATCCAAATAAAGTTGGATCAATATCATCTTCATAATTTTTCGCAATTAAATTTGCTTCTATTTTCTTCCCTTTATCATTCAATGATTGTTGATTTTTCAACGTACGGAAGTACGAGACCAATGATTTATAATATCGCATTGGTAATAAAAAGGATTTTACTTCATTAGAATGATCTTTATCACTCTTGTCATCCTTATAATCTCACTATCGGTGGATAGAAGTATCCTTAAAATGACCATAATGTTTATGTTCATGCCTCGACCATGACCACAACTTCTAATGTGGCTTTTATTATTTCCATAATATAATCTCACATTCACTTCAGGGAATGGAGTAGAGCCAGTGGGCATTTGAAACCTTTTTCACGATATTGTGTCTGAGGACAGTATTATTTGTCGTGAAAAGTGAAGTATGTTTTTATTAACATGTCTTTATCATAGAGAACAAATATTTAATCATCGTACGCGGCATTGTTAAACCAGTCCACAAGGTCCTTTAAAAACTTCATTTGAGACCAGTAACCTCGCAGAACGGGATGTCCAGCCAATATACTTGGATTATATCGAAGTTCTGTTACCAATTAAATAGTGATTTACCATGTTTACATTCTCTTCAGGGAATAAAACGGATCCAATAATTGCATGGAATAAACATCATGCTTCCATTCACTTCAGGGAATGCCTCATCATTGATAATTGCATGGAATAAACATCATGCTTGCATTCACTTCAAGGAATGCCCCATCATTGATAATTGCATGGAATAAACATCATGATTTTGCATTCACTTCAGGGAATGCCTCCCACAGAAATTCTTGTCAAGATGAATTTTTGTAACATGAACTTGGGAGAAATCTATAGTTGATTTTTTTCGACATAAAAGAAATATTGCTTTCGAGCAAAATCACCATGATTTATAGCACTTTAAAATTATAATTTAAAGAATAAAAATAAAATCAGAATTTACCGGTATTGATTTTCTTCTCAAAGACAATGGAGGCATAACAATTCACAAGGTAGCTTCTCATAATTGTCTCGTCTTTTTCCAAGCTATTATATCATGTAAAACTCAAAGCACATTTAAAAATATCAAATCTTATCAATAGAATAAAATAACATGATATAATAATTAATCACATACTTTGTGTAATACTACACAAGTAGCTTTGCTCACCGAGGTAAATAATTCATGAATAAAACAAGTAGCTTTGTGCAAAAATTATTTTGAGTCAAAATAAGATTAATAAAATTATACGGGTACGAAAGTGAATAAAGTGAAAACCGAAAAAGATTAAGAGTGCCATTATCCAGTTTTCTGTAATTAGGTGCACACTAGGCGCAGTGCACAACAAAAGAGTTTTTTTTTTTTTTTGAATTTTCTGTTTTCTTTTAACTAATATTAATAATACTGAATAACTTATGTAATTAAATTTGAGAAGTATCAAACCTAAATAAAATAAATAAACAATCAAACAATTGATATCACTTAATCATATCAAAAATTTTAATTATAATTTGAAATATATATATATATATATATATATATATATTAATAGAGTTTCATAATATACTAACCTTGTTCTTAGAACGATTGTTCAATATCATCGATAGAGATCCGTAAAATACTAACCTTAATTTTGGAGCACTTATACAGAAACATCAATCACTCTTGTCACAACCACGCTTAGGCCTCAAATCAAATGAAAGATGAAAATTTAATCTTTAATCAAATTTCCTTGAGCAAACTCGTGCTGATAACGTGTTGTGAATAAAATAAAGAAGAACAAAAATAAGAACGGAGAGCAAAGAGATGAGAGAAAGAGGAAGATTCGTATTATTCTCAAAACTAGACTTGTGTACAATGCTTTCATCTATTTATATGCATAAGAAGTACATAATAGATTAAACTTTAATTGATGGAGATAATATTCCTAATGATAAAGTAAATCAAATCTCTTACATAAAGTTCTTATCATTATAGACATCCACATAGATAAATATTAATAATATTTATGTTATTTTTTCAGATAATTTTCTTTTTGGGTAAAGTACACAATTGATAAACTAAACTTTGAAATATTATTCAATTTGGTAACCAAACTTTTAATTGCTTCAATGTTATCATTAAACTTTTATTTTTGCTCCAAATTGGTCATTGACCCGTTAACAACCGTTAAGGGTGACGTGGCAGTTAAAATATTTTGTATAATAACACATTTAGTCTTCTAAATTTGCACATTCAAACAATTTTGACCTAATTAAAAAAATAATAAATTTAACCCTCATTATTTACATATTATTTCAATTTCACACTATTTCAATTAAAAATAATTTAACATTAAAACCATAAACCCTAAGCTCTAAAATCAAACCCAATGCACTTCGAATAGATCACTTATTGATGAGTTCCCAAACGTTACATTGTTATTTGGTAGAAGAAATTAGCTATAGGTTGTTGTATTTGCGCTTGGCAGTTTCGTGTTATAGGATTCATTTTATCAGTACACGGAATAGGGATGAGATTCAAAATGAGATTTGAAGGCGAAGAAGCTCCTGAATAGAGGTATAACTTCTTTCTCTGGGAAGATAGTATTTCCTTGTATGGCTACATCGAAACAATTATTTATCAAGTGTCTAGTTTTATAATGAATGAGATATGGGAGCAAGCTGAGGGTTTTAATATTTATATTGCAGCTTTACTGGAACAGTAGTTGGAATAGAAGATGATGTCGTTGATCCGGAAAGGTGGCAGGATTCCAAATGGAGATGCCTCAAAATAAATTTTATTTAATTTGACATGTTTAGGATACTGAACTAAAAAAAAAAGGTAGAATATTGTTTCAACCCGGGATTCTGAAACAATGTTTAAATAGCCGTTTCAGGTGCGATGGGATGAGACATTTAACCCTAGGATTAAGGTTTTGACTTTATAATTTATGGTAAAATATTTTTTTAATTAAAATAGGGTGAAACTGAAATAATGATGATAAATTTATTATTTTTTTCGAATGAAGACATAATTGTTTTAATATACAAACACGGATAACTAAATATATTATTATACAAAAAAATTACGGTCATGTCACTCTTTTAATAGTTGTTAACGGTTCAATGACCAATGTGGAGCAAAACTAAAAGTTTAATGGTAACATTGAAGCAATTGAAAGTTTAGTTACCAAATTGAATAATTTACCAAAGTTTATTTACCATTACCCAAAAAAAAATCTCAACAAATAATATAAAAATTGTTTTTTAGATTTTATTCTAAAAAGGGATAATAACGCTTTCGGTCCCATGATTTCAAAAATAATTAAAATAGTTAATGGTACATAACGGTACACGTGATTAGTGGTACATAGCGGTACATGACGTTTATTGTAGAATCGTTTTACATTTAATAAAAGAATTTGTATGTTATTTATTATCCTCTATGCAGATTATGTCCTCAATATTTGAAATTGTTTGGTAAATTCACTGTAAGAATACTAAATAGAAAATTAATTTTACAAAGTATTAGAATGATAAATAAACATTTTGAAAATTATATTTCAATGAAAACGTCTTCTATAGTAAGTTTGCAAAAATTAAAATAAAGGAAAACACTTTATCCTAATATAAGAAAAGAGTTTAATTCTACCTAAAATCTGTGGAAAATATAATTCTTCGGACTTAAAATACACCAAGTAAAACATCTTTTCTTCTTTATCTATTCATATTTTGAATTCTCGTGATGAATATTAATACACATTCTCAATAATTAAGGATAAGTTACGAACTCATGATTGAATTATGGTAGCGCAATGAGTCGTTATTGTTGTATGTTTTTATGTTTGTAGCGGTTATATTTATCTTTTATCGTCGATAATAATGTTTGTTTGCATATATAATTTATTATAATTACTTAAATAAAATATTCTAATTAGCTTATTCTAGTTTGTAGACTATTCTTATAAATTTGAGATATTTTATATTTCTTTAACGGAATTAGAGACTGTTATTAGTTAAAAAAATAGGGTAAATACACCACAAGACGTTTAATTATAGGTTTGATAATAAATAGGTTGTTTTTGTTTTAAAAAAGTACAAATAATTTAGTCACCGAAATAAAATTGTGCCAGACATGTCGCTTTGTCATTAAAATTTAAATAAACAACTCTTCTAAAAAAATTAAATAAACAACTTGATATAATAACATTTTTACTCCTCAAAACATATGCATTTTATTAATTTGGTCATAATTCAAAAAAAATCTAACTCTTCGTATTTAAAATTTTAACTAGTGAAGTGATTATTTCTACTAGCCGGCGATGTTAAGGTCATAACGAGTATGTTCCATTAGTCTGTTAGTTGTTGAGTATTGAGTGAGTGTGTTTGTCAAGTAAGGCGCACCCGAGTGGGATGATCGGTGAAGATGGAGCTACAATATTCGTAAACAATGTTAGCAAGAGAATCTACTGAAGTTCACTAAGAGAAGCTTTTTCAGTTTATAGAAAGGTGGTTCATGTTTACATAGCCTACAATAACTTTAAAAAGAAGAGCGTCGAGCAAAACCTTTGCATTTGTGAGATTCTTGAGCGCAAAAAAAGCGGAGAAGGCGATAAGAGAGGGAAATGGGAGGAAGATGGACGGAGCCGTTATCACTGTCACGAAAGAAAGAGACCGTCTGTTAAGTCTCAGATGAAGCAAAATAGTTTCCCGTTAGATCAGTCTGACCGAGAAAAAACAAAGAAATGTTACACTAAGGTGACTAAAGACAGATCGTTTAAAGAAGTGCTTCTGAATTCCCGAAGACCTGGGGTACAGAGTGTAAGTAAAGACAATGAGAATGAAACTGATAACCCTTCTAAGGAAGATAATCATGTGGCAGTCCGGGTGATCTTACTGATAGAAGAAACGACATGGCTAAACCACTGCTTCGTGGGGCAGGTCAAAAGCATGTATGACGCGGAGTTTGTTCAACAAACACTCTAGTCTGAAGGGTTTAAAGTCAAAGTCAGCGTTTGGAATGGTTTTTACGTGATAATACAATGTTTAGCGGAGGAACAAGTAGCCATATTCTGGGATCTAAGAAACATCATCATGGAAACTTGGTTTGAAAATATAGACACTGTGTCAAATTTTACAAATGAGAAAAAACTCCGAGTTTGGGTAAACATTGAAGGCATGTCGATCTATGCTTGGTATCTAGAGGTGATTGAAGCAATAGCCAGCCACTGGGGAGGATAATTCAGTTAGATAATGATACGAGATTGAGGAATAGATTCGACTATGCCCAAGTTCTAGTAGGGGTTAGCTCCGTGGCAGATGTTCCGATATATTCAACAGTAACTGTGAATGGTGAGGCATTCAGAATAAAAAATCCGTATGTCGGCGTTCGAAGACAACAGGTGCTAGATTGACGGCAACAAAGTTGGGCAATCGGTGGAGAAGAGCGATTCAGGCGTCATGGGTTGCCGCTTCGTTTCTGGTCCAATCCACCGTTAAAGGGGGCATTTCGAATGTCAGCTCTATCGAAAAGCGTAGGGATATTTCTTGGAAAAAAGCAGGTGCGCATGCAGACTTTAATCTTGAGAGAATCAATAGCCATGTTAACTTGATGGATATCCCTATAGAAAACGGGTATGGGCTGTGTTCAACATCGTCGGATCAAAGTCATAGCATGGGCCATGTGTTTGATAAAGATTCGGGCCTGTTTTACATTAGACCCAAATTGTTGAAATATGCCAAGGTCTTTTTCCCTGCGCCAGGACGAAAGGCTAAGATTAGACATCCGGTGCGGGTCAGTCCCAATTCTAGTCATTCGAATCTAAAACATACCAAGTCAGAAGAGGGCTTGGTCTCCCCAAATTCATCGTCAAGTGTAAATTCGGGTTCCCTTGATGTACGAGATCCTGAGGTAGTAGAGGGGGTATCTCTGTAGATGTAGTTGCTTCTCGTCCGATTAGGAGTCTTGAGTTAAAATCCGGTGGATTGGGAGAGTCCGCAAATGGTGAATCATTTTCTCCGGATGAAGATGAGGTGAATCATGCAGAGATCAAAGAGGTAAAAGCTACGTTTGAGGTATCTGAACATCTGGGTATATCATTTGTGGAGGCGAAAAATCATGTGGAGCAGAAGTTTCGATAGATTGACCGGGAGGAAACTCGCAATCTGTAAACCCTTAGAGGTAGTTTCTGCGACTGTGATCTTTTTCTTTTATGTCAAGCTTTAAATTTGTCTCGTGGAACATTAGAGGGTTGTGCAATCCTCTGAAACAACGTGCTTTAAGAAGAGTGTGCTCCAGTAATGAGATCAAATTTGTTTTAGTCCAAGAAACAAAAATGGGTAAATGTCGGAGAAACATCTTGTGTTATCTTTGGGGTTCTAAGTATGGTGATATGGCTTTCGAACCAGCGGAGGGACTATCGGGTGGATTAATTTCTCTGTGGGACACAAATTTCTTATTTGTTGAGAAAATCGTTATCGAACAGAGGTTCATTATTATGATAGGGGTCTTGAACAATTAGGGCAAAAAAGTTTGTGTGGTGAACATTTATGCACCAAATGACGATGGTGAGCGTAAGCTGATTTTTGATCATTTATGTGGTGTATTAAGTAGTTTTGAGTTACCTATCATCTTGGGAGGGGACTTAAACTCAATTCTGGAGGAGGATGAAAAATTGGGAGATCTGTTTAACAAGAAAGCAGCCGAAAATCTCTTTAAATTTTTGGAAGGTCTGAAATTAATCTGTTTACCGTTGAAGGGGGTACCTTTACGTGGTTCGGGAGTAAGAAACCACCACAAGCTAGTAAAATTGATAGATTCTGCATCTCTTCAGAATTACTGCTATTATGCCCTAACTTAATTCAAGAAGTCCTTTCGAAAAGCCTATCGGATCATTGTCTGATTGCCATAATTGTCCAGAAGAAGAATTCTGGGGCAAAACCATTCAAATGGTTTTCATCGTGGGCAGATATGAAGGCTACTCGGATGCAATTACAAAGGCTGTCAAGTTGGCGAATGGAAGAGGAGTTAGTCGGGTATTAAAAGAATGTAAGAAAGAGTCGAAGAAGTGGTATTCAAAGATAGGTGGGGAGAAGGTTGATAATATTAAAACCTTGGAAGCGAAGTTACAGAATATGGATGAAGAGATTTATTTGGGCAAAGGTCAAATTTCAGATGTCGATGAAGCTTCAAAATTAAGAAGTCAATTATGGAAGCTGTATAGAAAAGAAGAAAGAGACTGGCTCCAGAAGTCAAGACTGAAATGGTTCCGGGAAGGCGACAGAAATACTCGATTTTTTCACCTGATTGCTAAGTCCCGAAAAGTCATGAACCAAATCTCACGTATTTTTTTTCAGGGAGTCGACTACACTGATACAAGGAAAATTTCTAAGATCTTTGAACAACATTTCAAAAACAGTTACCTTGCTCGCAATTCTTTGAATATTCGAAGCTGGAAATGTTCGATGAGGACCCTATCAAAGTCATCAGCAGATTGGCTTGAAAGACCGTTTTCGAAAGAAGAGATTTGGGAGGCAATCGATTATGCAGACTGGTCTCGGGCACCAGGCCCGGATGAGTTCAATCTATCTTTCTTCAAGAAATATTGTGGATTGCTGCAAAATTCAGTTATAGAATTTTTCGAAGGCTTCTATTCGGAAAAAGGGATTCCATCGAAACTAAATTTCTCTTTCGTGGCTCTAATTCCAAAAGTAAAAGATATGTTAACTTTAGAGGACTACATGCCAATTAGCCTTGTTGGTAGTATGTACAAAATATTAGCAAGAGTTCTAGCAAAGAGATTGGCTCATTTCATGGGTGAACTGGTAAGTGAAAATCAATTTGCCTTTATAAAAGGTAGGCAAATCACAGATTGTTCCTTGGTGGCAAATGAAATTGTGGACCTGGCTAGGAAAAGAAAAGACAAGCTAGTGTTATTGAAAGTTGCCTTTAAAAAGGCTTATGACTCGATCGAGTGGACGTTTCTATTTATAGTATTAAAAAAGATGGGCTTCGGTCAAAAATGGTGCAACTGGATCTGTTTTTGTGTCACAATAGTTTCAATGGTTGTCTTGGTGAATGGTACTCCCACAAATCCTTTCTGTATAAAGAAAAGGTTGAGACAAGGGTGCCCTATTTCTCTATTTCTCTTTAATTTGGTGGCAGAGGCATTAAGTGCAACACTTACTAAGGCTACCGAGTTGAACTTATATACGGGCATACACTTCGAAAATGGAGACATCAATGTATCGCATCTACAATTTGCGGACTACTTAATTATTTTCACAGAAGCATATGAGAGGCAAATCAGAAATATTAAAAGAGTTCTGAGAGTGTTCGAAGTGGCTTCAGGTTTAAAGCTCAATCTAAAAAAATCAGAGATGTTTGGTGTAAATGTGGATGATGCATCTTTAGCTAAAATGGTAGCTACAGTAAACTGTTCTTCAAGCTCATTGCCTACGAAGTATTTGGGCTTGCCTTTGGGTGCTGCAAAGAATTGTTTGTCCTTATGGAATCCGACAGTGAAAAAGTTTCGTGACCATCTTGTGAGTTGGAAGGGCTCTAATCTATCTCTCGCAGGAAGGTTAATTCTAGTAAAGTCTGTACTTAGTAGTTTACCTCTCTATTACCTTTCATTATTTAAAATGTCTGCATCGGTCAGTGTTGAATTGAACAAATTGATTTCGAACTTTATTTGAGGTAAGATAGATGGTAAAACCACTCATTGGTACCGGTGGGAGGACATTTGTTGTCCTAAGGAGTTTGGAGGCTTGGGGATTGTGGACATCAAAGTGAGAAATCGTGCGCTTCTAAACAAATGGGTGATGAGATACAACGTCGAGTGAGAAGGGCTTTGGAGGAGAATGTTGCAGGCTAAATATTATGGAAATCAGACTTCGTTGATGCCACCGCCTCTGAATAATAATAAACTGTCATGGATGTGGAGGGAGATTACCAGGCTGGTGAATTTAATTCTGACACCTTTATGGTAAATCTACGACATGTTTTAGGTGATGGAAGTCTTATAGAATTTTGGTTCGACTGTTGGGCTGGAGATATACCACTAGCTTACCGATTCCCATGATCGTTTGCATTTGCTATCAGAAAGAAAGGTAAAGTAAAAGATTTTGGCTCTAAAGAGCAACAATATTTGCAATGATCGATTTCCCTTCGTAGGAACTTATTTGATTGGGAAATTGGGGTTTAGGAGCAGTTCATGAACACCATAAATAAATTCTCTTATTCAACATTGTCTCATGATAGCATCCGGTGGTTTGGAGACTCAAGTGGGGTTAATACTCGAAAGAATTACTGCGAAATTGTGTCCATAATAGACAAAAATAAAGATGCATGTTGGAAGCTTGTGTGGGACAAGTATATACCGCCGAAAGTTCAATTCTTTGCTTGGCGTTTAATGAGAGGAAGACTATCAACCAAAGTCAATTTGCGTAGAAGGGGTTCGAAATTATTAAATAATCAGATCCTCCCATTGTGTGGACTTGAAGACGAAATAGAATACCACTTGTTTTTTCTTGCATCGTCAGCTGGAAATGTTGGATGAGATGGTGTTCTAAATGGAATATTACTTTTGTATTTCCAGGCTCAGCATTGAATTCATTTCTATCTTGGATTGAGGTATGCTTTTGTTCGCACTCAAAACCGATCTGGTCCATATCTTTCTTTAGTTTCTGTTGGTCAATTTGATTATGTCGCAATGATGTTGTCTTCAACAACAAAAGTCTGCATGAAGAACAATTATTCGATGCTTCTCAAGTAAGAACGTTTCAGTGGTGCCAAAACAATTGGCCGGAAACATTTATATCAGAAAGTTACTTCTTAGCAAACCCTGCAAGGATCAAATGCATAGGGAAGGTATCCGGAAAAACGACTAACAATATCGTAGGGGCTGAAGATCATCTATTGTTTTTCGTAGATGGTGTCGTAAAAGGGAGTTTTGGCGAGGCAGGTATTGGGGGAGTTTTACGTGATAATGATGGAAAAACAATGGCGAAGTTTTCTAAATCTACTGGGATAATTGACGCTACATCGGCTGAAATTTTAGCTATAAAGGAGGCGTGTTCCTTATGCATGTCAAATGTACAGTTCAACTCAAGGAAAATCAAATTTATGTCTGATAGTGCCCTTTGTTTAGCCTGGATAGCAAATCTTAATGGTGCTCTGACAATATTCAAGCCATTGGTGTATGATATATGGCAATGAAGAAAAACCAAAAGTTGGAGATTCGAGAAGGTGTATCGTGAATTGAACGCAGAAGCAAATCAACTAGCAAAAAGTGGGATCGGAAAGGACAAAGCTCTATACTGGTTGGACACAGGGTAAGTGATGTTATGTAAGGTTGTCTACAATATTATTTCCATAAATAATGGATGTTAAGTATGTATCTGGGTAGCCTGCTTAGTGTGGGTTAATTTTGTAAGACTAGGTGTCCTCCTAGTCGAGTGTTGTAACAATGGTCGAGGTTAAATAAACAACTGGGCACTCTTTTTCTCCTTCCAACGCTTCACTCTTTTTTGAGTTGAGGTATGAAGGGGGTTTTAAAGAGGTCCAAATTTCTTTTAAGAAAACACATATGACGATTATTGAGCTAAAGGAAAATAACATGGAGTGCTACAAGTAGTCAAAAGGTATGTCAAAAGGGTGCAACGTCGAAATTTTTTAATATGAAGAGTTAAATTTATTAAATTATTCTAAATTATAACCAAATTAATGGAATGTATAAGTTTTAAGTACTAAAACTGTTATTATAATAGGTCATGTTTTAATCTTAATGTTAGTATTATATATTTATTACAACATTTTAATTTTTTTAAAACTATTCTACTTCTACCTATAAGGGGAGGGAGTAAGATTTATTTCAGTCGGGACCTAATGGGAAGGGAGTAACATTTAGGGATAACTACATATTTAGTACCTTACCTATACTCGCGTTTCTATTTTAATACTCCACCTTTTTTGGTAAAATAGTACCTAACGTTACATTTTAGTTCTGTTTTGATACCTCGGCCGTTAAAAAAACGGAGATGATGACGTGGCTTATTTTTAATTGGGATAATCACAATTTTAGTCCCTAAAACTTATACATTTCTATTAACTTGGTCCAAACTCTCAATTTAATAATCATCTTAAATATTTAGGTTAAAACTATAAACCCCTATTTTATTTCTTCCTCCCTAAAACCCTAACCCCCATTTTATTTCTTCACAATCCAATCATTGCAAGATGTTGAATTCAAGAGCAATTATCTCAGCGGTCCAATACCCTCAATCCCACACAACATGTTTTCTCTCTAAATTATTGATTTTGGATGGAATAACCTTACTGGTATTATTCCATCGAATACGTTCGATCAGGAGAAGAGATTTAATTGAATAGGAACCAACATTTTGGTGAATTCCCAGTTGGTTTATTCAAGCATGAACAACTGCAAGTTATGTTCTTGTCTCACAATCAATTTGCGGGAACTGTGCCTGAAGGGCTTGGGAATTTAAGTACACTCAAGCAATTGTTCATTGGTGAAATTTCATGGCAGATTGGTAATCTTATTGGATTGGAGATGTTGAGATTTATACATAGTGGATTGAAAGTTCCCATTCCTTCGTTTATTGGAAACCTTAGTCATCTTACTGTTCTTGATTTAAGCTTTAATAACTTCACATGTACAATTCTCATTGAAATTAGCAATCTTCCAAATCTTGACACCTTATATTTGGGAGAAAACAACCTCTTTTGTCCAATCCATTCGGCCATCTTCAAAATAGTTCAACAATGGTGTTTTTATCGCTGCAAGTGAATCGCCTTTCGGGTCATCTTCCACCAACACTTTGGCTTCCACAACTTGATTACTTTTATCTTGCAGAAAACCAACTTGCTGGAGAAATCCCACTTTCCATCTCCAATTCCTCTTATCTTCTTAGCATCGATATTCCTAATAGTACGTTCTCTGGATATTTTCAGGAATCATTTGGAAAACTAATATATCGTCAAGATCTCAACCTTGCAAATAATAATTTCTCCAGCAAACCTTCATCCCCATAAACAAGTTTTTATCTCATCTTTCACAAACTGTAAATCCTCATTTTATTTTTTTCTTCGAAAGGATAACTTCATTTTATAGGGAAAATTACAAATCCAAGATACAAGACGTAAGAGAGTCAGGACCCCACAACATCAGGCCCTTAACTCTTTTGGCATACTTGGCTAACCGGTCGGCAGCCTGATTACAAGAGCGAGGTACAAAAGAGAAAATACATGAATTGAAAGAAAAAGATAAAAGTCTAATATCCTCTTCCACGACAGTTGTAGCCCAATCTAATAAGGAACTCTTATTTAGCCGATTGATCGCGGCTCTACAGTCAGCTTCCATGATGATGTTGTTGAACTGGCATCTTAAGGCTAGAGAAATGCCTAATCTGATTGCCAACGCTTCCGCCACTGCGGCGGGTGGAGCAATAAAAGAGTCAGATAATCTTTGGATCAGTGGCCCAAAGCTATCTCGTGCAATAGCCACAGCTGAAACAATCCCTAAGTGTTGATCGAAAGCAGCGTCACAATTGATCTTGATTGAACCCGGAGGGGGTGGTGTCCAGAGCCTCGGCTCCAAGCATGAAAGAGGCTTCGCCGGATTGCAACTTGAGGAATTTTGATGGTATTCAATGAAGGCTCGTTCCGCCCGTAACCAAACATCCCAGAGAGAATCATTCTTACTCTAAAAAACCAAGGCGTTTCGTGCCTTTCAAAGGGAACATATAAGGAAAACGACAAGAGCACTGCAGTCACTATAGTTCCCAAGTTGGCTAAACTCGTTGATCTTACACCACCATTTTGGAAAACTAGGAAAACCAAGAGGGGACGGGGAATAGCTAAATCCAGAAGCCTTCCAAGCTGTATGTGCAAAAGGGAAAAAGAACATGAGATGCTCGATGAATTCTCTTTTTTCCCCACGCCGAGGACAACAATCTGAATCCTTAAAGTTTCCATGAAAACGGGAAGCCAGAATACCTTTTGTTGGAATGATATTATGGCATAACTTCCATATGAAAGACCGAACTTTTGTAGGGGCCCTTAGACTCTAGATGGATTTCCAGAACTCCTTACTTGCACACGAGTCCTCGCTAGGTGAGGGATTGCAGTGATCCTCATATGAGGCCTCAATAAACTTGTATCCTGATCTGGTTGAATACTCTTCATTTCTCGTTCCATACCAAATGAGAGCATTTTTAACCTTAGGTCCTCCGATAGGTATGGAAAGAATTGCCTCAGCCTCTACCGCACCAAACACATCCTTAATCATAGATTCATTCCACGACCAACAATCTGGATTCATGAGGCTGCTAACAGTTGGGTAAGGGGAACTCGAAGGCATTGGAGTGGTTACCCGGAATTTAGGCAATTTTGGAACCTAGTTATCCTTCCATGTTGAGATAAACCTGCCATTTCCAACTCTCTAGAGGGCTCCTTATTTTATAATCTTAACGCCCTCCCTGATACCTGCCCATGCCCATGAGGGGTTAGTGCACTTAGAAGCCTCGAAGATATTCCCGTTAGGGTAATAAATTCCCCGAAGAGTCTGAGCTAGGAGTGATTCTGGATTTTTTATCACTTTCCAAGCAACTTTTGTAATGAGAGCTTTATTGAAGGATCTCAGGTTCCGGAATCCCATTCCTTCTTGTTCCTTTGGTAGACATAGGTCCTTCCAGCTCAACCAATTAATATTTCTATCCTTGTCGGTACAGTTGTTCCACCAGAAGTGTGCCACCATCGAACTTAGCTCATTGCAAAAGGTGATTGGAAGGAGAAAACATTGCATGACATATGTTGGAATTGCCTGAGCCACAGCCTTAATAAGGACTTCCTTTCCTGCCAAATTCAGGAACTTGGCTCTTCAACCTTTCAGTCTATTCTGAACACGTTCCTTGATGAAACCCAAAGCTTATTTCTTACTTCGCCCCTAGAAGGACGGAAGGCGTATATATCTAGCATTTTCCTTTATAGGTTTGAATCCCAGAATATTAAACATATGAGCTTTAAGATTGCTTCTTACATTTGGGGAGAAAAATACGGAGGATTTCTGGAAGTTTACAGACTATCATGTAGAAGATTGGAACATGTGGAGAATTCGGAGAACAACTGCACAATTTCCTTCGTTTGCTTCTGAAAACAACAGACAATTGTCAGCAAAAAACAAATGACTCATGACTGGGCACCGTCTTTTGATTTTCAGATCTGTGAATTGATTCGTCTCAGTTTCCTTTACAATGATTCAAGTTAGAATGCTAGAGATGAAGGTGAACATGAAAGGTGATAAAGGGTCGCCCTGGCGTATACCCCTGCCAGCTTGGATTTCCCTAAAGCATTCCACATTAAGCACTAAGAAGAAAGAGACCGTTGTCACACATTTCATGACTCTATTGATCCACCAAACATCAAAACCCATCCTATCCATAACAAACTGTAACAATCCCAGTCAACCTTATCGTAGGCTTTCTCAAGATCAATTTTCAGTGCCATGAGCCCCTTCTTACCTCTCCTTGCACGTTTGATTGCGTGAAAAGCTTCATTTGCGAGAATAATGTTATCGTGGATCGATTGGCCCTGCACAAAAGCTGACTGAGACTCAGGGATGATATCCGGGAGAAGAGTCTTTAATCTCGTGGATAGGATTTTGGTGATGTCTTTGAGAGAGAAGTTACAAAGGCTAATCGGCCTAAAGTGTGACACTTCAGTTGGGTTTGTATTTTTCGGGATTAAAACAATGTTTGTCTTGTTAAGTCCCGCACACATGTCTTCATCCCTGAAAAAAGATGAAACCATCCCGATAAGATCATTCTTCACCATTTCCCAATAAGTTTGATAGAAACACCCCGAAAAGCCATCGGGACCAGGAGCTTTTGTAGCACCCATATTGAAAACCGTCTTTTTTATCTCTTCTCCAGTAACTTATTTCCTCATATTGTTGTTCATTTCCTCGGTGACTACTCTTGGTATATAGTCTCTGAGGCGATGGAAATCCACTGAAAGGTCTCTAGAGAACACCTTCTGAAAATGATGTTGAAGAAAATATGCTATGTGTTCAGCATCCTCCAGCCAGATTCCACCTTCCCCTTTTAATTTGACAATGGCATTGGCTCTACGATGCTAAATGGTCGTGGCATGAAAAAATTTGGTATTTAAGTCCCCCCATTTCAACCAATTAACCATGGACCTTTGATGTCAGTACCTTTCCTCGCTTTTCCCCTCAGCATCTAGATCCTTTTTCAGCTTTCTATATTCTTCTAACTCCGACTCTAAAAGCTTCATACCTTGTAGATGCTTGATCAGGGTTGTCAACCTTTGTTTCTTCTCGTTCTTCTGTTTCGTCTTATCCTTGTTCCATTTAACATGGACCGATCTGGTGTTGTGAATCTTCCTTCCAAATCTAGAGACCACTCTTTCCCCAGGTGATATATTTCATCCCTCCGACACTGTCTGGGAGCATTCTTCATCCAACAACCATTTTGATTCGAATTTGAAATCTTTTTATATTTCCTAGTGAAGCCCTTGATAAATAAAACAATAGGAACATGATCTGAGGCGACATCAAGTTCCATGATACCTAGAGCTTTTGGAAAGCTCATACTCTACTCGGCAGAGTACATGATACGATCGAGCTTTTCGAGAATAGAGTTCTCTCCGCTTCTCTGATTGAACCAGGTATAGTGACCACCCTTAATGGGCAATTCAATCAGGCCCGCTGAATTAACTAAATTGTTTAGAGTTCTTGCCTTCTCTGGATTCACCGGGTTTCCACCTATCTTCTCATCTTGCCTGAGAACCATAATTGAATCCCCTATAATGAGCCACTTAACATTGGTGGAATTCCTAAGATTTGCAAGACTCTCCTAGAACGCTTGCCTTTCCTCTTTGTGCGAGGGACCATAAATGAAGGTTCCAAACCACTCATTTCCATTCTGAAAAACCACATTTGTGTCGATAAAATTCTTAGAATGATTGAGAACAAAGATAGTTGCATTTTCATTCCACCACAGAGCAAGCCTGCCCGCTAAACCATTGGGTTCCACATAAAATGAGAAGCTTAGTTTCATCTTCATCATGATTTTCTCCAGATATCTCTTCTTTTATTTCGTTTCACCGAGGAAGATGATTTTCGGCTTATGTTTATTAACGGCGTTGATGAGAGCTCTAACCGTTTCACGGTTTCCCAGCCCCAGTACATTTCATGCAAGAATGTTCATACCTTGGGATAGATATTAACCATATCGGTAGAATTGTACATCCCTCCCAAGATGTTGAGTTGTGTGGGGCTCGATTCGTTCAACCGATACGGCTCACCAAGTGGTGGAGAGGTGGATTTTTAGGTGGAAGGGTTGTGGAAGCTAAAATGATAATAGACACAATGACTTATAGTGGTTCAACCTTCTAACCAAGGTCTACATCCACTACCTTAGCTCCCCACTAAGGATTTCCAATCAATCCATTATTGATTGGTCCTCTTTTCTAGGCTTAGGAGGTAACCCTTATACACAATCAAGCTTTCTACCGAAAGCCTTCAATGAAACCCTCTCTTACAAAAAGAAACAATAAGCAAACTTAAATCCCTCTAATAGGTATTTGTTTGCACAATTTAGCACTCACCCAAAACCTAAAACACTTGAGCAAATTTGACAATTTTGGCTCACTAGTGTTTGTCTATACAATAAATGACAATTTAAGCTCTAAGACAAACTTTGATCATTTGTTGTTTGACAATATGAGCATTAGCCTTTACTTGATGCTTGAAGGTCCCTTTTATACTCCTTGGTGAGTTTATAGTCGTTGCTAGCCGTTAGGATTAAACTGGAGCCGTTGAAGACTTTAATTCCCACTATAAATGCAGTTCTGCAGCTCCCCGTTTCGAAACGCTCGAACCCGTTTCGAAACACCCTTTAAGTAGAAAGAGCCGTTGCAGTCTGACAAGGCACCCGTTTCGGAACCCCCTGGCCATTTCGGAACACGTATCGAAACGCCTAGACCCGTATCGAAACGCCCTGCATTTAAATGTTAGTTGGGAAATAGTCGTTGGGGTTTATGACCGTTGTGGTCGATGCTACGTGGGCGTATCGAAACGGCATAACCCGTTTGGAAACGCTGGGCAAAATCCTCATCCTGGGAAAGCCCGTTTCGATAATCGTATCGAAACATTTTTGCTACTGGAATCCCCTGTTTCGAAACACCTTAGGGCGTTTCGAAACCCCTGGACGGTTTTGTGAAGTTTGGCTTTGAAAAACATGTAAAACCCTTTTAAAAACTTCCCTAAACATAATTTCAAGTTGTTTGGACTTTAGAAATGTTTTAAATACTTTTTAAATCAGTCCAAAACATTTTTCAATTATTATATCAAAACATTAGTTCTACACAAGAACTGAAGTTCAGCCGCTAAACGGAGGAGTAATGAAGACCAAGGAAACCAAATTCACTACAACCTGATTTACCCAGAGCAATACAACCACAATGCTTGACAACATAAACAACACACTGAGCGCAAACAGAAAACTAAATCCAGAAAACAGAATCGATAATCCAGAAACCAGTAAACTAAAACAATTGTAAGACCGTCTAGCAGAAGAAAACTGAAAAGTTTCAGGGACCAGCTCAGACGATAGAGTAACAAAGCAAACAAATAAGTCGAAGCAAATCGATCATATCAACACGTACAAAATTGGACTAATCCAAACAAAAACTATGACAACCAATCAACTCAAAATGAAACAACAGATTCAATTCAACAAATCAAAGAGACCATAAGAGACCTGATATCTATGTAGATGGACTGACATCATAAACGGAAAAGAAATGACGGAGTCACCAGGCAGCGGGGAACGGCGAATGGGGAAGGGAAAAAGAAAGAGGGGGAGATCGCCCAGGGGAATAGAGAAAAAGAAAAACAAAGGCGCAAGGAAGGAACTTGGAAGATACCCCGACGGCCGGCGGTGACAAAAAATCCCCGCCGAAGAGGATCGACGACTAAAACTGGTCCGACAATCAAAAGCACGGATAAACGCCTTCCCTTTCTCCATATCCTTAGCTCATACGAAGAAGCCACCGGTCACCGTCATCTCCTAGAGTTCCGGCGCTCTGATGGTCAGCTGACGAGGACGACCGCACTTGAACCAACAACCACACAACAACGTTGGCACAGAAGATCAAAATCAGTCGACCGAGGTTCGGGATGCTTAGGTTAGGAGAGAAATTAGGGGCGCGTTAGGGCTTATACTTTTCGTTCAGTTGAACAACATATGAATTTGGGAGTGAGAAGTTTTGTAAATCCCCATTTTATTAAATTGATAGAGTTTGGACCAAATTGATAGAAATGTATAAGCCACGTCATTATCTCTGTTTGTTTTTAACGGTCAGGTACCAAAACAGAACTAAAACGTAACATTAAGTACTATTTTGCCAAAATAAATAAATGAGATACTAAAATAAGAACGCTGGACTATGTAAGATACTAAATATGTAGTTATCCTTAACATTTATTACCAAACATATACAGCAACATACGGTGTATTTACCAAAATAAAATAGATTTAGAGTTGGGTATTGTTAACTCGGCGACGGCCCACTCAGAGATGGTAATTTTGTGAATTTAACACGATGTAAGGGTCGTTTTCCAGAATCCCTTGATATAAATTAGCAACGCTTCTAGGGTTTCCAGGTATTCCACCGCTGAGATCAATCAGTAGCAGCCGCAACCATGGTTCTCAAGTACGTTCTTCATATCTTCTCTCTTTTTTTGTTTGTTTGTTAAAATCACCTGTTTTTGATCTTATCTTGAAATGGCGTTTCTTCCCATTTTAGTTTATTTCAGCATGAATGGAATATGGAGCTATCATCTGTTTTCAAAATAGAAAATATATAAGTTTTAAGTGTTCATTTTCTTGTTATCCATAAAATTTTGCAAATCTGATTTGTTTAATTTGCGGCATGCATTTTATTCTGCTCATTTCCTAGTGTTGGCGAAAATTGCATAAAGAATTATGTGATGCACATGATAGTTTTTTGAAATCGTTAATGATGTGATTGTCTGAGCGAATGGTTATGGCCATCTCATAAGAGGCAGACAGTTTGAATTTCCTTTGGGAAATTGATTTAATCTCTTGTGCTGAGCTGAAAGTTGGTAGAATTTCTAGACCTTGCACTTGACTGTGTTATGTTGGTGTGTTAGGACGGAGCTTTGCCGGTTTAGTGGTTCCAAGATTTACCCAGGGAGAGGCATCAGATTTGTCCGTTCTGATTCTCAGGTAAATTCCCGTCCAATTTTGATATCTGATTTCTTAATTGAAGTGGTTGATATTATGCTGATCTACTGGCAATAAACTGTAATTTTCATCAATATTTAGGTCTTCCTCTTTTCCAATTCTAAATGCAAAAGGTACTTCCACAACCGTCTGAAGCCCTCCAAACTTACATGGACAGCCATGTATAGGAAGCAACACAAGAAGGTGAGTGTTGGCATTGTTAACGCAATCTTCTTGTTTAATTTCGAAATCCAACATAAGAATGCTCAAGTCAGCAAAATCATGTTATTTGGAAATTGGCTTCTATTACTGAATATTTAATGTTAGGCTTCTCATTTTGTCTTGTGAAAGTTTTTCCAGATCAAGTGTTTAACATGATGGGACTGAAATGACTATTTTCTATATTTTTGTTCTTCTCATGTCTATTCTCATATTTGTTTGGTACTGAATTCATATATATTTAGGACATTGCCCAAGAGGCGGTGAAGAAGAGGAGACGCACCACAAAGAAGCCTTACTCCAGATCCATTGTGGGTGCCACCTTGGAGGTCATCCAGAAGAAGAGGAGCGAGAAACCCGAAGTTCGTGATGCCGCCAGGGAAGCTGCTCTCCGGTGTGTGCCTTTTTCTTTTCACATATAAGTTTGTTGTTGCTGATTTTGACATGTAATAGGTTGTGTATTTTATGGATATTTTTTTGTTTCAGAGAAATCAAGGAAAGAATCAAGAAAACGAAGGACGAAAAGAAGGCAAAAAAAGCAGAAGTGGCAGCAAAGCAACAGAAAACGCAGGGCAAGGGTAACATTCCAAAGGGCGGTGCATCGAAAGGTCCCAAGCTCGGTGGTGGCGGCGGAAAGCGATGAGCTTGTGAGGTTGTCATCTGTTCTTACCTAGCCAGCTAAATAGGTAGTATGTTAATTTTAGATGGCATTCGTATGGATTGAATGGCCACGTTGGCCATATCTTTTTTGCTTTTACTTGTTTCTCATATACATTGAGCTCTCTATTGCATTTGGTGATTAAGTGATTTTATGGATTTTGAATTTGTTTTTCAACCTGCACACTCCGGCTTAGACTGAAGTTATTTGTTTATGATTAAAGTTCTTTCATTTCTACTAGATCACAAGCGATTTGGTGTTGTTGCTTCTCTTTTGTTGCCTAAAATAAGACTTATTTTCGGAAAAAAATCCTTTAGGGCTTTAAATGTGTTGAATTTGACCAACATATTATAATCATATTTTTGTTCAATATTGTACTTAAATAAATCATATTTGGTATTTATACTTTTAACATTATATGTCCAAGACTTTGATCATACTTTGAAGATGTCCAATTAATATTGATGTTATACATGGTTGATGGAGTGATAGTTATGTCGGATATTTTATAATTTATTTTTGATATGAAGAAAGCTCATTCATTAAGATCGTTCATACAAAGCAAGGCGAGAACAAACAGTGCATACAAAGAAAGATGAGGAGTTTTCAGAGAAAATATCCTTTTTGAAGTAATGTAGTAGCAACTCCTCAAGGAGCAAGGGACCACTTTGATCAGATAATTCTTTTCGTGAAAATTCAAAGGTTTGAGACGAGCTTCCTTTTCTAAAAGCAATCTTCGAATATGGGTTTGAGGGAGAGGATTCGAACGAATACGAGCCAGAGCCACCAACGGAACATCATCAAACCCCAACGTCTGTAAGGAGATGTGCACTAGAGCTTGAAACAACCAATGGGAAAGAGGAGCTTAGGAGGTGGTCGGTGGGTTTGGGTAACCAAAAGGGGGGAACAACCAATTGGATATTTTATAAATTATAGTTATTACAGCATCACATTGACATTCTATCAATGAACATAACTATATTACATATTTAAAAATACAATCTTTTATATTGAATATTCTGTCAAGGCACAGTCGAGCTTGAGTATCATTAACCTCGATTCAAACTTGAAATGTTTAGGGTTATGCTTGATTCGGCTCGAAAGCTCGCAAGTTTAAAATTATTAAGTTCGAGCTCAAGCTCAATTGAAGTTCGAGCTCGACTCAAAAGCTCACGAGCTCAAAGTTATCAAACTCGAAACAAAAATTGGAGCTCGAACTAAACCTTAATTTTATTACCCTTATTCCCAAAACCCCATAAGCCACTATTAACCTAATCCTAAATCTCAAACTAGTCTCTAAACCCTAAATTAACCTTAAACTTAAAATTAAATTATAATTAATATAATATATTTTGAGTAGCTTGTGAGTTTTTCGAGTTGAGTATCGAGCTCGTCTCAGCTCGTTAAGAACTTGGATTGAGCTCGAGTCGAGTCTAATCGAATCGAACTTTGACCGAGCTTTGATCGAGTCAAACTCGAGTAGCTCGTGATCTGTTTCGTTTCATTTACTGCCCTACAAGGCACTCATATTTACTATGACCAAAGCCGACCCTAGGGCAGGTCGAACCGGTCAACCGCCCAGGCCCTATTTTTTTTCTTCTAAACTTTACTACTTAAAAATTATAATAGAAAAGGCCCCAAATTTAATTATAATATTAGATTGCGGCCTCCACTCTGTGCCATAAATAACAAGTAAACAAAATAATAATTTGGTTATAATATTAGATAGAGGTCTCTCTTTGTTTTTAAATTTTTACTACTTAAATAGTTATAGTTTAATTTTTTAATAGTTAGTATTATGGGTTCAATTTTTTTCAATACTTGTTATTTGGGGCCGAAATTTTTTCAATACTTTTTATTAGAGGCTCAATTTCCCCTAATATTTGTTATTATGAGCTTTTTCTTAAAATTCTTTTTTTAATATTTGTTATTAGAGGTCTATTTTGTTCTTCAACATTTGTTATTTGAGGCCCAAATTTTCTTGATATTTATATTAGGGACATACTCTTCAAATTTATTTTTTAAATACTTATTATTTGGGGTCCAATTTTTTCAACTTGTTACTAGAGACTCAATTTTCTCAATATTTGTTATTATGAGCTACTCTTAAAATTCATTTTTTCAATATTTGTTATTAAGGGACCAATTTTTTTAATATATGTTATTTGATGCCTAATTTTTCTGATATTTATTCTTAGGGACCTTATCTTAAAATTGACTTTTATCAATACTTGTTATTTAAGCTCCAATACTTGTTATTTAGGGTCTAATTTTTTAATGCTTGTTATTATAAACTTATTTCCCCAACAAATTTGTAAATGTTCAGTGCTCGACTCAAAATTATAGGGTTTCTATGAAGGGTTCCTTTTTGCATGATCTATTAATATTCGGATTGTTTGGAGGTCGTTCGTTTGATCCAAAACGTTGGGCACGATCACTTTGTGTTCCCCTTGTTTGTCATATTCGCGATCTTATTCGTCGCGTTTGAGAATTCCAGCTAGTTCATGTGTTGAGAAAAAGGTAATAAGCTTGCTGATGGAATGTCTAAGATGCCGAAGATGGATGATCTCTTATGTCACAGGTTTTTGGAGCCTCCGGTTGAGGTGATTCCCTTACTATATGACGATGGCATTAATGTCCAAGCTTGATCTTTACGAGCTATTAGTTTTTATAATTATTATCATGTGTGCTCTTTTCCTTCGACTAATTTTAGAAAGTTTTCAATGAAACACATGATAATAATTCTTTCATTCATCAAAAAAGACAGGTTTAAAATATTTAAAATGTGTTTACATCAAACTCAGGGAAAATGAAAAGAGAATGCAAAATGAAAATTTAATTACAGTTAGTTTTCATTTTTAATGAATAAAATAATGAGTGAACTACACTATTCATCACTCAAATTTCTTCTCACTCCTATTTTGGTTACTAAAGTGTAAAATTTTTTTAATTTAATAATTCAACTTTTAAATTGTTTCTATTTTTTCACTCTTGAATGACATGGCTTTTTATCACGAGATAGGAGAAATTGTTAGAACCAAATTATAATATATATAAAATCTAAACTCCAAGATCTATCATGTCAAATCATCAAGAATAATAAACTGAATGCGGAAGCGTACCTGAATTCATAATCTTGATGTGGAAATCCTAAAATTTTGGTATTGATCTTCCAAGAAGATAGGTTATCTCTTGAAGTAAAACTCTCTGACGGGGAAGGAGAGAAAAACAAGTTAACCTATTTCTTGGGGACCACTACCTCTTTATATAGTTGATTTATTAAATCAACTATTAAATATTTATAACTCTGCCCCTCATTGAATTATAAATATATCTTATGGTATCTACACTTTTATTTCCATGACATTTTAATACCTATGACACGCTTAACTTAATTGGTCACTTTATTTTGTGTCATACTTTATAATAGCAACATACATTTTTACATATGTGCCCACAATTGAGGATTTTAATCCAACAATCTCCCACTTGGGCAACATATGTTTCCTGATAAATGTACAACCTTATGAGCTCAAAATTTTTGCTATTATATAATAGGTATTCTATAACAATCTCGTCCATCAACTATATCCACATAGGATCAAAGCGGTCTTCGCCATATCAATCATGACTGGACCCATCAATGGTCACGTATACAAACATAATCAAATGACATAGATCAATCATGGATGTGTAGCATGGAAAATTACATGAAATGTGAACCGAACATGTCTATTTCCAACTAGTCCTCCTAAACCTTAGTGAGATCAACTTTACTGAATTCAGAGTGTACATAAACCAAAAGAACTTTATTTCTGCAGAAAATAATCTTAAATAACTTTAAACTGAAGTAACTAAAATTGTGTCTAAACCGAATGAGCATTATTTCAAAATTACAAACTCCCACTAAAACTGAATATCCTTAAATAACATTACACCCACATGAGTAGTGTGCTCATGAAAGACCTAGGGTGACAGTTTCTTAATATGCGCGCAATTATGGAGTTTGTACCAACATGCTCTATAGACACACAACCACTCTAAATTATCTTTAACAACTAGGAACTTAATATTTATGTGCTTTAAATTTGAAGTGTTCCTATTGTTTATAGAATAAATGAATGCATATTTATTGTCACAAAATAACTGAAGTGGTCTTTCTATTCAATCTATAAGTAGCAGTTCATGTGACAGAATTCTTTTGCATCAATATTCAAATAGAATCGAAGTCTGTAAACCTGATGATCTCTAACTTACCAGAACTCCGACATGTGAGCAAGTAATTTTTTTTGTTCTCTAAAGATATCTCATAACCCCATTGGCTGCTATCCAATGGTCCATAATATGATTCCTCAAATATCTGTCTAACATTCTAACAATGTACACAATTTCCAAATGCATACATACTTAAGCATAAATTAGATTCTCAATAGCTTTTGTATAGAGAATCTTTTGAATTTTCTAAATTTCAAGGTTACTTTTAGGGCATTGAGTAAGATAATACTTATATTCTTTAGCAATATGAGTGTCACTTGGTTTACTCCCACTGAACTTGTAGTATATACAAGTGTCAACCAAATTTATCTCAAAACCGAATGAGATAATCAACATGAAATTTATAATTTTATTAATAAGAGTCTTACATAAGCTCATAGATAGATTTCTTTAATTTACATATCATTGACATTGTATCATAAGACACAACTCTATGATTGTACCATATAAATAGTTTTTTTTCAATGTCGTCATTGAAAAAAAACAAGGTTAACATCTATCTAATGTAGCTTAAGACTAAAACAAGCAACAAGTGAAATAATTATCTTGAAAGAGTCTTTCAATAAAAACTTGAGAGAAAGTCTCTACAAAATCAATGTCTTCTTTTAGAGTATATCCTTTAGATACATGACGTGCTTTATACTTATCCACATTACCATTTCTATCCCTATTGGTTTTAAATATCCATTTACAACCAATTGGTTTGCACCTTAAGGTAATGAGACAAGTTCCTAAACTTTATTGTATTGCACAAAATTATACTCTTCTTGAATGACATCAATCCACTTTTGAAAGTTAGAACTTTTATGGTCTGATAAAAAAATGATTGAACATTTTCTATCATTCCATTCTTACCTTATTTTCTTGAAGAAATACAATATAATAATCTGGAATAGTATTTCATCTTCCTCTCGTGGACCTCTTTAATGACACTTGCTTTTTTTAAGGTTGTTGAGTTTGTTCTTCTGAAACAATTACCTTATCTTGAATGGGAGTTGTTTAACATTGTTTTGTTGAGGTACTTGATTCACTTCTTGACTAATGATAGTTTGAAAACCTAAACATTTTCAAAAGTGATAGTAGGAATTAAATTATAATTCAATTCCCCCTCAATAACAATGTATCTAACCTTATTTCTCCCTCCAAACTCAACATCCTAAAAAAGTTATAAATCTCTCCTTAAAGTAATTTTAATTGTGGGATTATAAAATTTACAGCCCATGGATCACTCAAAATAACCGAAGTAGTTGCTCGCTTTTAAAGTTTAATTTCTTTACATGTGTCCTAACTTATACAAAAGAATCAACACTGAAAAATTTATTGTCGTTTCTTTTGTCTAGAACCATTAGCAACTTTATTTAAATATTTTCTTTATTGCCCTTATTCTTAAAGACACTAACTAAATGAGCACTAACAAAATAATTATTTTTACACTTATAATGCTTCAACCTTTCTTCCTCTTGAACACGATGAGAAATGAACCCAAATAGAGTATATTTCTCCCTTTGACAGTTGTAACTTGAATTGATTAAATTGTATAGGAAGCAGTATCAAAACCATAAGAACAAACAATTGTTAGAAAGTTCGATCTTATGTGCCTTAAATTTTGAAGCAATATAAAGAATTTTTATAATCTATTCTCTCACATTTCCTTGACCCTTATACTTCATAGACATCAAAGAAAGCATAAGTGATGTCATCTTAACCTTAATGTTTTGGGTAAAACATTTCTTAATTTCGTCAAGGAAACCCTTAGTTGAATAATCTCTTTAGATTTGTGCTCCTAAATACATCTAGAATGTTGTGTTTTATGATCATTAGACTCATGCGATTCGAACGATCTCACATCTCAAAATACTTTTTATGGGTGCTTACCGCGGTGAGAGGTGCAAGTTGTTCATTCCTTAGTGTAAAGTCTATGTTCATACATCAAAATACTATATGTAAGTGTCTTTTCTATTTCTTGAAATTAGTTTCACTAAACATGAGTGTAGAATGTATTTAACAGATATCGTGACAACAAAAATAAATTACCTAAATATAGAACAAAAATAAGTAAATAAAATAGAAACAAGCTCACATAAATATTCATAAGTAAACAAATAAATTCAAAATAATGGCTAATTTCCCTCAAGATACCAAGCACAACATTAATATCAAGTCTTTGGACAGTAATATTAACTGTAAGCGGTACTCTTGTTGTAGCAATCAAACATTGACAATAAACTATGTCAAACAATAGGTTAATCTTTGGACTAACGTATTGTCACATAAAATACCTTATAATTGTCACACATTGATCGCCACAGTTGTCGTTGTAATTCTGCCAAATATTAACTTTCCTTTGGGCCAATTAATAAACACATGAATTACAAAAACCCATAATTATCTTAATATTTTAAATAAACTAATCTACACAAAAGCGGTCACTTTGGTGACATTATGTTTCAATTAATCCATTAAAATATTAGACATCTGAAGCCATAATATAAATTTAATTGTTTCAAAATGTTTGTCTTAATTTTATCTTTCAATCAAATTAAAAGATAACCAAAATAATAATAAATTTGAATAAAAGTAAAAATCATATCAAGATATCGGGCACTCCATTAATATATCATCTTTGGACACAACATTAACTTGCAAGTGATATCTTGGTACAGTAATCAAACATTGATAATAAGAACATGTCAAACAGAAATCTTCCTTTGGGCCGATTTATTGCTCACATATAAAACTGAATAATTATCACATGTTTATTACCACAGTTGCACATGTAATAATGTTGGTTATTAACCTTCCTTTGGGCCGATTAATACTAACATAATCCGACTTACATGCACAAAACTTTCTATATTTTAAAATAAAATAATTTTCACAATAGAGGTCACTTTGGTGACTTAATGCTTCAATTAATTTATCTCTAAATATATAACATAAATATACCGATATTCAAATTTAAAATTTTGTAACAGTCAAAACTGATATTTCTGATAACACTTAAGTTTCCGAAATAACCCAAAATAAGGTTGTCTGAATGGGGCTATCAGAAATCGAAAAACCTAACTCTTTGACTATTTCTTAAAAAAAATATCTTAAACCTTAAACATGCATTTACCAAGATCAAAGTCGAATTCAAAACAATCGATCTTTAACTAAAAGTCAAAATCAAAAGTATCACCTAAATGAATAATTCATATAATGATCAAAAGTATCACCTAATGATCACATGAAACTTTAATATATCCATAATAACCTAATAACCAAAATTAAAATTTTTGATCAAATTGATTCAAATAAAAAATTCATAAGATTAATGGCATTGCGACAAATAACAATATACCCAAAATGAATCCAAAGTCAAAACCGAAGTCATGCAATTTAATGCCCTAAGATATTTATAAAACTTTAACACATTGTACATCATAATTAATTGAATACTAAACATGATTCAACAAAATTCAATCATAATTTATTAGACATAAACTGAATATAGAGCTTCGAGAGCTAACCTGATTATAAAGTTTCCAAGTCACGCTAAATTTACCACGACAAAGCTCAAGTCAACTTTATTTTTCTTTTAATTACTAACGATCAAAACTAAATCTTTGATCAAACCAAATTTAAATATATATTTTAAGTGGTATATATTTCATAACAGTAAACCAAAGATGAAGGGCAAATCCATATTTTAAAAAGAGTTCCTTAACTAAAAACACGGTATACAATGCATATATCCATGAGAATTAAAAACCCTAAATTCAATTTAAATTAAAAAATGTGAGATAAGGGTTATTGCAAAGGTTGCCGCAAAGTAAACAGAAGCATGCAAACAAAAATTTCCAATTGCCAATTAACAACGACCAGCGAAAAAAAAACTTAATTTTCAATTGCAGATTTAATTACGCAATTGAAGAATATCTATACAAAGGCAAAACACATATCACCATAAATACACAACTCACGGATTTCAAATTCGAAAATAACGATGGAAGATTAATAACCCATAAAACAAAAAATTATCTCAAAGATTCAACATGACGAGGCTCTGATGCCACTTGTTAGAACCAAATTATAATAGATATAAAATCTAAACTCCAAGATCTATCATGTCAAATCATCAAGAATAATAAACTGAATGCGGAAGCGTACCTGAATTCATAATCTTGATGTGGAAATCCTAAAATTTTGGTATTGATCTTCCAAGAAGATAGGTTATCTCTTGAAGTAAAACTCTCTGACGGGAAAGGAGAGAAAAACAAGTTAACCTATTTCTTGGGGACCACTACCTCTTTATATAGTTGATTTATTAAATCAACTATTAAATATTTATAACTCTGCCCCTCATTAAATTATAAATATATCTTATGGTATCTACACTTTTATTTCCATGACATTTTAATACCTATGACACGCTTAACTTAATTGGTCACTTTATTTTGTGTCATACTTTATAGTAGCAACATACATTTTTACATATGTGCCCACAATTGAGGATTTTAATCCAACAGAAATGTCTATCACCATCTTCTTAGTTGAGAGTGAGTTATGAGAAAAAGCAAATGAAGAATAGAAACGACTTTTGTTGCTGTTCAAACTTTACTATGTTGCATAATATAATATAACCTAAAAAGAATCTGTTGGGATGATCAATCAATGGAATATGGCCAAGATGGGGTGAATTGGCAATTTAAAAAATTGTGGAAACAAATTGGAAAGATAGAAAAATGAGACACAAGAGATTTATAGTGGTCCGACATTTTAACAAGGTTTACATCCACTACCTTAGCTTCCCACTAATGATTTTCTCAAATTCACTATGAATTTCTTCCCTTTTTCTAGGCTCAAGAGCAAACCTTTAGACACTCAAAACTCCTACCCCAAAGCTTTGAAAAAACTCTCTTTTATAAGAAGAAAGATAGCAAACTGAAAAATTCTCTCAAAGGTAGAATGTTCACTCAAACCCCAAAACTTAAATCAAAAGATTACAATTAAGCTCTGTCATGTGGGTTACAAGATTTGACTTTAAAAGGCTCAAAGATTGTTAGATATATACTTGAATGCCTTAGACTCGATGAATAATTTTTGTTATAGCTTTGAAGACTTGATTACATACCCCTCATTGATTTCCAACCGTTTGGGTAGCTGAGATCATAAATATAGTCGTTGGACTTCATTTTCCTGCAATAAATGCATTTTGTTAGCATTGGGCATCGATACACGAGCTTGGGTATCAGTACCTTCTATAAGAAGAAAGTGCCATTGTACAAAGGGGTATCGATATGCAAGAAGTCGTATCGATACGAGGAGCTCAATTTACAAAGGTGTACCAGTGCAGCCCGTACCGTATCGGTACCGGCTATGCTCACTAGAATTTGAGAAAGTTGTAAACGAAAAATTGTATCGATACGCTTAAGAGGGTATCAGTACGCTATAACCGATTTTCAATGTTTGTGATTTCAATAAACTAACAAGGCAACGATCGAATCGAATATTAAATGCAAAATATTTAAAAAATCTAAACACCCTGTATCGGTAAGCATAAAGTCGTATCGATACTCAAAGGCCATTTGGTTCCCAGGTATGAATGGCGTATCGATACGGCTATACGCGTATCGGTACCTTATAACCATTAAGTATAAAAAAGAATTCTAGTAGCTAAAATTGTATTGATACAACCAAGGGTGTATCGATAATCCTAGACTAAAATTGGCTATTTGAGTACAAAAGCACTTAGAAAATATTTGGGGTTTTAGTTTTTTACTTAGAAACAATTTGAAGTTCGAATCCTTGTCATTTTGTGAGCCCTTTTGGGTACTTAAAAATTTATCCAATTTTACAAATTGGTTCTTCAAATTTCTTGTTATATCAAAATCAAATATAGTTTTACAATCTCCCGCTTTTTGATATAACAAAATCAAAGTAAATTTTTAAGTCTTTTGAAAAACACTCCCCCTTTGTTTAAGGCTAAAAGGTAGTTTATTTTGAAAACCTTTTGAAAATTTAATCTCAATTTTTCCTATTTCTGTTAGATCAAAATCAATAGGGCAAAATATATGCAAGATATAAAGCATTAAATAACTCCAAACATAATTAAACACAATAAATATTATTAAATTCAAAGTAACATAAAATCCAACTTAAATCCTAAAAATAAAATCCAAAAAGCATAAAGTCATAAGGAAATAAATAAAAATAAAGGTGCATAAACTCAAATCCTAATATGATATGAGATGCAAGAGCCTAAGGAGCATCTCCATTGTCTTTATCCTCATCTTCATCGCCCATGCTATCATCACCAAGAGAGTGACCACGCCATTCACCATGAAACATGGTAAGGGTCATGTCCATCGAAGCTTGAAGGTTCTCAATGGAAGTCACTCATGCATCCAAAGAATTGAAACAAGCATCAAGAGTATCAAATCTTGTGTTCATCTCGGTGAAGCGAGTGTCCATGGTAGGAAACTTCCCATCAAGATAGGCCATGAGAGCATCAAGGAAAGGTTGAGCAACCGGAGCTTCCGAAACAACCGAAGGATTCACCACGGGTTCAGGTTGAGCATCACCGGGAAGATCCGCAATTTTAATCCATTCTCCATTGTAGTAGGTGAACTTTGCTTGATGGAGAGAATGATCATCAATAGGGCCGGTGAGAGGTGAACCAAGATCATAAGTACAATCGATCCCTAGCTTGTGGAACATGTAACTCAAGGCGGTGCCATAGGTGAACGATGTAACAAGAGAGGTGTGACGGTTTTGAACAAGAAAGACAAGCTCGACAAATATAATTTGGGCTAGGTTAGGACGCTTACCCTCACGAAAATAATATAGCCAAAAGTCCTTAACTTGGCGAACAGTAGACCACTTACCACCTGATGGCTGAAACCACCAAGTGATGAGGAGGTGAAGGAAACATTCATGAGCATCAAGCACGAAGACGGATCCACTATAGAGGCGATGATAGGAAGGTTCATCATCTAGACCCACATCATCCATATCCAAAAGATCGACTATTTTAGTAGAATCAAGTAAAAATTTTAACCCATAAGGAAAATTCTAAAGCTACGACCTCAATTTTCTCTCGGCTATAAACACGCCAGGCATTGATGTAGAAAGAAATGATAAAATTTTTATAAAGAATGCCAGGTATACTTAAAAAAGACATGAACTTCCATTCTCTCATTAAATCAAGATATCGAAAGTGAAATTCATCAGAAGTCATAAAAGGTAAAGAAACCACTCGCTCACGACGGATTTAAAAATTTTGATATTGTTTAAAACGATCCATGGCGCGAGGATATTGAGGCTCGTTAAAATATAGGTTAAGTTTGGTTTAGTACCATTATTTTCGGGGTTGGTTTTGATAGGATTGGGATTGAAAGAACTAGAAGCCAACACCCTTCTTGCTCTTTTCTTAGGACCAATGATAAAATCTTGAAAATTTCAAAGCACAAAAACAATGTATGCATAAACATCACATTCAATCCAATGATCAAGGTAAGGTGAAAAGCTATATTGTATAGTTTAAAAATCATATACAAGTATAGAAAAATTGTGGTGAAAAGAAAATTGAAAAACAGTGAAGTAAAAATATATGAGTATAATTTTATATTCGAATAAAAAAATTAGTTTTAAAAAAGTTTTTGTAAAATTTTGAAACCAATGTTATATACACACTGAATATATAAATATGAAAGAAATCGAAAAAAATAATGAAAATAGAGTTTATACCTTGAGTATGGATGATGGATAAATGAAGAGATGGAATGCACTAAGCTTGATGAATTTTGCTTGGGTTTGGTGTTGAAAACAAAAGCCCCCAAAGAGTTTTGATGATTTTTGATGAAAAACAAAGGGATTTGAGGGGGTTTTATAGATAGGGTCGACTAGGGTTTTGAGAGAAAAATGTAGAGTTTGAATTAAATTAGGGAAAAAACCATTTAATAACCTATTTAAAGCTCTAGCAGCTATGCATATCGGTACGGTTTTTAGTCGTACGAATCCCTAATCCATACCGGTACATGTTCACCTATACCAAAATGTTGCCCCTGATACCCGTATCGATACTCTATAACTCGTATTGATACCCCTTGACCAAATTGACAGATTTGGCTGCAAGGGACCCAAAATTTCGAACTTAATCAAATTGATATGCATGTATATGATATGATATCATCATGAATGGGCAAAAAATGATACATACCCCCTAGCAATATAAATAGATGCATATAGGAGAAAAATGACATATATGTATTTACCTTTACAGAACCTTCGAGGGCTCGGCCGGAGTCAGAGTCATGTTTCCGAGGAGAGGAAGCAGCGGCGAAGTCGTGGTCGTTCGCAAGGCTGCACATGATATCACTCTTGCATTGCTTCCTCTTGTCACGAGCTCGCAAAAAGACCATTGAATAGTTGGTGGCTCCTTTCTCGTCCCACCCTCCGAACCGAGGAATGGACATCCCTTCATTGTTTTGTGTCGGATGAGACATGGTGGTGATAGCGGCGGCGACGGTAAACTATAGGAGATCGATTGATTAAGAGGCTAATTACTCAATTGATTGTTGTTTTTTTTTTCAAATTAATAGGTGTTTTATGTTGTTGTATGAGAAATAAAGGTGGGGTTTGTTTGTTTGTTTTTTCAACAAGGCAACCAAGTTAGGTTATGTAAACTATTTAATAAAACATATTCGGTTCCAAACTGCATGGTAGCAAGTCTATAGTCTGTCAAAGGAGAAATTATATCATGGTCCCGTCACGTTATTTATGGTTAGAGTTTAGAGAATTTAGGGTAAAAATTAGAGTATGGTGTATTTTTTAAGGTACATGGAGTAGGTTTTATGATTTAAAATTTAAGGTTATGGCTTAGAATTTAATTTTGTAATATTTTTTAATGTTAAAGTATAAGTATGGACACCGAAAAGGGACATAAGATTTTTATCCGTATGGTAGCAAGTATATAGTCTGTCAAAAGGCTTACAGCCTAAAAACCATTTTCAGTATTTGTCGATTTAGAACGGATTCAGATGAGGTTATATCAGCATGTTTCTTTTAGTAACTAGATGGTTTACATACAAAATACAATGCCCTATCCTAATGATCATATTTGCTTTGCTTTAACTTGCAGTCAAGCTGGTTGCTGTTGGTCATGCTTACCATAGTAGATGATCTTGTTTCGGTTGATACCCTCATAGAGGAGCACCTCACAGTGGAGCCGCGCAACGAATACATTCAGAGCTGCGACATCGTTGCATTCAACAAAATTTAGATGGCACGGTTTAGTTCCACAGCTGTTAAAGAGTGCCATTTTTGGCAATGTTATCAACGTTTCCCCCTTGCTTTCCCCTCTATGATATATATTTTTTGCTCTTGAGCTGTGCTTGCTACTGCTGCTGCTCTAGATTGAGCATGGATGAAAAAGGATTTAAAGTAATTTAAGGATGTTCCATGTTTTGATTTAGTTCTGGTTTATTGACATTGCGGAATTGCATAAGATGTTAACTATATGAAAATATTGAATTAATGACAAAGCCCATAATCTATTCGACAAAATGCTAGTTAATTAGTAATACTCTTTAGCAATATTTTTTTAATAGTCTAGTGATAATATGTGTATATATATTTTTAATTCTATGACAATGCACGTCTACTTTGTAGACAGAGTGATTTTAACCCGTATCTTTTAAAATGAATGTCATTTATTTTTTCTTTAACAATATTTGATCCTAGAAGAAAATGCGAATTCAAGTCACATAAAAGCGGCGTTAGCAGAAAATATGTAAATGTTAGAAATTTTTTATTGTATTATTTTATTAACTGTCATGTTAATTTCCCCCCTAAAAATATCGTTATCAAGGATTATTTGAATAACTTTTTTATAAAATTATGAAAATATTAATATGATGATTAATTAATTAAAATAGACATTAGGATAGCAAAAGAATCTCTGGAGAAGGAGAATTATTATGTTATAGATGCCATAAAACACTTCTGCACATCAATTTTACTCAGAAAAATCGAAGATCAAGACAAAAAAAAAAAAATTATACAAATTAAACAAACCTAAAAAGGAATTATAGTCAGAAGTTTAAATGTAGAAGACAGAAGAAATAACTCATTCTACATAAGGGATATTGAGATCAATACCCAACATCTTCTTAGGACGAGCTTCATCAGACAGATAAGCATCTTCAGGCAATGATCCAGGCAACATTGCTGTGGTGACAAGCAATTCTTGTTTGGTTTTTGGTTGCAGTTGCACAAACTCCACCTTGGATGGATCCTTGACCCGATGATAAGTTTTGTGACCACCGAGTGCCTGACCCGTTGTGAAGGTCTTCCCACATATCTCACATGGATGCAAACTGTTCATCACCTTAGCCTTCTTGTTCATTGATCTTCTTCCAATCCCGGACCTGGATTTGGACTTGTTGCAACCATGCTCCACCGCCCTCTCACTGTCAGCAACTCCCTCCGTTGAGGTGTCTCGATTGGCCATGCTGATCTCTTCAACCTTTCTCTTCTTCCTTGTTTCCATGTGGGGATGTGCAGGTCCGTAATAGACCCTCAGGGGCACTGCATCTCGAATTATATCGTCGTCGCTACTGGTTTCCTTCAACCAGTAGGGAATGTCTTTTTCCGGTTTGACGGTGGTCTTACTCTTAGCACTACTTAAAGAGTTGCTTTCTTGAGACATTGTAGGTTGTTTTCGAACACCATTGGAAACCGTTTCACGATGGATTCCCATATGCCGGATCAACAACTGAATCGATGAGAAACTTTCCTTGCAATTAAAACAACCGAAGCCACATTCTTCGTCTTCTTGGGGAGAAGGTTTTGTTTGAGTCTTGATGCGTCGGGTTTCAGTTTTTGACCTATCCCGATACTGACTATGGATCCGAAGATGGCCGTACAGGGCTTTGCTCGACACAAACCCTTTGCCGCAATACTTACAGAACCTACATCTTGAATCTTGAGGGGCACCACCGCCTCGCTTCACAACCTCAGTTTTGGGGGTGGTTTTGAAGTAGTTCCGAACGGAGAAAACAAAGGAAGCAGCGGCGGAATCGGAATCAGAATCAGACATCTCACACCGATCAGTTGGGTGAAGCTCCTCTTCTTCTTCACGATCATACATGACCAAAATAATAAAAGAAAAAAAACAAGATGAAAAATCAAACCAAACGGCAACACTACTGAGCTGACGATAAAAAGAAAAAAGACTCACTGTTTGTGTTGTGTGTAAACTCTCTCGCTCCCAACATATATATAGTGGTAGAAGAGAAATCCCTAGTAATGTATGACCAGGACTGGAATTTAAAGAAAACTTGACTAGCAAGTACCTATTAATTAGGTATAATCTAATCATTGCGAATGTATTTAATGACACTATCACTTGTTATTCCAAGCCTAGTTTTGGTAATTCAGAGAGATAGGAGAGAGAAAAGATCAATATAATGAGCTCGGCACAAATTACTACTTAATAATTAAATTTTATTCAAATTCTATAATAACATGTATAAATATTAAGATAAGTATAAATTTATTTTTAATTATTTAAAGAATTATAATTTGGAAAATTTTACAAATAATATTCATTCTTATGAGTAAAAATTATCTACCCAACTCCATTTATGCCTCATGTTAAAAAAACACTTAAAAAATAAATTAGTAATCCTAATCTTAAATTCTAAATCCTAAACCCTACACCTTACCCCCTAAAAAATACATCATATCCTAGATTCCCTATACCCTAACCACAAGCCCTAACCCTAAACCTCTAATTTTATTGTGGAGACATAAATGGAGGCATGATTAGGAGGTAGATGATTCCACTCCATTCTTATACGTATGTAATTTGTTCAGCAGGGGTAAAAATCTTCTGCCTCTAATCATTCCCCTTCTATAGCTCACACTAAAAATCACTTAAAAATTAAACTCTAAACCTTAACCCTAATTTTCACATCCTAAACCCTAAATCACACACACTAAAAAATACACCATACCCCTAATTCCCTAAACCCTAACCACAACACCTAACTTCCCTAAACCGTAACCACAACATCTAACCTTAAACTCTAAACTCTAAACCTACTATTTTAAAGCGGGTATAAAAAGAGGCATGATAAGATGTAGAAGATTTCCATCCGTTCAGCAGCTCTATCAGTCTGTCTACTTTACCATCAGTTTTGGTTATACTTATGGGAAGAGGGCTGCTGGAGAGAGGGAAGCCTATAAAAAATTGGCTAAGAACAAAGAAGGTGAAGTCTTTTTAGCAACCTATGCTATTTGGACTTAAAATGTGATTGTCATATATGCATATCGCCGATATATTCGTATCTTCATATATCAGAATATGTTAGATATAGGTGTTTTTAAAGAAAATGAAGAGTTGAAGTGACATAGATGGTGCATTACGGAATACTTGCAGGCAGAAAAATCGGTTGCCGTCGGTTACGACATTAAGAAACTACAGATCATGCTTAGTATAGTGGACGATCTTGTTTCGGTTGATGCCCTTATAGAGAAGCACCTCACGGTGGAGCCGCGCAATGAATACGTTTAGAGGCAGAGCTTTGTTCCACAGCAAGTAACTTTTAATTAAGTATTTTTAGACTTGATTAGCAAGCAATTTCTGGTTAAATATTATTTTAGAAGGGATAATATTCGATGTAATGTTGATACATAAGTGTCATATACTCAGTCGGTGAACAACATTATCATGAATTAACAAATCAAAATTAAAAAAAAACTTATTACAAAATATAAATAAATTCATTAAAACTTAAATAAAAATTTTAAAATTATTATTTTTCATCTCCTCCCTTTAATATTACAATAAAAAACTTACTGAATTAAATTGTGTATTTATTGGTCCAAATTCTCTGACAATTCAGGGGAGAATCTTGGACAAATGGGGCACGCCCCCCAAAATTATGAAAAAATTTAATTTTGTTCTTAAAATTTTTAAATATGTTAATTTGGCCCTTCAAGAATTTTAAAAATTTATATTAAGCTCTAAAATTTTGAATACTTTTAATTAAAACCCCTCTCAAATTTTTAATTTTTTAAAAATCTCTCAAAATTATTAAAAAATTTAGTCAAACCCTCATTTTTTTTATTTTTTGTTTAAACCTCTAATTTTTTAAAAAAAAATTAAATTGACCCCCTCAAATTTTTACTCCAACCACTGATTAAAATTATAGATTGCATTAATCGAAGTCATTGATATCTGTTTTGGATCTTAATTTAAAAGGTGTTACGTAAATTTTAATCTAATTAATCAGTTCATATATATACAAATGTAGTTCATACATAAAACCTTTCAAATAACAATATTGCTCACAGCTACATGCAGATGGGGAGATATGTAGATGGAACAACTTTGTGTGTGTACTTATTTGATCTTTAAGGTACTTTGATGGAACTATGCAAAGAAATCGAGCATCAATCACATAGTAGGTTCCGGAGATGCACCATCTATGAGCAACCTAGCTTGAAAATAATACAATGTCTCATGGCTTGAAACAACAATTGATGTAGGTCAAGAACTTGTTTTTCTTCTGCATGAATATTGCAACAGATGCGGATGTTTTAGCTAGGATTAAAACAAGGGTTTTATCTGTGAACTGAAAATGACATATATGTTATGTATTTACCTTGATAGAACCTTCGGGGTCTCGGCCGGAATCTGAGTTATGTTTCCGAGGAGAGGAAGCAGTAGCGAAGTCGTGGTCGTTCGCAAGGCTGCACATGATATCACTCTTGCATTGCTTCCTCTTGTCACGAGCTCGCAAGAAGACCATTGAATAGTCGGTGGCTCCTTTCTCGTCCCACCCTCCGAACCGAGGAATGGACATCCCTTCATTGTTCTGTGTCGGATAAGACATGGTGGTGATAGCGGCGACGACAGTAAAATATAGGAGATCGATTGATTAAGAGGCTAATTACTCAATTGATTGTTGTTGTTTTTTCAAATTAATAGGTGTTTTATGTTGTTGTATGAGATTGTTTTTTCCCAACAAGATAACCAAGTTAGGTTATATAAACTATTTAATAAAACATTTCCGGTTCCAAACTGTATGGTAGCAAGTATATAATATGTCAAATGAGAAATTATATCATGGGTTATTCCTGACACGTTATTTATGTGATCAACCAATAAAAATCACCCGTTTCATTATTTTTTTTCTATGTTATATTTTTACCGAGTGAAAAATTGTTTTCAAAATTGATTTATAATAAATATGAGTGAAGAAAGTTCACTTGGTAAAATTATGATATGAAAAAATAATAAAATAAATAATTTTTATTTGTTAGTCTCATAGATAACGTGGTGAAAATAATTCATGATATAATTTCTCTTGTCAAAGGCTTATAACCTAAAAACCATTTTCAGTATTTGCCGGTTTAGAACGGATTCAGATGAGGTTATGTCGACATGTTTCTTTTGGTTTAAACTATAGTACCCAACCAAAACTTTTAAAATAAAAAGTCAACCATTTATTACAATTAACAAATCATTAATAAATTACTCAAATAAATATTTAGGGTAAACTACATAAATGAGTACATATTATTGGAAAAGTCGCGATTTGACTATCTTACTTTTTTTCGAAGCAATTAAACTACCATACTATTAAATTGAGTGTAATGTGACCACCAGTCGTTAGAGGTTAATGGTAGGGTGACGTGGCAGTTAAAAAATTAAGGATATAATTACACATTTGGTCCTTACTATTTACACATTCTTTCAATTTAGTCCTAATTTTAAACTAATAAAATAAATTAATTAAGTTGTGAAATTTCAATTTAGAGAGGCCCATTTACACATTCTTTCAATTTAGTCCTAATTTTAAACTAATAAAATAAATTAATTAAGTGGTGAAATTTCAATTTGGAGAGGGCCGCTTAGAGAATTGGAAGACAAGTCCAGGACGTGAAGCTTGGTAAGGTTGTAAATTTCTATTGGAATAGGACCGGAGAAATTTTTTCTCCTGAAAAAAAAAAAGCATTGAAACTGTACTCAACCTTCCTATTTCTGCAGTGATGAGGAAGAAGATGAGTTTGAATGGTAACAAACAATAAGACATATAATACAATTAGTGATTTATAGCACAAACATGTACTTGGTGTAGTGGTTAAGGCGTTGCCTTTATCCCTACTTCACCCAGGTTTGATTAATTAATTTATTTTATTAGTTTAAAATTAGGACTAAATTGAAAGAATGTGTAAATAGTAAGGACCAACTGTGTAATTATACCATTAATTTTTTAACTGCCATGTCACCCTACTATTAACCTCTAACGCCTGGTGGTCACATTGCACCCAATTTAATAATATGGTGGTTTAATTGCTTAGAAAAAAAGTAAGGTGGTCAAATCACAACTTTTTCAATAGTATGGTGGTCATTTATGCAGTTTACCCAAATATTTACAGCCTAATGACCATATATTTATATTAACTAACATAAATCCTAAAATAAACATATAAGATACATATTATTATTATTATTATTATTATTATTATTATTATTATTAAATAGAAGATACATATTATTTTTAAAAAATTTAATTGTGTGACATAATATAAATAAAATAGATATATGTTAATGTGAGGTTATAATTTCATAAACTTCACCGTAAGTGTACGATATAATTACCCAAAATCTTTTTAGCCACACCTATGTTACTTGAACTCAAAATGTGATTGTCGAATATGTATATATCTCCGATATATTTGTCTCTCCATGAATGCATCAAAATATGTTAGATATAGGTGTTTTAAAGAAAATGAAGAGTTGAAGTCAAATAGATGGTGCATTACGGAATACTTACAGGCAGCAAAACTGGTTGCTGTCGGTTACGACATTAAGAAACTACAGATCATACTTAATACTATATTAGTGGACGATCTCGATACCCTTATAAAGGAGCACCTCACGCTGGAGCCGCACAATGAATAAAATTCAGAGTTTTGTTCTACAGCTGTTAAAGAGTCTGCCATTTTTGGCCATGTTATCAACCCCTTGCCCTTGCTTTCCCCTCTACAGTATATTTTCTTGGTTTTGAGCTGTGCTTGCCAGCATAGAAGAAAAAGAGTTCAAGTATTTAAGGATGTTCAATGTTCTTGATTTTGTTCAAGTTTGGTTTAGTCAGTGACATTGCAGATTGCATAAACTCTGTTTGACATTGCAGATTGGAAATCTGAGGGTGGTTTGGGATTAAAAGACCTTCATTGTTGGAATCAAACTTGCCTTTTTTTCTACTTATTAGGAACATTCTTGCTGGTAATGGATCCTTGTTCCTATGTCATTAGGGAGCTGATTTTTGGCATTTTGAATAGATAAGGTAGGGTTTGTAGCAGACTTTGCTTTTTTCTTGAATCTGGAAAGTATCCTACTTTAATGAATAGCAACAAGAACTTACGGTTAACATATAATGTAGAAACATGTTAAAACACGTACATACATGAAAGCCATTTATGTCCTTCACTGACATTGCAGATTGCACTAATGAAAGCCATTTATGTCTGTTTTGGATCTTAAATTAAAAGATGTGTAAGTTCTAACTTAACTAATCAGTTCATATATACAAATTTAGTTCATACATAAAACCTTTCAAATGACAATATTGCTCACATCTACAGGCAGATGGAGAGATATATAGATGGTACAACTTTGTGTTCTTTACTTGATCATTAAGGCACCATCTACAGGCAACTTAGCTTGAAAATAATATTGTCTCCAACTTAACAAGCATCATGGCTTGAAACAGCAGTTGATGTAGGTCAGAACTTCTTCTTCTTCTTCTTCTTCTTCTTCTTCTTCTTCTTCTTCTTCTTCTTCTTCTTCTTCTTCTTCTTCTTCTTCTTTAAGGTCTTGAGATTTTTGGCTTCCATGATAGCGGTCCTCTTTTGATCCCATGACTCGGGAAGAGAATATGTGATCTTCCAAACAAGCTTGTCCTCTTGAATGACTTCTCCATATCCATTAAGCCCATTGACAATGACAGAGAATCTATCGAACATCTTGGGGATGTCCTCATCCGGTTCCATCTTGAAATATTCATAGCTCAATTTGATGAGTCAAATCTTGGTCTCCTTTACATCGTTTGTGCCCTCGTATGTAGTATCAAGTTTGTCTCGTGAGTAAGGGGCCATCAGTGGCCGGAGTTGGTGACTGATGACGGTGGGTACGAAAGGAAGTGAACAACAATATTAGGGATTTAACAAAACATAGAGAAAATGAATTCTGAAACTTTTATTAATGAAAGAAATGGGTAAAACATGCTTAGTCCCTTATTGTTGGGTTTTATGGTGCTCGATTCCTTCAACCATTCTTGCTCGCCAAGTGGTGGAGAAGTGGAATTTTGGGTGTAAGAGGTGTGGAAGCTAAAAAGATTAAGGACACAATGATCTATAGTGGTTCAACCTTCTAACCAAGGTCTACATCCACTACCTTAGCTTCCCACTAAGGATTTCCAATCAATCCACTATTGATTCGTCCCCTTTTCTAGGCTTAGGAGGAAACCCTTACAAACCGATCAAGCTTTCTACCCAAAGCCTTGATCAAACCCTCTTTACAAGAGATAACAAATAAGCAAACTCAAATCCCTCTAATAGGTATTTGTTTGCACAATTTAGCTCTCACCCAAAACCTAAAACACTTGAGCAAATCTAACAACTTTGGCTCACTAGTGTTTGTCTATACAAAGAAATGAAAAATAGGCACTAAGACAATTTCTTGATCATTTTTTGTTGACAATTGAAGCATTAACCATTACTTGATGCTTGGAGGTCCCTTTTATACTCCTCTTTGAGTTTATAGCCGTTGGGGTTGAATTGGAGACTTTATTTCCCATCTTTAATGTTGTCCTGTAGCCTTCCATATCAATACGCATGGACCCGTATCGGTACGACCTTCATCAAAAACTAGTCGTTGGCTCTTGTAAGCCTAAGCGTATCGATACGCTTGAGGGCGTATCGATACGGTTTGACATTTAAAAGACCGTTGGGAAACTAGTCGTTGGGGTTGTTAAAATAGGGATCGATACGCTTACCAGGCGTATCAAAACGATCTCTCTCTGTATCAAAACGACAAAGCCTGTTTCGATACGGGTTTTGGCAGTAATCAAACCTGGGCAAAAAGGTATCGATACGGGTTACACCGTATCCGTACGGGCAACCTGGAAATTCAAGTTTGGCTATTTAAATCATGATAAATTTTGCCAAAAACCTTTCAAGATCCCTCAAACATAAATTCAAGTTGTTTTGACTTAAGGACAAGTTTTGAATTCTTTTCAAATTAGTCCAAAACATTTTTCAATTATTATATCAAAACATTATTTCTACAATCTCCCCCTTTTTGATATAATAAAAGCAACTTGCAAAATTGTTTGGGATTCTCCCCCTTTAAGTTTAAATATGTGAGTAAGAGATAAAAAAATTGAAATCAATTAAAGCTCCCCCTTATTCATTTGAAAATTCAAATTTTCAAACCATTTCTCCCCCTTTTTGTTATATCAAAAAGAATTCAAAAGACATCAAGTTCAAAATAACTTAGGAGGTTTGAAAAGATGACAAAAATTTAGAATTTTTGGTTTTAAAATGGCTCCCCCTTACTCAAAGCATCATTAAAATGTTAGTCCAACATATATGATCATCTAGTTGAAATTAAAAAATAAATCAATTAAAATAAAAAACAACTAGATTTTACCACACTTGAATCCGAGGGAGGATGTGAAGCCTTCTTTCTTCAAGTGTTCTTCCTTGTGTGCATGGAGCTCCCCCTCAATTTTTGACTTGTTGATCACTCTCCATCACACCTAGCAAAAGACAATCAAGTAATTTTTGGTATCCAAATTGCTTTGGATCCATATACGTTAGTAGCACAAAATTTAGTCCCCTTAGGAGTCCATTTTTCAATTTCATCCTTTTTAGTTGAAGTGGTTAGTCCTTTTGGGACCCAAACACTTTTAAAACGTTAACAATTTACAAATCTAGGGGCACTAGATTGTCTTACATAAAAGTTTGATTTTCTAAAATTATTTTTCTTTTCAAGCTCTTTGGAAATCAAATCCTTTTCTTCTTGAACTTTTTGAAGCAAATTTTGTAAATAAAAACATTTTTGTTTAAACTCTTCGAGTTTTGCTTCAAGTTCAAGTTTGGTTTTAGAAATCAAATCATTTTTAATTTTCAACTTTGAAATCATTTTATTGTTTTTCAAAATGTGATTTTTAAACTCTAAAACCAAATCATCATAGGCATCTTGTAATTCATTTAAAGAATATGAACATAAAGTAGATGAATTAGAAGTTACCCTTAAATCTTCTTCGATGGCCATAAGGTAAAAGTTGGCTTGTTCATTGTCGGTGGAGTCTTCATCACTCCAAGTAGCAACATATGCCTTCTTCTTATGGCTTGAAGTGCTTGCCCTCTTCTTTTTCATGGAATCTCATTCAAGCTCTCTCAAGGCTTTCTTCATGAACGGGGCACACTTCTTGAAGAGACGAACTATCTCTTCTTCATCATCCTCCTCTTCGCTTGAATCTACATGGTGGCACGTGGAGGATTTGAGAGCAATGGAATTAGTGTTGATGCCAAGCCCTTTGAGCTTCTTCTCCCCCATAGCTCTAATTTCTTCCCTCTTCTTCCCATCTTCCTTGTTTTTCTTCATTATTTGATAAGTGAGAAGTGATCCCATGAGTTCATCAAGCTTCAAGGTCTTTAAATTATTAGCTTCGATGATGGCGGTCCTCTTTGTGTCCCATGACTCAGAAAGGGAATAGATGAGCTTTCGGACAAGTTTCTCCTTCAGGATGGCTTCTCCATAACCTTTAAGACCATTGGTGACGATGGAGAACCTATCGAACATCTTCTCAATGTCCTCTTCCGGATCCATCTTGAAGTTCTCATACGCTAGGTTGAGAAGGTCGATCTTGGTCTCCTTTACTTCATCAGTTTCTTCGTATGTGACTTCAAGCTTGTCCCATACCTCCTTGGCAATCTCACAAGAAGACATCTTCTCATAGATGGTTGGGCCAAAAGCACAAAATAGGATGTGCAAGGCTTTACAATTAAGCTCCATCTTCTTGCGATCTCCGGCACTCCATTTCTCTTTGCTTCATTGAGGCACGAACGGACCATATTCTACTATGTCCCATAGCTTGTAGTCCCTTGACTTTATGAAGAACTTCATCTTTGTCTTCCAATGGACATAGTGAGTTCCGTCAAAGAAGGGCAGTTTGTCGATGGATTGCGCCATTGAGCCGGTTGATTGAAATGATGAACGAGCTTTCCGGATCTTCTCAATAGGATGTTAATCCTCTTCAATTGAGCCAAGCTCTGATATCAATTGTTGGGTTTTATGGTGCTCGATTCCTTCAACCGTTCTTGCTCGCCAAGTGGTAGAGAAGTGGAATTTTGAGTGTAAGAGGTGTGAAAGCTAAAAAGATTAAGGACACAATGATTTATAGTGGTTCAACCTTCTAACCAAGGTCTACATCCACTACCTTAGCTTTCCACTAAGGATTTCCAATCAATCCACTATCGATTCGTCCCCTTTTCCAGGCCTAGGAGGAAACCCTTACAAACCGATCAAGCTTTCTACCCAAAGCCTTGATCAGACCCTCTTTACTAGAGATAAAAAATAAGCAAACTCAAATCCCTCTAATAGGTATTTGTTTTCACAATTTAGCTCTCACCCAAAACCTAAAAAACTTGAGCAAATCTAACAATTTTGGCTCACTAGTGTTTGTCTATACAAAGAAATGACAAATAGGCACTAAGACAATTTCTTGATCATTTGTTGTTGACAATTGAAGCATTAACCATTACTTGATGCTTGGAGGTCTCTTTTATACTCCTCTTTGAGTTTGTAGCCGTTACTAGTCGTTGAGGTTGAATTGGAGCCGTTTGAGACTTTATTTCCCATCTTTAATGTTGTTCTGTAGCCTTCCGTATCGATACGCGTGGACCCGTATCGGTATGACCTTCATCAGAAACTAGCTGTTAGCTCTTATTAGCTTAAGCGTATCGATACGCTTGAGGGCGTATCGGTACGGTTTGACACTTAAAAGATCGTTGGGAAACTAGCCGTTGGGGTTGTTAAAATGGGGATCGGTACGCTTACCAGGCGTATCGAAACGATCCCTCTCCATATTGAAACATCAAAGCCTATTTTGATATGGGTTTTGGCAGTAACCAAACCTAGGCAAAAAGGTATCGATACGGGTTACATCGTCTCGGTACGGGCAACATGAAAATTCAAGTTTGTCTATTTAAATCATGAAAAACTTTGCCAAAAGCCTTTTAAGATCCATCAAACATAAATTCAAGTTGTTTGGACTTAAGGACAAGTTTTTATTTCTTTTCAAATTAGTCCAAAACACTTTTCAATTATTATATCAAAACATAATTTCTACACTTATCCTTATGTGGTTTATAAAGTAGCTAACTCAACAAACCTAACAACTTAATAACCAATTGACTAATTAACAAACTCAATATCAACTAATTACAATTAAAACATTCACCCTACTTTCTTTTCTTCTTACTTCTGCATCGAATTTTCTTGAAAAACTTGTCAAAAATGCAAGTATTTTACTTGCTTTCTTCTTCTTCTAACTCAATATCAATGAGCTAATTCAGTGAGCTGGTTCAGGGAATTGAGAGTTGGTCTTTTTTTCAACATTCTTCATCCTTTCTTACTTTCTTTCTTCTTCACCATGCACAAAACTATTTATCTTTGCTCGACCAAAACAAAACAAAATACAGGTGAGCTAGTACCCGAAGAAGAAAATCAGTTGTCTCCAAATTTATCTTTACTTGAACATCTGCTTAACAATGTACATCTGTTTTTTTTTCGTGTACTGGTAGAAAGAAGATTTCTTCGGCTTTCTTTCTTTCCTTCCTGCTTCGATGGTCCATCATACAATTTTCCATTCTTCATTTTCTTTATCCACACAACAACCTTTGAACTGTTGCAGGACTGAACATCACAACTCGATACAAATTTTAACCAACCTCCATCATTACTCAATGTATCACAAAATATAAATTGTTTCCAGTAGTAACCAATACAACAACTTCAACAATAACCAACTTGCAAAGTTTCAAGAAAAAATATTTTCCACCTTACTCAAACTCATATGCAACAATCAAACCTCCAACATTCAACAGCTCAACTCTTGAACAATAACCAAGAGTATGGACGGAAATATCACATGGTTCAAAACAAAACATGGAAAGTGGAAAGAGAGGAAGGAAGATAACCATCATTAACCAATAGCTACCAATAGCACTTTGTTCACCAAATTAGTTGACCAATCACTAGAATAATGCAACAATTGCCAAAGCAACTTATTAATTTCCAGATCTTATCGATGTTGTTCAACTGATTTTAAAACAAGGGAACTATGAACAGAAATGAAGTAAAATCAGTGGAAGTATTCCAACATACCAATCAACAACTCGAGAGTGAACCAAAAACATAGATGCTCCAATCTTGTTGAGAAAGAAAATAACTAATCAACAATCTAGAATCCAACACAAAATCAGCAGACACATCAAACACTTTCCAACTTATAGTATCAGGAGTTTCTCCTTGAACTAAACTCAAACATTGGATGTAATATAGGGCGATAGCCGAGAACATTCACATCTAACATCCAAATCAATGAAACACAAACCAAGACTTGAGCACTAACATTCATTGAAACAAAAGCACAAAAGAACATCACCTAGAAGAGGCGGTACGGTGGAATGATGAAAGACGGGAAATGAGCGAAGCACGTAAATGAGAAAAATCGAATCTGAAATAAAGTATCAACGAAGAATGAACCAAATATGTAACAAAGTGAAAACAACCGATGTAGCCAAACGAATGACGGTGCACCGATGCAGGACCATATGATCAAAAAATCATATCCGATTTAAAATGGCTTCAAGATTTGAGACTAAAAAAAACGAACAAAGAAGTGATAAGAGCAGCCGCAGGATCATTGGCGATTGACCAGAGATCTGATAAACCAGGTTTGAATGAACGATTGATCGACAAACCAGATCGAAGGCAATAATGCGAATCGAGGTGGTGGTGCAAACTTCACGAGATGATAGTAGAGTCAGAACAGCGTTGGCGTGACTAATTCGCGACTGAAGATACAATTCTATGACGGATTAAGCACTAACATGTGGTGGAGAAGGACAAAGAAAACAAATCGTTGCGAGAGAGAAAGATAATCAGTAAAAGCATCAGATGCAGATCAGAGTTGAAATCAGAGTGGTGGAGGGCATATTTGAAGAGCGACGAACAAGATCTTCGAATGAGCAACGAAAAAGGACGAGTTCAGGATCAGTAATGGCTCTGATACCATGTGAGAAAGGGGCCATCGGTGGCCGGAGTTGGTGACTGACGACGGTGGGTACGAAAGGAAGTGAACAACAATATTAGGGGTTTAACAAAATACAGAGAAAAGGAATTCTGAAACTTTTATTAATGAAAGAAATGGGTAAAACATGCTTAGTCCCTTATCCTTATGTGGTTTATATAGCAGCTAACTCAACAAACCTAACAACTTAATAACCAACTGACTAATTAACAAACTCAACATCAACTAATAACAATTCTAACATGTCTCATATCTCCTTTGCACTAGTGCAAGAAGACATCTTGGAATACTCATCTGGTCCAAGAGCGCAAAAGAGTATATGCATGGCTTTGTCGTTTACTTAAATCTTCCTCCGATCTTCATCGGTATACTCCTACCTTGCCTTGGGGAAGCACCATTCTTCTCCTTCCTTCATAGGAATAAATGGTCATTCTTCTACTACATCACGAAGGAGGTAGTCATTGAACTTGATGAAAAGCCTCGTCCTATTCTTCCAATAAGAATAGTTATCCCAATTGAAAACAGTTGGCTTGGTGATGGACTGTGACTTGTATAGATTGGTACCGGAAGTAGAGGTCATGGCTTGATCAAAGATTGATTGAATCACCTTAGGATCAACTCAATAGGGTATTAATCCATCTAATGAGTGTAGCTCTTATACTAATTGTTGGAATGATTAATCAATGAAATATGGTCAAGAGAGAGTGAATTGATAATTTAAAAAATTGTAGAAGCAAATTTTTGAAGAAAAATGAGACACAAGAGATTTATAGTGGTTCAACCTTCTAACAAGGTTTACATCCACTACCTTAGCTTCCCACTAAGAATTTTCCCAAATTCACTATGAACTTCTTCTCTTTTTCTAGGCTTAAGAGGAAACATTTACACACTTAAAGCTTCTACCCCCAAAGCTTTGAGAAAACTCTCTTTTACAAGAAGAAAGATAGCAAACTGAAAAATCCTCTCAAAGGTAGAATGTTTGCCCAATTACAAAGTTTACTCAAACCCCAAAACTTGAATCAAAAGATTACAATTAAGCTCTCTCAAGTGGGTTACAAGATTTGACTCTAAAAGGCTCAAATAGTGTTGGATATATGCTTGAATGCTTTAGACTTGATGAATAGTTGTTGGTGTAGCTTTGGAAATTTGATTATATATCCCTCATTGATTTCCAACCGTTTGGGTAGCTGAGATCATAAATATAGCCGTCGAACTTCATTTTTTCCTACAATAAATGCATTATGCCACTACTGGGTATCGATACATGAGCTTGGATATCGGTACTTGCTATAAGAAGAAAGAGTCATTGTACAAAGGGGTATCGATACGTAAGAAGCTGTATCGATACGAGGACCACAATTTGCAAAGGCGTACTGGTACGGTCTGTACCGTTTCGGTACCGATTTTGCTCATTAGAATCTGAGAAAGTTGTAAACAAAAAAATTGTATCGATACGCCTAAGAAGATATTGGTACGCTATAACCAATTTTTAAAGTTTATGATTCCAATAAACTGGTAAGGCAACGGCCGAATATTAAATGCAAAAAATTTACAAAATCTAAACACCCCATATTGGTACGCATAAAGTCGTACCGATACTCAAAGGCCATTTGGTTCCCATGTATGAATGGCGTATCGATACGGCTAAACGCGTATCAGTACTATATAGCCATTAAGTATAAAAGTGAATTCTAGTAGATAAAAACCGTATAGATACGACCAAGGGCGTACCGATACTCCTGGACCAAAATTGGCTATTTGAGTACAAAAACACTTAGAAAATATTTGGAGTTTTAGTTTTTGACTTAGAAATAATTTGAAGTTGGAATCCTTGTCATTTTGTGAGGTATTTTGAGTACTTAAAAATTTATCTAATTTTACAAATTGGCCCTTGAAATTTCTTGTTATATCAAAATCAAATATAGTTTTACAGAATCTCAACTTGAGGATTAAGTGGATAATTTTTGTGAAAACATGTAAAGATTGTGTGTGATATTTGGATTTTATTGCTTTAGAATTCCTATTGGATTTGTGTTCTTATTGTTATAGTTAGGGGTGTGTTAGTTTCGATTAATCCTTAAAATATTATTTTGGTTAATTGTCAAATTCAGACTATTCAATTCTCAATCTTTTATTGTACCAATTAAATCGGATAATTAATTGACTAGTTAACTGAAATATTTGATTCGAGTAATGGTTTTTTTACTTTACTTTTTAAAATATCATATGGTAAATTTAGTAATTGTTCAGTTATGATAAAAGTGTAAAAACAACTAGAAAGTAAAAAATTGAGAGTTCACACCTAGCAATCCTATTCAGAGTCAAAACCTCTTTAAAAATCACAAGGGGTATCAAAATCACTATACTATAAAATATTTTAATGCATAGATCTATAAATATTGTATATAACTAGTGATCATATCAGTTAATCGATATTGTTTAAAACTGTGAACCGTAATCGAATCGAAATAATTTATTTTAAAAAATATGTACCAAATCAATTTTTTTATTTGTAGAACCATGTCATTCGAGAGTGACCAAAATAGGAACAATTTGAAATTTGAGTAATTAAATTGAAAATTTGTAAAATTCATTAATCAAAATAGGAGTGAGAAGAAAGTTGAGTGATTGACGTTGTAGTTTACCCATTATTTTATTAAGCGGAAATAAAAACTAGCGTGCCACATCAACAATTTCTAACGAAAGGTAACGGGAGAGACCATACTAAAAACGAACTAAAATTTCGGTGACTATAAGCAAGCTTAAAAGTTCGGTGACTATAAGCAAGTTCAAAAGTTCGGTGACCAAAATGAAAGCGTCGTAAAAATTCGATGACCATTTATACAATTATCCTTTATATTTTTCTACACCGCTGTTAAACTGCATAATCGTAAATCATAAAAAAAAAAAAATTAAATGCACTCTAAATTCAATTTTAATGTTAAGTGAAAAGTAAAACTTATTTGTACTTTTTTTCTTAAGAAAAGTCAGGTTTCATAATTATGCGAAAGTAGTTGAAGCTCTTGATCCAAGACACTGCAGCCCTTTATCGTCTTCTTAACATTAACCCACGCGTGTTTAATGTTAATACCAATTCTCCAACAAAGTCCTTAGAAGCTGATTTAATAACTTGTTAAACTGGCTAATCCTAAACTGAATATTTTAAATCATAATTAACCCACCACCACTAAGCTAAATTAACTAAATCTAATGAAAGATCAAAGTTGATTAACTTGTCTATTAGGGATAACAAGGCAGTTGCACAGTACCCCAGTAAGGAGATGATACTGCTGGGTTATACTCCACATTGAAAACATAGTTGCATTCGCCCATCGGCTGCTCCGAGTTTGCTACTACCGTCGCCTTGTTAGATGTTCCAACCGAGGTGCTTTCACCGGAGATTTCAGTGGAGCCGACCTGGTTCCTTGTCGCCTGTTCGATTAGCATTCCTTTCAATTTCATGACCTGCAACATCAAGAGGTGAGTTTTATTGTTATACTTATATGAGGATTCAATGGTTCGAATATGCATGGAAACCTCATCTTGAAGCTTCTGTTTTTCCCTGGAGACAACATCGTAGTCGTGTTTAAGGGTGTCATACAACCGCTCAAGCTGCTTAGTTTTCCATCTCGCACGCCTGTTTTGGAACCAGACAGCGATTTGTCTTGGTTGGAGTCCAAGTTCCCTGGAAAGTCGCATCTTCCTGTCGGGGTCCAGCTTGATCTCTTCCTGGAAACTCCTCTCCAACGAGTCTAACTGATCACTCGACAATGGCTTCTTCTTCTGTTCATTCTTGTCCACCATGGCTGCCCCTGTTAGTACTCGGTGCTTCATCTCCATACCTTGGGGGAAAAAAGGAAACATAATACAGAAAAGTAAGCAAAGAAATAGACAGATATTTAAGTGCATGGGAATGGAATATACATGTTTGATGTTTGTTGATAATATTATACCAGGAAATTGATCACAGTCGTAGTTGTAAAGGAAGTTAAGAGAAGGTTGTGGTCGAGAAACAAAGGGTTTGAAGGTGCCATTCCAATCCATTCTTGAGTTGGTGTGTCCGCTTGGGCTTGGAATATAAGAGAAAGGCAAAGTGAGGTTAATGAAGCGTGGGAAAAGAGAGTTGGTAAAGATGCATGTTCTGTCTTCTGTGTTTAGGATTGACACAACAACAACAGCAACAGCAACAGAATGTGTGTAGGGGAAGGATTGTGTCTTCTACTTCACTTTAGGGGTGCAACAAAGTTTGATTTGTGAATTTAAAGGGAGGAAGAGAGCTGAGACTGTTGTCGGTTAATTACAACAAGTGAGAGACAAAGGAAATGCAAAATTGCAATCACAGGTCTCCATCTGGTCCCTGGAACCTTACTTTATATGCCTCACCCACCTAATGTAATTAGATTTTACTACCATTCGTTTTTCTACTGGGTTAGTAATCATTGTGTTAAATATTTTATATTTATATATAAAAATAGAAATCTCATACTTCTTTTGGTGTCCTATGTTAAAAAATATTAAAAAAATTATATTTTAAAATTTAACCCTGAATTTTACATTTTAGACCTTAAACCCTAAAAAACATGCCATGTCCCTAATTACCTAAACCCTAATTATAAACCCTAACTTCAAACTATAAACCCTAAATGCATTTTTTCAAGCGAGGACACCAAAAAAACATAATTAAGGGATAAACGATTTCCATCTCGTATAATACTGCAACGTTAGATAGATATTCCGTACGTTAACATTTTATATAACAAAGTTAGTAATTTTAGTTTACTATCTTATTGTTAAATATCAAGTAATTTTGGGTCAATAATCCCTTTTAAAAAATTATTAGGGAAAATGACTCCCAAAAAATATTATTTGGCAAAATGACCCCCAAACTTGCCACGTCGGTGAACCTCGCGTTATGTAGGAAGTGAGGTCTGATATCGCATTCTGCATAATGCGAGTTCAGTCTACGTGGCCTTGTTGTTTGTGTTAACGGTTTTTATAGAACCTCGCGTTTTGCAGAACGCGAGGTCCACGAGAATTTGAAAGGGCGGCTGAATATATCGCACAGACCTCGCGTTCTGCAAGACGTGAGTTCTGTGCAACTCTGGGTTGAAGAACTAGGGAAAACAAGTGTGGGTAGGCCTGTTCGAGCCCAATTTCGAGCGTGTCAATCGTATATTTTTAGCGAACATCGAGTTTGGGGTCGTAGTACTGGAAATTCTCTATCGTATGACACCAACATGGTTAATTTTCGTCCATTCTACAATGGTTTAAAATGGCTTCCAAAACCCTATGCTATCATCCTTTTTTGAACGAAGTTGTCTTTGAACAAATGTCGATTTTCGGTTTAGTAATCCCATAAAATTTATTCAAAACTGAAATTAAATAAACATTTTAAAGTTTAATTATAATAAATAAACAAAATTATAATACGACATTATAAAAAAAAATGTGTGGAATATAAATATTAAAAACATAAGTACAAATCAGTAAAAAAAAGACTAATGATGCCTATGTCCACCCGTTTCGCAGTCGGGTGGACGACGATCACGATCTGGATACCTCCGAGCATCGTGTGGTGGTCCCTGGTCCCCATCATCGTGACCATCGTGTGCGATATGCGGATCTGTGCTGGGCCCAGGCGGGGAGTAAAACAAGCTACCCACCGGCGTATGATCCACAATGCTAAAGTCATACTAAGATGCCAACGGTGGATAATCGATAAGCTGAAGGTCAGTCGTCGGCATATGGGGACGATAGGCATCGGAGGAGCCGAACTGGGGTGGAGGCATCACCTGCTGGAAACTCGATGGACCGCTATAAGTATGAAATGCTGCGCCAGAAGATGAGGCCCCTGCAGTGCCATGTCGTGGTCTCGGACCGCGCTGCCTCGACTGGCTCTGCCTCTGGCTCTGGGTCGCTCGACGGGTGCCGCGTGGGAGGTTTTGGGGAGGCTGGGGAAGCTCTTCCTCGCGCTCGACCTAAGTAAGGATATGCTGCATCCCATTGAGCGCATACCACTGGAGGTAATTGAAATCGACCGAATCGGCCCCTTCGATAATGGTTCAGAGAATGGGTGGGCGTTGGGCAAATCGATTAGCCCAAACCGCTATCCAGGCAGCGTGGTACCCGAACCAGTCAATCTCCGTCTTCCCCTGGCGCGTAAGATGGTGGAATCGGTCCATATTTTGTGGAACCAGGGGTGGAATATTTTGCACGAACCCGAACTGTCGGAGAACCCTATCCGTAGCATGCCACACGACAATTTCGTAGTTGAGCAGCGGCATTACGGAAATCCAGAGATCTTGGTCACGCAGAATTTCAGGTGGAGTAATCTGCTGAATATCCTCTAAAGTGTAGGGCCTTCACACGAACTAAAAAAATGAAAACATTTGTAACGGTTATATGAAATATTATTGGAAAAAGTAGTATGAAAAAATTCAAATTAATTTTCGAATTACCTGGTCGTGCTTCAAGTTATCGAAAACAATCCTGAATTGTTTTTGGGTCTTCGGCAGTCCGTTGTGGGTTAGTGTTTCGCTCCACCTATAAATAATGAAAAAAATTCGTTAAATAAAATAATTTAAAAATAGAAAAAATATAGTAGATTACGTAGTACCTCCGTAGAAGCGGAAATAACATAGCGGTGGGCTGTCTAAGCTGTGGTCTTAAAATAGGCATCCGAAACCAAACCCAAGACTGTAGGAGTAAACAACATCCTCCAATCGATGATCTTGATGCGTCAACGTTTTTGCAGAGCTCTCTGTAAAGAAACGCCAAGACAGCTGATCCCCAAGATTTTCCTCTAGACTCATCTAAATTTGTAAGATGACGAAGCCACATCACGTGCACCTTTGTGCGAGATTTGTCTGGCATTAATATCTTGCCGATAATGCGCAAGATATGGGCACGCGCAAACCGCTGTGAAAATAAAGGTTTAATAAAGACATCCTAATTTAAAAAAAAATTGTAAGTTCATCCTAAATTTAATAAAGGCATCCTAATTTGCAAATAAATATTTGTAACTTCATCCTAAATATTTAATAAAGGCATCCTAAATATTTAATAAAGACATCCTAATTTTCAAGTAAGTATTTGTAACTTCATCCTAAATTTATTAAAAGCATCCTAAATATTTAATAAAGACATCCTAAATATTTCATAAAGCATCCTAATGTTGAAATAAATATTTGTAATTTCATCATAAATTTAATAAAAGCATCCTAAATATTTAATAAAGGCATCCTAATTTTTAAATAAATGAAATATAATAAAAATATATAAAATAGTGAAAAATCGAAAAAATACCTGAAGTGTAACTTCATCCGCATTGGGGGGAGGGGTTCCAAATTCAGCCTCCAAATATGATAATTCGATTTTTCCACCGTCCCACACTTCCTCAGGGGGCATCACGCCCATTTCTTCAGCAAATACAGTTGGCCAATGGCCCAACGCTACACCCGTAATAACGTTGTCGTCTGTAGGCAACCCCAGATGGTAGGCAACATCCTCCGACGTGATTGTTGCCTCGCCAATCGGAAGATGAAACGTGTGCGTCTCGGGCCTCCACCGTTCTATCAGCGCGCTGATCAACGATGGGTTTAGCTTCACCCCCTATATACCGTGCTATGTGGCCAAAACCGGCGCGCTCAATCCACGCCATAACAACATCAACTGGTGGGTTGTGGATACGGTTAAGGTAACATTGTAAATTACGTTCGTATCCCTTCAAAAAAAATAGTTAGTAAAATAAAAAAATTAAAAATTAATAGGAAAAAGTAATACCGCTGGATTTGTTTTCCAATATTGATTGCAGTGATTCGCCTCGTTGCGTAGTAAGCTTTCCATTATATCGAATGAAAGATAAGAATTGCCGATAATTTGTTGTAAAAAAGCTAAAGAACTCGCGTTCTGTGGTTGATATGGGGGTAGGGCCACCAATTTATAGAAGATCTCGTGCCCTCTGGGAAGCGATGTAAATGAACCTCGCGTTCTGTAGAACGCGATATCCATATACCTCGCATTCCATAGGACGCGAGGTTCATTGAAAAGACGCGTCACGGAACAGATGTGTGAACTGAACAGTCAGAAGTGGCCTCGCGTCTTGTAGAACGCGAGTTTCCAAAGACCTTGCATTCTACAGGACGCGAGGTCGTGGGGTTTTTTAAAAGATGACTTCCCAGGCGGGAAAGTCATTTAATAAGTATATTAAATATAATTTTTTTTATTATTATATATTTAATTACAAATAATAATAATAATAATAATAATAATAATAATAATAATAATAATAATAATAATAATAACAATAATCATAAAACTAATAATAATAAAAAGCAGAATAAAAATATTATTACTAATAATAGTAAATATATAATAATAATAATAATAATAATAATAATAATAATAATAATAATAATAATAATTGTATTTAAATATATAATAATAATAATAATAATAATAATAATAATAATAATAATAATAATAATAATAATAATAATAATAATAATAATAATACACGATATGTTGTCATTAGTAACTACAAATAACGACATAGCGCAATATTTGGGAAATTAGTTTGAAAAAAATTTCCCAAATACGCGCTATGTTGCCATTAGTAGCAGCGATTGAAAATTTTTAGACATGATTTCTGTGGGTGCTCCTTGCCTCCCCAAGAGTTTGCTATTTATAGAAGGAGGTGAATCTGCTGACGTGGCAAACTCGCGTTCTGTAGGATGCGAGGTCCTATAAACCTCGCGTTGTACAGAACGCGAGGTCATTTAGATGTTGATATATATATATATATATATATATATATATATATATATATATGCACGACGATGGATTTTCGTAACCAGTGAAGTTTTTCTCAGTTGAATATGAGTTCGTGTCATGCTGCGTTTTTTGTAGTTGAATTTTTTTTGTATTTTTTGTTCCTTTATGATAGTTGGAGTTCACTTAAATATTTGTGTTCCGCGGGGTACATACCCCCACATGATACGTTCATTGAATAATATTTACCGACATATCACAATATTCAGGAGGTTGTGGGCGGCTGCGTCCCTTTCAATGGAAGCTTCTGTAGCCGCCGTCGAGAGGATCCTCGGCTACAATTTTGAAACGAAACGACTTTTAGGAAGTGTCTAGAAAGTTTCCAGTAAAACGTTCGAGGCACTTCTTGGGGACTCATTCTAAAGTACGCAGCTTGCCCGCACAATCTGCAAAAAAGTCCAGAGTTAAAGAAGCGAGGGCGGATTCAGATCGACCATACTGCCGAGGCAACCCTACTTTTCAGATGCGGCCGGTGCCGATTACATTTGCTAATGTGGATCAAAGCTGCTACCATTTCAGAAGAAATCTGATTATCACGCTTTGCTTCTTTCACTCGGGACCTCCGATCACATTTGCCCACCGACATATCGTAATATTCAGGAGCTTGTGAGCGGCTGCCATTTACTGCCAAGTAGTGCCTTGAGAGTTTCCAGTAAAACTTTTGAGGCACTTCTTGAGGGCTCTTTTCTTAAATTCGAAGCTTGCCCGCACAATCTGCAAAAAGTCCGGAGTTAAAGAAGTGATGACAAAGACCAGACCTTTGCTTTCTTTTCCAAGCAGATCTCCAATCACATTTTCCCACCGGACTTTTTGCATATATTGTTTCAACTTTTGTAGATATTTTATCGAGTTGTCTCAATTTACTTATTAAAGAATACATGTTGAAAGTTGAAAGTTTTGTTAAATGAAATGCGAATTAAAGTTTTCATTCGAGTTAAATTTACTTATGTTGTGTTTTTCCTTTACTATAAATACCCACGAATTCCACCATCATTTACTATAAATATCGAACAATTCCACCATCATTTCGAATCAACGATAATATAGAAAATGTCACTTATGTTGGGAGCTAGCGTTAAATGACTTACGAACATCTCCAATCGTCTGAAATATTCAAACATGTTTTCAATTATTCAAACATAACACGTGTATACAGTAGGACTATTATTAACTCTGAGAAAAGGGACCTCGCGTTTTATAGAACGCGAGGTCTCAAGGAACTCGCGTTATATAGAACGCAAGTTCACTTTGGTTCTGTGGATCTCCCTTCATTCAGAACGCGAGTTTGATCTATATATTTGCATGCGGATGGATTTTCGTAACCAGTGAAAGTTTTTCATGATTTCGTGTTTTGCTGGGATTTTGAAGTTGTAATTTTTTTGTATTTTCTCTTCGTTCATGGAGTTTCCAGTAAAACTTTTCTAGAGCCTCTTGAGGAATATTTTGTGAAATCTGCTGCTTCCCCTAACCATCTAGGAGACTCTTGGTGATTCCTTTCTGAAGTACAGGGTCAAAGAAGCAAGGGCGGATTCAGATCGACCATAGTGAAAGAAGTCGGTACGAATTATATTTCTCCACCTGGACTTTTTGCATATACTGTTTCGAATTTTTTTAAATATTGTATCCAGTTGTCTCAAATTACTTATTAAAGAATACTTGTTGAAAGTTGAAAGTTTTGTTAAATGAAATGCGAAATAAAGTTTTGATTCGAGTTAAATTTACTTATGTGGTGTTTTTCAGACAACATTTTATTTTCTCGATACTTATTTTGAATCAACAATCACCAGCAAAATGTCACTGAAAGATTTAATACAGTTGACAGCAAGCGAGGTTAGTAAACACACCGAGAAACAAATTTCTTCCTTGGAATGTCGAATCCCAACACCGTCAGCAAGCGAAACGCACTACGTTATGAAGCTTACGAACGAAACAAACGTTCGTAACATGTATGACCGGCTCAATTCCGTTGGAGCTAAATACGTCGATTTAAATGTTAAGTTTGATGAGGTCAACTCCGACGAAGGTAGTACGTCTGCACCCGAAAAACCTGCTCCGAACAATGAACACGCACCGTCTTTACCGGATGTTGATGCGGCTGCCGACGAGCTGTAGCTTTTTATGCACAAGCGTAGACAAAGAAAACAACAGCTGGTCGAAGAACTAAACCTAAGTTCAGACGTGTCCACTGACTACGATGATTTGGATTAACCATAAATTTCTGAAATTATCGTCCAATTATGTTATATGACGTCTTTTTTCATCTTTTATTAATGTTCAAGGGACCCCGCGTTATGTAGAACTGCTACTATTCAATTACATTACTAGACTACAATTGTCTCAATTATTCAAACAGAAAACGAGTACATAGTACGAATTTTATTAATTCTGACGGAATCTTTGTCTCAATATATATAAAGAGACCTCGCGTTATGTAGCACTTGTAGTATTTAATTACATTACCAGACTACAATTTTCTCAATTATTCAAACATGTTCTCAATTACACAAATAGACAATGAGTACACAGTACGATTATTATAACTTCTAACGGAATATCTGCGACAAAGTAATTAAAGGGACCTCGCATTATATAGAACGCGATATTCAAAAGAACTCGCGTTCTGTAGAACGTGAGGTCCTGCTTATCGCGTTATGTAGAACGCGATGTTCGTAAAGCTGCCTCCCGGTACCATTATTTCCCTTACACACCCGGATTCTCCGGGATTTCAAGTGGCAATAATAACCCATAATTGTCTCCTTATATGAAGCAGAACCATAAAACGTAAATATATGTTTGAATTGCCAAAACAATTTCTCAAAATTTTCAAGTATTAAAAATTCACAAGTCTTTGACAAAATATTCAAATGGCGAGACGAGGCGTTAGTACTCTAGTTTACTACGATGGGCAGATATTCAACGATCCCGAACTCGGCGTCGTTTTTCACTTGAAGATCTAGTAACGCTAAAGATTCCGAGGAGATTATCGTTCAAGAAGTTGGTAAAGGAATTGGAGACAAATGTCCTTCATTTCGAAAACCACCGTTTGTCCGACGTGAAGTATCGGGTGCCAACATCTATAGCTCCTTTAAGGTACTCTGTATGCCAAATTGCGGAAACTGCTGATGTGGAGATAATGCTGGAAACCCACATCGACTATTCATTGGGGGCTCGAGCTGTATGCATCGTTCTCGGAGTCTAATCCAGTTATCGAAATACCACGCTAGGGCTGGGCGAATTTTGACTTCGATCCGAATGCCAACGTTGATAGCCCGACCGCAAGTCTACGACATGATTTTAACCTACTGTGCCAAGACAACGAGTTTGGTGCATCGTCATCTGCCGTGCCAAGGCAGTCGTGCATAGCTAGTATCAGATTCGACCTGAACCAACCCCAAAACGATGAATTCGATGCACCAACAAATGCATCGTACAATCAATACAATCCTTATAGTTTTTGGGGGGAGGGAACGTCGTCTACTTACGTTACGCACGACCATGAAGCATCATATGGCCGACACTCAATGTATGTCCCTGGCACCGACTACGGTCAGCCATCTATGGGGAGACATTCTTCTTTTGGAGGTGAGGGAGCGTCGTCTTCTTACGCTATGCATGACCATGATTCCTCATATGGACGACACTCAACGTATGTCCCTAGCACGGAGTACGTTCAACCATCTATGGGGAGACATTCTTCTTATGGTGATCTTGATTTTGGTCTTGGAAATGCGGTTCGTGAGCAATCTCGTGAGAGGTCTCTCGATCGTCGACCCCCATCCTCGTCTCCAAGGGTAGTGATCGACGAAGCTCTACTATTCCAGCTCCCGGAGGATGCTTCTGACGAAGAACCGATTAGAGAACACGAGCCCGACAGAGACGAGCTGGGGCCATTCTATGATGAACCAGAAGACTTGATAGTTCCACCGAAAGACGATACCGTTCCACCACCAGATTTCGACGAACAGCCGACTGCCACCAACTTTCCTGTAGACGCAACACCAATTTCTATGTTCCAGCCACCATCCCACTTCACAACGGTTGATATGGATGCAATGGACATCCCTGATTTTTCGCATGATGACACAATAGACATCAGAGTCAACCATGCTGATGGTGAACTGAGAATTGGTATGATGTTCTTGACAAAAGATATTGCGGTGGCGGCAGTTAAGTAGTACAACCTTCGTCAGAATGTTGAGACGATAGTGGATAAAACCCAAGCTAGATACTACAAGGCTCACTGCATCCAAAAGGATCAAGGCTGTAAATGGAAAATCCGTCTATCACAATTGAAGAGGGCAGGTGACCGTTGGAAAATAACAAAACTTGAGGGGCCCCATACATGCACCGTTACTAGCCTCAGCCAGGATCACAAGAACCTTGATGCAAAGTACCTCGCCGACATCTTTTCGACACTGGTGAAAACAAATCCCACAGTGTCGGTCCCCACATGTCAGGCTGCAGCTCATGCTGTTACCGGCTACCGTCCTGAATATTACAAAGCATGGTATGCAAGGAAGCGGGCCAAACAGGAAATGTATGGCCGATGGGAGGAATCTTACAAAGAGTTGCGCCCGTGGCTTAATCTCCTGCAGAAACACATCCCCAGAATGGTTGTCAAACTTGATACGGTTCTGGCATACGGAAATGATCGTGTCATCCGAGGTGTTTGTCAATTCCACCGATTATTTTAGACTTTCCCCCAGTGTATCAACGCATTCAAGCACTGCAAACCGATGGTCCAAATCGACGGCACATGGTTGTACGGAAGATATACACAAACCCTACTTCTAGCTATTGCACAGGACGGCAATCGAAAATGCGTTCCTGTTGCATTCGCAATTGTCCAGAAGGAGGATTTGGAGTCTTGGAAGTTCTTCCTTCGGAACCTACAAAAATATGTCCTTGATCCTGTAATACGATCAAGGGATGGAGGGGTATGTGTTATTTCTTACAGAGGCACAGTGCTGTTGTGGGCGATAGACCGTTTGGGTGACTATTGGAAGCCTCCATACATTCACCACCGTTTTTGCTTTCGGCACATAGCCGCAAACTACCTGCAACAATTTAAGAACTGTGATGAACGTCAAATGGTGCTCGATATGGGTACGTCCTTTATGTCATTTTCATTTACTATATTACTTGTTACTCGCTTTCATTTACGACCTTTTTGCATGTGTTTTTCGCCCATAACTATTCAACTGTCATCCCGTAGGCAACTCGCACTACAAACAAGAGGTGGATGACCTGCTCGAGGAACTAAGAGCGAGAAACAAACATGGCGCAGAATACCTTGAAAAAATCCCAAGGGAAAAATGGCTTCGATCGTATGACGAGGGTAAACGTTATGGTCACATGACAACGAACTTGGCTGAGGCAGTGAACTCATCACTGAAGGGAGTGCGGCAGTTGCCTATCACTTTCATTGTCAAAGCGACCTATTATCGTTTGGCTACCCTTTTTGCAACCTTGGGAAGGCAAGCAACTGAGTACATGGCAGGTGGACACAAAGTCCATCCGGATTTCCACACAAAACTGCATACTCAATTGGGCCAATCAAGACAGATGACTGCAACTCTCTTCTCGCGAGAAGGACACTAGTTTCGTGTTGCAGAATTTTCCAGGCGGTTGGAAGGCATTCAACACAACGCGTACGAGGTAAATCTGAGGGAAAGAACCTGCGAGTGCGGAATTTTCCAAACATTCAAATACCCGTGTGCACACGCCATTGCTGCTTGCACTAACCAACAGATACAATACATGCATCTGGTTGATCCGGTATACTTACTCGAAATAGTGTTTAAGGTTTACGAAAAAGAGTTTCCTCCAATCGGAAATGAGGTTGATCCGAATGCCGTGGGCACTGAACCGACCATACACCCAGATCCAGCACTACTAAGAGCCAAAGGACGTCCACGGTCTACAAGAATACACTGTGCCAAGGATATGGTCGAACATCGAGAAAAAACCGGACAAAGGAAGCATTGTAGTGTATGTAAAAATCCTGGACACACGACTCCTAAGTGTCCTAATCGCTCAGCCCCTTGTCTTAATTAATTATTTGTAATTTGTATATGCGAGTTCGCCCATGACAATCAAATCAATAAAGTCAGTTTACTTCGATTTATACAGTAGGTCATCTTATATTTTCAATCATTCAAAAAAATATGTTATGATAGCATTTTCGAAGCGACTTTAACTAAGTGTATAATGGACGGAAATTGACCGTGTTGGTGTCATACGATAGAGAATTTCCAGTACTACGACCCCAAACTCGATGTTCGCTAAAAATATACGATTGACACGCCCGGAATTGGGCTCGAACAGGCCTACCCACACTTGTTTTCCCTAGTTTTTCACTAAGAATTTCCCTATTGATCGATCAATTATATCCGGTAAGTTTCTCAACATCTATGGCAATATAATGTGTTAAAATATCATCACACCTACTGTTTTTTATGCAAAATAACTCAAGGATTTTCTCATCACATTTCAAATCATAAATTATATTTTGCTTCAAACCAAAACCTCAAATCTATTCAATGCAACATGTCATCTCATGACATCTCTACGGGCATAATCTCATGCTTCAAAACATGCATAAAAACAGTTGAAATTTAACAATCTCAAACCATGAGCATGTAAAAGCATTTTAGGGGCAAACACCACTTTAGAGAGATATCAAATCAAGCCATACTTACTTCCGGATTTAGGAAGGTGTTTCAAACCTCTCCTAAGTCCCCAAACCTTGTATTTTTGTCCTCGTGGACTTCAAAACCCAACCGCACTCACCGATTTCGTTTCGCTTGCTTGCCGAAACGCCAATTAAGCTTCCGAATCAACTCCAAAAGTGTCCGAAGATGTCTCCCATGTTTTAGACACATCAAAGCAGAGGATTAATGCATCATCATGCATTGAAATCTTCAGCCAACACTCCTAAACTCGCTGCTCTACCTAAAACCAACATTTCAACTACCAAACACAACCGAAATCACCTCCAAACTCTTCTAAAACTTAACCCAGCCAAGATCCATCACTTCTAATCATTTCTAAACATCAAAAACAACTCTAAACTCGTCCTTATACCTCCAGCTATAACAGAACACCAAAAACACCTCAAAAACCACCATTTTCATAAGCAAAAACTTAGGAAATACAACCTATTCGGGATTGGATTGATAAAACCTCATTTCTAATATCATTAAACATCCAAAATACATTAGGGAACTATCTCAAAACAGAGCCCATTCAATTACAACGAAAATCTTCAAGATCTCTTCCAAAATCTTGAGTTTTAAGCCAAAATCATGTTTCTAACATTAAAACCATTTATAAAACTTTAATAAATGATTGACAACTTAGGAATTTCAGTAAAGAACTGATTATTTAGAGGAGAAGAACATTTTTACCTCTAAATGATGATTTCTCCTTGATTTGGGCAAAATTCCATGAAAATGCAATGTGGAAATCAAAAGGATTTGTTGCAAGACTAATTAGAAACCAATAGATGATGGAAATCTCATCGAAGTGAAGATCAATGTGAATTTTTCTGGAGAAAATGTGTTTGGATGATGGGATTTTGAGAGAAAAAGGAATGAGAGAAAATTAGGAAAAGGTAGTTATGAAAGTCAAAATTTAGTTTTCACCTTTCTTTTATTTAATTAAAACATTAATTAAATCACCCAAATTAAGGAAAAATCTGGAGAAAAACATTTTGGGTAAATTAGCTCCTTAAAGATTCAAAGTTTCAATCCTTTACAAAACAGTCACTACTAAACTTTGCAAAAAATCGCAATTTGGTCACTACACTGAAATGTAGTATTTCCAAACCTTATTTTGTAAAGTTGACTTCACCACTTTCTTATATATATTAAATGGGGATTTTTAGATATTTTTCTATATTTTTAAAGCATCCCGAACTAGGCGTTCTCTAAAAACCTCCTTATATATTCGAACCGTTTCACAGACCGGTCCAACTCAAACCCTAAACTTTTAAGCCCAAAATTGGGATGTTACACTATGTGCACACTAGGGGGCCCATACGAACACCCTTCGAGTTGCCCACGACCCTAGTGCCCAATTCAGCACCTAATATGCTGACGAGAAGGTTTTGGCCAAGCAAACCGGGTCAATCCATGCCCAATCCACCCAAAAGACCAAGACCCATTGACCAAGATCATATTTTGACCAACATACATGGAAAGAGATCATCTTTGACCAACACTTGGGGAATGTAACACCCCGAAAACCAATCTAGTAGTATGTAGCTATTTTTGGATGTTTTCTAGTTTAAACTGAAATTCTTAGATTGGATAATTAAAAGCTTTGGGGCTAAATTAGAATAGAAGAGAATTGTAATACCCTAAATTTAGACCGAAAGTGATTGTTACCACATATGTGATCCAAGTGGATTAAGGAAATTCCTAGCAAGATAATTGAATAAGTTTAAGGACCTCTTAGTAAGTCCTTAAAATATGATAACCACTTTGTTAAAGCTTAATCAAAAGAGAAAAGAAATTCAAGGGATTGCATGTAATATTAAAGAAAGTTTAGGGGGAATACATGTGTCAAGTTTTGAGGCTAGTGGAGAGTGACTTATGGCCAAAGAATTAATGGATGAGTTAGTCATCCTTCATCCTCTTCATTCGACCGAATGAAGAATTAGAGAGAAAGAGAGATGAGAGAAAACTTGAGTTTCATCCATGGAGATGGAGGATTCTAGCTTAGGCTAATACATGTTTTAACTTCTTGTTCGAATGGCTTAAGAGAAGGGTAAGTATTCTCTTCATCTCTCCAAATTAGAACTTGGAATTGAGAAGTAGAATATATGTGTGTTCATAGTCAATTATTTGGCTCTTATGAATAGTTAGTATGTTGAAATAGCCATGCTTTGTGGTTTTGCTAAATAGTTAAGTTAATAAATTGGCTTAATAATGAAACTATTAGCTGTAATGGTAGTTTGTCTTGTTTGAATCGATTAGTCAAATGCTCAATAGCTATACCATGTCTTGAAAGTCGTGTTTGTTCTCAAGAATGGTTTGTGGTAACATCTTGAAATTCGGGTATATGTGAATGATAATGGCTGAAATAGAATGTATATGATGAACTTGAAACTTGAAAATTACTATATTGCTTGCTAGTAACCATCTAGGGTCTGTTTTGAGCATAAGGAGACTGTTCTAAAATCGAAATTGTTTGGATTGATGCAAAGCAGGGTAGGACTGTTCATGTTCCTTAGGAACTGTTTTCAATGTGTTCAAATAAATTAAGACTGTTTTGAAGTGTTTTAAGTCGAAATAAAAGTATATGAAATTGGTTTGCATACATGAAAATGTTAAAGGGGACTGTTTTACTTTTATATACACTTTTGTGGATTAGAATCTGGAGAAAATCTATTTTGATGTTAAATTGAACTATTTGAGACATATAGGAAGGTATATGGATTGATTGGTGTATATATATATATATATATATATATATGTATGAGTGAATGATTGAACCACTTCATGATTTGAACTTAAAGAAGGGACTGTCTTGATTAGTTTAGGAAAGTGTTTTGAACAAAATAAAACAAGGGAAATGATGTATGAAGTATTTAAAGGTTATTTGTTGTAGATTAAATGTAAGGTTGATTCACATTAAAATAACAGCTAATGGACTATTTTTGATACATAGATATGTGAACATTTGTGTTTGGAAATGTTTTGTGCATGTATGGAATTCGCTAGATTGTTTGAGCTTGTATAAATTAGAATGAATGTGAATTGGGGGCTGTTTTAAATACATAGAAATAGTATGAGCAATTTTGGAACATGAGCATGTGAGTAAACATGAAAGTTGGGGTTGTTTTGTGTATACAAGAAATTATAGTGGACTGTTTTAAGTATATACATGTGTGGAAGTAAAATTTGGACCGACCTGAACATAACTGGATTAATTAGGGTCTATTTTGATTTGTACTCTTGTGTAAGCTAGTAAAATGGACTATCCTGGACACTTACGAATAAATTTAGAACTGTTTTGTCATTGATTAAACCGATGGGACTGTTTTTCAAGCAATTAGAAATTGTTTTGTAACAAATGATGGAATGTCTTGAGTATAAATGCATGTGATAATTGTCTTATGAATTAAGAAGGAAATTGACTTGAAAAAAATAAAATCAGCACAGTCTTTAAGTGAAAGTAGAACAATCTTGATGTGCAAATTTTGATTCTTAAATGTGCAGTTTTGAGTATTGTGAAATGCGGTCTTGAATATGCAGTTTTGTGTGCTGAAAAGTGCAATCTTATATGTGTAGATTTGAGCATTTTGAAATGCTGTCTTGTACGTACAGTTTTGAATGTTGAAAAATGCAGTTTTGTGTATGTATATATATGTTAGAAGTTGTGTTAAAATAATGTATTGTAAAGGACTGATTTCACAAGAATAGGGGTTGTTTTTTATGTTTGTAAAATGTTATGGATTGTGTTAAGCATGTTTAGTGGTATGTGTGTAAATTAAAGGTTGTTCGACTATATTTAAACATGTACAAGAACTATTTTGATTGTCGGCATGAATATGAAAATTATTTTGTGCTTATATGCATACACATACTTGATTTGGATAGATTATAATGAGTTACTATTTGTCTTGAGGTACACACGTTATAAGAAAAGCTAGGATTTGGAAGTGTTGGAAAAGAACAATAGAATTGTGGACTCAAGTATCCCGTAACTTTGGGATAAGAGGTTAGTTTAGTTATGCATTCGAGATTACAATGTGTCATCTGATCTTGTTATTGATTATTATGCTTTGAATGTATCCATGGATTGCATAAAACTCAAGTAGAGCACTTCGGGAGGGGAAATACATACAATGATATACATATGGCTCTTTTAGAGCAAGACATGTGAAGCATGCATAGCATGGCATCCTTGATAAGCATTGTTCATGTATGTATTACATGAATATTGCATGCCTTGCTATGAAGTACTTGGGTTGGAAATTTTGAATGCTTGTGTTAAAGCCTGAAATTGCTTACTGATAAATAAAAAAATAAATTCCTATAAAAGATTGAAAGTTAAGGTTATAAATACCTTTTATATTAAAGGACTTAAGAAGCAAGAAAGCTAACTTATGCAATAAGCTATTGAAAGAAAGTTACAAGTAAGATTACTTGACTGATAAGATACACTCCAACTTCATCTTAAATGATAAGATATATAAGTTGCCTTCTAATGGAAGACCTTGGATCTATTGGTTGATGCATGTTTTGTTTGAACTACGATCCCTTGTTATTAAGATCAAATGATCTTCTAGTACAATACCTTTATTACTCATGATCAAGCTATTGCTAGGGGACGCCCCATTGATATGTTTTGATATTAGCCTTTGCTATGTGCTTTGAGCTAAGTATCGTATGAATTCATGTTCTTCATCACCAATAGTAGTCCAAGGCAAACTTGTAAAAGATATGGAATGTTTAATTAAGTAAAGAATGCAAAGGAGTTATGGAAAGAATATGATATTGAAAGCTCTTAGGGAGAACTAAATTGAAAGCTCATGGTGAGCACTGTAATGAATGACTCTTGGTGAGCCCTGAAGGAATAGCTCTTAGTGAGCAAGAAAGTGATTCCTATTGGAGTACAACATAATGATTAAAATGAAGCTTGAGTGAGGTTAATAAGATTAATTCTTTAAAGATTCTTTGATAAACTAAGAAGTATTAAGCTATCTTAATTCAAAAGAAAGTTCATGTATAAATACCCTCTGGTATGGCTTAATCCTTTGTGATCTCATTTATCATCATTGTTATATTGACATTGCTATCTCGCTTAGGCTATATAAGCCTAATGCATTCCATATCATGCATTGCAGGATAATGAAGTATGCTTGCCTCTTTTATGGATGAGAATTATAAACTTGGGATTGAAGTTCCCGTAGAGTTGGAAACTATCATAGATAGTTTACTCCTAGGATGGTGGCACATGGTTTAATTGTTAAGAGATGTAACTTATAATTTGTTTAGTTATTTAAAAGTATGGCATGTAATGTAAGCAAATTAGAAATCATGTTATTCGAATGATCTTGTGGTATAAACATGTTTCCATGGTTTTGAGTTGGAAATCTTTACAATGAATCTTTAACTAACGATACCTGATAATATAATGGAGTATAATTACTTGTGGAATGATTTGAGTATATTTGGACGGTTGTAAACTAGTCTAGACACTAAATGGAATTTAAATGGTCAGTTTCGTATGCATGATTAAGTACGTAATTTGAAAAGTTTAGATAAACCGTGGGTTGTCTTGTAAGCATGTGTGTGAATTTACTCGTAATAAAGTCAGTTTTGGAATCATTTTGGAAGAGTATAGATTGCTTGAAAGTTCACATGTAAAGTAATGGGTGATAAGAACTGTTCTACTTGCTAATAAACTTATAGAAACTGTTTTTACATGTGTATAAATGCATAGGAAGTTGTTTAAGTTATAAAATATGTAAACAAGATTACTGAATCAATATGACATGAATATGTACATTAAGAAAAGTTTTAGAATACTTGTAAATGTCTTGGGACTGTTTCGGTATAACTATGTGTGTGTGTGTGTATATAATTGGGTTGTTTATACATGCATAAGTTCATGTAATGACTAAGTTTAATGTAATTAAGGGTATATATACATAATTTGGATTGTTTTGTAAAGTATGTATGTATGCTGCCCAATTTTTAGTGTGTATATTTGAAGTGGACTGTTTTGATTTATTAGATGTATACATGAGAATCCGAAACTGCTTTGCTTATACAAAATGTATAAGGGCTTATATGATCTAAATTGATAGTGGAAGGACTAATTTATGCATGTGAATGTATGCATATCTGAATTGGGAATTATTATACATGTAGGGGAGTCAATAGTGGATTGTTTTTGTGTTTGTTTACATGTGTCCTTGTGTTTAATAGGACTTTGGCTAAATGAGTCGAGTTGGTACTGATGAATTGTTATTTTAATAGAGGTACCTATTATGAAAGGGGGAAGATGATACAAAGAAGAGACTAGTAGGGAAGTGTCTAACCGGAAATGTCTGCCTAAGGTTATGACATGAATGATCGATAAGAAAATTGTTAAGCTCATGTTTGTTTACATCCATTTATTCAACGTGAATTGCGAACAAACTTACGCCAACACAAGCATGATGGCACAATCCAAGAGTACGTGAGGTAATTCACCGAGGTAAAACTCCAAATTCCAGACTTGGGGGAAGCCGAGGGTTTCTCCATCTTCATGGATGGACTCTAATGATGGGCCAATTTGGAGTTGAAGAGGAGTCCAAGTAATCTCTAAATCATTGGATGAGGCTAAGGCCATAGCCAAGTTCAAAAAGAAGAGCGAGTCACCCAAAACAAAGCCAAAACATAAAGGCAATGGCTAGGGAGACAAGGATTGGCAAGACAAAGAGAGGATCAAGGAGGAGCCTCCGAATGGAAACAAGAAGCAACCGAACAAAAAGCCCAACAAGTTTGTTAGGCCATGGGAAAGAAAGGACCAGAGACCAATAAGATGCTTCTATTGTGGTGGGCTTCACTAAATAAAGGATTGCCCGAAAAAGGCCAGTCTTTCTACCATCTAAGAAGACGTTGGAGCAAAAGAAGAGTTCTCCCAACTTAGTTCAATTGTAAGCTCGCTTCAATCCAAGAGTGGTCGTAAGAAGAAGGGGCTTATGTTTGTAGATGTGGTAGTTGTTGGCAAGAAGTTGAAAGCATTAGTCGACACTGGTGCAATTCATATATGAACCAGCTGCGAAACGATTAAACCTTCGAGTAGAGAAAGTAAGTGGATGGATAAAGACCATCAATTCCAAGGAAGAGCCAATTGTGGGGATCGCAAAGAAATTAGATATTCAACTTGGTGAATAGAACGATAAAAACATCCATTAAGGTAATAGCGCTCAATGATTATGATTTTGTAATTGGATTATTTTTTCTTGATTGGATTAACGCACTTGTCTTACCTCATGACGATGTTTTGTGTATCCTTGACTCACGCCAACAATGTGTCATACCGATGAGTCGTGATGCAGGCATGAAGGCCAAGGCATTGTCAACAATTAGGTTATCCAAGAAAGTGCGCAAGAAAGAGATAACCAACGATGACGAGACCATGGTGACCATGAAAGTCTCCGAGGTAATGAGACAAATCCTAGAGGGGTTCCAAGACGTGAATCCCTTCGAGTTACCGAAGGCATCACCACCAAAGACGTGAAGCCCTATCCGAGCGTTGTGCCACCATCCAAAGCCCAACATCGGATAACATCAAGGCTTGAAGAGTTAATGCAAGCCAAGGCGAGTGAGCCAAAGTTGGTGCTGCCATATTTCACCAAATCGTTTGAGTCCCACACCAACGCACCAGACTTTGCCATCGGAGAGTTACCAAAGCAATAGAACCATCTAGATGCTTTTAAAAGTAGAAAGTTGAACAAATCCAAGGAGCGAGACATTGTCCAAGAGAAGGAGGTGACCGCAATGACTACATGGCGAGAGCCTATTGCGGAGTTTGTTGGACTCATAGAGCCCAAGCCAAGGAAGGCAAGCACCATGGCGGACGGAGTAAGCTGAGAGTCTCCAACAAAATCCATTAACCAACCCGTGGGAGAAGAGCTAGAGAGCACCAAAGAGGGCCTATCTCACTATCCTTCTACCAACAACACTCGTCTTGAGTGTCAACAAGATGTGGTGGAGACCAAGAAGTGGATAGATCAAACTAACAAGGACATTGTGTCTGAGGTAAGTGATTCAATGTTTGTAAAATTGAATCTTACACATGGCAATTCTATTATTCGCAGGTTGCTTGCGAGACCGTACGAGGGACCACATCAAGTAATGGAGCAAGTAGGCAAGAAGGCCTACAAATGGAGTGGATGCCAAAGCTACGAGTGGACCCTACTACCCACACTAGCATGCCCAAGCCATTGGATGAGGATGCTGATGACACGGAGTGATGCAAACTAAGCTGAGCACCAATAAGAGTGAAGACCTCCTACGAGAAGGAGGAACGAAACACCTAGAAAGACCAAGCACCATACCCCCTAGTCCAAAGAACCAAGGCCTTACTGTTGCGTGTAAATAAGACTATCGCAAATAGTGCAAGTGTACACGATGCAAGTAGTAAAGTGATACTAGAGTATCAGATATCGTCTCCACAGGGACTGGAAATAACTCTATCCTTAGATTGTTGCACAAGGAAAAGAAATAGTTTAAATGAATGTTGGAAGAAATCTTGAATAAAAACTAAAGTAAAAGATAAAGGAATCAGATCGAGAGAATAGGCCGGTATTGAATTGCTCAGTAGTGCAAGAGTTGCACTGTTCAGAGGACTTCTGTCGTTATGTCGTCATTCCTGTCGCGACAGCACCTATCGCGGTAGAGATCCGTTGTTGTCGCGGCAACGACCAACAACTCCGTACTTCAATCTTGGCAAGAATCCCTGTTATGACTTGTCTTATCCCTAGGTCCAAGTTTTGTTGATGAACACGTCTTGGATGATACCTCCCGGCGTGAATCAAAGGGTGAACACCAATGTTTGTGAATTTTTCTTTAGCCACTTAACCTTGTACTTATCCCTAAGCCAAGATGGTTTAACCATAAATTGGAAAACGCGTATTTACTCCTTTCGTATGCTTAACTCTCCCGATATTAAGAAAATGGATAACCTCACAATGCTCTCCCGATGCTCTTATGAGATATTGACAAATCAGAGTAAATAAACTTGAAGTTTTATTACTTGAACAGAAAAATCCTAAGAACAATTACAATCCTCACAACTACTTTACAAAATCAACCATTAGCCCTTGGGGAAGTTTAGAACATGGTGAAGAGAGAGAAATGACTAGGGTTTTGGGGAAGACGGATAGGAATGAGATATCCTTCCCTAGGTCAAATTACATGCCTTTATATAGGCCTTAGGTCCAAGTTTTCTAATATGGAAAGAATATAAGTTTAAATTAAAGTACAACTCTATTAAGAACTGAATCTTTTGAGTAGATGCCTTTAACTCATCCTCTTTTCTTGCCTTGACTTTCTTCCTTGAACTTTGGGCTTGACCTTCCTTGTGCTTCAGGGCTCAAAAAATATGGGAGTGGTTCACAACAGACTGGCTTGAAATCCTCTACCTGTCGAGCTCCACGTCACTTTTCCACCTCAGCATCCTATTGTTGTCATGGCTGCCACGACAGATGTCACGACAGACTGTGCTTTTCGACTCCAGCTCCGTTGCTAGCCTCTGTTCCAATGCTTCCCTGGGTGCTGTCGCAGAAGATACCTACAAAAGTAACAAAAATCAGCAGCAATTGTGCATTTTTATCTAATTGTGATGTGTATGCAAAAATATATCCTAAATGCAATGAATCATGCTTGAGTGCAGCAAAAATATGGGTAAATGAGGGGTAAAATATAGAACTTTTATGCACTCAACACACCCCCAAACTCAAGTTCTTACTTGTCCTAAAGCAAATACAACCTAACTAAGAATAAAAACTTTTTGGCTTGGCTTAATGCAATGAACTTTTATTACCTACAACACATTCACTATCAAGAGCAGTACCTTGTCGGGTGTTCATGGATTTATCCGGAACAATGCTATAATTCTTGTGCAAGTGTGTGCAAGTTTGTGAACAAATATATGCCTAGACTCCCTTAGTTACTAGAATAGTTATGCTACTCACTTGAATTTTATGCCAAATTTCATTTTTTTTTGAGGCAATTCTTAGGCTCCTTTAGTTTTTTCTGAATTAGACTCAGTATTTTTCTTATTTTCTTATTTTGGTTTTACTAGAGCCTGTGTTTGAGCACCTCTAGATATCTTCCTAGAGCCGGTGTTAGGCACCTCTAGGGGCATTGAGTCTAAGTTTTTCTTTTATTCTTTTCCTAGAGCCAGTGTTAGGCACCTCTAGGGGCAATTCAAGTGGTTAAGCTTTTCCTACTCTAGTTTACTAACAGAAGTCTAGACAACATATAAGTCACAAGGGTGTTTTTGAAGTTTAGAACTATAGCAAGACTCTAAATAATTCGTAAAACATCCTAAAGGCACTGTCACGACAGAGAATGTCGCGACAGGTAAGTTCAGTTCAAAGACTTAAGCCAAAATTTTGTTTTTATTATTATTATTTTTTTGACACAAAAATTAACTAAAATGAGACACAAGACACAAATTAAAGGCACGACTAAAAAGTTCATTAATAGAGGGATGCCTACCCCTAAACTCAAGGGTTGCATTGTCGTCAATTCATGACAACAATTAAAAATAAAAACATCACAAAAAGATAAAATAACAGCAGAGACAACAAGCAAAATATAAAAGCACTTAAGTTGATGCTGCTGCTGATCTGGAGCTACCGGGGGGTAGTGACCTTGACGGAAGAGGGACTGGGAATGGTGAGGCGATCTTCTTTTTGGCCTCTCGAGGTGGCTGGACTCGGGTAGGTGAAATCTTGGGGGCCTTGTCCAGGACCTCGATGTCATCATCAATGTTGCTGTTGTCCGATATGTCGTGGAAAGGCCCTTCAACAGTTTCGTTCAGCTTCTTCCTCTTCATCAGAGGGAAGTCCTTCAATATGTCCCGGACGACAGATGGTTCCGAATCAGAATCGTCCTGCCAGACGGAGGAGGAGGAGAACCCTTCAAAGTATTTTAGGTTGATCTTCGGTAGTGGTTCCTTCCGTTTCTTTCCTCGGGGAGTGGCAGATCTTCTGTCGCCATCTCCGGTCGTGGCAGGTGGTGATGTGGAGGTAGCGGTGGGTGTTCTGGGGCTAGCAGCAGGTGTGGGGGTGGCAAAAAGAGTTTCTGGGAAAGAAGGGAACCGCACGTTTGGAAAATTTAAATCAGTTTTAATAAAATTTACCGTGGCGGCAGTGAAATCCATCATATACCCCATGAAGCCTAGCTAGCGTTCCTCCATCTTCTTCAGCATCTGCAGGATTTGGCTGGAGGTGTCTGTCGGTGGTGCGGTCGTCGTCTACTTCAGCAATGCCGTGACAGGTTCTGTGGAGTCATGTTTTGTTGTTGCTTCTGTCTCGACAATGGGGTCCATGTAAGACAGAGGAGTGGCAGCCTTCAATTCCATCAAACTATAGAGGTTCTGATGTGTCCATCCTTTTCCTCAGATTTTGACATCTTCATTAATCTCCGGCACGTTGTTGGCTCGACAGAGTGGGGTGATCAGGTAGGGGGAAAATAGGGGGCCCGTTGGTCGGAGTGCACACTCAAGGATGCCGTCTCGGATGTATCTGCCAACGTTGATTTGCCTCTTGTTGAGGATGGAATGTACTAGGGCTAATCTCTACCGGTCCACCTTGGTATTGTGTGATGTGGGCATGAGGCGTTTCTTCACGAAGTGGTTCCAAAGCTTTTCTTGCGGTGTGAGCTGAGTCCTTCGCGCTGTCTATCTGTGCTTGGGATCATCGTTCCATTGCGTGCCCTCTTCTGTCAACTCTGCCATGACAGCATCGTAGTCTACCGGCGACAGACGGTTTACGAACCTCCTATGGGCATCTTCCTTCTTGCTCACATAGAGACCATACAATGCGTTGATGTATGCCGGTTCAAGGGATATCTCCTTACCCCTAATAGTTGCTGTCGTGGCATCTTTGTCGGGGATGGAAGCGTAGAACTCTCGCACCAACGTGATGTTCACCTCCTCTGGCTGGACGGCGAACATCTACCATTTGAGTGTGATGACCTTCTTGGCGATGAAACTTTCGAGCCATAATTCTCCCGTCTTTTGGGTGTAAGTGAACCCCCTCTCTTCCCACATCTCTCTCTTTTGGAAGGAACCATAGTACCTCTACTCCGAGTTTACTGATGCGAAACGGCTGGGTATTCTGCTATGACTGGGTGTGGATTCTTCCGTGGTAGAGGTGGAGGCAGCACTTCTTCGAGTGATATAGTAGTCATCGTGAGGAAAACTGTAGAAAAGCAAAAGAAAAATTTCTGAGATCTAATTTCTGGAAAGCAAATAGGGAGAATGAGAATGAGATGAAAAATGAGATGGGAGTGGGGGTTTATATAGAACGAGGTTTTCTACCAGTTAGGACTATAACGGCAGGCGCGAATAACGGGGCCAGTTGTCACGCAGTTTCCTGACGCGTCTGTTACGCATTTGCGTGTCTGTCGCGATAGCTCCGTGACATGCTGTATTTTCCGCGTCTGTCGCGACAGTTGGTGACATACTGTGACGACAAGCTTGTTCATTGGGCTTTATGGGCTGCTGTGAATGTGGTGGGCTGGTTCATTCCTCCTCTTTGCCTTGCTTCCTTTATTTCCTAAAAATAAATAAATAAATAAACTAAATTAAAATCTTATTTCCTAAAATTAATAAATTAATAAAATTAAATTAAATTAAGTTAAATTAGGGATGCCTTGAGGGGCATCTCCTAAAGTAACTACTTCCTGCATCCTTGGGGCTTCAGTCTCTTGATAATGCTTGAGCATTTGTCCATTGACCTTGAATTGGTGCTCGTCCTTCATTGATCTGATTGTAATGGCACCATGGGGAAAAACTTGGACAACTTGGAAAGGGCCAGACCACCTAGATTTAAGCTTTCCTGGGAAGAGCTTCAACCTAGAGTTAAACAACAGCACCTGGTGCCCTGGGCAGAACTGTCGTGGCAGCAGTCTTCTGTCGTGTCACTTCTTTGTTGTGTTCTTGTAGATCTTGCCGTTGTCGTAGGCCATTGCTCGAATTTCTTCAATTTCATTTAAGTCCATTGGCCTTTTCAGCCCTGCCTTGTCCTAGTCCATATTAACTGTCTTGATAGCCCAATATGCCTTATGTTCTATCTCGACGGGTAGATGGCAAGTTTTCCCATAAATGAGGCGATAGGGTGACATCCCCAATGGCATCTTGAATGCTGTCATGTAGGCCCAGAGTGCATCATTTAAGTGTAGAGACCAGCCCTTTCGAGTAGGTTTGACCATCTTCTCTAGGATGTTCTTTACTTCTCTATTTGATATCTCAGCCTGCCCATTATATTGAGGGTGATATGATGTTGCGATTCGGTGCTTTACTTCGTATTTCCTTAGTGCACTAGCAATTACCCTATTGTCGAAATGCCTCCCCTCATCGCTAATGATCACCCTTGGGATGCCAAATCTTGAGAAGATGTGCTTGTGAAGAAATCTTTGCACAGTCTTGGCATCGTTCTTTTGACTGGAGATAGCTTATACCCACTTAGACACATAGTCTACTGCCAGCATGATGTATAAATTCCCACAAGAGGCTGGGAATGGCCCCATGAAGTCGATTCCTCAAACATCGAAGATTTCGACCTCAAGAATGTTCTGCAGTGGCATCTCATGCCTTCTTGATATGTTTCCAGTCCTTTGGCATTTGTCACAGCTCTTGTAAAAAGCTTTTGCATCCTTGAACAATGTAGGTCAATAGAAACCATATTGCAGAACCTTGGCAGAAGTTTTATTTCCTCCCAAGTGTCCTCCATAAGGGGCAACATGGCAGTGATGAAGAACTTCTTTATGTTCCTCTTGTGGTATGCATCTCCTGATAATTTGATATGCATAGTGCTTAAAAAGGAGAGGTTTGTCCCAATAATAATGTTTTGCATCATTTTGGAACCTCTTCCTAGCTTGGTAATTAAGCTCAGAAGGTAATAACCCACTTACAATGTAGTTGACAATATTATCATACCAAGGGGTTTCAGAAATCTTACCTGTCGCCATGGTTGTCGTAGCAGTGCTGGTGGCAGTGAATAGCTGCTCATTAGAGAAGGTTTCCAATATGTTGGTCTTGTCTTTCTCTTGATTCCTTCCCATCTCCAGCCTTGACAAGTGATCTGCTACTTGGTTTTCTATCCCCTTTTTGTCCTTGATGTCAATGTCAAATTCTTGTAGCAGCAGAATCCAACGTATCAATCTTGGTTTGACATCCTTTTTGGTGAACAAATATTTAAGTGTTGAGTGATCTATATGGACCACCAATTTTGTTCCAAGTATGTAGGGTCAGAACTTGTCAATTTCAAACACCACTGCGAGTAGCTCCTTTTCTGTTGTGGTGTAGTTTTTCTGAGCATCGTTTAAAGTTTTGTTGGCATAGTAGATCACATGGAAGAGTTTATCCTTCCTCTGCCCTAGTGCTGCCCCGACAGCATAATCACTGGCGTCTCATATTATCTCAAATGGTAGGCTTCAGTCTGGTGGCTACACTATTGGGGCTGTTACCAGCTTTTCCTTTAGTGTCATGAATGCTTCAGTATATTCAGTGTTAAAGTCAAAGGAACGATTCTGTTCCAGCAGAGACACATGGGTTTAGTGATTTTCGAGAAGTTGGTAATGAATCTTCAATAAAACCCTGCATGCCCTAAGAAACTTCTTATTCCTTTGACTGTGGTGGGTGGCGGCAGCTTTTCAATAACCTCTATTTTGGCTCTGTCTACTTCTATTCGCTGCAGCTAACCTTGTGGCCCAACACTATGCCTTCATCCACCATATAGTGGCATTTTTCTCAGTTCAAAACAAGGCTCACCTCTTCATATCTTTCCAGAACCTTCTGTAATTTGCCTAAGCAACCGTCGAAACTGTCCAAAAAAAAAGGAAAAGTCATCCATGAAAATTTCTAGAAAATCCTCCACCATGTCGGAGAATATTGCCATCATGCACCGTTGAAAGGTTGTTGGTGCATTGCAGAGCCCAAATGGCTTTCTTCAAAAGGCATATGTGTCGTATGGGCATGTGAAGGTGGTTTTCTCTTGGTCCTCCAGTGCGATTGCGATTTGGTTATAACCTGAGTAACCATCAAGATAACAGTAATAAGGCTTCCCCTCTAATCTATCTAACATTTGATCGATAAAGGGTAAGGGGAAGTGGTCCTTCTGGGTAGCTTTATTAAGCTTCCGGTAGTCCATACAAACCCTCCAACCGGTCACAGTCCTGGTTGGGATTAGTTCGTTGTCCTTGTTTGTTACTACGGTTATGCCTCCCTTTTTGGGTACACATTGCATCGGGCTCACCCACTTGCTATCCGAGATGGCATATATTATTCCAGCATCAAGCCACTTGATGATTTCTTTCCGTACCACTTCTCGTATAGCCTCGTTTAGTCGTCTTTGAGCATCAATTGTCGGCTTATGGTCATCCTCCAAGAGGATTTTATGCATGCACAATGCCAGACTGATGCCTTGGATATCAGCAATGGTCCATCCAATTGCCTTTTTATGCCGTTGTAGCATTTTGATCAGTTGTTGTTTATGTTCCTGCATCAACTTGGAAGAGATGATTACGGGCAACGTATCATTTAAACCAAGAAAACTGTATTTAAGTTGCCTTGGCAGGGGTTTAAGGTCTAAAATAGGTGGTTGTTCAATGGAAGGCTTTTGGATTACATGTTCATTCGAGGTATAATTCAAAGGCTCGAAGAACTTACATGGACGAGTGCCTATCCAATTTACCTCCTTAGGACCTTCAGTGTCGAATGCTTCTGTGTTTGAGGGGTTACTATCTTCGATGTTGTCGTGACAGTCTTCAAGGTGACTGCGGCGGCAGTGACCAAATTTTCTGTCGTGACAGTTCGACATGATGCAGGGTTGGTCTAGGACTACTTCTGAAATTGCCTTGAACTCTTCCTCTGCATCAGCTTATTTCATTGCTTGGAGAACATTAAGCTTGATTTGTTGGTCATTGACTCGCATCGTCAGTTCTCCTTTTTCTACATCGATCACGGTTCTGCCTGTGGCTAGGAAGGGTCACCCTAGGATGATCGGTGCGTTTTCATCTGCTTCACAATCGAAAACAAGAAAGTCAACAGGAAAAATAAACTTATCCACTCTTACTAAGATATCTTCGATCTTTCCTTCTGGTTGTACGTAAGAGCGGTCTGCCAGCTGCAGCATGACTGTCGTGGGCCTTGCTTGTCCAATACCTAGTTTCTGAAATACAGATTTGGGCATTAGATTAATGCTAGCACCAAGATCACAAAGTGCCTTACCCACAAACTTGTCTCCAATTATGCATGGTATGATGAAGCTACCAGGATCCTTCTTCTTTGGGGGTGGTCTCTTATGTAGGATTGCCATGCATCCTTCTGTCATCATTACTATTTCAAATTCCCCAAGTCTGGACCTTCTGGACATTGCATCCTTCATAAACTTTGCATAACCAGGCATCTGCTTAATGGATTCTAACAGCGGGATGTTGATGTGTACTTGCTTAAAAACATCATAGATTTTCTTAAGTTGGTACTCATGTTTCTGTTTCTTTAGCCGCTGTGGAATAGGGGGTGGAGGACGGTAATCTTCAAGGCGTCCTTCACATTGAAGTCGGATCTGAGGAGGCTCAAGTTCTTCAGCTTCTTTAGTCTGCTCCTCTGTTCCTTCTGCTGTCGTGGCAGGTGTGACGATAGTAGACTGTTTCTCCTCTACCGGGGCAGTGTTCACGGCATTAGTCTGTAGGGTCGGTTCCTTCCTTGGTGTTTCTTTTATTACCGACCCTTGTAGTTGTTTCTCACTCATCGTTGTAATCGCTTTGCACTGCTCATGTGTGGGTTTTCTAGTGACCTCAGTATCACTAGGGAATCCTCCATTTTGCCTAGGTTTGATGTACTGTGAAACTTGGCCCATCTGCGTCTCTAAGGATTTTAAGGTGGCCTCATGGTTTGTCATTCTCATCTCTGTCTTGTCCATGAAGGACTCAGTTTTCTTGACAAAGTGATCCATGTTTGCCATATATGCTCCTGTTTGAGACATGAATGTGGCCAGAGTCTGCTCCAGTATGCTTGTTGTGGCTACTGGCTGCTGGTGTGGTTGTTGTTGTGACAGTATCCTAGGACCTCATTGATTCTGGTTGTTCTAAACTGGAGGGTTCAATGCGTTGTTGGGGTTACTCCATGAAAATTTTGGGTCCTTCCTCCAGTTTGGGTTGTAGTGGTTGGAGTCATAGGTTTTATTCCTATTATAGTTCCCAACATACATCCCTTCTTCCAGCTGTAAAGGGCACTCCTTTGTACTGTGGTTTCCACTACATGTTTCACACACTTCTTCTGCGGAAAATACAGCCTTAGAATCCTTCCGCTGCAGATTTTCAACTATCTTCGTGAGGTATGCAATTTGCATTTTAACCGAGTTCTCAGCTTCGTACTCCTTTACGGATATTCCTCGTTTGCCTCCTCTCTGAGCTGTAGGAAATTGCTCATCATTCTTTGCTAACTTTTTCAACACTAGCATTGCCTCGTCTGGTTCTTTATCTAGTAATAGCCCATTCGCTGCTGAATCTATCCTCAGTCGAGTATGTGCATTGGCAGCGTTGTAGAATTTGACAACTTGATTCCACACAGGGAATCCATGCATTGGACAGTTCCGTAAAAGAGTTGTAAATATGTCCCACGCCTCATGCATTGGTTCATCATCTTCCTATTGAAAAGTAGCAATCACGTTAAGCAATCTTTTAGATAACTGAGAAGGATTAAAAAGAAAAAGGAATTCACGAGAGAGATCTACCTAAGTTCTTATTGAACCCGGCGTTAATTTATTCCACCAAGTTTTAGCTTTATCCCTCAATGAATGAGGAAATAACCGGAGCCTCAATACTTCCGGACTTATTCCTGGTAGTCTGAACGATCCACAGATCTCTTGGAAGGTTTTAAGATGTTCACGTGCATCCTCAGTAGCAGAACCACCAAATTGGCCAGCAGAGTTTATCATGCTAAACGTGACAGGTTTTAGTTCGAAGTGCTCAGCTTCCACATCTGGCAGAGTAGTTTCCAGTTCAACATGGTCGTTATCCATGTTGTCTCGACAAGTCTGTCGTGCTGCTGGGGCAGCGGGCGATGACAGATCGTTTCCGAGGTCATTAAGAGCATCCACACCACCCCTAGGGTGGTTGTTGTTGTTATCTTCCCTATGGCCTTCCCTTCCGTTCACCATTGCTTCTAGTCTCTCCTCAAGATATTTGTTTCATTCTATAAAGAGTCGGGCTTGGTTCCTGAGTTGATATGTGCGTTCGATTTCTAGATCTAATTCGTACTCAAGTTCCTTACCACGTCTCGATATACGCATAAGAAATAAGAGAACCTTGTGAAAAGCACGGGGAAAATAAAACAACTAAAAACAGAAAAGAAATAAAGTGCAGTAATTAAAAGGTAAAGATATGTTGCAAGTCCCCGGCAACGACGCCAAAAACTTGTTGCGTGTAAATAAGACTATCGCAAATAGTGCAAGTGTACCTGACGCAAGTAGTAAAGTGATACTAGAGTATCGGATATCGTCTCCACATGGACTGGAAATAACTCTATCCTTAGATTGTTGCACAAGGAAAAGAAATAGTTTAAATGAATGTTGGAAGAAATCTTGAATAAAAACTAAAGTAAAAGATAAAGGAATCAGATTGAGAGAATAGGTCAGTATTGAATTGCTCAGTAGTGCAAGAGTTGCACTGTTCAGAGGACTTCGGTCGTTATGTCGCCGTTCCTGTCGCGGCAGCACCTGTGGTTGCAAAGGTCCGTTGTTGTCGCGGCAGCAACCAACAACTTCGTACTTCAAGCTTGGCAAGAATCTCTGTTATGACTTGTCCTATCCCTAGGTCCAAGTTCTGTTGATGAACACATCTTGGATGATACCTCCCGGCGTGAATCAAATGGTGAACACCAATGTTTGTGAATTCTTCTTTAGCCACTTATCCGTGTACTTATCCCTAAGCCAAGATGGTTTAACCATAAACTGGAAAACACGTATTTACTCCTTTCGTATGCTTAACTCTCCCGATATTAAGCAAATGGATAACCTCACAATGCTCTCCCGATGCTCTTATGAGATATTGACAAATCAGAGTAAATAAACTTAAAGTTTTATTACTTGAACAGAAAAATCCTAAGAACAATTACAATCCTCACAACTACTTTACAAAACCAACCCTTATCCCTTGGGGAAGTTTAGAACATGGTGAAGAGAGAGAAACGACTAGGGTTTTGGGGAAGACGGCTAGGAATGAGATATCCTTCCCTAGGTCGAATTACATGCCTTTATATAGGCCTTGGGTCCAAGTTTTCTAATATGGCAAGAATAGAAGTTTAAATTAAAGTACAACTCTATTAAGAACTAAATCTTCTGAGTAGATGCCTTTAATTCGTCCTCTTTTCTTGCCTTGACTTTCTTCCTTGAACTTTGGGCTTGGCCTTCTTTCTGCTTCAAGGCTCAGATAAATATGAGAGAGGTCCACGACAGACTGGCTTGAAATCCTCTATCTGTCGAGCTCCATGTCACTTTTCCACCTCAGCATCCTACTGTCGTCGTGGCTGCCACAGCAGATGTCACGACAGACTGTGCTTTTCGACTCCAACTCCGCTGCTAGCCTCTGTTCCAATGCTGCCCTGGGTGCTGCCGCAGCTGATACCTGCAAAAATAACCAAAATCAGCAACAACTGTGCAATTTTATCTAATTGTGATGTGTATGCAAAAATCTATCCTAAATGCAATGAATCATGCTTGAGTGCAGCAAAAATATGGGTAAATGAGGGGTAAAATATAGAACTTTTATGCACTCAACACTTACACTTTGGAAGAGACTTCCTGAAGCCGAGAGTAATCGAGAACTTTCTCATGAGCCATGACAGTTTGAGGACAACACTTTCAAGACTCATCACCAACAAGTGACCAGGACATTGCTAGATCCGGTAGGGGAGAATGACATGGGGAGCCAGCCCATGAACGAGATGGCCGCACACCAAGAGGATTGTCCAAGCACACCATGTGCTCCACCCGACTGAAGGACTCGAGTCCACACCCACGTTACACACTATAGGTTCGAGAAAAGCACCCCATGTGCTACCCATGAGAAAGGGACATGAGAAAGCACTCTCATCACACCCCAAGGGGGCCAAAATGAGCACCCTCCATGCTGCCCAGACCATGGAACCTGAGTGAGCACCCTTTGTGCACAACTAGGGCACAGATGAGCACCCTTCGAGTTTCCCACGACCTTAAGGCCCAATTCAACACCCAGCATACTGCCGAGGAGGTTTTGGCAAAGCAAACCGTGCCAATACATGCCGAATCCACCCCAAAAGACCAAGACCTATTGAGGAAGATCATCTTTTGACCAACATACATGGAAAGAGATCATCTTTGACCAACACCTGGGGAAAGTATCCTTTTGCCAACCTAAGTGTGATATTCTTTTGTGATTCTTACCTTTTTACTTTTGGCAACTTTGTAATATGAGTGATCTTGTTTCCATATTTAGAGAACAAAAAAACATTAGATGATCCTTAGCCCTTGGATTAAACCATCCGAGACTGTTATATGCTAGGAGGTGAGCCTATAAATAGAGATCTACATTTGGAGGTAAGATTCATCAAGTTTGGTGGAGGATGGAAATGATGGGTTTTGTGGGGTTTATTTTGAAGGTTCTAGGAGGAGATTCTGTAACACCCCACGCCCGGGTTAGGAACGAGAGGCATTACGCAAACAGAACACATATCATATAAACTTGTAATCAAAACATGTAAACAATAAACAATCAGACAATCAGAGTGCGCACATATAAATCATATAACAACTATACAGATAGGTGAGCCATTTAAAACCTTTATCATGTAACATTTAACTTGTACTAACCTTAACTTTAACTTAACATGTCAACCTAAATCATACTAAATTACATTGGGCTATCCTATTATAACACATGTATACAACAACTCAAACATGTACACATTCATATTCATTAAACAATCAACCTATTCATATAGAGATCATGTTCGAACTATAACAAAACATCATAAGCATTCGAATGGAACATAACAACCATGTTAGTTCGTTTCAATTCAACATCTAGATACATATATGATCCAAAGTTCATGACACCATAACTTATACCACTTGTAACATAATAAGACATTCGAATCACCTTATATAATCAAGATAAACACTAGATACAATTCACCTATCAATGTACAATTCAACAATGATCATATACATCCATTCGAATGAGAAAGCATATAAACCATATATAACATTAGCAATACCTTATTAAGACTTGAACAAACTTAACCATGTATATACATTCCAACAAAGTCATACAACTTGCTCCTTATAACATAACAACTTACATGACTTTCATATGTACAATCCAAGCTAACATAACCAAATTTCCAAAATGCATGTGACATTGTAACATATAACTATGCCACCATTTAGGAGTCTAAACAAAGCTATATCATACTTGTTTTCCTTGCTTGTGTTGCTCCCGGATCAAAACAGATAGCTTCGGATATCAGAGACCTGTTATTTGGAAGAAGGAAATAAGAGGTGGTAAGTACACTATGTACTTAGTGAGGTGATTCTTATAACTAGCCATTTCATTTAAAGTCTTGTTTAATCTTGTAAGGTTACCTAACTAGGCTTCAAAGTTTACTTAGCTAGTTTACTTCGTGCATAAGTAGGCCTAGCTAGTTGACTTGCCATTCAAGTAACATCAAATACACTTGAAAATAGACATGCTTCAATACAAGCAACCAATCCAATTTAATACTCAATCCAAAAAACATCAAAACAATTCACAAATGGTTTCATTCAACCATGTCAAACAAACATTTCAATCCATTTTCTTCATTTCATTCGAATAGGCTATAACACCATTGTGCATTCATTCAACTCACTTTATCATGTAATTTCATATAACATATCACGTAATTGTGTAACCAAATTCATGTCATCCATTATGGGTCACTACCCAAATCATATATCAAGACATATAACATATAACATGTCACTTATAATATTTAACCTTTTATGTAGGTCTTATTCAAAGATCTTACTGTTTTGCCTTGGTTGAGTAGTAGACTAGGTAATCAAGTCAATCATATAACGTATAACATTGGATACCCAAAGTATCAAGGTGTCTCAACACCACATATCATGTAATCGTGTAAAGGATGCATAAGCATCAATGGTGACTTACCACCAATCATATAATAAGGTGAGTAACCACCTTGCATGTTTATAGGTGACTAACCACCATCTTGATCATGTAAATGAGCTCAATGGCTCTAAGGCATGCTCTTCTACCTAAGGCTCACTAATCAACCAAGGTCTTATATAGTCTTTTAAGTCTTTAAATCAAACAACCAAGTTGTTTACAAACATCAAACAATGCCATATGATCATCTAATGTTCACATTTTGATTAATTCATGTAAGATTATTCAACCACTAATTTCCAGCAAGCATTAGGCAACATTTCTCTCAATTCATGCTTCAAAAACAATAGCATAACATCATAAAACCAACCATTTCAAAGGCCACAACATTCATGCTTCAATCCATTTCAAAACACTAGCTATTTGTAACTAATAATTAGCATTTCATAATCATTTAATCTATTTCCTTTAAACTTCTTCTAATTCCATTTTAATTTACCAATATAGCTTAGATTCATTTCATGCATCTTGTGATTTCAACAAACAATTTAAAGAAGAGGTTAAGACACTAGTCTTAACCCTAAAGGCAACCACACTCACTATACTCCTTTTCTTATTTTGATTCTTTGATTAGCAAGCCTTTTTCCTTCTTGCTTGCTTGCTCCTGCCTTGTTTCTTCCAATAATTCCTCTTCAATTTGGTCTTAAAAAACCAACATAAGACACATATTAGAATTCATTTCAATCATATAAATCAATATAAACTCAATGTATTATGAAACTGCCCCTATTCTGGTAGTTTTGAGCACCTTACACTAATTTGTCCATAACGTTTTACACACAACTCCAAATTAGGAGTTCTTTACCATTCTAGAAAGCTTGTTTACACAGATTTAATTCTATGTATGGTTCATATTTTTTCCTAGTTCTGGATCGATACAGTTTAATGGTTTAATACAGGGTATTTGCATTGACCTATATTGTCCATAGTTTTTAACATGTAACTTTAAGGCTCATTTCACCTATGATACAAAGCTCATTAAATTCTGAGTTTTTAACCACTATTAGAAACATCTAAGTATATTATAACCATGTTCCAGTTTCATCATAAATAGAGCATTAAGGTCCACATTTTATCTATTTTTCCAAAAATGGTCCAGATTCATTTCGAAAGTGACTCGTTTATTTCTAACAAATTTTCCAGTCATTCTAACATCATTTCCAGTCATGCAAGACCTCTATATTATAGTATTTTTCATCCTCTACAACTTTTTCGCACAAATTGTTTTTCTAATTTGAACTCTAACATGACCAAAAATCCATTTTAATCCAGGGTATATGCAAATTGCGAAACTAGACAGTTATGTATCCTGGTCTTCATGCATGAAAATTTCCAGCATTTTAATCATTCTAACTTGTTCTAAATGCTTATAACTCATCATTAAACACTTCTAAATATGAATTTCAACATGATCAAACCAATAATTCAACCAAAAATCATCAAGAACATCAAACAATAATGCTGGGAAGAATCGATACTTACATATATACATGCATGAATACTTTAATCTATTCCACTTAATTTTTCCTTCATGTGCATGTGTTTTTCTCACACTAGATTTCCAGATTTTGAGCTCTTAAAATTCTCTCTTTTGTTCTGTTTAGAACTGGTGTAAATGAAGAATGAAAAGATGGAGATGAAACAATGATGATGATGACATGGTGAAAACAAATAAACAAGTGTTATATTTTTCCTGATGCTTGACCGGCTGTCCTCATCTATAAAGGACACATGGATTCCTTTATAGCCAAGTGAATTCCACTTACTCAAATATGTTATTTTAATTCCCACTAATAACTTATTTTCTTGGTCCTTTAACTTCTTAAAGTCGTTCACATTTTAGGTTACAACCTCTTTTGTACCATATTCCAGGTTATACTACATTCACACCATATTTTAGGTTACAACCTACTTTTGCACTACATTTCAAGTTGCACAGTACTCCTACCACATTATAGGTTACAACATGTTTTTACACAACATTTCAGGTTGCACAATACTTGTACCACATTATAGGTTACAACCTGTTTTTACACAACATTTCAGGTTGCACAATATTCGTACCACATTATAGGTTACAACATGTTTTTACACAACATTTCAGGTTGCACAATACTCGTACCACATTATAGGTTACAATCTGCTTTTACACAACATTTCAGGTTGCACAATACTCGTACCACATTATAGGTTACAACCTGTTTTTATCTTCTTTATTATCTAACTTATGGGTTTTCAACTAGTGTAGTTTTAGGGTGTTATAGATTCAATATCGATTTTCCAGCCCTAAGAGTAAGTTTAGTTGGATTCCTTATCTCCTACAAGTTGTAAATTGTTTACAACTTTTTGTGTAGTGTAAGAGTTTGGAAATTCTTCCAAAGATCTTGAGAAGAAGAAGAAAGCTTGACGAGCTTTGTTAGAGGCTTTCTTTCCATTGAGCTTTGTAAGATTAATGCATTCTTTATTGTTTTCTATGTATTTATGTGGCTAGAGGTAGCACTATGTGTTATTGTATTGTCACGGTATTATCTTTAGCTACATGCTCTTATTTATGATTTGCATGAAGCATGGTTGAGTAGAAGTGTATCCATTGAGCTTTGTTAGCTCAGTACTCGAAATCGGTGTTTCTCTTTGCATGTTAGTAGGTTGGCCTGCATTGTTGGAGCACCATTGGAGTAGAACTTCAGCATTGACTTGTTAGGAGTACAGTACTTTGATTTATTTGGGCTATGTATTAGTAGGACCCTATAATTTGTATTATAACTCTTATTTTGGGATTTAAATTGTGATTTGAATGTTTTATAATTGTATTTTCAAATGGAGTTCCCATGTAACGTTTTAAATACTTATTTATGTTGAAATATTTGAACTCGATGTATTTTATGAAAATTGATGTGATTTTGGATAAACTAGGTTGAAATTTTATGGTAATAGTTGGGCTTGAGACCCTAATGTAACATCCAGGTTGAGGGTGTTACATTTAGTGATATCAGACCCTAGGTTTAGCCGGTTCTAGGAAAACTTCGGGGGTTGTCTAGAGTGGTGTATAGGTGTCTAGCGAATACATTGCTCATAAGTTGAAGTTGTACTCATTTGAGTTGGATATTCAAAAGTGTAACCTTATTTGTTTGCTTGTGCAGAAAGAAAACATGCTTAGGAGAGCACGTGATCATGAGGAGATTTGAGGCTCCCATGAGGGGAGCTACGATGAGGATTACATTCCCGACACGAAAGAGATGTCGGATGATGAGAGGGGTTGAGGGGTCAATTATTTCTCTCACATGAATTAGGCCCTCACCGTATAATGAGGGCCATACCTACGCCTCCGACTACCCCACATGAGGCGCCAATTGAGAGGGTGCATCTTCGTGGTGCAATGGATTTCCTTGGAATGAGACAAGACAATCTGGTTAAAGAGGATAGTGGTTGAAGGATACTCGCTAGATTATGCGACAAATGCGGTTGGAACCTAAAGACAAGCTAACGTACGTTCTTTCTCTATTAAAAAATGCTCGAGAATGGTAGAAAACTGTAGAGTTGGGGTGGTACCCTAACAGACTTTCATGGGATGACTTCTTGAATGAGTTCAAGAAGAGATATGTGGGTGAAGCTCACATTGATAGTTTGAGAGATCGGTTCACTCACCTGGTCCAATGGAACCAATCATTCTTTGAGTATGAGTAAGAGTTCCTACAACTGAGCAGGTATGCTCCAGAGCTGGTTCCTATGGAGAAGATGAGGTGCAAGAGGTTTCGGAAAGGATTGAGGAAGGAGATCCAAATGTACTTGACAGCTGACCCACCAAAAGTGTTTTCAGATTTGACCGCTAGTGCCAAATCGCTCGAGCAAGTTCAATTCTTAACCTATAGTCGGGTTCGTGGGAAAGGAGGTTCAAGTGGAAGGAATCATACCCACTTCAACCAGTCACAGTCTTACTCTCGAAGGAGTAGAGGTCATTGAAATCAGAATAGAGGAGCTTCAAACAAGAATTCGAGATCAGACCGAAGGTCAGAATCTGCCAGCCGTAGAAGCCCTTCATCATCTTCGTCTATGATGAGTCTTGAAGGCTCTTAGAGGAGTGCAGGAGCACCAGTATATGATCAGTGTGGACATAGCTTTGAGGCGGGTGTTGAGGGACATCCAGAGTTTGTTATGGTTGTGGGTCACCGGATCATTGTGTGAGGGATTGTTCGGTAGTAGTTGACACCACTCCAGTTCAGACTTAGAGGACCTCTTACGCAACTTAAAGGGGTCAGGGCTTTGCTAGAAGAAGAGCGAGCCACATGTTTGGACACTAGAGTGAGGGTACATTCCAGTCCACCGCGAGGGCACCAGTGAGGCAATTTGCAGTCAAGGGCCCGGAGGATTGTGAGGCTACCAATGTTTTCAGTTCTTATTTTTGCTTTAGTGGACTCGGGGTCTACCCATTCCTACATTCATAGTGAAATATCTCAATAGTGGTGTATTCTTATCGAGGATCTTAAGATAGAAGCATGTGTGACTAACCTTTAGGGTATGATATTTTAGTAGGTAAGGTGTATCGGAGGTGTCCAATTAAGGTCCAAAGTTCGATATTTCTAGCTGATCTGATGGCATTGTCGTTTCAAGCATTTGATTCCATCTTAAGGATGGATTGGTTGTTTGATCATGATGCACATTTGGGATGTAGAGCGAAAGGCTCTAAGCTTCATGGTTTGGTTAGGGCTAAGTTAATGGTGAAAGGTGAGAGGAATCATTGCCTTTCCAATGTAGTGTCATCCTTAGTGGCACAAAGGTTTATTCAACAGGGTTGTGGGGCCTTCTTGGCTCATGTTTTTTATACAAGAGTAAAGAGTCTGATGCTTTAGAGCTTTCGGACTGTTACAAACTTTGTCGAAGTGTTTTCAGAAGAGTTACTCAGACTACCTCCAGATCGTGAGCTAGAGTTTCAGATAGAGGTGATGCCAAGTACGACGTAATGTTCATTGCACTGTATCGCATGGTGCAAATAGAATTAAGGGAATTAAAGAACCAGACTCAAGAGTTATTGGAAAAATGATTCATTCGACCGAGCATATTACCTTGGGTTGCACCGATCTTGTTTGTCAAGAAGAATGATGGTTCAATAAGGATGTCCATTGACTATCACCAGCTCAATAATGTAACGGTGAAGAACTGTTATCCTCTACCAATGATAGATGACATGTTTGACCAGTTGAGTGGTGCTTGTGTGTTCTTAAAGATTGATTTAAGGTTGGGTTATTACCAGTTAAAGGTGGTAGAATAGGATGTTCAAAAAACCGCTTTCAAGACGCGGCACAACCATTACAAGTTCTTGGTAATGTCTTTTGGGCTTACCAATGCAACAGACGTTTTTATGGACCTGATGAATCGAATTTTTCAGCCCTACCTAGATTAGTTTGTGGTGGTCTTCATTGATGACATCTTGGTTTACTCGAGCTCGAAGGATGAGTACAATTATCACCTTTTTGTCGTCCTTAAGACCTTGAGGGAAAGGCAACTTTACACCAAATTCAGTAAGTGTGAATTTTAGCTTTATGAAGTGGCATTCTTGGGCCACATCGTTACGGCGGATGGGATCTGTGTTGCTCCGCAAAAGATTCAAGTAATGGTAGAGTGGAAACCACCTAGGAAACATCTTAGAAGTCTGTAGTTTCCTTGAACTTGACGGATATTACTATCATTTTGTCAAAGGTTTTTCTATCTTAGCAGCACCTATGACCAAGTTGTTACATAATGAAGTTCCGTTTGAGTGGAACGAGAAAAGACAACAAATCTTCGAGTAATTGAAGGCTTATCTGAAAGTGGCTCCGATTTTGACACAACCCGGGCTGGGAAAGGATTATGTTGTGTTCAGTGATGCTTTGTCGAATGGGCTTGGTTGTTTTCTCATGCAAGAGGGTAAGGCGGTTGCTTACTTCTCGAGACAACTTAAGCCTCATGAGTGGAATTACCCTACGCGCGATTTGGAGCTTGCTGCATTCATCTTCACGTTGAAGATTTGAAGTCACTGCCTATATGGAGAAAAGTGTTATATCTACACTGATCATAAGAGTCTGAAGCGTCTCCTCACCCACAAGGAGTTGAATTTGATGCAAAGACGATGGATTGAGCTGCTAAAGGATTATGATTGTATTATAGAGTATTATCTCGGTAAGTTAATGTTGTGGCTGACGCTTTAAGTCGAAAGTCTATTTTAGACTTGAAGATGATGCTTGACTATTTGAAGTTGATCAAGGATGGAGACTTGTTAGCCGAGCTTCGTGTGGAGCCTACCCTAGTTTAGGAAATCAAGAGAACGCAAGTGTTGGATGAAAAGCTAGTGGCAAAGATAGAGATGGTTCAGAAAGGCGAGATGTCTAGTTTTGAGGTACGAGATGGTGGGATCTTGTACTTAAAAGGCTGGTTGTGTGTTCCGGCCTTGGAGGATTTGCGGGACTGTATTCTTCGAGAGGCTCACCATAGTTCGTTTGCTATGCATATGGGCAGCAACAAGATGTACCAAGATCTTCGTCTTTTTTATTGGTGGCCTAGTATGAAGATGGATGTGTCAGAGTTTGTGACATGATGCTTAGCTTGTCAACAAGTTAAGGTCGAATATCAAGTTCCTTCGGGCTTGCTTTAGCCTATTCAGATTCCACAAAAGAAGTGGGATCAAGTGACCTTGGATTTTGTGATGGGTTTTCTATTAACCCAAAAGAAGCATGATGATACATGGGTGATAGTGGATTGTTTGACCAAGACCGCTTATTTCATGCTTATATAGATGGATTTCACCCTTGAGAGGTTGGCAAGGTTGTACATCTAAGAGATTGTGAGATTGAATGATGTGTCATCATCAATCGTATCAGATAGAGATCTCAGTTCACAACGAGGCTATGGAAGAAAATTCATGAAGCTTCGGACACAAGGTTGTATTTCAGTACTACTTTTCACACTCAAGTTGATGGTTAGTCTGAACGAGTCATCCAGATTTTGGAGGATATGCTTTGGTGTTGTATCATTGATTTCGAGGGGAGTTGGAAAGAGCATCTATCGCTTGTTGAATTTGCCTATAACAACAGTTTTCAATCGAGCATTAAGATAGCTCCTTTTGAAGCCTTGTATGGGCGTTAATGTAGGACACTGTTGTGTTTGATCGAGCTCAATGAGAAAAAGATTTTGGGATCGAATTTGATTAAGCAAATTGAAGAGAAGATTCAGATTATCAAGGAAAGATTGCAAGCAGCTTTTGATCGACAGAAAGCTCGTGCGGATTAGAGGCGTAAGAACATTGAGTATGAGGTTGGTGATAAAGTGTTCCTCAAGGTGTCACTATGGAAAAGAGTAATCTATTTTGGGTAGAAGGGCAAGTTGAGCCCAAGTTTTAACAAACCATATGAGATTCTTGAAAGGTTTGGACTCGTGGCTTATCGGTTAGCCTTGTCTCCAGATATGGCATATTTATAATGTTTTCCATATGTTTATGTTGAAACGATACCGTTCCGACCCTTCGCATGGCATTCTGCTTGAGGAAATTGAGATCAATACCGATTTGACCTATGAAGATGAAAAGATAAGAGTTTTGGTTAAAGGGGTCAAAGAGCTTCGCAAAAAGTGTATTCCTCTAGTTAAGATGATGTGGAGAAACCACGAAGTCGAAGAGGCTATGTGGGAGACAGAGGAGGACATGAGGTTGATCTATCTGTATCTTTTTCCATCATGTAAATTTCAAGGACAAGATTTTCTTTAAGGAGGGAAGAGTTGTAACGACCCGAATTTCGGAATCTATGGGTCGGTTAAACCTGAGGTGTGGGTCGTGAGTTTTGGGCCTTTGAGTGCTCTTGATAGCCTATTTGGGCCTGCTTCTTGTTCTGTAGCTTTGGGCTTGGATTAGGATGAGAAAAGATGAGGTTTTGGGGGGCATTATGGTAAAACAACCCATTTTTTAAGGCAAAGGTTGTCCATCCTCCGTGTTTTCCGCAGAGTTTTTATGAAGGTGAGATCACCTTGTTCCCCACTCATTTTCTTATATCTTCTTTTTCTTCCACCACCCCAACCCCAAAACAAAGGTCCAATTGTTTCCTTCTACAGTGATGGGTTCGGATTTTGTGTTGAGAGAGTTGGAATCTACATCAAGAGATCTACATTTGGAGGTAAGATTCATCAAGTTTGGTAGAGGATGGAACTAGTGGGTTTTGTGGGGGTTTATGTTGAAGGGTCTAGGAGGAGATTCAATCTCGTTTTTCTAGCCCTAAAAGTGAGTTTAGTTTGACTCCTTATCTCCTACAAGTTGTAACTCATCTACAACTTTCTTGTATAGTGAAAAAGGCTAGAAATCCTTCTAAAGAGCTTAGGAAGAAGAAAGCTTGAGGAGCTTGGTTAGAGACTTCTACTCCAGCTTTAGAATCAAGATTAGCACACCTCTAACTCCTTTGTCTTCATCGACATCGTAAAAATGATTTCTTGCATGCTATTTTGATGATTTGGGTGTTTTTGGTTCCTTAAGCATTGTTAATGGTGAAATCCGGTTTTGGTGTTAAAAACATGTAGAACTAGTAGGAAACCATCTAAAATCACTCTCATAATATGTAGGGTTCATTTGGAGATGTTTAAGGGTCGTTTAATGACCCTTGGTATGAATTTCGAGCTACAGATTTGAAGTTTTGGCTCGAGTACCGGTACGAGATGAACTCGTACCGATACCCCGTGTTAACGATGATAAACATCTAGGTTTTTGTAAGGGGAGTACCGGTACGGGCTTCAACCAGTATCGGTACGGGATTCAACATTGTATCGATACGATTCTTACTATATCAATACCTCCCCAACGCCTTGGGTTATTAGAATTCTAGTAACCAAAGTTGGTACCGGTACGCGCGAGGGCTTATCGGTACCCTCCGTTCCTTTGAGATTCCATAGTGCAATTTCAATATCGGTACGAGTCGAACTGTATTGGTACCCAGCATTGGTGCCCCTGCGTATCGGTACTCAAGATAGGGTATCGATACACACTAGGCAATTTGCCCAAAAAGTTGACTTTGAGTTCTAAGGGCTGATAATTCAAAAACTATGGCCTAATGGGCTTCTAATGTGGTAAAATAAATGGTAAAACTGAGAATCTGAGATTTAACCCTCATATATGAACATAATGTTTAATGACTTGGTAAAGCTTGGGTGACTTGTTTGTAATGGCAACAATAGGGATCCTTAGTGGATAAGTAATGTTGTGTGCCTAGTAAGGGCACTTGTGTGGTTGAGTCACCTTTGATTGTTGGGATCCAGATACCTAGAGAGTGTGTTGCAATACCATGAGATGAGATGTCGGATGTATAATAATGGGGCTGTGTGACACCAAGCCTCACTCTAGGTTTGTGTAGCATGATGCATATGTGCTTTGTGAGATTAATGCATTCTTTGTTGTTAGCTATGTGTTTAGGTGGCTAGAGGTAGCGCCATGTGTTATTATATTGTCATGATATCATCTTTAGTTACATGCCCATATTTATGATTTGCATGAAGCATGGTGGAGTGGAAGTGTATCCACTGAGCTTTGTTAGCTCAGCGTTCGGAATCGTTGTTTTCATTCGCAGGTTAGTAGGTTGGCGTGCATTGTTGGAGCACCATCGGAGTAGAACTTCAACATTGACTTGTCAAGAGTACAGTACTTAGATTTATTTGAGCTATGTATTTGTAGGACCCTATGATTTGTATTATAACTCTTATTTTGGAATTTAAATTGTGAGTCGAATACTTTATAATTTTATTTTCAAATGGAGCTCTCATGTAACATTTTAAATACTTATTTATGTTGAAATATTTGAACTCAAATTGAAATAATGTCAAATTAAAATCGTTTTAGGATTTTAGGTTAAACTATTTTTAATTAAAATAGTGTCAAATTGAAATAATTTGTAAATAATTAGGGTTAAATTTATTTTTTCGAATTAAGAAAAAAAATTATTTGAATGTGCAAATATGGAGGACTAAATGTGTTATTATATAAAATATTTCAACTACCACGTCACCCTTTTAATTGCTGTTAACGGGTCAGTGACTAATTTGGAACAAAACTAAAAGTTTAGTGGTAATATTGAAGCAATTGAAAGTTTGGTTACCTAATTGAATAATTTACCAAAGTTCATTTATCATTTGTTTACTTTACTCAAAAAGAAAAAAATCTAAAAAATAATATAAAATTATTTTTTAGATTTATTCTAAAAAGGGATAATAACGATTTCAGTCCTTATGACTGACTCGTTTTCTTCGAAGAAATCTTTGAAATAAGCATGGATGGGTCCTAAACTTATTCCCGACAGCTCTATGACCCCTTAGGAAAAGCTTGTTCATGGCTTCACAATATTCCTGGTAAAGCCTTCTATCATGTACAAATGATAACATCAAATTACAAAGGTTGGAGACTTAAAGGACTAGTTGATATTTAATAATGCAATTGATATTTCATTAGTGTTCATGGTTTTGGTTTTAGGGTTTTGGGTTAAATTATTTTTAATTAAAATAGTGTCAAATTGAAATAATTTGTAAATAATGAGGGTTAAATTTATTTTTTCGAATTACGAAAAAATTATTTGAATGTGCAAATATGGAGGACTAAATGTGTTATTATATAAAATATTTCAGCTACCACGTCACCCTTTTAATTGTTGTTAACGGGGCAGTGACTAATTTGGAACAAAACTAAAAGTTTAGTGGTAATATTGAAGCAATTGAAAGTTTGGTTACCTAATTGAATAATTTACCAAAGTTCAGTTATCATTTGTTTACTTTACTCAAAAAGAAAAAAATCTAAAAAATAATATAAAATTATTTTTTAGATTTATTCTAAAAAGGGATAATAACGATTTCAGTCTTTATGATTGACTCGTTTTCTTCGAAGAAATCTCTGAAATAAGCATGGATGAGTCCTAAACTTATTCTTGGCAGCTTTAGGACCCCTTAGGGAAAGCTTGTTCATGGCTTCACAATATTCCTGGTAAAGCCTTCTATCATGTACAAAAAATTGTACAAATGATAACATCAAATTACAAAGGTTGGAGACTTAAAGGACTAGTTGATATTTAATAATGCAATTGATATTTCATTAGTGATCATGGTTTTGGTTTTAGGGTTTTGGGTTAAATTATTTTTAATTAAAATAGTGTCAAATTGAAATAATGTGTAAATAATGAGGGTTAAATTTATTTTTTCGAATTAAGAAAAAAATATTTGAATGTGCAAATATGGAGGACTAAATGTGTTATTATATAAAATATTTCAAGTGCCACATCACCCTTTTAATTGTTGTTAACGGGTCAGTGACTAATTCGGAACAAAACTAAAAGTTTAGTGATAATATTGAAGCAATTGAAAGTTTAGTTACTTAATTGAATAATTTACCAAAGTTCGGTCATCATTTGTTTACTTTACTCAAAAAGAAAAAAATCTAAAAAAATAATATAAAATTATTTTTTATATTTTATTCTAAAAAGGGATAATAATGAATTCAGTTATTATGACTGACTTGTTTTCTTCGAAGAAATCTCTGAAACAAGCATGGATGAGTCTTAAACTTATTCTCGGCAGCTCTATGACCCCTTAGGGAAAGCTTGTTCATGGCTTCACAATATTCCTAGTAAAGCCTTCTATCATGTACAAAAGATTGTACAAATGATAACATCAAATTACAAAGATTGGAGACTTAAAGGACTAGTTGATATTTCATTAGTGTTCATGGTTTTGGTTTTAGGGTTTTGGGTTAAATTATTTTTAATTAAAATAGTGTCAAATTGAAATAATTTGTAAGTAATGAGGGTTAAATTTCTTTTTTCGAATTAAGAAATAATTATTTGAATGTGCAAACTTGTAGGACTAAATGTGTTATTATACGAAATATTTAAATTCCACGTAACCCTTTTAATTGTTGTTAACGGGTCAATGACTAATTTGAAACAAAACTAAAAGTTTAGTGGTAATATTGAAGTAATTGAAAGTTTAGTTACCAAATTGAATAATTTACCAAAGTTCAGTTATTATTTGTGTACTCTACTCAAAAAGAAAAAAAAGAAAAAATAATATAAAAATTATTTTTTATTTTATTCTAAAAAGGGATAATAACGGTTTCAGTCATTATGATTTTAAAAGTAATTAAAATAGTTAATAGTACATTGTGGTACATATGATTAGTGGTACATTACGGTACATGGCGTTTATTGTAGAATCATCATTAGAAATAATATATTCTTATATTATGGTCATTAATATTGTGTCCAAATAACTTCAAAAATAAGCCATTAATACAATATTTAATCGAATATATAAATGTGAATTGTAAGGCATTACCATATTTAATATATGAAGTTAAGAAAAGCAAATAATATCCTTTTAATTCGAAGTATTCAAACAGATATGACATATTTATGGAAAAATTAATTTGTAGTGGGTAAAATATATGTAGGCTCGATCGGTCCGGACATTTGCATCGCCCACGACGTACGGGTGTGCCCACAAAATTATTTGAATGTGCAAACATGGAGGACTAAATGTGTTATTATATAAAATATTTTAACTGTCACGTAACCCTTTTAATGACTGTTAACGAGTTAGTGATTAATTTGGAACAAAATTAAAAGTTTAGTGGTAATATTGAAACAATTGAAAGTTTAGTTACCAAATTGAATAATTTACCAAAGTTCAGTTATCATTTGTGTATTTTACTCAAAAAGAAAAAAAATATATGAAAATATAATAAAAATTTGTTTTTTTAGATTTTATTCTAAAAAGGATATTAGATTTCAGTCCCTATAATTTTAAATAAATAATATTATATTACAATACACATGATTAGTGTAATACACGGGTTTAGGGGTCGGATGGAAATAATATTAAAATATTGTTTCGGGTTTCGGTTTTAAAATTTAAAATAATAAAATATTATTTTGGGCTTTAGATATTCGAATCAAAAATTTTATGTTGGATCAAAATTGTTTTGGGAATTAAATCTCATGGATTTTATGATAAAGGAGAATTTGCCATCTCATTAATGGCAAGATGGTAAATATGAGAGCTTTCAAATTTAAAACCCCTCTTTTTATTTTAGAATAGAACTTCTCTCTCTCATCTTCATCTTCTTCATTTCTTCTTTCACATTAAAATGCCCTTTTCTCTCCAAAACTCTATTTCATCATCTCCTTTGGCCTTGTTGGTGATTTTTAAAAGGCAAATGCATTTTTGGGTTGTCCTCCTTTCCCTCTACAAGATGCTATCTCTAGATTTCATTATTGTTCAAGATTTTAAAATTTGAAGTTTTAGGGTTTTGTTTAAAAATGGGAACTTTATGATCTTTAACCTAAGATATTGATTTATTATTGTTATATATGTTGTTTACTACCCATAAGGTCCAACATAGTTAATTTTTACATAGTTTTATGTTGAATCCCGAATTTGGGTATAAATGGGTTTTTTGAAGGGTTTTGGGTGAGTTTTGGGGGTTGTTTTAGGTGAGAATTGATAGGCTATTGGTAGTACTATGGTTGGGGGTTGATTTGAGATCATTTGTGGGTGCAATGGATGTTGGTAACATGGTTTTTGGACATGGTTTTGGGGCTGTCCGAGATTGCAAATATTGGGGTTTGTTCATGGCTTGCAACGTTGTAAATTGAATTTGAATTGTGTTCCGGGTTGGTCTTTTGATGTTGGGCTGATTTGGAATTGTTTGAAATGTGTTTGAGGTTGTTTAGAAGCGGAAATTTGTGTTGGAGAAGCTTCGGGAAGAAACCCGGAAATTTGAGGGAGGTTGCTTGCTTGGCTTGGAGCTTGGAAGCTTAGGTGAGTGGTTAATGTTTTTAAATTGGTTTTTAAGTGGTTGGTTCAAGCATGTGGACTAGGTTGGGCTTGGTAGACCCACCTAGAGTTAGGATTAAGGTGGTAGCTTAATCCTAAGCTTTAGTTAGAGACCTTGGATGTACTCTTTAATTATTCTTATGTCTCATGATGATTATGTATAATGTGATACACATGTATGTGGAAGTATGGCTTGATGTATTGATTATATGCATGTTGATGACAAATTTAATGTGGACATATGATGTGATAATTGTTTGGATGATATACATGTGGTGTTGGTTTGTGAAATGAGGTTATGAGGTGGATTGCATGATTTTGGAGAATCATGGTGAGTACGTGCTAAGCACGAAAATTATATTAAAATCGATATTGTGAAAGGTTGTGGAATTTGATTTATATTGGCACTAGTATGCTTGGGTACAATGATCGATCATTAGTGTAACCTCCTTAACCCGGCCTAGACGGTTGACCCGAATTAAGAAAGTCACACGGGGAAAACCAAAGTCAACCCGAAAGTCAACCTTTGCACATGCTCAAAAGCATACTTTAAACAAGCAATCTCATGCTTCAACATAACATAACATGTCATATTGGCTCAAGTGACAATTTCCATTTCTTAAAACAAGTTCATCAACTTCCCAAGGACTTTTAAACACCTTGGCCCCAAGGACTTTTAAACACCTTGGCCATGGACTTTTAAACACCATGAATGAGGACCACACAAGGACTTTTAACCACCTTTGTGTCCATAGCTTGAATCACCCCAAGGACTTTTAAACACCTTGGCCCCAAGGACTTTTAAACACCTTGGCCCCATGGACTTTTAAACACCATGGAAAGGATCACCTAAGGACTTTTAACCACCTTAGTGTCCGCAACAAGAATCATCCAAGGACTTTTAACCACCTTGATGTTCTTAAGTAACAAGGCTCACTCAAGGACTTTTAACCACCTTAGTGACCTTAACATTTTCAAAACATCACTTGCCAATATACATCTTTTACATCATATAATCCACTGTTTTAAAGCATTAAACCAAGCCATATTCAACATGCATTTCAAAGCATCAACCACATTATTTCAATGTATAAAATCAAGGAACTCCTACCTAGAGTTACCTTCAACATATGGCTTACAACATCAGCAAAAACCATGCTAAAACATGCTTTCAAAACAGTAATTAAAACATGCAAATAACCATTTTGCATCACAACAAATTCATGGCCACCACTAGAGAGAAATTCCGAAAACTTACACTTGAGCTTAGCAAAGTTGTTTAGACTTAGACTAAGCTCCCAAAACCTTCAAACCTTGGTTTTAAAATCAGAAAACCCAACTTCACTCACCGATTTCCACTTTGCTTCAAGCCAAAGCACCAAATCAAGCTTCCGGATCAACAACTCTTGGATCCAAAGATGCCTCCCCTGTTTCAACACATCAAAGCAGAGGATTAATGCATCATCATGCATTAATTGCTTCAATGAAAGCACCTAAACTCGCTGCTCTCATTCAACCTCCATTTTCGGCCACCAAACACAACCGAAAATGCATCCAAACCACTTCTAAACAAAGCCCAGCCATAAACCAGCAAAACCACACTTCCATAAACATCATAACACATATAAAAACAACCTATTAACATCCTTATACCTCCAGCAACATCAGATCACCAAGATCACCTCAAAAACAACCTTGAAACACAAGCTAAACTTAGGAAACTCAACCTATCCGGGATTGCATCAATCAAAACTCAATTCCTTATCAATTTAGAGTTCATTTAACATCAAAAACACATCTCAAATCACAGATTAATCAGATCTAACCAAAATCATCAAAAATCATCAAAATCTTGCATTATAAGCCAAGATCCATTTCACCACTTTAAAACCTTTAATTAAACATCAATTTAGGATTGAAAACTTAGGAATTTCAGTAAAGAACTGATAGTTTAGAGGAGAAGGACGTTCTTACCTCCAAACTTGAGTTTCTCCTCTTTTTGGAATCAAAATCCTTGTTGAAACAAGTAGCAATTGAAGAGGTTTTGAAGATATGTTGATTAGGAATCAAATGAGAGTTGAAAGGAGGGATTTAGGTGAAGAAATCAGAATCAATTCTCTGGAAATGGAGTGTTTGGGTTGAGAGAAAATGAGAGAAAGAAAACTAGGAAAAGTTGGTTACAAAAATCTAAAATAGCCAAATGGCTTTCCCTCCACTTTTAATATCATTTAAAATCAGATTTTAGACTTAAAATATCTTAGAAAAATCTGGAGAAACTCCCTTTGGGTAAATAGCTCCTTAAAGATTCAAAGTTTCAACCCTTTATAAAACAGCCACCAAACTTGCGAAAATTACATTTTGGTCACTAGCCAAAATGTCACCCTTCCAAAACTCATTTTCCAAAATTGATTTCACAGTTCACTTAATTATATTAAAAGATGATTTTAGAACATTTTTCCATATTTTTAATGCAACCCGAACTAGGCTTTCCTAAATTCACCTCTTAAGATTCGAACAGCACTTTGACCGAACCGGTCAATGCCCAAAACAACTAAGCCCAAAACCGGGGCGTTACAACTCTCCCCCCTTAAGAAATTTCGTCCTCGAAATTTACCTGAAGGAAAGAGATAAGGAAACTGCTTCAGCATGTCTTCCTTCCGCTCCCACGTGGCTTCCTCAATACCTCGATGCTTCCACAGCACCTTCACCAACTCAATGGTCTTGCCACGAAGAACCTTGCTATCCGAATCCAGAACCTTCACCGGTTCCTCATCGTAGGTCAAATCCGGATTCAATTCCACTTCCTCCACAGGCATCACATGCGAAGGATCAGATCTATACTTCCGGAGCATAGAAACATGGAACACATCATGAATCTTCTCCAGCTCCTGAGGTAACCTCAACCGATACGCAACAGGACCCACACACTCAACAACCTCATACGGTCCAATGTATCTAGGGCTCAACTTACCCTTCCGACCAAACCTCATCACCTTCTTCCAAGGCGAAACCTTCAAGAACACACGGTCACCCACCGCATACTCTATCTCCTTACGCTTCAAATCCGCGTAAGATTTCTGCCGGTCAGAAGCAGCCTTCAACCGCTCACAAATGAGCTTCACCTTCTCGGTGGTTCCCTTCAACAAAGCCGGCATCGAAACCAACTTTTGACCAGTTTCAGCCCAACAAAGAGGAGTCCTACACTTCCTCCCATACAGAGCCTCATAAGGTGCCATCTGTATACTCGCCTGATAACTATTGTTATAAGCGAACTCAACCAAAGGCAGATGCTTCTCCCAAGAACCTTGGAACTCAATCACACATCATCTCAACATATCCTCCAAGATCTGAATAACTCGCTCAGACTGACCATCCGACTGAGGATGATAGGATGTACTGAAATGTAACCTTGTACCCAAAGCTTGATGCAAACACTGCCAGAAACGCGATGTGAACCTCGGATCCCTATCCGACACGATCGACTTAGGCACACCATGCAGCCTCACAATCTCAGCAATGTACAGCTCTGCCAGCTTATCCAAAGAGAACGTAGTATGCACAGGCAAGAAATGCGCACACTTCGTCAGGCGATCCACAATCACCCAAACAGAATTCTTCTTTGATGGAGACAAAGGTAAACCAGATACAAAATCCATGGTAACCCTCTCCCACTTCCATTCAGGGATTTTCAACGGTTGCAACAACCCAGAAGGAACCTGATGTTCAGCCTTAACTCGCTGACACACCAAACACTTGCTCACAAACTCTGCAACATCCTTCTTCAAACCCACCCAATAGTACTCATCACGAAGATCACGATACATCTTAGTACTACCAGGGTGCATAGCAAAAGGACTACTATGACCTTCAGTCAGAATAGCACGCCTCAACTCAGCATCAGCAGGCACTACTATTCGACTACCAAAACACAACACACCATCCTCATTAAAGCAGAAATCCGAAGGTCTACCCTCCGCGATATCCTGAACATGAGACACCAAGGAATCATCCAGCAACTGCTTGTCCTTGATCAACTGAACCAACGATGGTTTCACCTGCAACTCAGCAACAAGACCACCATCTCGCGATATGCTCAAGCTAGCAAACATAGCTCTCAGCTCAACAGCTACCTTCTTACTCAAAGCATCCGCAACAACATTAGCTTTTCCAGGATGATACTCAATCGTCAGATCATAATCCTTGAGCAACTCCAACCAACGCCGCTGCCTAAGATTCAACTCCTTCTGAGACATCAGATACCTCAAACTCTTGTGATCCGTGTACACCGTACACTTCTCACCATACAGATAATGCCTCCAGATCTTCAGAGCAAAAACCACTGCAGCCAGCTCAATATCATGCGTAGGATAATTACGCTCATGCACCTTCAACTGCCGCGATGCATAAGCCACCACCTTACCCTCTTGCATCAGCACACACCCCAAACCCACATAGGATGCATCACTATAGACCACAAACTCTTTCCCTGATTCAGGCTGAACCAAGATAGGAGCTTGCGTCAAAGCCGCCTTCAGCTTCTCAAAAGCCTGCTGTCTCACTTCTGTCCACTCATACTTAACATCTTTCTGCAACAACTTCGTCAAAGGAGCAGCAATCTTGGAAAAACCATCCACAAACCTTCGGTAGTATCCCGCCAAACCAAGGAAACTACGGACCTCATGAACAGACTTAGGAACCTTCCAGTTCATCACAGCCTCAATCTTCTGAGGATCAACACGAATCCCCTCAGCTGAGACCACATGCCCAAGAAACACCACCTCCCTAAGCCAGAACTCACACTTGCTCAGCTTAGCATAAAGCTGATTCTCCAACAAAGCTTGCAAAACAATCCTCAAATGCTCTTCGTGCTCTTCCTCAGTACGCGAGTACACGAGAATATCATCAATGAACACCACAACGAACTTGTCCAGGTATTCATGAAACACACGATTCATCATGTCCATGAAAGCAGCAGGAGCATTTGTCAAACCAAACGGCATCACAAGGAACTCATAATGCCCATACCTTGTCCTGAAAGCTGTCTTAGGCACATCCACATCCTTCACCTTCAACTGATAATACCCTGACCTCAAGTCAATCTTAGAGAACACAGCAGCTCCCCGAAATTGATCAAAGAGATCATCAATCCTCGGCAAAGGATACCGATTCTTGATAGTCAACTTGTTCAGCTGACGGTAATCAATGCACATCCTCATAGTGCCATCTTTCTTCTTCACAAACAAGACCGGTGCTCCCCAAGGTGACACACTCGGCCGGATGAAACCACGATCAAGAAGCTCTTGCAACTGCGTCTTCAGCTCCTTCAGCTCCTTAGGTGCCATTCTATAGGGAGTAATGGACACAGGAGTTGTATTCTCATACAGCTCAATTCCAAACTCCACCTCGCGATTAGGAGGTAAACCAGGCAACTCCTCAGGAAAAACACCAGGAAACTCCTTCACAACCCTGATATCTTGCACCCTCAACTCCTTAGAACTAGGATTCATCACAAAAGCTAGATAAGCTTCACAACCTTGCCTCATCATCCTGTTCGCCTCTAAGGTAGAAACAACATTGGCAAGAAACTTCACATTCTCACCAACTACAACCACTTCATAATCATCCGCCAGCTTAAGCGAAACCCGTTTATTTTCACAATCCACAACAGCACGATGCTCAGCAAGCCAATCCATACCAAAGATTACATCAAAACCATAAAAGGGAAGCTCCATAAGATCAACATGAAAGACATGTTCTTGAACAACCAAGGGACACCTTCTATAAAGCTTTCGAGTCACAACAGTTTCACCAAAAGAACTAGTGACACGAACACCAACATCCAAAGACTCAACAGGCAAACCAAGCAATTCAGCATGCTCACGCAAAATGTATGAATGCGTAGATCCAGAATCAATCAAAGAAAGCAATGACAAGGATTGCAAAGTAAAGGTACCTGCAATCACATCTGCATCATTCCTTCCCTCGCGCTGAGCATACACCCTAGCTTGGCCTCCACCCTCAGGCTGAATAGCCACAACATGGGCTACTCCACGACCACCTTCCTCTCGCCTCTGGAAATTACCACGGCCGCGCCCACGACCTCTCTGTGGTGCAGCAACAGCAGGAGCACGCATCTGATCACCAGCCAACCTCGGACAATCTCGCCTCAAGTGGTCTGCAAAACCACAATTCCAGCATCCAAAACCAGCTGCCGCAACAGGAGCTTGCACCTCCCTCACAGCACGAGGACAGTCACGCTTCAAGTGACCACGTGAACCACAGATCCAACAAGCACTAGGGTCAGCTCTAGCATTGCCACCCCTAGCAGGTGCACCTCCACCTCTCTTAGCTGAGGACTGATACCTCTGATCACGTCCCCTCTTGTTCCGTCCACCTCCGGAACTATACTCAGCAGCTCTCTTCCCAGAACTTGCTCCAGCACTCTTCGCAGACAAACTCAAATTCATCTCTATGTCCTTGGCTCGGCCCACTAACACATCAAAATCATCATACTCAGTGGCCAGCACATACATCTTTACCTCCGTTATAAGACCATAACAAAACCTTTCGCACCTCTCCCGCTCATCAGGAATCAGCTCCGGTGCATACTGACTGAGTCGCACAAACTGCACCTCATACTCAGCCACACTCATGCTCCCTTGGGTAAGAGTCATGAATTCACGCTTTTTCTCATCCAGATATCTCACTCCCAGATACCTCCTCTTGAACGCATTCTGAAAGAATGTCCAAGTGATGTCAGCTTCAGCCATTCCAGAGATTGTGGTCGTCCACCATGTATAAGCATCGTCCTGCAGCAAGGACACAACACATCCCAACTTTTGCACATCAGTGCAGCTCATCTGTCCCAAGATACGCTTGGTACTCTCTAGCCAAGCTTCCGAACTCTCAGCAGACATACCCCTAAACTCAGTCCTACCAAGACTGCGCAGACGCTCTAAGGGTAGTCTAACACCAGCATCTCCCTGATGCCCAGCTCCTTGAGCTCCAGCTACTGCTGCTCGAAAAGCACCCGCAATAGCTTGTACCAGTATCGACATATCAGGCATAGCTTGTCCCTGACCAACCTCAGGTCCTGCAGCTCTAGCACCAGCTGCTGCAGCTCCAGCTCCTTCCCTCTCCGCACCACCACCACCAGGTGGAGGAGGAGGTAACACTGCACTACCTGCATTCTCTTCATTCTCATTCCCATCCGGGGTCGTAGCTCTCACGCTACTCCTTAACTCTCTACGTGGTGCCATACTTTTACCATGCATATCAATACAAATAAAACATAGTCAGGCCCAGCAAGGTAAGCAATCCAAGTATTCAAGCTCAATTTCTTTCAAAATCAACATCTTTTCATTAACTTTTGTTTGGCAATGGGTACCCTCAACATGCAACATCACAGCATACATCTCACATGCATCAACATCTCAAGCCACTGAACATGCTTTCATCCAACAAGCATACAAGCCAAACATACTTCAATCATGCATACATTGAGCTTTACTTGAACTAGAATGCTTGCCCTCCTTGCTGCCCCTCAAGGTTGATTTTAAGCATGTTTATAAATGGTTTTAATTGCATTATTGAATGGTTTTTAAGAGCATTCCTCACTAAGCTTTTGCTTACGCTCTCTTCGTTTTCTTAATTCAATAATGCAGAGCATTAAAGAACCTTGAGGGGCAGCAAGGAGGGCAAGCATTCTAGTTCAAGTAAAGCTCAATGTATGGAAGGTTTTATAAGCACTTTTTAGCTTTTGGGTAATTTGGCAATGGGGGACCAATGTGTATGTTTTGGGAGGTGTTTGGAACTCCCTAAGTATGTTGAATGATGTTGAGAATGCTGGATTTGTGTTTGATCTTTATATGCTTGTTGTGGAAGTTTGTGCTTGAAAAGCTAGCTTGTGTAGGAAGCATGCCTATAGAATTGGGGCTTTTTGCATATGATGTTGTTTTGATGAATTGTTGATGCATGTATGTCCTATATATGTTGAATTGCTTGCTGGTAAAGTTTGGTAGCATTTGGAGCATGTTTGAATGATCAATTGCATGTTTTGGAATGCATTTGGAGCATATTTGAGCAGGGCGTATCGGAACAGTGTGCACCGTTTCGGAACGGGTGCCCTGATTGAACCCAGGCGTCCGAAACGGTATGCACCGTTTCGAAACAGTTTGGTCTCTGCCGAGCCCGTGTTTCGGAACCCGTTGCGGAACGGCCCGTGTTTCAGAACGGGGTCAACCTGTTTCGGAACGGTCGACCGTTGGGGGCTGACATGGGCAGTTATATGTTTTGAATAGTTTGCGTTTTGGTCCTGAATCTTGTTTGTGCAATTGTATGAGTTTGGGAAGTCCTTTTGAGCTGAAATTTCACAGAGAAGCATGAAACCTGACTAATTTCAAGTTGGTAAGAATAATTTGGGTTAAGTCCTTTTAATTATCAGAAATTACAATTTGGTCCCTAAAGTTGTAATTTGTTCAATTGGGTCCCAGTTTGATCTCTGATGTTTGTGATCTTCGAGTATGATGTTTGTGTGATCACCATTAGGGTTAATGTGCATCTAGATAAGATTAAAAAGAAAAAAAAGGGTCGTTAATCAAGGTTGACTTTCGGGTTGACTTTGGTTTTCCCCGTGTGACTTTCTTAATTCGGGTCAACCGTCTAGGCCGGGTTAAGGAGGTTACATTTGGTTTGATTAGGAATCAAATGAGAGTTGAAAGGAGGGATTTAGGTGAAGAAATCAGAATCAATTCTCTGGAAATGGAGTGTTTGGGTTGAGAGAAAATGAGAGAAAGAAAATTAGGAAAAGTTGGTTACAAAAATCTAAAATAGCCAAATGGCTTTCCCTCCACTTTTAATATCATTTAAAATCAGATTTTAGACTTAAAATATCTTAGAAAAATCTGGAGAAACTCCCTTTGGGTAAATAGCTCCTTAAAGATTCAAAGTTTCAACCCTTTATAAAACAGCCACCAAACTTGCGAAAATTACATTTTGGTCACTAGCCAAAATGTCACCCTTCCAAAACTCATTTTCCAAAATTGATTTCACAGTTCACTTAATTATATTAAAAGATGATTTTAGAACATTTTTCCATATTTTTAATGCAACCCGAACTAGGCTTTCCTAAATTCACCTCTTAAGATTCGAACAGCACTTTGACCGAACCGGTCAACGCCCAAAACCGGGGCGTTACAATTAGGATGGGTGTGCACACAAATTGAGTCAAAACGTACGTGGCCTTGGTGGCGTTGAGGCACCAAGGAGGAGTACGGTGATGTAATATTCCACCAGAAATTTATATATATTCTACGTGATGATGAGTGGAATCCCATCCGTAGGGCATGTGGTGATGAGTGGAATCCCGCCCATGCAAGGACCGGTGATGAGTGTAATCCCACCGAGGTAATGTTGTTGTTGGAAATGCGTTCCAACGGGTTATCCGCGTATTCGAGTCATAGCTGGGTGCCAATATGGGGTTGTATGTATATACCAATATGAGATCATGCATATATGCTTATATGATACGAATGTGACACCCTTTATGAATTGATATATGATGTGGTTAATGCTTTGGATTATGTATCGTGGTAAGTTGAGCTTATGAGATGTTGAGCATGACATAATGTTGATTATATGTTCATGCATCATGTTCATTTTGGCTTTTGCGGATCGGAGGTAAGCTCATGCATTTCATTTTGGAAATAGCTCGTGCTTGGACCCTGCATTGTCGAAGGTTTGTTTTATGAGCTACCCTCACTAAGCTTTTATGCTTACGCTCTCTTTTGTTCGACAATGCAGATCAATAGCTTGTGGGTGGCAAGGGCAAGGAAAGGTCTCCAAGTGTTGCTTACGGTTAGCTCAAGTATGGTCTTTAAATTGTAGATTGTAATAGTCAAGCAATGGGATAAGTGTTGTTGATTTGTACTATTGTTGGTTGTTTAGGAGCATGTTAGACTCCCTAATTATGTTGTTTTTGATTGACTTGTTGATGTCATGTTTGGATTGTAAACCGTGTCTAAATTGTTTACCTTGTGTGTTGGTCATGTGCCTTGTGAGAATGCCTAAGTGTTTGGATGTTGAAGCATGAGACCCTAAGTGCTTGTTTGCCTTCTTTTGAATGGATGCATGAATTCCTTGGTTGATTGAGGTATGCTCATGTTGGGTGTCATGTATGGCTAAATAGTGATCTGTAAATGTTGTATGAATGCTTGTTTGGGTCTAGGGAAGTCCTAAATTGCATCTAGGTTCGAGTCTTGCATGTTTTAGCTGAGTTTGGGAGTTTTACAGTGCATGGTGTATCGGTACACCTAAGGGCCGTATCGATACGCTATTGCCTCCAGGGCTCAAGTTTGGCTGGGCGTATCGATACACGGGGGTGTATCGATACGGTTTTTACTCACTGGAATTCTGAGATTTTGGTGAGATGTTACCGTATCGGTACGGTGGGTTAGTGTATCGGTACGGGTTTATCTCGTTGACCACGAGATGTTGACTGGGAAGGGCGTATCGATACGCTCAAGGGTTGTATCGATACGGTTTTCCTGTGTTGACCCTGAGTGTTGACTTTGGTCAAGGCGTATCGATACCCTTAACAGGTGTATCGATACGGCCTGCTTAATTACAGAAAATGGGTTGTTCTAAAGGTGATGTCTTGAATGATCGTTTTTGTATTGCTCTTGTTTTCGCTGACGTATTTCACATAGGACATGGTAATGCATTTAGACAAGATAAATAAAAGAAATTTTCTAGGGTTGCTAACTGAGGTGGGACCTTAACGGGTTTCGCGTCGGTTTTCCCCGTGTGGCCCACTCGGACCGGTCATCCGGCCAAATCGGGAAGAGGGGGTTAAAATTAGTGGCACATAGTAAGCTTCAATTTACATCCTATTTCACCTATATGTGAGGCACAATATTAACCCAAGTCATTCAATGACTAGTAAGTGGATTGATGTATATAAACGCTTCTCATACTTGTTATCCCACCAATGTGGGATATGAGTTTCTTATTTTCCTTACATAGTTCACAAGTACCTTACGTTGAGCAGCAATTTCTTATTCATCACTCAATCATTTTGAGCATATGAAAGACCATTGTAAAGGTCTTATGGTCAATAAATTCATTATTCGAATATTCACCTTTACTCATAAAAAATGTGGCTCAAAGTTTTCAATTTATCACATTTTTCTGGGGTTTGTCCAAGTGGTAAGCAGCTTAATATAATTTAAGCATGTCTCGAACTTGAGGTTTTATGTATGCAGAAAATTCTCTTTATTAGACTCACCCGTCATAATCATGTGTGCGACGTGGTTAGCTCAAATTAATTAGGAAAAAGCTCTAAAGAATTTGAAATGCAACCAAAAAATTGAATTGTATTTACATCTACCCATATTATTGATTAGGGACGAAGGTGTGGGATGGCGGCAGAGAGGAACTAATACTTGTGTAATCTAAGCTAAGCTGGATCTATAGCTATAGGATACATTAATGGTTATATGATAGTAGCAGATTTGGATCAACACTTTATTACCACCCATTATGTCCTAAGCTTAGCCATCCCAAAACCCAATGCACCTAAAAAAGTTTGCCCAAACATCATTAAACAAATCTTACCCTTGTTGCCTCCAACATGTCCCTTTTCCTTTTGGTTTCAATTTGTTACAAGCCTGAAGAAACAATTGCTTGACAGATTCTGGGGTGGGTAGGAATTGAGTTGGGAGTTCGATCGAGTCGAGTAAAAAGTTTTTAATTATTCAAGTTTATAAGTCTTATTTTACGATTCAAATTTTATTTAAATTTTTTTCAAATCAAGTCTAATTTATAAAATTCAAGTTGAGTTGAATTTTCGAGTTTCTGTACAAATTTAATTGTAACTATTATGATGTTATAATACATATTGACTCCAATTTTAACGGCTTTCTATATTCATATTTGATATACATTTATATATTTCTTCATATTTTCACATGTGATATACATAACATATCAGACAGAATTGACAAACTCGACTCGAACTTGAAAATTGATCAACTAATTACTAAAAAATTCGAGTTATTCAAATTTCTATTTTATAACTCAAACTTTACTTGAAATTTTTTCTAGTCGAATTTATAAAATTATAAGTCGAGTCAAAACGAGTCGGTTTTCTTCGTGTGGAGCCGAATTTTACCCATCCCTAAGAGTAGGTCATAGGCTAGCCCAAAACCTCATCGCTTAAAAAGGGTGTAGTTGTAACCACATGGGACAGCTTCCCCTTTTTTTTAGGACTGTAAATGCTGAAATCAAATACTTGGTGAAAGGAACTTCACCTTTGTTAAAACCCTCAATGCAAAGAAATTCCATCCATCCCTATGAGCTCCTCACATTAATCTTAGCTAGGACCAGCTCCACACAACTCTACTCTTGCAAAACTAGATTTGTAACTGTTTGTGTTTTTATTACCCCAAAAAAAGTGGAATATTACACAATTTTATCTTATTTTAATCATTTTTCTTATACATGTATATTGCATTTACCTAAAAACAGGTGGAGATGGATGGAAGGAAGAGTACCTACATGAATTTGTAGCCGTAATTTAGACGCCAAATTGATGGGTTGGGACCGCTAACAAATGGTTATGGAATTCACTTATCACCCACCCCATTCTAATGCAACTTTCTTTTACAAGGAAATTTATTTCTCTTATCAATACATCTCCGACTCGGTTAAGCACCACATTTAAATATTAACTTTAATGTAAAACTTATAAGAACCACAACTCGAATACAACTTAAATATTTTTATTATAATATAATAAAAATAAATTACACGAAATACCACTCAATTTTACCCATTAACTCGAACATACCACTGAACTATAATTTAATACTATTATATCACTAAACTTAGATTTTGGCTTCAATGTAAGCACTCGTCCAAAACGGCATTGTTTTAGTTTCGTTGTTTTGAAGCCTAAGATAGGCCAAAACGACGTCGTTTTGTTAGTAAAGAAAATAAGAAAATGTTGGCATTTTGGAAGGCTTGAACCACAAGACTTTTAAGATGAAAGGCTTATATCAAACCATCAAGCCAACTTAAATACTTAATATCATTCTAACCAAGATAATATATAAATAATATTACAGTTGAACTTAATTTTATTTATCTCATGATATAATTTTATAATATATATATAATATAATTTTATAAATATATTAACTTTATAAATAAATATTATTTATAATTTATATATTTTTTAATATATATAATATATATAATTAAACCCTAAATCCCAAAACACAAACCTTAAACCATATACATAAATAAATCTTAAACCCTAACCCCTAAACAATATATGTAACTAAACCCTAAATTTTAACCCTATATTACAAATCCTAATATATATTATAAATAATATTTTAATTTTAGGATTTTGGGTTTGGCATTTATGATTTAATTATGTTTAGGGTTTAGGATTTGAGATTTATTTATATATATGGTTTAGGGTTTTATTTAATATATGGTTTAGGGTTTGTAGTTTTTAGGGTTTCATGTTTGGTATTTTAATTAATATTTGATTTAGGGTTTTAGGTTTAGAGTTTGAGTTTAATTATATATATTATGTCTATTAAAAAATATATAAATTATAAATATTATTTATTTATAAAGTTAATATATTTATAAAATTATATTATAAATATTATAAAATTATATCGTGAGATAAATGAAATTAAGTTAACTGCAGTATTATTTATATATTATTTTTGTTAAAATGATATCAAGTATTTAAGTTGATTTTGGCGGTTTGGTATAAGTCTTTTATCATAAAGGTCTTGGGCTTAACCTTCTCAAAATACAATGTTTTCTTATTTTCTTTACTAACAAAACGCTGGGTAAAGTTGAGTGATATTTCGTGTAGTTTACACGTATAATAAAAAAAAAGCTGGATCCTAGGTAATATGTTTGAATTTGAAACAAGGATGCCAAGATACGTTAGCCTAAGTGCCTAGCAACGTATTAAACAGGTAGTGGTCCTGAGGTTGGCTAACTTCACCAGTCTAGGTTTACTCAAAATTGCAAGACCACTGCCAGTTGTCCATATTGAATCAAACCAATTTACAAATACAGAGACACTTTAAGCCTCCTTTCACAGCTATTTCATACACAAATGTCTAAATCCACTCCCAAAACCAACCACCAAACTCCCCTAAACTTCAAGATGATAATGCTAATAGATACAACTTACAAGGCCCCTCTCTCTCAAATATTAAATGATTTTCATGGGATGCACACTACTAGGAAAGGACAATTTCAACCATATCTAAAACCTGATGGCTCAACTCCCATGGCATTCAATCTACAAACAAACAACTTCCGTCCGGATGGTTTCTCCGGCCTGAACGCCTTCCATGTTGCTCAAGCTGTAATACGACTCCATTGACCGACCTTTTCGAAGTTCATGGTTTCCACCAGCAATGCAATTTACTTCACAGTTATCGATTTAAAATCAACCAATAATGACAACATATTCAAATATCAAAATTGGACCACACCTATAAAAACAAACCATGAGAGGGGCCAGGTTCTGGAATTTTCTAATACCATATCCAATATGCAAATGGTTGACCAAATTGTCAAGGTAAAACAGGGGTACGCAAATGAAGTCAACATATTCAAACTAAGGCTTTAACCAAGCAGTTGATGTCAGTAAAACTGCTGAAAACAATTTAACAAATATTGCAACAGTAAAAGCTCATAGGGATCATAATAGAATACGGCTTCTCCTAGCACCATGAGGCTTTTAAGCATAAAGTAACCATGAAGGCAATAATAATACTGTGTTGATAAGAATAGGATATAAGAAAGAAATTAGATTACCTCATTTGCATCACAACTAAATTACAAAATTTTAACAGACAACTTCTGTTGAAAACAATATGATAAACAAGCATAATTCCTTAATTTTATGTGCACAGGTGTGAAAAAGGAAACAAAACTGGATCAAATACATGGTAGTGAAGCTTACATAATAATAGAGGACACATACCTACTCCGAAAACCAATTAACACGAAATCCTCTAAAACAACAAATGCCTTTAGAAGTATAAGCTGTACGTGAAACCCCACATGGGATCGTTGATGACAACAATAACTCCGATATGTTTCTGGCTATTTCGAAGTCCCTCTTCTTTTACGCTCTTTAAGGTTTAAGGTCAGTGGGGATAATAAATACAGAATCTACACAAAGCCCTCCTTTAGAATGTGTGCAATCTATCTGTTTCACGGAAAATTTGACTTCAGTTGTTGGTTCTGAGGCATTGACGATAAATTCCCCTACCTTGTAGTCTATCCAGCATCCACGCTTATGGTTTCCACTTTCATAATCTTGTTCAGTATCGTCTAAAAAGTGCTCACATGATGCTAGCTGACCATCAGAAGTAGACAACTCAAATTTCACAGGCTTTATGTCCCAACCATGGGTGTGCTCAAAACTAGACACCCGTCTTCCCAACCTTTTGGAAAATCTTCCAAGGTGAAGCCTGAATGAGAGAGTATAGATATCAGCTGGAAGAGGAAACTTTACTACTCCATCTACTTCAAACCACCATATTTGCTGCAAATACGCTACAATATGGAATCTGGAAGAACAGAAACATAGAGAATATTTATTAAGAAAGCTGGAGAGAAAAAAAGGTGGAAAGACCAAGTTAGCCACTGGCCAATGCAACTGAAATTCAATGGAAACTAGTCACTGGGTGGGAACCCATTCTTTTCAAACGCTGTAAAGTGATCATGATCATACTATAAATATATGCCATTAGTACGATGGAAATTTTATCACCCCAAATACATTGAACACAGCAATCACTCAAACTGAATGCAGTGCATATACTTGTGAGATAAATATGACTATTAAAATCAGATCACTCTCCACCTGAAAAATACATTCATTGACAGGACGAGATTTACTACCACCGTGATCATTCTGATCAACACAAACTATTTCCAGTTAATCAAAAGTAAAAGGTTGAATCACACTAAATAACCAAATTTGAAATGGTGATATTAGTACAAAAACCTGGAAGCTTGCCTCCACAATAAATTTTTGTTCTATCAAGATCTCACTCATAAAGACTACAAAGAAAATTCACTTTGAGCATTTCAGTAATAGTATCAAGGTCTCTGTACCATATCATGACTAAATAAAGGAGAGGAGGTTTTATGGAAAGTGAAGGGCTATTTCTTAGTCCTATTACCTAGGCATTGTAATTATATAAAGCAAAACGTTAAAAAAGGCTCTATTTCCGACAACAATTGATAAATCATCACTTGGAAGAAAGAAACTTGAAATCAGCCTCCCCTATCACAATTGTAGGGAATATAATTAGTATAGATGGAAGTCCATTTAAAAATCATATTGATGATTGTACAATTTTTTGAATATATCAAAAGATAAGAAGATTAATAATATGAAAATGAAAGCTATTCTCTGAATCATAGCATTCTTAACCATGACCTGCCAATCAAGAGGTTTCGGGAAGAAATTATAAGATCCAATGTTAGCCTTATACATGAAAGCCCTTAATTAGTCAGTCTCATAGAGTCATAGTTGACCATGGCAGAAAAGGTTCAACTAATGGCCACTAAATCCCACAATTTTCACATTTGAATGTTTTTAACATCTACCATCCCTTAAAAACTTGTACCATAATTCAAGAATGGGAAACAAACCTAAAAGGCTTAATAGTCAAAAAGGTGCCCAACCTATACCATTTTTCCAGTTTGGTGCCTAACGTTTTTTTCGGACCACTTTGGTGCGTAACATTTCATTCCGTAACTCAGATTGGGTTTTTTCGTAACGGCCGTTAAAAATTTCTCTAAAACCCCCAAACCCAATCCCTAGATCCTTAAATTCCTCCCCTTCCACCACCGATTCAACCACCACCGGCCACCCTTGCCTTTGTCGGCCCCCCACTACTAAAACCCCCATCATCCCGCAGTCGAAAACCGGCGATTGTTTCGTCGACAAACATCCAAAAATGAAAAAAAAAGAGACCGATTAAGCTTCTAATCGATGGCTAGAGGGTGGGGATGTTGAACGGTGAGGTACCCGACGCTTGGGGTGGTGATCAGTGAACTGTCGGCGTGTGGGGAGGCCGAACGGCGAGGGAGATGTGATTTGAGGGTTTGATTGAAAGAAATTAAAACTTTGGGATTTTTTAAGAAGTTTATATTTTTAAAGAAATTCAGAAAATAAATAGATAGATAAAATAGGCCACGTGGCGTGTTTTTATTGGATAACGGAAAATATTTTAATGGCCGTTGACGGAAAAACCCAATCTGAGTTACGGAATGAAACGTTAAGCACCAAAGTGGCCCAAAAAAAAACGTTAGGCACTAAACTAGAAAAAAAGGTATAGATTGGGCACTTTTTACTATCAAGCCAACCTAGAAAGGCTGGGAAAATCAATATGTTATGCAACAAAAACAAATTTCAATTCTACCCAGCTTTTTGGGACCATAATCACATTTCCTGAGGGCAAACTCTTAGAATTAAAAAGATTGAAATACAATATCCCGTAGAAAAAAACAAAGTTTTAAACATGTATAATGTGAGAGATTACTCTAGAATAGTAATTATGAGGAAGAGTTACACAACCAATAGGTTACACACTTACATAATATATAACCATCTAAAGGCAAGCACAAACTTCTACGGACAGATTAATTTTCAAAAGGTAAGCAATAGAAGAAGATATTCTTTTCTCACAAGCCCTCGAAAATATAATAAATGTAGAAAGGAAGAAAGTAATGTACAGAAGTACATTACTTTGATAGGGAAATGGCTAGTTATTTGTTTCACTGTATAGGCAACAGGCAAATGCAAATTAACTCTTAGTGCACTGAAGGGAAAATTAGTTCCAGCACAGAAGCACCCTTCTGAGCAGCATACTGAGTGAGATGGAAATCGAAAATTTAACATATAAGTTAGCATCTTATCTTTCCTTATAAACCTCTTTCAGAATCCAACCTATAAAATATCCCTTGAGATTATTATGTGGCAATGAAGACAAACATAATCTCTAAACAAGATTAAGTAAAAGATCCCATCATCATCTCAACATTAACATGAATAAGCTTTCACTCTTTCTACATAATACCATTTGAATGAAGAAAAGCATCAACAGACATAAAAAGCCTAGAATGCCGCCGTTAAGTAGCACCCAAATGCATTTCCTTCCACCAAAAGTTAAATGAGAAATGCAATTAATAATTCAATTCACAAGATATCACATTCCAACAGACATGTAGCTTATTCCATCTATATGCTCCATGTAGAAGCAAAATCAGCACAATTACTTCCATTTTGTGCTTTTCAAGTAATCAATGCAGAACTCTAAGTTCTAACAAGCTGGTTAAAAACCATACCAGAAACATTTTAAGATGCAAGTATGCCAATCCCATATTAAGTCAATGTCAATATGAACAAATTCTACTAGTGACTTCATTGATGAAGAATAATGATAAAAATGTCTAACCTAGATTCTTCTGTAGAAACCCAATTCCAATATCTCCGATCATCGATTCCGGTTATTGCCATCCCTTTTGCAGAGATTGCCATGCATACCCTCCCAGTCACTTTGTCCAGCCATACTTCCTACATAACCCACTTCGACGATCATTAATCTTAACATATTCATGTCTAGTCATTATTAAACTCGAAATAAAGCACTAAAGCAAAAAAAAAAAAGGAAAAATATTAAAAGAAAAACAGCTGCAAGAACCTCCTCCTGAATGCTCCCGAAAACACCCAATTTGCATAAACAGAAGTTGTTAAACTAGTTTTCTTCAAAAGGTTACATCCCTATTCTTCCCAAAATGTTAAAATATAAAAATATTAATCTTATTCAGAACGCAAACACAATTTTTAAAAGAAAAAAAAATCCCAAAGGATATGAAAACATTCACAAACCCTCATTCTAAATCCTTCCAAAAACAAACACACAAGTAAAAAACAATCAAATGAACCCAAATCCAAAAAGCCCAGAAACGAGCATTTAAAGCAATAATCAAATTAACGAAAAAGGAAGGAACAGCTTTAAGCACAACCCACCTTATTTCCATCATCAAAAGGTACGGGACGAGAGAGAAGGGCAAAAATATCTTTTTTGGACAAATCCTGGTACCTTTCGGGTGGCACTAAATGCAGCAGATCTTGATAATTTCCGGGTAATTTCATTTCCCAAACGGAATCGGAAGACGCAGCCCCTCTAAACGCTCGATTCAGCCTGGCCAGATTGCAAATCTCCGGCGGCGTCAAGTAAGTAAAGACGCAGGCCACGCAGCTCTCCGGTATATCCCCTAAACCCGGACCCATGGCCGTCCCATTGGTTCCTTCCGTTAAGTTGGATAGAGAGGCACCCATCCAGCCCTTTTCTCTTCCCTTTCCGTTTTTCTTGTATATTTGCTTTTTATTCTAAATATAAAGATTCAGTTGGACTTTTGTTTTGGTTAATTAAGTTGGTGGGAAGAGTGAAGAAGAAGAAGAAGAAGAAGAGGTGTTGCTTATGTCTTGACCGGAAAATTTTCTGGACAATGTTTTATATTTGGGATTCACACTGTTCATTTCTCAATTAATCCCAAGTTTCATTACTGGGAATTTTATTATTCGACCCGGAAAACATTTCAGTTTTATCGCTTTTATTGAAAATATTTATAAAATGTCAATTATATTAAGAGTAAGGGTTGTGCGTTTGATCGAGTAGAGTCAAAAAAAATTAAATTAATTGATTTAATTTTTTTTGAATCAAGTCAAATTTTTGAATTTCTATACAAATTTAATGTCATTATTTATAAAATTGTAATAAAGATTTATTTTAATATAAACGACTTTCTATATACATATACAATATACATATATATTTCTTCATATTTTTCACATATAGTATACATAATATATCGGATAGAATTAGGGGTGGAGCCAAAAATTTATTTAAAGAATATCATTTTTAACGGTATTTAAGGAGGGTTAATTATTTATAAAATGATGAATTTTATTTATAAATGGGTGTCATTTTATTTATAAAAGATGTGTCATTTATATATATTTTTTTAATTTTTTTATATACAAATTATATAGGAAAATTTTTCAAAAAAAAAATTGGGGTGTCATGAGACACCACATTCTATAACTTGGCTCTGCCCATGGGTAGAATACAGAGATTCGACTCGAAATTGAAAAGTAATCAACTAATTATAAAAAATTTAAGTTATTCGAATTTCCATTTTAAAACCGAAACTTTATTTGAAATTTTTCGAGTTGAGTGGAGTTTATGAAATTACGAGTCGAGTTAAAACAATTCGAATTTTTTGTGTCGAGTAGAGTCGAATAATTCGATATTTTCGAATCGAGTTTTGTCTGCCCCTAATAACTAGGGAAATATTAAAACAATTGATATGATTATTAATTATGGTTTAAAGTTTCTACTGTTGTTTAATTAAAGATCTAATGACATATTTGTCTTCAAAATTTAAATATATATATATTAGTCCTTGAACTTTGTTAACTATTTTGGTCTCGGATTTTTTATATTTTTGTGATTTTAAACCAACTGAAGAACATGTAGTAAACTTGTTAAGCTAACAACAATTATTTAGCATTTTGTTGATGTTGACGTTAATTAGTTTATTTTTTGTGTGTAAAAAAATACTTGAAAATGACAAAACAAAATAAATAATGTCAACTTAACAAATCTATTACCTTTTCTATTAGTTTCTTCAATTTGTCAATAGAATTAAAAATTAAAGGTTTAATGGTTAAAATGACTTTTCTTAAAAAGTTTAAGAGCAAAAAAATATCATTAACCCTTATAACAATTAACAAAATATTCACTTTGGTATAATGGAGTATTTGTCATATTCTTTTATAGATTTTTTAGGTATTTAATTAAAATGGAACTACTAAGTACTAACACAAAAACATTCTATGTTTGTGATGGTTTCATTTACTTGAGCTTTGGAATAACATATCTTTCCTGATTCAATTTTTGTAAACAAATTCTTAAAATTTAATTATGAATCCATTCTTGAAATAACTCAAATGTACATGTTATAAAAGCAAATTGATAATAAATATCTCTCTCTAATTTTATTAACAAAATTAATGCGGGAGATTTATGGCAAATTATATATATATCACACAATTTAGGGAACAAGATTAGAAGGTGGGGCATTGATAAGGCTTGAGCCCCAAGTAAAATATTTGCATGAACCGATACGACAAACGTGGGCCTCTATTCATTAATTCATGCTGCCACCTTTGTTAATGCGTACCAACACAAGATTGAAATTAATCTATCAATTCACTCGACTAATATTAATTTCAATATCAACCCACTTGAATTAAAATTAGGCAATAACCTTTTTCAAAAATGAATTTTTAAATTTATAGCAAATTGGAGAGTGGATTGACTTTCATGACGAGTCTTTGTAGTACTTTATTCGAATTAGTCTATCAATTAGTCAGATACATATTGGCCCCTAAATTTTCATACTAAATTACCCTTGAACTTAACAAATTTGATCAAATTGATGCATAAACTTTGAAAACATGGCTCAAAATGGCACCTAAGGTTAACAACATTAATTTTGTAATATTTTTATCCGCGTAGACAACTAAGGTTGTGAGTTGTGACATTATCAACAAAAGATGTGTGTTTTAAACACCATTTTCAAAAAATTAAGGCGTCAATATTAAAGATGTTTTGTGTTATGTTTTCAAAGTTCATGGAGTGATTTGATCAAACTTACCAAGTTGAGGGGATAATTTGCCAGAAAGAAAAATTCAGGGACCAATTTGCACAAACTTAAAAAGTTTAAGGGTGATTTGTGTTTTAAACCAGAAAAGAGAATTAATTTTCTTTTGATTTTGCTTGTTGTCCCTGGACAGATGAAAAGTTAAGATTGTTGTCATGCATGCCTGTCGTCAAGGTTGAATATTTGTGATTTAGGGCAAAAAAAAAAGTTTATTTATTTATTCATAAAACATTAATGTCACTTCAGTTTGTCTGTCTATCTATTTTCAAACCATTGAACAGTAAATGATATTGAAGCTAATCATTATGACTTTTAAGGGCGGTTTAGTACGCCAGATTAAACCATAATCATGCTTTAACCCTAAAAAAATCCGACAATATTGATTTTCTCTGTCCAAGACAAAACATATGTAATATAAATTAATCTGTCAGTAAAAGCTTTGAAGCAGGGGCGGATCTTGATAACTAAGTTTGTGAGGGTCTATTTAATTTTTTTTAAAATTTTAGAAGTTTAAATTAAAATTTTCAACAATTTTGAAGGGTTTAATTTGAAATTTTCATAAAATATATGAGTTTAACTAAATTTAAAATAAAATTAAGGTTTATCAAGACTTTTAAAATTTTTAAGAGAGGATTTAATTAAAACTATTAAAAAATTTAAAATATAATATTAATTTATAAAAATTTTGAATGGATCAAATTAAAAATTTTAAAATCTTTAAAGGACTAAATGTGAAATTAAAATACTTTAGGGGGCCTAGGCCCCACTGGCTTCATTGAGCATCTGCCAGTGCTTTGAAGCCATCGGGGTTTTTCTTTGGCTTAATAGTAAAAAAAATCAATTTATATTTTTTTAGTTTGGTGACTAGTGTTTTTCTTTTGTCATTTTGGTGCCTAACGTTTTATTCTGTAACTCAAATTAAGTTTTTTCGTCAACAGACATTAAAATTTTTTCGTTAATCAATTATAATATAACATATGACTTGTTTTATTTATTTATTTAATTTCTGAATTAATTTAAAATTATGTATTTCTTAAAAAACCTAAAATTTTAATTTCTTTCAAACAAACCCTCAAATCACATCTCCTACACCGTCCGACATCCTCCACACGCAGGCGGTTCACTGTTTACCACCCAAGCGTCAGGTACCTCACTGTCAACATCCCCCAGCCTCTAGACGTCGGTTAGAAGCCCAACCGATCTCTTTTTTCTTCATTTTTGAATGTTCGTCGACGTAGAAACTGACGGTTCATTCACCGATTTTTTACGATTGAATCATGGGGCTTTCAGTTGTGGGGGCCCGAAGAAGGCAAGGGTGGTTGAATCGGTGGTGGGAGGGGAGGAATTTAGGGATCTAAGGTTTGGGTTTGGGGGTTTTAGAGAAATTAAAGATTTTGAGTTTTTTTATAAAATTAAAGATTTTGTAATTTTTAGAAAAATAAAAATTAAAGAAAATATTAGAATATGCCATGTGTCGTGTTTTTATTAGATAGACAAATTTTTAACGTCAGTTACGGGAAAACCTGATTTGAGTTACGGAATGAAACATTAGGAACTAAAGTAGCCCAAAAAATAACGTTATACACCAAACTGGAAAAAAATATAAGTTGGACACTTTTTTACTATTAAACTTTTTTTTTTGCAATTTAATTTTAGTTTTACTTGTAACAAAATATTTCATTCACCTTACTGATATTTTATAATAAAACAATACAGTTACCTAGTTACCTTCCACATTTCTATAAAACACAATAATTTGCAATAGTAAATGCATTATTATTTAAGACACAAACTGTATAAAATTTAAAATACAGAATTTTACTTATTTCAATGTCATTTTTTATGTTTAGAGTCTAAACTCAAGGTTTAAAATTAAAATAAATAATATTATGTGGTCTAAATTTTGCATAATTATTTATCGTAATATTGGTTATGGTTAAGGAAATGACTAATTTACTAAAAAGAATTCTTAGACAAGTGCACTTTATTTAAATAAGTCCTTGTACAATTTTTAGCTAAAATAACCCTTACTCTTTTACTTTTTATTCATTCAATTATTTATGGTATTGTTTCTATTTATATATTTTTCTTTAAAACATTGTTATAAAATATTTTTCGTATCAATATATAATTTTAAACTTTTTATTTCACAGATCCAAAGTTTTAAACAAAATACGAATAGAAATTACTAGAAGTGGATCTCAATATTCGATTCTGGGTAGAAAAACGAAAAAAAAAACACTACTACACAACATATGGTGATTGGTGAAGCAAATGTCGAATGCATTGAAGGTGAAGATTCTTACATGATATCCATATAAGTATATTTGTCGTCAAGGTTTTTTTTTGGTAATAAGCATGTTTATTTTATGGTTTATGTTCGGGGTGTGAGACTGTTTCTTTCAATAATGTTGTCTCTAAAATTTGAACCCAAGTTCTTCCTTAAAAATTGAGAGTGCAATGTGCCTTACCAATGCACCTAATACTTGTTGATGAGGTCATTAATGAATGCAAATAAAGATATACTCCATAATCAATAATTTAATGAAAAATATTAAATACTTAGTTAAATTATTTTAAAATTTATTTTAAATAAAATTTTAAAATTTAAATCTCAAAACCTAGAACCATAAATTCTAAATTGTAAATAAAAACACTAATTTGTATAGAAAAAAAATATTTGTATTAAAATGATATAATGAGATTTTCTTTTATTTTCTTTGTATTACCAACACTATAAAGGGATAAAAATCCCCTGCCTCTTTTCGGTGCTCCTATTTATGTCCCAACACTAAAAAAACACTACAAAATTAAATTTCAAACTCTAACCTTAACCCTAACCCTAAATTCTAAATCCTAAATCTTACACTCTATACCCTAAAAATACACCCTACCCTAAATTCCTTAAATCTTACTATAAACCCTAAACCAAAAACCTATTTTTTAGCGTGGGGGCATAAGTAGGGCACTGAAGAGGGGCAAAAGATTTCCATTCACTACATAGGCCCAATATAAAAGCAACTCTCACAACTCAATTTGCTCTATTTATAATATTATTATTCAAACTCTGATCTTACTTGAAAAACATAACAATACATCCCACATCACTAGACCAATTGATGGTTAGTAATATTACAATATTATTGACTACGTACTAAAATATATATTAAGTTTGAAAAAAGAACTAATACAATATACTAACATTCTTTTTCAATCACTTGAAAACAGTGACGGATCCAGAAATATATTTGAGGGTGGGCACATATAAAATCTCAAAATTTCACAAATCACAAATATTATAAAAATTTAGTGACTAATTTAAAAAATTTAAAAAATTAAGAGCAAATGTGTGAACTTTAAAAAATTCAGAGTGGACACGAGCCCATCCTATGTTATATGTACATCCGCCACTGCTTGAAAGGTATTGGAATATGATAATAGCTTGAAAGTGCCAAATTATCAACTAATTTGTATTTTAGCCATCCGAAAACCACACATATATATAAAGAACAATTCTAACCAAGTTCAAAGTACTAATAACAAAATAAAGTTGAAATTAAAACTGAATAGTGAATACGACAGATGATCTTAAATAACCCCGAAAAGAAAACTAGACCACCAGGTTCAAATCAAATTAATTGACAATTGGGAAAAAATAGAAAAAAAAAGACAACAAATAAAATAATTTGTTAAGGGAATTGGACAAATTCGGATCATTGGAGCATGAAAATGATACCTCGAGACTTTTCTCTATTTTGTTAATACTTTATGATTTTCTCACTCCATTTGATTTGATTTTGTTACATCACTGATATAAATATGCATCATCGGATCTGATTAGTTGTAAGTTTGATTTTGTTATACTCAATACTTGTTAAATTTTGTACTTTATTTTACTATCATGATATGTTGGAATATTTTTACATAGAATATGTATAGATATTTAATAATTAAATGTAAATTAAAATAATTTTTTTTTTGAAATAATGATCCATTTAGGTCAATTGAATTACATAAAATGATTATGGTCTAAACGAAAAAATACAATTAAAAAAACTGGCGTCGTCGTCGGTAAGTAAAAAACAATAAAAGAATAAAAAGACAAGAGAAAACTATGTTTTGCTACTAGGGTTTTATGTTTTTATTTCACAATTAGGAAGAAGAAGACAAGAGGGAAAAAATATTTTTTAAGTATATAGAATGTCTAGTTTAGACATTAATTTTTTTAAAAAATAAAAAATTAGTGATATAAACCATTATAAATTAATATTTTTACTTAAAAGTGTTTTGGAAAAACTAAAAGCTATAAATTTCAACTTTTGAAAAGTACTTTTTGGCTAGAAAAATTACATCTTCGATGTTGTTTTTAGTCCCCAAGACACTTTTAAACTTAAGAACACTTTGAAAAGCATTATGGGGCGAAGTCTAAACGAATCGATGTTATCCCGCCCAAAATTAGATATATTATTTGTTTCGTAAAAGGTTAAAAGGTGATATATACTGATCACATAGCACATGAAATTACGGATGAATCTGAAATGTTTATATTTATTGTAATGCTAATAAATTTAGATGAATTGAACCGATTTATGTTTACCATTTGGATATGTGTTGTAGGTAAGACACAACAACTTCACAACATACACAGAATACATTCATAGATTCCTTATAGTACAAAATGGATTTGGCAGTTTACTCCTATCTATCTATGTGTTCCCTGTAACATCAACTTTATTCAACACAATAGCCATAGAATTAAAAGACTGATGGGCAACTTATATATCTTAAAGCTGAAGCATTTTTGGCAAATTCATACCCTACCACTTCAGCGTCAACTTTGTAAAAACCTAGCATGTTTGAATAATGACACATTCATAAATATTCTTTTTTTGGCTAAAGGGTCACTTTTGTCCCTATAGTAGATCTAATTTATCGATTTTGCCTATATAGTATTTTCGCATCAATTTAGCTCATGAAGTAGTCCAATTGCATCACCGTTTGCCCCTTGACTGACGGAAGCCAACATTGACTGTTACGGTGATGACGTGACAGAGGGCAAAATTGATTTTTCAAGCCAGTTTGAGGGCAAACTTGATTTTTTGGTTGAGTACGAGGGTAAAATTGATTTTTAGGTAAAATACAAATTTAAGAAAATATTAAAAATACTAAAATGATGTAAAAATAATAAAACATTTAAAAATATTTTATTAATATATGGCTAAAAATAAAAAATAAAAAAAAAATCTAAAAATAAGCAAAAAAGTTTTTATATAAAATCAAAATATCAAAAGCTATTAAATTATAAATTATTCAAAAATCAAAATTTAAAAATAAATTTTACCCTCTAATCCTAATTTTTAAATTTCAAAACCTAAAAATTTAAACGCTAAATGGCAAACTTTAAATTCTAAACTCTAATTGAAAATTTTATCAATATAAAGTGAGTATGAATCATAAAAGTATGTGTAAAAATTTAATTAAGTAAATGGTTTAAATTTTAGGGCTTAAAGTTTGTGATTTAGAAATTAGACTTAGAGTGTAGAGTTTAATTTTTTAGTATTGAGAGATAGAAGTACCAAAAAGGGTAAAAGATTTTTGTTCGGTTGAGAGAATCACATTAACTGTACTTTAAGAGTCTTTCTTCGTTACATTTTTTAAAGAGAAAGAAAATCAAAATTGTCCAATTTTTTATGAAGATTTTTATATTTTTAATACTTTATAAATATTTCAAATTTTAATTATTGAATGATTTATAATTCATTACTTACGATATTTTAATTTTATAATATTTATTTATTTATAAATATTTTAATTATTTTATTTTTTAGTCACATATTAATAAAAAAATATTTTTTTATTATTTTTAATTTTATTTTAATATTTTGTATTTTACACATATTTTTTGTCTAAAAATAAATTTTGCTCTCGTACTAAACCAAAAACCAATTTTGCCCTCGACCTCGCTTGAAAAATCAATTTTACCTTCTGTCATGTCATCGTAAACTGCCATGTCACCACTGTAACGGTCAACGTTGGCTTCCGTCAGTCAAGTAATAAACGATGATGCAATTGGATTACTTTAAGGGCTAAATTGATGCGAAAATGCCATAGGGGCGAAATCGATAAATTGAGATTACTGCATGGGTAAAATTCACCATTTAGCCATATTTGTTAAAGTGAGCACATAGAAAATCTTAAAATTTGAGAGTAGACACAATTCATAAAGATTAAAAACATATAAGAATTAATTCATAAAACTAAAAAAATTAAAATTAAATGTATAAAGTTTAAAAAGTTAATAATAAATGCCTACCTATTCTGAGATAGAATTGAATCTGCCACCGATTTGAATCATCATAGAACATTGCCGAAGTTAATTTATAGAGGTGTCTTCTTTTCAATAAAAATCCTTTTAAAAATGATAGAAATTAAAAAAATTAATATCATTTTAAAATTAATTATCATCGTAATCTAAATACGAAATTGCTTTATTTCTCACTATGTTGCGTTGTTTTCACCTTGTTTGTTTGGTTGGACAATTAGGGTTTTCGGCTGTCTAATCAAGAAAACGAGGACATTTGGGATCTGTCCCCATAACCAGCTGTAACCAGTTTTTCAGTCTGTCGTGACATACAAAACGAACATCCCCATCAAAAATTCAAGCACGTGTTTTTCTTTTGAAAAGTTCCACCAAAACTTCATGCAAGGTTATGGTCGGTTTGGTTTAGGAAATAAATTTCGTTTCCGTTTTCTAATTTTTATAAAATAAAAATATCTAGAAAAATCATGTTTAATTGTTCATTTTAAAAGATATTTTTTAAAATAAAAAATATGTAGAAATTTAAAAATATCAAATGCATTGATTGTTTGTGAAATTGAGAAAGTAGAAAAGGAGTTTTTCAACTTAGACGGTTAATCTATATTTATATAAACTTAAAAATACTTTTTAAAACTTATTTAAATATTTAATTATTGACCCAGATTCGAATTTGTATAAATATAAGATTTTTTAAAATTTTATTTCTCATGGTTTTTATTATTAGAAAATGTACACAATTTATTTTTATATTTTTTAATTTAAAAATTAAGGTATTACATTTCCAAGATAAAAGTCGAAATTTGAACCATATAAGATGAGACAACACGAATATCCTTGATTACTAGTCAATTAATAAATCTCAGTTTTTTAATATATTTTTCATTATGAAATAAATTTTTGTTTTCTTAAAAAAACATGATTTTTAGTTAAACAAATTAAAACAAAGCCTAAACTGTTATGAATATTTATCTATGTGGATGTCTATCATGATAAGGACTTTATCAAAGGAGATTTGAATTATTTTATCATTAGGATTATTATTTACATTAATTAGAGTTTAATGTATTATGTACTTCTTATGCCTATAAATAGATGATTTACTGAAGGCATTGTACAGAAGTCAATATTCAGAATAATACAAATCTCTTTCTTTTCTCTCATCTTATTTTGTTCCTATTTCTTCTTGTTCTTGTTTTTCACATTATTCATAACACGTTATCAGCACAAGTTTGCTCAGAAGATTTTAGTTACAAATCAAGCTTCTTTAAAAATTTATCTGATATATTCTTTTTCCATCTTATATATTTCAATTTATAATATATATATATATATATATATATATATAATAAATCCTTTCTTTTTAATGATTGAACTATATGCCAACGAATGTATCACATTTTTTTTCTTTCTTATAAAAGTTATAAACATAAAATATTGTTATGAATAGGTTATTGATAGCTTAACAATTGACGGAAATAATATTTTTTTTATATAATAATAATATTAATCTTCAAAACTTTTACAATTCATTAACTGTTGGTATAATATAATATATATACAATAATAAATTAAAACAATATATAATTAATTCCTTGCTTATGTTATCATCCGTCTGTTGGTATTTATGACTTCTATTATATAACAAATAATAATATTTACTTAATTAATTCAACTTGTTGTTATTTATTTTGTTTTAATTTGCCATGTTTGGTTATTATAAATTATATGTTGGTTTATTTTAATTTATACCATGCGTATATACAATGAATTTATATGTTATTTGTTTTAATGGTTTAATCCGAGTATAATTGGCTGGACATCCCGTTCTGCGAGGCTACTGATCTCAAAGGAGGTTTTTAAATGACCTTGTGGACAGGTTTAACAATGCCGCGTATGAGGATTAAATCTTCTTTTCTGTTGTTTTTCGATTATATATATTAATTTATAATCAATCTAATTTGATTGTTTGTCTTTTATAGTACATCAATGGCAAATCTTACAAATATTGAGTTTGTGGCTCTTGATATTTCCGGAAAGAATTATTTATCCTGGATCTTAGATGCCGAAATACACCTAGATGCTAATGGTATGGGAAATACCATTAAAGAGGGGAATGCAGAATCTGCCCAAAATAAGGCCAAAGCCATGATACTTCTTCCCCGTCACCTCCATGAGGGGTTGAAATCAGAATATTTAACGGTGAAAGATCCTCTTATTCTTTGGAATAATCTAAAGGAACGATATGACCACCAGAAAACTGTTATTTTGCCTAAAGCTCGATATGACTGGTTGCATCTGAGATTGCAAGATTTTAAATTAGTAAGCGAGTATAACTCTGCTATGTTTCGTATTACTTCACAATTGAAGTTATGTGGTCAAATTATTACTGATGAGGATATGTTAGAGAAAACATACTCCACTTTTCATGCAAACAATGTTGTCCTTCAGACACAATATCGAGAAAAAGGCTTTAAGAAATATTCTGAGTTAATTTCTTGCCTTCTTGTGGCTGAGCAAAACAATGAGCTATTGATGAAGAATCATGAATATCGCCCAACTGGCTCTGCTCCATTCCCTGAAGCGAATGCGACATTTTATAGCGGAAGAAATAAAGGTTACACCAACCATCGTGGTCATAACTATGGGCGTGGTCGTGGTCGTAGTCACGGTCGAGGACATAGGCGAGGTGGTCATTTTAAAAATAACTATACCCACCGTAAGTGGAACAATAAAGATGACAATAGTGCAAAAGATCAATCCAAGAAAGAGGAATCTATGTGTCATCGATGTGGCAGCTTAAATCATTGGGCCCGTGCTTGCCGTGTGCCAAAGCATCTTGTGGATCTTTACCAACAGTCAATCAATGGTAAAGGAAAGAAAGTTGAAACAAATTTTGCTTATATCAATGAAAAAGATGATTATGGCCTTGGCAAAGATGATTATGGCATTACTGGCACTAGCAATGGCGATTATGGCTTTACAGATATAGATGTTAATGATTTCCTTATTTCCCCTGAGAAGAATACTTGATTTTTATTTATTTATTTATTTGTTTTGTTTATGTTTATTATTATTTTAGGAAAAGTTTGTTAGAAAGATATAATATTTTATTAGGAATTATATTAATAAGAATAAAATTCATGGATGTTATTTATTTAATTTATATTCTAAATATTTTTGTAATATTTATTTTATTTTTCTTTGAAGAATATGGTTCCGTCTCAAATACAATCCGCCAAAAATGGTGACGATTTATGCTTAGCGGACAGTGCAAGTACTCATACTATACTTAAGCACAAGAAATTTTTTCCCATTTAACAATGCAAGGGAATAATGTGAGTACTATATCCGGAAGTGCTAATATTATAGAAGGCTCTGGAAGAGCAAATATGTTATTGCCAAATGGAACTCTATTCCATATTCATAATGCACTATACTCTCCAAAGTCGCAAAGAAACTTATTAAGTTTTAAAGATATTCGCAATAATGGATATCATATTGAGAGTAGTTGTCAATGAGATACTGAATATCTCTATATTACAAGTATAACTCAAGGCAATAAGAAAGTTTTAGAAAAATTACATGCACTGTCATCCGGATTGTACTACACAAGAATTAGTGCAATTGAAGCACATGCTATTGTAAACTATAAGTTTACTGATAACTTTATTATTTGGCATGACCGGTTAGGCCATCCCGGTTCGATTATGATGCAAAAAATTATCGACAATTCATGGGGTCACTCATTGAAGAACCAACAGATTCTTCAAAGTAATGCCTTTTCATGTGATGCTTGTTCTCAAGGCAAACTAATTATTCGACCATCACCAGCTAAAGTAAATTATGAGTCTATCAATTTTCTGGAATGGATACATGGTGATACATGTGGGCCTATACACCCTTCTTGTGGACCATTTAGATATTTTCTAGTTTTAATCGATGCATCGACTAGATGGTCACATGTATCCTTGCTATCAACCCACAACTTGGCATTTGCGAGGTTACTTGCTCAGTTGATAAAATTACGAGCACATTTTCCAGATTCCCCTATAAAGACAATTCGTCTTGATAATGCTGGTGAATTTACTTCTCAGAGTTTTGATGATTTTTGCATGTCGATTGGAATAAGTGTTGAACACCCTGTAGCACATGTTCATACACAAAATGGTCTTGCAGAGTCCTTTATCAAACGACTTCAATTAATTGCAAGACCGTTACTAATGAAGTCAAAACTACCGATTTCTGCATGGGGACATGCCATTTTACATGCAACATCATTGATTCGCATCAGGCCTGTAAGTTATCATAATATCTCCCCATTACAAATGGTTTTTGGTCAGGAACAAAATATTTCTCATCTTAGAATTTTTGGATGTGCGGTATATGTTCCGATTGCTCCACCACAACGCACAAAGATGGGTCCTCAAAGGAGGTTGGGAATATATGTCGGTTTTGAATCCCCTTCGATATTTAAATATCTTGAGCCTTTGACGGGGAATTTATTTACAGCTCGATTTGCCGATTGTCATTTTAATGAGTCGGTTTTCCCAACATTAGGGGGAGAAAATAAACAGCTGGGAAAAGAAATAAGTTGGAATGAATTATCGTTATCTCAATTTGATCCACGTACCCAACAATGTGAACTAGAAGTTCAAAGGATAATTCATTTGCAAAACTTAGCAAATCAATTGCCAGATGCTTTTGCTGACCTTAAAAAAGTGACTAAGTCACATATACCAGCTGTGAATGCTCCGATTAAGATTGATGTCCCAGAAGGACAAACTCTAGTTGCTAATGAGTCAAACGCACGCCTGAAGCGTGGTAGACCAGTAGGTTCCAAAGATAAAAATCCTCGGAAAAGAAAAGGAGCTATATCATGTGATGGTCTAATCGAGGAATCAATGGATTATGAAAAATATCCAGAAGAGATTAAAAGGTCTCCAAAAGAGACATTAGACATGAATCAGGTACCTGATAATGATGAGATCTCAATAAATTATTTCATGTCTGGTAACAAGTGGAACCGAAACAAAATTGACGTCGATAATACTTTTGCATGCAATATAGCACTAGAGATTTTGAATGATAATGTGGATCATGAACCATTGTCAATTGAACAATGTAAGCAAAGAGATGATTGGCCAAAATGGAAAGAGGCAATTGAAGCGGAACTAAAATCTCTATCAAAAAGAGAAGTATTCGGGCCTGTAGTCCGTACACCGGAAGGTGTAAAACCTGTGGGGTATAAATGGGTTTTTGTGAGAAAGAGAAATGAAAAAGGAGAAATTGCGAGATATAAAGCTCGTTTGGTTGCACAAGGATTCTCACAAAGACCGGGAATTGATTATGAAGAAACGTACTCCCCAGTGGTGGATGCAACCACTTTTAGATTTTTGATTAGTCTGGCAATAAAAGAGAGACTTAATTTCCGCTTAATGGATGTTGTTACAGCCTATTTGTATGGGCCTCTTGATAATAATATTTATATGAAACTTTCGGAAGGTTTCAAACTGCCTGAAGCAGTTAATTCAGGTTCTCGAGAATATTATTCAATCAAATTGAACAGATCCCTTTATGGATTAAAACAATCTGGGCGCATGTGGTATAATCGCCTCAGTGAATACTTATTAGCAGAAGGCTATAAGAATGATCCAATTTCTCCATGCATTTTTATTAAGAGATTTAGCTCTGGATTTGTTATTATTGCTGTGTGTGTTGATGCTTTGAATATTATTGGGACTCCTGAAGAGATCTCATTGACAGTAGAATGTTTAAAGAAAGAATTTGAAATGAAAGATCTTGGGAAAACAAGGTTCTGTCTTGGATTACATATTGAGCACTTAAAGGATGGAATCCTTGTGCATCAATCAACATACATAGAAAAAATGCTAAAGAAATTTTACATGCATAATGCACATCCATTGAGCACTCCTATGGTTGTTAGGTCACTTGATGTTAACAAAGATCCATTCCGTCCTCGAGAGATGGATGAAGATATTCTTGGTCCAGAAGTGCCATACTTAAGTGCTATTGGTGCATTAATGTATCTTTCTAGTCACACACGACCTGACATATCGTTTGCTGTCAATTTGCTGGCAAGATTTAGTTCATGCCCAACCCGAAGACATTGGAATGGGGTCAAACACATATTTCGTTATCTTCAAGGTACGAAAGACATGGGATTATTTTTCTCTAATCTATCCAAAACAGAATTGGTTGGTTTTGCGGATGCAGGATACTTATCTGATCCTCATAATGCTCGATCACAGACTGATTATGTATTTACATACAGTGGTACATCAATTTCTTGGCGCTCAATGAAACAAACAATTACTGCTACTTCCTCTAATCATGCTGAGATTTTGGCTATACATGAGGCTAGTCGTGAATGTGTGTGGCTAAGGTCTGTAACCAATCATATTCGCGAAAATTGTGGTTTACACTCTGGAAAAGTAGCTCCGACGGTCTTATATGAGGATAATACGACATGTATTGCCCAACTTAAGGAAGGATACATAAAGGGTGATAGAACAAAACACATCTCCCCAAAATTCTTCTTCACTCACGATCTACAAAAGAATGGAGACATTGATGTCCAACAGATTCGTTCATGTGATGACTTGGCAGATTTATTTACCAAGGCACTCCCTACTGCTCCATTTGAGAAGTTAATTTATAATATCGGATAGCGTCGTGTCAAAGATCTTATATGATGTATTTATGAGGGGGGAGCAAAATACGCGTTGTACTCTTTTCCTTATCCATGGTTTTGTCCCATTGGGTTTTCCTGGAAAGGTTTTTAATGAGGCAACATGTTATGCGTATTAAAGATGTGTGTACTCTTTTCCTTTACTAAAGATTTTTTTACGGGTTTTTTATCTTAGTAAAGTTTTAACGAGGCACACTGTCTTCATAGACATCCAAGGGGGAGTGTTATGAATATTTATCTATGTGGATGTCTATCATGATAAGGACTTTATCAAAGAAGATTTGAATTAATTTATCATTAGGATTATTATCTACATTAATTAGAGTTTAATGTATTATGTACTTCTTATGCCTATAAATAGATGATTTACTGAAGGCATTGTACACAAGTCAATATTCAGAATAATACAAATCTCTTTCTTTTCTCTCATCTTATTTTGTTCCTATTTCTTCTTGTTCTTGTTTTTCACATTATTCATAACATAAACTAATTTAATAAATGTAGTTGCAACGGTTTGAGGGATTAAACGAGGTGGTTCTTCCAAATATAATTATGAGGATTTAGTAGTGGTAAGGATGGTGGTTGAAATCAATGAAAAGAGAGGGCAACGACAATATTATTGTCTCCCAACTTTGTAGGCAATAATTTTACATGCTGGGGGACACATTATTTACATTTACATGACAACCTATTAATGCATAACTACGTATGCTACACCAGGGTAGATGTGTAATATAACACTTCAAGTGTGAGCATATCACAATGATTGATTCACATATCACATAGATTATTTCGAATGTATCATGAATGATGTAATGTTTTTTTTTTATAAAATGAACTATGTAATGTTTGATGTGTTGAATACTAAGTCTAATTATCCATTTTTTCATATAAAAAAGCAATTTCAGTAAAGGCAACTATAAATTATAATATCTTTGATCCCAACTTTTTAGAGTACCACGTTACAACATCAATTTTTTAGGTAAAATATATTGTGTTCACTTAGTTATAGATTTAGTTGTAAGCATATTATTCTTTCTTTTAAAAGAAACAATTCAATCACTCAATTATCAGTTTATAAATAAACATGTCATTCTTCTTCTAAAAGTAATAATTCAATCATTTAACTATAGGCTTAGGAACAAACAAGTCTCTCAATTAAAATTTTGTGACAAACAAGTCACTGTCATTAAAACATGATCTAATAACAATTTTAATCTCTAGAATTTATGCATTCTATTAATTTGGTCCTAATTTGAAAGAATTCAATAAACCTTACCTTTATATTTAAAAAATTTGACACTATATCATCCCGATACACCCTCTAACCACTTACCACACTACTTCCTATTGTCCATCAATCTGATAACCAACAATTGTGGTAACTCGGCAGACATAGACACTTCATAACTGGACAATTGACAAACTAATGAAATAGACTCATTATGACCTTAATGTGTAACACCCGAGTTTAGGGGTTAGATGAAAATAATATTTTAATATTATTTGGGCTCGGGTTTATAATTAAAATGATCCTTTAAAATTTCGGGTTTCAAAATAAATATTTGAAATGGGACCAAATTGATTTAATTGCAAATTGAAGAGCTATTTAAAGAACAAGGGAATAGCCATTCATTAATGGCCTTTTTGCAATTTACCCATTTTTCCAATTTAAATCCCCTTTATACAATAAAACACCCATTTTCCTATTCATCCTCTTTTTCACCAACGGGAAAGGGAAGAGCTCTCTACCAAGCTACTATTCCATCTCATTTCTCATCCATTTCAACTCCGTTTTGAAAGGTAATGACGTTTTTGACTTCCCCTCAACTCCCTCTTTTTAAAAGTACCATTTATTTTGATTTTCATGGAGGTTTTGGAAAATGGAATTTTGGAAGATATTGATTAAAAATGGAAACTTTATGATGTTAAGTGAAATGTTTTGATTTAATATGTTTAGTTATGATGTATAGAGGTCAAATGGTATAACATATGTGAATTTTGAATGATTTTGAGCAATATTCGGATTTGGGTAAACATGGGGTTTTTGGAGGGTTTTAGGTGAGTTTTGGGGGTTGTTTTAAGTGGGTTTTGATAGGCTATTGATAGTACTATGGATAGGGGTTGAATTGGGATCATTTGTGGGTGTATTGGAGGTTGGAAACATGGTTTTTGGACATGGTTTTGGGGCTGTCCGAGTTAGTGAAAAATGGGATTTGTTCATGCTTGCAAAATTGTAAATTGTGTTGAATTGTATTCCGGGTTAGTCCGACGATGAGTTATTGATTGTGGATGTTTTGTTTGTGTTTGAGATTGATTAGAATCGAGTTTGGGCATCGGTGAAGCATCAGAAGTAAATCCGGGAATTTGAAGGTGGTCGATTGCTTGGTCTTCGAGCTTGGGAGCTTAGATGAGTGGTTAATTGTTTTACATGGTTTCAAAATGATTGGTTCGAGTATATGGACTAGGTCGGGCTTGGTACACCCACCTAGAGTTAGGATTAGGGTGGTAGCCTAATCCTAAACTTGATCTAGAGCCTTTGGATGAACTCATATGTGTGAATGTGTATGCCTCGTATGAAATGTGATATGAATACTTATGTATATTGTGTTATATATGTGAGATGAGGCATGATTTATGATGCTTAAGGCATGGATGGTAATGGTTCATGATTGTATTCATGGTGAGTACGTGCTAAGCACGGAATTGATTGAAATGAGTAATGTGGAATGAGTAAAATGTTGGCACTAGTATGCTTGAGTACAAATGATCGATAATTAGGATGTTAGTGTGTACACATGAGTCAAAAGTCGCGCGTGGCCTTGGTGGCGTTGAGTCACCAAGGAGGAGTACGGGTTCGCCCGGAAATTGTATTAATAAATAGTCGATGATGAGTGGAATCCCATCGACGGGGCGTGAGGATGAGTGGAATCCCCTCCGCGAGACCGGTGATGAGTGTAATCCCACCGTGAGGTAAAATGGTTGTTGGATGTGAGTTTCCAACGTATTTATCCGCGTATTCGGGTCATAGCTAGGTTCCAATGTTGATTGATATGTGTATCAATGTGTTATAATGTATGATCCTTATTTGGATGTTTAAATGTGATTACTTGTGTTGTGGATTTAGAGCTCATGATCATGACATTTATTTGAATATTGCTCATGCATCTTTATCTTGTAGCTCTTGTGGATCCTTGGTATATATGTGTAATGCCTTGGCTAAGATCGTGCTCGGACCCTGCAATGTTGAGGTTTGTTTTTAAGAGCTCACCCTCACTAAGCATCATTGCTTACACTCTCTTTGTTCAACATTGCAGATCCTTAGTTCGCGGGTTGCTTGAGCAAGTGAAGGGCCTCCAAGTGTGGTTGTTAGCTTTGAGTACATCAAGTATGAGTTTTTAATGTTGAACATGTAATAGTTAAGCAATGGGACATGTGTTATTTTGATGGATGATTATTGGTTGTTTAGAAGCTTGCTTAGACTCCATGTTATGTTGCTTTTGTATGGCTTGTGATGCCATGTTTGAATTGTAATCCATGCCTAAATTGCTTACCATGAATGTTAGCTATGTGCCTCTTGAGGTTGCCTTTGTGTTTGAACTTTGAAGTATGAGACTTGGATGCTTAAATGTCATCTTTAATTCAATTGCATGATTTCCTTAATGAATGTACATGTTGGGTGCTTGCATGGTTAAATATTTATCTGATAATGTTGTATGAATGCTTGTTGGGATTTAGGGAAGTCCTAAAATGCATCTAGGTTCGAGTCTTGCATGATTTAGCTGAGTTTGGGAGTTTTGCAGTGCAGGGCGTATCGGTACGCTTGAGGGCCGTATCGATACGCTATTGCCTCCAGGGCTCAAATTTGGCTGGGCGTATCGATACACGGGGGGTATCGATACGGTTTTTGCTCACTGGAATTCTGAGAATTTGGTGAGATGTTACCGTATCGATACGATGGGTTAGTGTATCGGTACGGGTCTATCTCGTTGACCACGAGATGTTGACTGGGAAGGGTGTATCGATACCCTTAACAGGTGTATCGATACGGTCTTCCTATGTTGACCCTTGAGTGTTGACTTTGGTCAAGGCGTATCGATACCCTTAACAAGTGTATCGATAGGGCCTGCTTATTTACAGAAAATGGGTTGTTCTATGAATGATGTCTTGAATAGTCGGTCCTTGTATTGCTTTCGTTTCCGCTGACGTGTTTCACATAGGTAATGGCAATGCATTTAGACAAGATAAATAAAAAAGAAATTTTTAGGGTCGTTAACCGAGGGGGAACCTTAACGGGTTTCGCTTCGGTTTTCCCCGTGTGGCCCACTCGGACCGGTCATCCGGCCAGACCGGAACGAGGGGGTTACACTTGTTGGTATCAGAGCCTAAGGTTACCGAGACCTTGGGCAGGTAAGTAAGGTAAGATTAAGTTTTTGATTAATATGCACGGTGTTTGCTTGCTTTGTAAGAATGGTTGCTTGTTTGACAAGTATGTTGACTGTTTATTCAAAAGCATGTTGTGTAAGAGTCCCATTGCTGCTATTACATTGGAAAAAGGATTTTTAAGTGAGGGAACGTACTTGAACACTTGGAAGTCTTGCCTTGCTAACCCAACTTTGTATGTTTTGTTGTTGTGGTTGTAGTTAATATCTGTGAGAGCGATGTCTAGATCGAGAGGTAGGCCGAGAATGGTTCGTCAGGAACCACGGGTTGTGGCTCCTGTTGAGCCGGCAGTTGGTGTGGGGGCTCACATAGAAGGACCGGTGGCCGCGGGAGTTGGCGCTCCTCCACCACCTCCACCACCACCACCTCCTCCGCCTGGAGTTGGGGGCGAGGATGGAGCCGGAGGAGAGGGACCTCAAGGTGGCCAAGGTGGCCAAGGTCCAGCTGGAATTGATATGACTCTGCTAGTGCAAGCTATAGCGGGAGCATTTCAGGCCGTAGTTGCGGGAGCTCAGGCTGCAGCTCAGCCTAGGTGTGACGATGCCAGTCTACCTTTGAAGAGGCTCCGTAGCTTGGGGGCCGAGGAGTTTAGAGGATATACTCCGGAGAGGTTGGAGTTATGGTTGGAGAAGACGGTTCGTATCTTGGCTCAGATGGGTTGTGCGGGCGCACGTAGATTGGGTTGTGTGATCTCGTTGCTTCAGGGTGATGCCTACATCTGGTGGGTCACTATTACTACTGGGGTTCTAGAGGCAGAGATTGATTGGGACTTCTTTGAGACCGCTTTCAGGAAGAGATACTTGGGACCGAGGTACTTAGATGAGAAGAAGCGAGAGTTTATGGCCCTTACTCAGGGAGATGCTTCTGTGACTGACTATGAGATCCGTTTTGTTCGCTTGAGTCAGTATGCTCCAGAGTTGGTTCCTACTGAGGTGGAATGCTGTAACCGTTTCCGCTATGGGTTGAATGAAGAGGTCAAGAGATACACGTTAGCTTCTGACTACTTAGACTTTGATGTATTGGTCGCGAGGGCCAAAGATTTGGAGCACAGTTTGGGTTCAGCCAAACGATCTGGTGGTTCTAGTTCTGGTAAGAGGCATAACCACTTTGATGGTAGAGATGCCAAGAGGCACAGAGGTGGCGGACATCAGTTTGACCATAGACGTGGCGGTGGCCACCATGGTAGGGGCCATCAGGGCCATAGAGGAGGAGGGCGGTTGCCCGAGTGCACCCGTTGTGGGAGACAGCACGCTAGTGAGTGTTGGGGTAATTTCCATGCTTGTTGGAACTGTGGTTCGAGGGACCACTTTAGGATGGATTGTCCGCATCAGGCGGCACAGGCACCGAACATTGCTCAGGCTCCTGCGAGAGCGAATGATTTTCAGAGAGGCCGTGGGCACGGTCGTGGCTACTTCCAGCCTAGGGCTGATGCTCCTAGGGTAGATGCTCAGAGGAACCTTTCTCATGTTGTGGCAGTGTAGCCAGAGGCGGGAGGACCAGCGAGAGTTTATGCTCAGTGAGAGGCCGGGAACGACACTGATGTGATAACATGTAATTTCGAGTTACAGTCTATGTCTTTGCTTTCTTTGGTTGATTCGGGTTCTACACATTCCTACATTTTGAGTGAGCATGCACGGAAGTTAGATATCCCTGTTGAGATTTTAGATGTAGGTATGCATGTTACTAGTTCTTTTGGTGAGACAGTTGTGGTTAGACGTATGTATAGGAGATGTCCACTGAAGATTCAGGGTCATGTGTTCTCAGTTGATATGATGGAACTTCCTTTCTATGGTTTCAATATTATTTTGGGTATGGACTGGTTGGTTGAGCATCGGGCTAGTGTGGATTTTGAGACAAAGAGAATTTCTTTGAAGCTTTCTGATGACTACGAGGTAGTAGTAGTAGGCGAGAACATTAAGTTCTTGTCTAATGTGGTGTCAGCTTTAGAGGCTCATAGGTTGATGGATTCTGGATGTGGGGCTTATTTAGCTTATGTGATGAATCCGGTTATGAGTGAAGCTAGACCGAAGGATATCAGAACAGTGTGTGACTTTCTAGATGTGTTTCCTGAAGAGTTGCCGGGTTTGCCTCCTGACAGAGATGTTGAGTTTGTGATTGAGACTGTTTCAGGGTCTAATCCAATTTCGATAGCTCCGTATCGCATGGCCCCGAAAGAGTTGAAAGAATTGAAGAGTCAGTTGCAAGAATTATTAGACCGTGGTTTCATTAGGCCTAGTAGTTCTCCGTGGGGTGCTCACATGTTATTTGTGAAAAAGAAAGATGGTAGTATGCGCATGTGCATTGACTATAGACAGTTGAATCAGTTGACTGTGAAGAACAAGTATCTGTTGCCTCGTATAGATGATTTGTTTGATCAGTTGAGAGGTGCTTCAGTGTTCTCGAAGATAGACTTGAGATCCGGGTATTATCAGTTGAAAGTAAAGGAGTGTGATGTTCCGAAGACAGCTTTTAGGACTAGATATGGTCACTATGAGTTTCTTGTGATGCCATTTGAGCTCACGAATGCACCTGCAGCATTCATGGACATGATGAACAGAATTTTTAGAGATTATCTAGACCGATTCGTAGTTGTTTTCATTGATGACATACTTGTGTACTCGAAGACAGAAGAAGAGCATGATAAGCACTTGAGATTTGTTTTATAGAGATTGTTGAGCAATCAGTTGTATGCGAAGCTTAGTAAATGTAAGTTCTGGATTCGAGAGGTTGTATTTCTTAGCCATGTTGTTTCGGCCGAAGGTATCCGTGTTGATCCGTCGAAGATTGAGGCTATTGTTGAGTGGAAACAACCTAAGTCCGTGACCAATATTAGGAGTTTCCTAGGATTAGCCGGTTATTATAGGAGATTTGTTGATGGCTTCTCTAGAGTAGCTGCTCCTTTGACTAAATTGTTGCAAAAGGGAGTTAAGTTCGAATGGTCAGATGCAAGACAGAAGGCCTTTGAGAAGTTGAAAGAAGCTTTGACAAATGCCCAGTGTTAGTGCAACCTGTTTCCGGTAAGGAGTTCGTGATTTACAGTGATGCTTCCTACGTAGGCTTAGGATGTGTTTTGATGCAAGAGAGAAGAGTGGTTGCTTATGCTTCTAGACAATTGAAGGTTTATGAGAAGAACTATCCTACTCATGATATAGAGTTAGCCGCAGTTGTTTTTGCATTGAAGATTTGGCGTCATTATTTGTATGGGGAGAAGTGTATGGTTTACACCGATCACAAGAGCTTGAAGTACTTGATGACACAGAAAGAGTTGAACTTGAGACAGAGAAAATGCTTGAGTTACTAAAAGATTATGATTTGACCATTGAGTACCATCCGGGTAAAGTGAATGTAGTAGCCGATGCTTTGAGTAGAAAGGTAGCCGTTGAGTTGAGAGCTATGTTTGCTAGATTGAGTGTGTCCGATGATGGTGGGTTGATCACCGAGTTGCAAGTGAAGCCTTCTTTCATTCAGTTGATTAGAGAGAAGCAGTTGCAAGATGTGAGTTTAGTTCCTCATGTTCAGGACATAGCCGAAGGAAGACCGACCGAGTACAGTTTCAGTGGTGAGAACTTGTTGTGCTTTAGAGATAGAATTGTTGTACCAGAAGATGTTGAGTTGAGACGTCAGATTCTGAGTGAAGCACATTCGAGTCCTTTTTCTATGCATTCGGGTAGTACCAAAATGTACCGAGATTTGAAGAATGATTACTTCTGGGTTGGTTTGAAGAGAGATGTAGCCGAGTATGTGAGCCGTTGTATGGTTTGTCAGAGAGTGAAGGCAGAACATCAGGTTCCTTCAGGTTTTTTACAGCCTTTGAAGATTCCGGAATGGAAATGGGAGAGGATCATCATGGATTTCGTGTCGGGGTTGCCTTTGTCTCCTTCGAAGAAGAACTCTGTTTGGGTGATTGTTGATAGGTTCACTAACTGTGCTCACTTCTTAGCAGTGAACACTACGGATTCCTTAGACAAGTTGGCAAACTTGTACATCCGTGAGATTGTGAGGCTTCATGGAGTTCCGAAGTCTATTGTTTCAGATAGAGATCCTAGATTTACTTTGAGATTCTGGGGTTGCTTGCATAGTGCTCTAGGTAGCCGTTTGCATTTCAGCACGTCTTATCATCCGCAGTCCGATGGGCAGTCAGAGCGAGTGATACAGATTCTAGAGGATATGCTTCGTTGTTGTGTGATTGACTTCCAGGGTTCTTGGGAGAAGCACTTACCGTTAGTTGAGTTTGCTTACAACAACAATTATCAGTCTAGTATTCAGATGGCTCCTTATGAGGCTTTGTATGGTAGACGATGTAGGACTCTGATTTGTTGGGCGGAAACAGGTTAGAGATTGTTACCTATGTCGGATTTGCTTAAAGGGACTACCGACAAAGTGAAGTTGATTTGTGACCGTTTGAAAGCAGCTTCCGATCGTCAGAAGTCTTATACAGATTTGAAGAGGAAAGAGATTGAGTACTCAGTGGGTGAGAAAGTGTTTCTAAAAGTATCTCCGTGGAAGAAGGTAATGAGATTTGGCCGAAAGGGCAAGTTGAGTCCGAGGTTCATTGGTCCGTATGAGATAATTGAGCGGATTGGGCCTGTGGCTTATCGTTTGAGGTTACCTTCTGAGTTAGAGAAGATCCATGATGTCTTTCATGTGTCTATGCTTAGGAGATATAGATCGGATCCTTCTCATGTTATGCCCGTTGAGGAGATAGAGTTAAATCCGGATTTGTCCTATAATGAAGAGCCCGTAGAGATACTTGCTTCTGATAGCAAGGTGTTGCGTGGCAAGACCATAGAGTTGGTCAAGGTGTTGTGGAGACATAGAGGCGTGGAAGAGGTCACGTGGGAGAGGAAAGCGGATATGGTTGAGCAGTTTCCGTATTTGTTTCCGCCAGGTAATTTCGGGGACGAAATTCCTTAAGTGGGGGAGAGTTGTAACACCCGGGTTTAGGGGTTAGGTGGAAATAATATTTTAATATTATTTGGGCTCGAGTTTATAATTAAAATGATCCTTTAAAATTTCGGGTTTCAAAATAAATATTTGAAATGGGACCAAATTGATTTAATTGCAAATTGAAGAGCTATTTAAAGAACAAGGGAATAGCCATTCATTAATGGCCTTTTCGTAATTTACCCATTTTCCAATTTAAATCCCCTTTATTCAATAAAACACCCATTTTCCTATTCATCCTCTTCTTCACCAACGGGAAAGGGAAGAGCTCTCTACCAAGCTACTATTCTATCTCATTTCTCATCCATTTCAACTCCGTTTTGAAAGGTAATGACGTTTTTGACTTCCCCTCAATTCCCTCTCTTTAAAAGTACCATTTATTTTGATTTTCATGGAGGTTTTGGAAAATGGAATTTTGGAAGATATTGATTAAAAGTGGAAACTTTATGATGTTAAGTGAAATGTTTTGATTTAATATGTTTAGTTATGATGTATAGAGGTCAAATGGTATAACATATGTGAATTTTGAATGATTTTGAGCAATTTTCGGATTTGGGTAAACATGGGTTTTTGGAGGGTTTTGGGTGAGTTTTGGGGGTTGTTTTAGGTGGGTTTTGATAGGCTATTGATAGTACTATGGATAGGGGTTGAATTGGGATCATTTGTGGGTGTATTGGAGGTTGGAAACATGGTTTTTGGACATGGTTTTGGGGCTGTCCGAGTTAGTGAAAAATGGGATTTGTTCATGCTTGCAACATTGTAAATTGTGGTTGAATTGTATTCCGGGTTAGTTCCGACGATGAGTTATTGATTGTGGATGTTTTGTTTGTGTTTGGGATTGATTAGAATCGAGTTTGGGCATCGATGAAGCATCAGAAGTAAATCCGGGAATTTGAAGGTGGTCGATTGCTTGGTCTTCGAGCTTGGGAGCTTAGGTGGGTGGTTAATTGTTTTACATGGTTTCAAAATGATTGGTTCGAGTATATGGACTAGGTCGGGCTTGGTAGACCCACCTAGAGTTAGGATTAGGGTGGTAGCCTAATCCTAAACTTGATCTAGAGTCTTTGGATGAACTCATATGTGTGAATGTGTATGCCTCGTATGAAATGTGATATGAATACTTATGTATATTGTGTTATATATGTGAGACGAGGCATGATTTATGATGCTTAAGGCATGGATGGTAATGGTTCATGATTGTATTCATGGTGAGTACGTGCTAAGCACGGAATTGATTGAAATGAGTAATATGGAATGAGTAAAATGTTGGCACTAGTATGCTTGAGTACAAATGATCGATCATTAGGATGTTAGTGTGTACACATGAGTCAAAAGTCACGCGTGGCCTTGGTGGCGTTGAGTCACCAAGGAGGAGTACGGGTTCGCCCGGAAATTGTATTAATAAATAGTCGATGATGAGTGGAATCCCATCGACGGGGCGTGAGGTTGAGTGGAATCCCCTCCGTGAGACCGGTGATGAGTGTAATCCCACCGTGAGGTAAAGTGGTTGTTGGATGTGAGTTTCCAACGTATTTATCCGCGTATTCGGGTCATAGCTAGGTGCCAATGTTGATTGATATGTGTATCAATGTGTTATAATATATGATCCTTATTTGGATGTTTAAATGTGATTACTTGTGTTGTGGATTTAGAGCTCATGATCATGGCATTTATTTGAATATTGCTCATGCATCTTTATCTTGTGGCTCTTGTGGATCCTTGGTATATATGTGTAATGCCTTGGCTAAGATCGTGCTCGGACCCTGCAATGTTGAGGTTTGTTTTTAAGAGCTCACCCTCACTAAGCATCATTGCTTACGCTCTCTTTGTTCAACATTGCAGATCCTTAGTTCGCGGGTTGCTTGAGCAAGTGGAGGGCCTCCAAGTGTGGTTGTTAGCTTTGAGTACATCAAGTATGAGTTTTTAATGTTGAACATGTAATAGTTAAGCAATGGGACATGTGTTATTTTGATGGATGATTATTGGTTGTTTAGGAGCTTGCTTAGACTCCATGTTATGTTGCTTTTGTATGGCTTGTGATGCCATGTTTGAATTGTAATCCATGCCTAAATTGCTTACCATGAATGTTAGCTATTTGCCTTTTGAGGTTGCCTTTGTGTTTGTACTTTGAAGTATGAGACTTGGATGCTTAAATGTCATATTTAATTCAATTGCATGATTTCCTTAATGAATGTACATGTTGGGTGCTTGCATGGTTAAATATTGATATGATAATGTTGTATGAATGCTTGTTGGGGTTTAGGGAAGTCCTAAAATGCATCTAGGTTCGAGTCTTGCATGATTTAGCTGAGTTTGGGAGTTTTGCAGTGCAGGGTGTATCGGTACGCCTGAGGGCCGTATCAATACGCTATTGCCTCCAGGGCTCAAATTTGGCTGGGCGTATCGATACACGGGGGGTATCGATACAGTTTTTGCTCACTGGAATTCTGAGAATTTGGTGAGATGTTACCGTATCGATACGGTGGGTTAGTGTATCGGTACGGGTCTATCTCGTTGACCACGAGATGTTGACTGGGAAGGGTGTATCGATACCCTTAACAGGTGTATTGATACGGTCTTCCTGTGTTGACCCTTGGGTGTTGACTTTGGTCAAGGCGTATCGATACCCTTAACAAGTGTATCGATACGGCCTGCTTAATTACAGAAAATGGGCTGTTCTATGAATGATGTCTTGAATAGTCGGTCCTTGTATTGCTTTCGTTTCCGCTGACGTGTTTCACATAGGTAATGGCAATGCATTTAGACAAGATAAATAAAAAAGAAATTTTTAGGGTCGTTAACCGAGGGGGAACCTTAACGGGTTTCGCTTCGGTTTTCCCCGTGTGGCCCACTCGGACCGGTCATCCGGCCAGACCGGGACGAGGGGGTTACATAATGTCTCATGGTAGTTGACACAACCACAACACTAATGAAATTTTAAACATGAAGGGTAAAGTTTATTGAATTATTTCAAATGAGGACCAAGTTAATAGAATATATAAGTTTTGGGGACTAAAATTGTTATTATACCAAGCCATTATTTCAATTTCAGTGGTAGAGTTAGGGGTGATAACGAGCCGAGCTGAGCCCGAGCCTGGCCAGGCTCGGCTCGGGCTCGAAGCTCGTCAGGCTCAGTTCGGGCTCGTCAGGCTCGACTCGGTTCGAAATGAAAAAAATTGATATAGTTTTTTTTATAAAAGATTCGTTAAAAATTCCTTTCATAACCAACACAAACGAAATTCAATGACTGGAAAAGAGAAAAAAGTGCCAAAAATTAGATTAATCCAAATAATCAATAAATATTCTTATAATACAAACACATAATTAAAGAAAATATAAAATCAAACACCAACAAACTAAAGAAAGAAAATACAAACACATAATTTATTTTAGTGCATATGTAAATTCCGAGCATGTTCACGAGCTTTTCGAGCCGAGCCCGAGTCGAGCTTTGACCAAACTGAGCCCGAGTAGCCGCGAGCTGGTCAGGCTCATTATCACCCCTAGGCAGAGTCACTTGTTTGTCACAAAATTTTAATTGAGTCTAAAGAGAAAGAGGACTCAAAATGATTTAGTTAAATGCTTGCAATAAAAAACAAAAAATAGTTCTGGACTAGCGATAAAGTACGAAAGCAAAATGATGTTGTACTTCATGAATTTTAAATCATGTTATAATTATTTTTTATTCAAAAGTCAATCTACTACAGACATAATAAATTTACAAATATTTTTTTTAAATGAGAGTCGAAATTTAATAAATTACACAAAACCCCTTAAGTCATCCATGCTTAGATGTTATATAGCAATCATATCAACTGAACTAGATCTCGAAACATAATTTCTCAAAGATATTCTTTACAAAATAACCTCTCAACCATATCAATATAACTAGATATCAAATGACACTAGCGTCAGAACATAACCTCTCAACAATATTCTTTACAAAATATTAAGGACTGAAAATACAACACGAATTAAATAACCAAGGCGATGGTTGAGCTTGGCTGGTGTTGGGGGCAATGCAATAATGCAATGCTATAAGGGGAATGGGGGAATTAAAAGTTGCAAGTCCAACCAATTGTTTTCAATTATGAATTTCATACTAAGTTGCCTTTATTTGTTTTATTGTGTATGTCGCCTATGGTGCCCACTGCATCACATGACTTTGTACAAATACATACAAACAAATCCAAAACGCTTAGTTATTGGACCCCCAAATTTTCCCAACTGTCTTTTGCATTAACTTTATGTCCCCATGACTCACAATATATCATAACAATGATAATGTAATATTAACTATGTTGATGTGACGGTTCACACGCGAAGTTAAAATTGTAGAGAAATAAAATTGATTTTTTGATCGAGTTTGAAAAGGAAATTGATTTTATAGTTGGGTACTGGAATAAAATTAATTTTTAGGAAAACAATACGAATTTAAGAAAATATGAAAATTTTAAAATATTCAAATAACATAAAAAATATAAAATTTAATAAAATATTTAAAAAATAATATTAAAATATTACTAGAAATAAAAATACTATTAAAATATGTAAAAATTAAGTACAAATATAAAAAAAGTACAAATTATAAATTATTCAAATATCATTATAGCTATAAAATGATAAATTATTCAAAAATTAACTTTGAAAATATTTATAAAAGGATAAATATTCTATACACAGGCGGTGGAAACTGAAAGTTTCCACAAGCGCCTTAGTTTTAGGGTATAAGGAGTTAGTTTAGGGTATAGAGTTTAGGGGTTTAAGCGTAGGGGTTAGAATTTAGGGATAATTGTTTCAATTTAAGGTTTAGGGTTATAATTTAGGTTTTATAGGTTAAAACCTAAATATTACCCTAAAAACTAAACCATAACCTATAAACCCTAAATTATAACCATAAACCTTAAATTGAAACAACTATCCCTAAATTCTAAACACCTATACCTAAACCCCTAAACCATATACCCTAAACTAACTTTCTATACCCTAAAACTAAGACGCTTGTGAAAACTTTTAGTTTCCACCGCCAGTGTATAGCATATTAATCCTTTATAAAATATTAAATATTTGAGAGAATCATGTGTGTGTCCGCATGTATGTTCAATTAACTATATTTTAATATTCTTTTCCCATTAAATTCTTTTAAGGGAAACAAAACAAAAATCTTTTAAACTTTTTTCGACAATGGCTTTCAAAATTTGTAATACTTTATAAATATTTTTGAATTTGTTGTGAACAAAATAATGAAGAACAACGAACACGTATAAAAGAACAAAGAGATGAGAGAAAGAGGGGGATTTATAGGCATAAGAAGTACATAATACATTAAACTCTAATTAATAGAGATAATATTCCTAATAATAAATAAATAAATCAAACTCCTTAGATAAAGTTCTAATCATGATAGACATCCACATAGATAAATATTCATAACACTCCCCCTTGGATATCTATGAAGATAATGTGCCTCGTTAAAACCTTACTAAGATAAAAACCTAGTGGGAAAAAAATTTCATTAGTGAAGGAAAAAGAGTTCACATAGATAAAACATTGGTTAAGGGAAAAAGAGTGCAACACATATTTACTCCCCTCATGAAAACATCACAGAAGATCTTTGAATCTTCATAATTCAATCTTGAATATTATTTTTCTAAAGATCGTGAGGGATGAAACTTTGGAGTAATATGTTCCATGATGTATCCACTTTCAAACTGAGATATACATCTTGCATTATCTTCACACAAGGTAGCTTTTATCATATCTTGTAAAAGTAAATCCACATATCTTTTGGATATGTTGGGTCAATGATCTTAGCCAAACACATTTTTGGCTTGCCTCGTGCATAACAATTATTTTTACGACACTTGAGGAGGCATCAACGAATGTTTGAAGATCTAAATGTAATGATCTTTGTATATCCATGGATATTGCTTGACCAACTAATATATGGTGCTTCAAAACCAAGCAAAGATATAATTATCTTTATTCACATTCAACAATCTTACAACTATTGGGATACTCAATAGATATGCTCTATTCATATTGAATCTTCTTTAAAATTCTTTCAGCTTATGTCTATTCATAGACAAAAAGAAATATATAAAAATGCTTGATTTTCAGGTCGAGATAAACTTGATGTCAAGATTCGAGTACTTGTATTGAAAGTATTTCACGAGTTTCCAATTTGAAGTTCTTTAAGAGTTCTAAAATTATCATAATGGATCTTGATCCAAACTCCTTTATAAAATACATAAGGAAATCTGATCATTCTTATAGTATTTTCTCAATTAGTACTCACTAAGGCGATTATACCAAATGCACCAAAATATTCACGAGACATGTCTAAATAAATTTCCTCAGAAATTTCCAAATGCTTCTAGTATTTTAAATCCTTCAAGAATAAATATGGATCCACAAATAATTAGACGCATGCAAAATTTTTCAGAACTGCCAAAGTAATTGCATCCACCATGAAGTAATTAAAATTTTTCATAAATCATAGTTCAAGTCGTATTTACGACTACTTATTTGTGCCTCACTTGCATTACACCTTTAGGTGTTTGGACTGCTGGTTCAAATACTTCTATTTTAGAAGTTCAAAGCGTCTTTCAACATAGACCAATTCAATATCTATACTTCTGGATAGATTTTATACAAGATCCTCGATTTCTTTCTTTACTTCTATAAAAGTATTTTATGTAAAATTGTTTGTAAAATCGTTGTCGACAACTTTCCAATTTTCTGGTTCCATTCTCGTAATGACATAACTCATTGAGATCTCTTCAAGATTTCAATCTTTATTTCAGGTACCTGAAACTCTTCAAGAGTTTTATTATTAGTTATGTCTTGGGTCTCTTCAAGAGCACCCGCCTCCAATATATGACCATCTCATAATACTTTTCATTTACGAGAATTTTGATCATTGGAACCATTTCAACTATCATGCTTCAAGCATGATTTACATCCACTTGCTCTAACATATAATTTAAACTTAGAGCATTTTAGCTGGTATATGAGACTTAATTACTCTCATTGGGTCAGTAAATATGTCTGGTAGTTGACATGAAATAACATGAATTATCTTATGAACTTTTAGTTCATATTCGAGGATTTAAATAATGATAATTCATTTCCTTCTTTATCCAGTTGATTATTCTCTCCCCCTGATGTTGAGAAAAATCATCTAATAAATGATTTTCCAATTAATGTTTAGAACTTAAACATAAAAGGAGACTCGTACTCAATATATATTCTCAACCCTTTTTACTTGCCCATTTTGTGCGTTATGGTGGAGTAATTCAACAATATATTGCACATTCAAAAATTTAAAAATGGAAAATATGACTTCTGACCAAAAGTCAAATCATAATGGGGAGTTTATTATAACTCGTTGGTTTGATGCGTATAAGTGTTGCTATATGGAAATACCATATAAATAATAGATGTTTTGTTCTCATAGTTTAGCTATTAAATAGGAGGCATCCAATTAAAAATTTGCTAAACCGTATTTTTCATAATCAATAGGCTTTGTAACATCCTATATAGCCTAAAATATAAACCCACTAGATTTTTAAGAGGAATAGTCTAATTGCATAATCTGAATCTTTTTAGAATCAATCTCACAAACTTCTAGTTGTAAGTCGATAAAACAATGTAGATGCATCTACTAAAATCATATAAAACTTTTCACATTTGTGGATATATGGGCTCATATTTCGTTCAGATATGCAAGACATACAGTCTCAACTTCAGTACAAGAACTTTAAGTTCTAATTCTTTTGATAAGTGGGATGATCTATATCTTTTGAGAACAAACAACACAAGAACTTCAAGTTCTTTTAATAAGTGGAATTTAATCAATTCCTTTAAATAACACAAGAACTTCACGTTCTTTAATAAGTGGAATTTAATCCATTCCTTTGAGAATAAGCACCACAAGAACTACAGGTTCTTTTAATACATGTGCATGTAAATCTCAATAATTTCTGCACCATTATTGATCAAGATGGTCTAACCGATCATGCCAACTATATATATGTGTGTATATATCTCTGAATTTGTAAACTCCTTGTTTACCATAACATGTAATTCAATCTCACTCGTACATGTCTAGTACGACAATCAAAATTGTTCCTTTAAATAGGAATATATTTAGCTCTTTCAGAGCTTTCAATTGAAATTATCTTTTGGTAGCAATATATAGCTCTTCTAGAGCTTTCAACTGGCTTTTTAGCTAAAAAAACTTATATCCATATTGGCTTATTTCAAATGCCAATTGATAACATATGTTATCTATAATTCTCAAAGGGATAGTTTGTGAACTCATATTGGTCTCTTAAAATTTCAACTTATAGTGGTGACGATATTATTACCATTAGTGGTAATTATTGCAATATTCGCAATTATGCACTTTTCATAATGTGCTTTCTCTCAAGAATTTATTGCTCTTCTAGAGCATCAATATTTTTAGTACTTTGAGATATAGTACTCACATTATTCCCTTGCATTTAAATGGGAAAATATACATTTTGCTTATGTTGAGCATAAATCGTCACCATAGATTGTATTTGACAAGTAATCATGTTAAACAAAATAAATAAATATCATAATATATAAATATAAATATAAATATAAATATAAATATAAATATAAATATAAATATAAATATAAATATAAATATAAATATAAATATAAAACATAAATAATTAATGTGTGTAAAATAAATAAACGTAAAGTAAAATAAATAAAAATAAATAAATAATTCTCTTCAAAGTTATGAGAATAATTAGAAGATGATTTATTCCTTTCGAGGGTTATAAGAAAATCAACAACGTCCAAAAGAGTTGTACCAACAATGTCCAAATAAAGTTGGACCAGTATCATTTTCTTCATGTTTCACAAACAAAATTTGCTTCTATTTTCTTTCCTTTATCATTCAATGATTCTTAATTTTTCAACGTACAACACGTACGAGACCAATGGTTTATAACATCTCATTGGTAATAAGAAGAGTTTTACTTCAATAGAATGATATTTATCACTCTTGTCATCCTTATAACCTCACTACCGGTGGGTAGAAGTATTCTTAAAATGACCATATTTTTCATGGCTATATTCATAGCCTCGACCACGACCACAACTTCTAATGTGATTTTTATTTCTTCCATAATATAATCTCACATTCACTTCAGGGAATGAAGTAGAGCCAGTGGGCCTTTTAAAACCTTTTTCCACATATCCTTATCACAGAGAACAAAGATTTAATCCTCGTACGCGGCATTGTTAAATATGTCCATAAGGTTCTTTAAAAACTTCCTTTGAGACCAGTAGACTCGCAGAACGGGATGTCCAACCAATATACTTGGATTATATCGAGATTGTGTCTCTAATTGAATAATGATTTACCATGTTTGCATTCACTTCAGGGAATGACATAGTTCCAATAATTGCATGGAATAAACATCATGCTTGCATTCACTTAAGAGAATGCCCCATCATTGATAATTGCATGGAATAAACATCATGCTTTGCATTCACTTCAGGGAATGCCTTCCATAAAACTTTTTGGATCAAAACGAATTTTCGTAACTTGAAATTGGGAGAAGTCTATGGTCGAGTTTTTCAACGAAGAAGAAATAATGCTTTCGAGCAAATATAGACTTTATAATAATCTTCTTGTAAATTCAAAATCATCATGATTTATCGCACTTTAAAACCATATTTTAAAGGATAAAAATAAAAAAATAGAGTTTACTAATATTGTGTTTCCTCTCGAGGACGATGGAGACATAACGAACAACTAAGACATGTAACGCCCGTGTTTTGGGGTTAGGAGTTAGCCGGGTTAGTGGTCCGAGTCGGTAAAATTAAATTAAATCAATTCAACCTTAACTAGGGTCTAATTGGGTTTTAATAAAAAGAGGAGGGACCAATGTGGTAATTTGACCAAAAGAATTTTAAAAGCAAGACAACTTTTAAAAAGTTGTCATCTTCTCTCCCCCACTTCCCTTTCCAACGTGAAATGAGCCAAAACCCTCTTTCAAACTCTCCCAACTCAAAATTACTATTCCATTGAGTCTCATCTCCATTTCAAGACCATTTTGAGAGGTAAAAACATTTTCTAACTCTCCTCTTCATTCTCTATCTATCCATGGCTTTAGATTTTAAAACTACCCACTTTTGAAATGTTAGGGTTTGGTTAAAGTTTGAGTTTTTATGATGATTTTCATTTTGTTTTGAAATATAAAGTTAGGTTTTAGCTTAATCACATTGAAATGTACATTATATGTCAAAATGGTTGGGTTTTGTTGAAAACCCGAAATGGGTTCTTGAAGCAATTTTTGGGATGTCAAAAACTTGATTTTTGGTGGGTTTTAGGTTGAAATTAAATGGCTGATGGTTTATATGTGTTAGGAGGATGTTTTGGGACCTTTTGGGGGTCATTTGGATGATTGAAAATGGAAATTTCAGCTAGGGTTTGAGGGAGCACGAAAATTGATATATTTGAGGATTAATTTGGTTGGGAAATTGGTTGAAGTTAGTTTGAGCTCAAGGGATGAGTGTGGATTGAATGTTAGCATTGATTGGGAATAATGGTTGTGTTTTTGGTTGGCTAGAAGCAAGAGGAGACGTCGAAGGAACATTGAGATCGAATCCGGGCTCGTAGGAGACTTGCTTTGGTTGCTAAGGAAGGGCGGTGAGTGGTTTTAATCATATTTTAAAGTTTGGTTCGAGTGTGTGTAGTGTGTGAGTGAAATGTGCTTGGTAGGCCATTTCTATATAATTCAAGTTGTTAATTTAGCTATTGATTTCCATTAAATGTTATGTGTATTGCCTATTTATGCTCTTGTGCTATGTGGTTAATTTATACATGTATACCATGATATGTATATGTGATGAGCATGAGATGTGGTTGATGAATATGTGATGTGGTAAATGAAAATTGGCACTAATTAATTTACCGGGTGTAAATGATCGATCATTAGGATTAGTGTGCACACAAATTGAGTCAAAACGTACATGGCTTTGATGGCGTTAAGTCATCAAGGTGGAGTACGGTGATGTAATATTCCACCGGAAGCTATTATATATTCTACGGGATGATGAGTGGAATCCCATCCGTAGGGCATGTGGTGATGAGTGGAATCCCGCCCATGCAAGGTCCGATGATGAGTGAAATCCCACCGAGGTAAAGTGGTTGTTGAGATTTAAATCCACACATCCGGGTAACTAATAGTGGCCAATTAAACTTGTTCATATGATTGTGATTTATGATTTTAATATATGATGTTGATATTGATGTTCGAGCTTAGTATGATGCGAGATGCCATACATGACTCTTGAAAGACTAGCTAGGTCTACTTGTGAAATTATCTATGCATGTTAGATATGAGATTTAGGGAATACATGCTTGAACCCTGCATTGTTGATGTTTTCGGTTTTAGAGCATCCTGACTAAGCTTATAGCTTACGCTCTCATTTTCAACAATGCAGATCATTAGCGTGGTGTTAGCTCGGAGCAAGGCAAGAAGGGCTTTCCAAGTTTGTTGCTCAAGTACGGTTAATTATTATGTAGTAGTTAAGCAATGTGGCAAGAGAGTGTGTTTGAATGAGCTTTGTATGACTCATATGTGATTTTGATGTTTGTGGTTTGACTTGGTTTGTAAGCATGATGTACCTTGCCAAATGCTCATTTTGATGTATGTCTTTTAGATGTTTAAGGTTGTTTGATGGCATGTAAAACTATATGTGGTGATTGGTATCTTTTGTCTATTTAAAGGTCTTCAAGTATGCTCTTCATGATATGTTTCTATTGGATATTTGCCAAGTATGAGTGATTGTTCAAAACCATGCCTTGTATATGTTCGAGCATGCTAAACATAGGATGCATGCCTCTAGACTTTGTTTGATGGTGTTGTGTGCCTTTAGGGGTCCTATGGGACCTTTAGACTTGTGGGAATCCGCCTAAATCTGGTTTTCAAGGGTTGCAGATAGCTCGCATTTCGAAACGGGAAAGGTCGTTTCGGAACGGGTAAGGCTTCAAGGACCCTGTATCGGAACGTGTTTCGATACGGTATGGCCTTTGAAACCCCTATTCCGAAACGCGTATCGGAACGTTTTGGCTACTAGAATTCTGGGAAATTCACGAGATGAAGGTGTATCGAAACGGGTATAAGGGTTTCGAAACGGTCAAAATCTCGTTGACCACGAGAAGTTGACCGTCGTGGGCGTTTCAGAACGATTGACCACCGTTTCGATACAGCCCCTTGTATAGGCTCTGGGGCAGTTGACCTGGTCAAGGCGTTTCGATACGCCTCAAGGGTGTTTCGAAACGGCCTGTTTAAAAGATAAAAATTGGGCCGTTTAAATGCTGTTTTGGGTTCGAATGTTTATCTCATGTATCTTATTCCGCTGTTTGATCATATAGGACTTAAATGGACTTTTAGAAAAGAATAAGTTAAAGAAAAAAAATAGGGTTGCTAACCGAGGGGGAACCTTAACGGGTTTCGCTTCAGTTTTCCCCGTGTGGCCCACTCGGACCGGTCATCCGGCCAGACCGGGACGAGGGGGTTGCATTTGTTGGTATCAGAGCCTGAGGTTACCGAGACCTCGGGCAGGTAAGTGAGGTAAGCTTGATATGTTAAGTGATTGTGTTGTTTGATGCATGCCTTGCCATGAATTCTTGATATTTGACTGTTCGTATGATGTTTCGAAGCATGAGTTATTGTGTTTGGTGTAGAGTGTGTGCCCATTGCTACTATTACCTAATTAAAAAAAGATTTTTGGTAAAAAGGGGTACTTGAGCACTATTGGACCCTTGCTTTGGCTAACGTAATCCCTATTTGTTTGTTGTTGTAGTTATTACCTTGCTAGTTGTACCATGAGACCACATGGGAGGCCTAGGATGGTTCGACCGGAACCACGGGCAGCGGCTCTAGGAGTTGAGCCAGTAGTTAGGGTTGAGGCTCAAGTGGGAGAGCCTGTGATTGGAGTTGGAGCTCCTCCACCACCTCCTCCACTTGGAGTAGGAGGCGAGCTCGGGGCCGAAGGAGAGGGACCTCAAGGAGGCCAAGGACAGGCCGGAATAGACTTAGCTCTGTTGGTTCAGGCGATAGCCGGGGCATTTCAGGCTGCAGTAGCTGGGGGTCAGGCAGCAGCACACCATCAGGGTGAGGGCACTGGTTTGCCTTTAGAGAGACTTCGGGGCCTAGGGGCCGAAGAGTTCAGAGGGTCTACTCTAGAGAGATCAGAGTTGTGGTTTGAGAAGACTGTCCGTATCCTTGCTCAGATGGGGTGTACTGGTGAGCGCAAGTTGGGATGTGTTGAGTCCTTGCTTCAGGGTGATGCCTACACTTGGTGGGTCACCATTACTACGAGTATGGATGAGGCCGAGATTACTTGGGAGTTCTTTGAGTCAGCATTCCGTAAGAAGTATCTGGGTCCGCGATACCTCGATGATAGGAAGAGGGAGTTTATGGCATTGCTTCAGGGGAGTATGTCCGTGACAGACTATGAGATTCGATTTGTCAGACTGAGTCAGTATGCACCTGAGCTTGTTCCTACTGAGGTGGAACATTGTAACCGTTTTCGTTATGGGCTGAGTGAAGAGATCAAGACGTATACTCTAGCTTCAGACTATATTGATTTTGATGTCTTGGTCGCGAGGGCCAAGGACTTAGAGCACAACTTGAGCTTGACCAGGCGGTCTGGTGGATCTAGTTCGGGTAAGAGGTCCAGTAACTTTGATAAAGGTGATGCCAAGAGGAATCGGGACAACATGCATCATTATGATCATAGACATGGTGGCGGTAACCACGGGAGGGGCCAACAGGGCTAGAGAGCTGGTGGGAAGTTGCCCACATATGCTACTTGCGGGAGGAACCACATCGGTGAGTGTTGGGGAAATTTTCATTCGTGTTGGAGTTGTGGGGCTAGAGACCACATTAGGCGTGACTGTCCATATCTGGTGGGACAAGCACCAGCTCAGGCTCCTGCTAGAGCCAATGACTTTCAGAGAGGCCGCGGGCGCGGTAGAGGTAACTTCCAGCCGAGGAACGATGGTCAGAGGAACATAGCACATGTAGTTGCAGTTCAGCCGGAGGGCGAAGGTCAGGCCAGAGTTTACGCTCAGCGTGGGGATCAGCATGACACCGATGTGATCGCAGGTAACTTCTCGATACAGTCTTTGGGTTTGCTTTCTTTGATTGACTCTGGGTCTACACATTCCTACATATTGAGTGAGCATGCACAATCTTTGAATTTGCCTTGTGAGATGTTAGAGGTAGGAGTTAGTGTCACTAGTTCCTTTGGGGACACAGTAGTAGTTAGGAAGATGTACAGAAGGTGTCCATTGATGGTTCAGGGACATGTGTTTCCAGTGGATATGATGGAGCTACCTTTCTATGGATTTGATGTGATTCTGGGTATGGACTGGCTCACGGAGCATAGATCTAGGATAGACTTTGAAACTAAGAGGATTTCTTTGAGGCTCACAGATGACTATGAGATTGTAGTGGTGGGTGAGAACGTGAAGTTCTTTTCCAATGTGGTTTCAGTTTTAGAGGCTAAGAGATTAGTTGAATTGGGGGTGTGAAGCATACTTGGCGTATGTGATGAACCCTAACACGAGTGAGGTTAGACCTCAAGACATCCGGACAGTATGTGACTTTCCTAGTGTGTTTCCGGAAGAGTTGCCAGGGTTACCACCAGACAGAGAGGTAGAGTTCACCATTGAGACTTATTCTGATTCAGCTCCTGTTTCGATTGCTTCGTATCGCATGACACCGAAAGAATTGAAAGAGTTGAAGACTGAGTTGCAAGAATTGACAGATAGAGGTTTCATTCGACCTAGTTCTTCACCTTGGGGTGCACCAGTTTTGTTTGTGAAGAAGAAAGATGGAAGCATGAGAATGTGTATAGACTACAGACAATTGAATCAGTTGACAGTGAAGAATAAATATTTGTTGCCCAGAATTGATGACTTGTTTGATCAGTTGAGGGGAGCATCAGTCTTTTTGAAGATTGACTTGAGGTTGGGTTACTACCAGCTAAAGGTGAGAGAGGTTGATGTACCGAAGACGGCCTTTAGGACTAGGTATGGTCACTATGAGTTCTTAGTCATGCCATTTGGGTTGACTAATGCACCAACTGCTTTCATGGACATGATGAATAGGATTTTTCATCAGTATCTAGATCAGTTTGTAGTTGTGTTTATTGATGACATCTTGGTGTACTCGCGAACTGAAGAAGACCATGACCGACACTTGAGACTTGTTTTGAAGACTTTGCTAGATCACCAGTTGTATGCGAAGCTCAGCGAGTGTGAATTCTGGATCCGAGAGGTAGTCTTCTTAGGACATATAGTGTCAGCCAATGGGATTAGAGTTGATCCGAAGAAGATTGAGGCCATTATTGAATGGAAGTAACCGAAGTCTGTGACAGAGGTACGTAGCTTCCTAGGCTTGGCTGGATACTATAGAAGATTTGTAGAAGGTTTCTCGAAGTTAGCCGCTCCATTGACACAATTACTTTAGAAGAGTGTTCAGTTTGAGTGGACAGATGCAAGACAGAGAGCCTTTGAGAAGTTGAAAGAAGCTTTGACCCAAGCACCGATCTTGATTCAGCCTGAGTCCGGGAAGGACTATGTAGTTTACCGTGATGCTTCTTACGTAGGGCTAGGGTGTGTTCTTATGCAAGACAGGAGAGTAGTGGCTTATGCCTCGAGACAGTTGAAGACCCTTGAGCGCAACTATCCGACCCATGATATAGAGTTAGCTGCAGTTGTGTTTGCTCTGAAGATTTGAAGGCACTATTTGTACGGTGAGAAATGCACAGTGTACACCGATCACAAGAGTTTGAAATACATTATGACTCAGCGAGATTTGAATCTCAGACATCGTAGGTGGTTAGAGTTGCTAAAAGACTATGATCTTACCATTGAGTACCATCCGGGCAAGGCCAATGTAGTGGCCGATGCATTGAGTAGAAAGATAGCCGTGGATTTGAGATCCATGTTTGCTAGATTGAGTTTGTCCGGAGATGGTGGCTTGGTAGCCGAGCTTTAGGTTAGACCTACTTTAGGTCAGTTGATTAGAGAGAAATAGCTCTTAGATAGATCTTTGGCACCTCACGTGCAAGATATAGCCGAAGGTAGATCTTCAGACTACAGTTTCAGTACTGATGGGGTTTTGTGTTTCAAGGATAGAATAGTAGTGCCAGAGGACAGTGACTTGAGACGTACGATCTTGACTGAAGCCCACAGTAGTCCGCTTGCCATGCATCCTGGAAGTACGAAGATGTACCGTGATTTGAAGAATGAGTACTTTTAGGTTGGCTTGAAGAGAGATGTAGCCGACTTTGTGAGTTAGTGCTTAGTGTGTCAGAGAGTGAAGGCGGAACATCAGGTTCCCTCAGGTTTGTTGCAACCATTGAGGATTCCGGAATTGTAACCCCCTTGTCCCGGTCTGGCCGGATGACCGGTCCAAAAGGGCTACACGGGGAAAACCGAGTGAAAACCCCTAAAGGATTCCCCCTCGGTTAGCAACCCTATTTTTTTTTTCATTTTAAATCTCGTCTAGATGAGTAATTAACCCTACGTGATCAAACAACGGAATGACATAACCAAAACAACCTAACGAACCTAAAACCACATCCAAAAGGCAAATTTTCAAGTTTAATTGCAGGGGTATCGATACACCTAAGGGGTGTATCGATACGCCTTGGCTAAGTCAAAGGTCAGAGTCAACCCGTGGAGACCGTATCGATACACCTTGGGAGGGTATCGATACCCTCGTCAAAGGTTGACTTCCCACGGTCAACGCTACTTGACCGTACCGATACGCTTGAGGCCGGTATCGATACCAAGATGGACAGTGGCTCCAGTAGCCAAAAAGGTATCGATACGCCTCCCTGCGTATCGATACGGAAGGCCTGGAATAAGAAGGCCGTATCGATACGGGTCTAACCGTATCGATACCCCCTGCCCAGCGACACCTCCTTTCACCGTTTGGTAACATCTTGCAAGGCTCTAGATGCATACTTAGACACTCTTAAGCACATACAAGCATTCATGCACCAACCACAAACAGGACTTAACATGAGGGCATTCAAACCAACGATAACATACTAAACAAAGCTCCATACAAGTCTACACGAAGCATACTTAGCAAGCATAAGTCATCCATCACAAAGTAGACAACATAAGGCCTACCTAGGCCAAAATCATACAAATTCAGGCATAAGCAATTAAACCACATAAGAGGCATAGAACATAATCCGAGAAGCAAAAGCATAACACGCAACATAAGTTTAACAAATTTAAGCATGACTTCCTAAGGAGTTTGACCCCAACTCCTAACATTCTATACCCCATTGTCTAGACATTATTACAAAAGCAAACCATACATAAATTTGCTTGAGAACTCCAAAGGTTCCTCCTCGCCCGCTCGCCTCCTGAACTCTAACGATCTGCACATTGGAAACGAAGAGCATAAGCAATCTAGCTTAGTGAGAGAAGCTCTACAATTTACAACATGCAACTTTCCAAAATACGATTTGTATGCAAGAAAACAATGGACGCATAAGGGTCCATCTCAACACAACTTTTGGTTTGCGCATGCACAACCAACATACACTTACGGTGGGACTACACATCACCGTTTCGACTAGTGGATATACAATGGGACTACACATCAAAGTACTACCCTACTAGTCACTACCGGTGGGACTACACATCACCGTAGTTTAAACCACCATCACGTGAGGCACGAACTCAACACGACTACTACATTGACAACTTAGAATGCATTTAATGGTCACAATGTATGTAAAACCAACTTGTCACAACAATTTATGAGTAGGGAGACTTACACACGAGTTTAGGCAACCTCTCAAGGTTCTACCCAAACCCCAAGGGAGGCCATATCAAGTACAATGCAATAACCAATGATCCTACTCACCGTTGCTACCCAAGAGAAGATTGAAGACCGAGCTCAAGACTCCGAAATCCCCGGATTTGCCCCCGAAGCTTCACCAACCAAATTCCTTGATTCTAAGCATTCCAACACCAAGCAAATAACCCCAAATCAGTTCATGTTCTAAAATAATCAACCCGAATAACATACTAAGTACATTACACCAATCTTTCCATTGAAACAAGCTCAAATTTTCCAAAATCCGAGCAGCCCTTAAGCACCCCTCAAAACCATTGATTTCAACCTTCAAACTACTCCCTAAAGCTTTCAAAACGATGCTCACATATACCCTAATCATTGACCCTCTCATTCCTACATAGAACACCCCCAAATTTCATTCCTAAACCTCCCAAAAACCTCCCCAAAACCTCATTTCGGAAATCACCCCAAACCTTGTAAAAATCATATCCATTGGACCCCTTTAGACTTAAAATGACTCATATCACTTCCATCAATCAAAAACCTAAGTTTAGAATGCTAAAAATGACATTTTTAATTCAAAACCTTCAAACTCCAAAATTCCAAAATGTGAGTAGAAATGAAAATAAAAGACATCAACTTGTAGAGGATAAAGAGAGTAAGTCAAAAACGAAATTACCTTTGCAAAACCTTCAAAAATGAGTAAGCTTTTGAATGGAATAGTATCCAAGGAGAGGGGTGTTTTTTGACGGTATTGTGAATAGTGTAGTTTTGAGGAAGAAGATGACTTTTAGTATTATTTTAGGTTTGTTTGAAATGGGGGGCCAAAAGACCAAAACACCCTTAATGAAATAAGGGATCTACAATGGATGACACCATGGCTATGTGGGCTTGATTAAAAAATAGTCCAACTAAATAAAACCCGAGGCCCAAGTCATTATTTTATTATTTAAAATTTGAAACCGAAACCCGAACTATTTTTAAATTAATATTTTCACCCGACCCCCGAACCCGGGTGTTACAACTCTCCCCTACTTAAGGAAATTTCGTCCTCGAAATTACCTGACGGAAACAAGTAGGGAAACTGCTCAAGCATGTCAGCTTTCCTCTCCCACGTGGCTTCCTCCACACCTCTATGTCTCCATAAGACCTTGACTAACTCTATAGTCTTGCCACGCAACACCTTGCTATCAGAAGCAAGTACCTCAATTGGTTCCTCATCGTAAGATAAGCCCGAATTTAACTCTATTTCTTCCACTGGCATAACATGGGACGGATCCGACCTATACCTCCTAAGCATCGATACATGAAACACATCATGAATCTTCTCTAGCTCAACTGGGAGTCTCAATCTATAGGCAACCGGACCAATTCTCTCAACTATCTCATAAGGCCCTATGTACCTTGGGCCCAACTTGCCTTTCCCCCCAAACCTCATCACCTTCTTCCATGGTGAGACTTTCAAAAATACTTTATCCCCCACGGAGTATTCCACTTCCTTCCTTTTTAAGTCGGCATAGGACTTTTGCCGATCTGAAGCCGCCTTCAAGCGATCACATATCAACTTCACCTTCTCGGTGGTTCCCTTAAGTAGCTCGGGCATCGACACAAGTTTCTGTCCGGCCTCAGCCCAACAAATCGGGGTCCTACACTTCCTACCATACAAGGCCTCATAAGGAGCCATCTGAATGCTTGACTGGAAGCTGTTGTTGTACGCAAATTCCACTAATGGTAGGTGTTTCTCCCACGACCCCTGGAAGTCAATAATACAACACCTCAACATATCCTCCAAAATCTGAATCACTCTCTCAGACTGCCCATCTGACTGCGGATGATACGAAGTGCTGAAGTTCAACCAAGTGCCCAAGGCTCGATGCAAACACTCCCAAAATCTAGAGGTGAATCTCGGATCTCGGTCTGACACAATTGACTTCGGTACCCCATGTAGTCTCACAATCTCACGGATATACAACTCGGCCAACTTGTCCAAAGTATAGGTGGTATGAACCGGTATGAAGTGTGCACACTTGTGAATCTGTCTACAATCACCCACACTGAATTTTTCTTCGAAGGAGTCAACGAAAGTCCTGATACAAAGTCCATAGTGATACGCTCCCACTTCCACTCTGGAATCTTCAACGGTTGCAACAACCCTGAGGGAAACTGGTGCTCGGCCTTGACTCTCTGACAGACCATGCATTTACTTACGAACTCGGCTACATCCTTTTTCAAACCAACCCAATAATACTCTTCCTTTAATCCTCGATACATCTTCGTGCTACCCGGATGCATAGCAAAAGGGCTATTGTGAGCCTCACACAAAATCGTACGCCTCAACTCGGCATCCTCCGGAACCACTATCCTATCCTTGAAACATAGGATCCCATTCTCTCCAAAACAATACTCGGTAGGCCTATCTTCCGCTATGTCTTGCACGTGAGGTGCCAAGGACTCATCTCGCAACTGCTTCTCACGAATCAACTGAACCAAAGATGGCTTAACCTGAAGCTCGGCCACTAGCCCACCGTCCGTGGACACACTCAACCTTGCGAACATTGCTCGCAACTCAACGGCCATCTTCCTACTCAAGGCATCGGCCACCACATTCGCCTTGCCCGGATGATATTCTATGGTGAGGTCATAATCTTTAAGGAGCTCTAACCACCTTCGTTGCCTAAGATTCAACTCCTTTTGGGACATCAAATATTTCAAGCTCTTGTGGTCGGTGTACACAGTGCACTTCTCACCATAAAGATGGTGTCTCCAAATTTTCAACGCGAACACCACTGCGGCCAACTCTATGTCATGTGTGGGGTAATTCTTCTCATGGACCTTCAACTGTCGGGAAGCATATGCCACTACCTTACCTCCTTGCATAAGTACACAACCTAGCCCCCACGTAAGATGCATCACTGTAAATTACAAACTCTCTCCCCGGCTCGGGCTGAATCAAAATGGGAGCTTCGGTCAAAGCTTTTTCAACTTCTCAAACGCTTCTTGTCTTGCATCTGACCATTCATACGGAACATTCTTCTGTAGCAACTTGGTCAACGGAGCCGCTATCCTCGAGAACCCCTCAACAAATCTCCTATAGTATCCCGCCAAGCCTAGGAAGCTGCGGATTTCTGTCACTGATTTTGGTTGCTTCCAATTTACAATGGCTTCAATCTTCTTGGGATCTACACTAATCCCACTAGCTGAGATCACGTGGCCAAGGAAGACCACCTCTCTAATCCAAAACTCACACTTACTTAGCTTGGCATACAATTGATTCTCAAGTAGGGTCTGAAGCACCAACCTTAAGTGTTCATCGTGCTCCTCTTCGGTCCTCGAGTACACTAGGATGTCGTCAATAAACACTACCACAAACCTGTCCAAGAACTTATGAAACACCCGGTTCATCATATCCATGAAGGCTGCTGGAGCATTGGTCAAACCAAAAGGCATCACCAAAAACTCATAATGTCCGTAACGTGTACGAAAAGCTGTCTTCGGTATGTCCACATCCTTTACCTTTAACTGATAATATCCAGACCTCAAATCAATCTTTGAAAACACAGAAGCACCCCTCAACTGGTCTAGCAAGTCATCTATCCTTGGCAAGGGATATTTATTTTTCACTGTCACCTTATTCAACTGTCTATAGTCTATGCACATCCTCATGCTACCGTCCTTCTTTTTCACAAACAAAACCGGAGCACCCCACGGGGAAACACTAGGCCTAATGAAGCCTCTGTCAGTCAACTCCTGAAGCTGTGTCTTCAACTCCTTCAACTCCTTCGGTGCCATTCTATACGGCGCAATGGACACCGGTGCGGAATCAGAATATGTCTCGATAGCAAACTCAACTGCTCTGTCTGGAGGCAAACCTGGTAGTTCTTCCGGAAAAACACTCGGGAAGTCACACACAGTCCTGATGTCCTGAGGTCTCACCTCACTCATATCCGGGTTCATTACGTAAGCCAAGTAAGCCTGACACCCTGAACTTAACAATCTCTGAGCTTCCAAAGCCGAAACCACATTGGACAAAAACTTAACATTCTCCTCAACTACCACAACCTCAAAGTCATCAGCAAGCCTTAAAGAGACTCTCTTAGTCTCAAAGTCAACCCTAGCTTTATGCTCTACAAGCCAATCCATGCCCAAAATCACATCAAAGCCATAAAAGGGTAGCTCCATCATGTCGACTGGAAATATGTGCCCCTGAATCATCAAGGGACACCTCCTATACACTTTCCTAACTACCACTGTATCACCAAAAGAGCTAGTGACATTTACTCCTACTTCTAACCAATCACAAGGTAGTCCTAATGACTTTGCATGCTCACCCAGAATATACGAATGCGTTGACCCCGAATCTATGAGGGAAAGCAAACTCAAAGACTGTAATGTGAAATTACCTGCAATGACATCAGTGTCATTTCCAGCCTCTCGCTGAGCGTACACTCTAGCCGGTCCTCCTCCCTCGGGCTGGACTGCTACCACATGAGCCAAGTTCCTCTGACCCTCATTCCTTGGCTGGAAGTTCCCACGGCCGCGCCCACGACCTCTCTGATGCTCAAAACCCCTCGCTGGAGCCGGTCCTCCTCTGACTGGGTGTGGACAATCACGTCTCAAATGATCTCGGGAGCTACAGTTCCAACACGCCCCAAACATACCCATGCACTCACCTGGGTGGCGTCTCCCGCACCTAGTGCACTCCGGAATGTGCCCAACAGCCCCTTGGCCCTGACGGCCCTGACCATGGTTACCACCCCTAGGCCTCGTATCCGGCTGATACCTCCTATCCCTATGCCTCTTGGCATGATCTCTATCCCAGTTCGCATGTCTCTTCCCGGAGTCAGACCCACCAGCACGTGCTCTAGAGCTTAAGTTTTGTTCTACATCCTTGGCTCTAGAAACCAAAACATCGAACTCAGTGTAGTCGGTGGCCAACAGGTAGGTCTTCACATCAGTAGTCAACCCATATCTGAAGCGTTCACATCGTTCCTTCTCATCCGGAATCAACTCTGGCGCATACTGGCTCAACCTCACAAATTGGATCTCATACTCGGTCACGGTCCTATGGCCTTGAACCAAAGCCATGAACTCCCTTTTCTTTTCATCTAAGTACCGGACTCCGAGGTACTTCCTCTTGAAAGCACTCCTGAAAAACTCCCATGTGACATCCACCTCGGCCATACCAGAGATAGCAGTGGTCCACCAGGTATAAGCGTCTCCCTGGAGCAATGAGACAGTGCATCCCAACTTACGGGTGTCCGAACACTCCATCTGACCCAAGATGCGAGTAGTGCTCTCAAGCCACCCTTCTGAACCCTCCGGAGATAACCCACGAAACTCAATTGCCCCCAAATTACGAAGCCTCTCTAGGGGTAATCCTGTCCCCGCACCCTGAGCTGGTGCCGCAGCTTGCATACCAGCCAAAGCAGTCTGGAAAACTCCGGCTATAGTCTGAATCAAATGAGCCACATCCGGGCCTGCCTGACCTTGGCCCGCTTGGGCCCCATTACCTCCCACATTAGCCCCAGCTTGAGGCCCATTACCATCACCTCCAACGTTCCCTCCGTTACCACCCGGAGCATTAAGAGCAGGAGGCGCGTTCTCGGGTGCCTGGTCACCCACTCTAGGCCGTCCCCTCGGTCTCACCATAACAATTAGTGTAATCTAAAACAACAAACACACAACAACAAGAAACGTTAGGTTAGCAAGGGGCAAAGGACTCCGGTTCTCAAGCTCTTTAAACCAAAACAATTTTCCTTTTTATTTTGACAATAATGCCTAACAATGGGGACTCAAACCAACCCTCAAACAACAGAAAAGCCATCATAGCATGCATACATACACCGTGCTAAAAACAGAATTTAGACATACATGGCAAAACACTCATAATATCTTAACTTACCTCACTTACCTGCTCGAGGTCTCGGAAAACCTGTCTCTGATACCAATAAATGTAACCCCCTTGTCCCGGTCTGGCCGGATGACCGGTCCAAAAGGGCTACACGGGGAAAACCGAGTGAAAACCCCTAAAGGATTCCCCCTCGGTTAGCAACCCTATTTTTTTTTCATTTTAAATCTCGTCTAGATGAGTAATTAACCCTACGTGATCAAACAGCGGAATGACATAACCAAAACAACCTAACGAACCTAAAACCACATCCAAAAGGCAAATTTTCAAGTTTAATTGAAGGGGTATCGATACACCTAAGGGGTGTATCGATACGCCTTGGCTAAGTCAAAGGTCAGAGTCAACCCGTGGAGACCGTATCGATACACCTTGGGAGGGTATCGATACCCTCGTCAAAGGTTGACTTCCCACGGTCAATGCTACTTGACCGTACCGATACGCTTGAGGCCGGTATCGATACCAAGATGGACAGTGGCTCCAGTAGCCAAAAAGGTATCGATACGCCTCCCCGCGTATCGATACGGAATGCCTGGAATAAGAAGGCCGTATCGATACGGGTCTAACCGTATCGATACCCCCTGCCCAGCGACACCTCCTTTCACCGTTTGGTAACATCTTGCAAGGCTCTAGATGCATACTTAGACACTCTTAAGCACATACAAGCATTCATGCACCAAACACAAACAGGACTTAACATGAGGGCATTCAAACCAACGATAACATACTAAACAAAGCTCCATACAAGTCTACACGAAGCATACTTAGCAAGCATAAGTCATCCATCACAAAGTAGACAACATAAGGCCTACCTAGGCCAAAATCATACAAATTCAGGCATAAGCAATTAAACCACATAAGAGGCATAGAACATAATCCGAGAAGCAAAAGCATAACACGCAACATAAGTTTAACAAATTTAAGCATGACTTCCTAAGGAGTTTGACCCCAACTCCTAACATTCTATACCCCATTGTCTAGACATTATTACAAAAGCAAACCATACATAAACTTGCTTGAGAACTCCAAAGGTTCCTCCTCGCCCGCTCGCCTCCCGAACTCTAACGATCTGCACATTGGAAACGAAGAGCATAAGCAATCTAGCTTAGTGAGAGAAGCTCTACAATTTACAACATGCAACTTTCCAAAATACGATTTGTATGCAAGAAAACAATGGATGCATAAGGGTCCATCTCAACACAACTTTTGGTTTGCGCATGCACAACCAACATACACTTACGGTGGGACTACACATCACCGTTTCGACTAGTGGATATACAATGGGACTACACATCAAAGTACTACCCTACTAGTCACTACCGGTGGGACTACACATCACCGTAGTTTAAACCACCATCACGTGAGGCACGAACTCAACACGACTACTACATTGACAACTTAGAATGCATTTAATGGTCACAATGTATGTAAAACCAACTTGTCACAACAATTTATGAGTAGGGAGACTTACACACGGGTTTAGGCAACCTCTCAAGGTTCTACCCAAACCCCAAGGGAGGCCATATCAAGTACAATGCAATAACCAACGATCCTACTCACCGTTGCTACCCAAGAGAAGATTGAAGACCGAGCTCAAGACTCTGAAATCCCCGGATTTGCCCCCGAAGCTTCACCAACCAAATTCCTTGATTCTAAGCATTCCAACACTAAGCAAATAACCCCAAATCAGTTCATGTTCTAAAATAATCAACCCGAATAACATACTAAGTACATTACACCAATCTTTCCATTGAAACAAGCTCAAATTTTCCAAAATCCGAGCAGCCCTTAAGCACCCCTCAAAACCATTGATTTCAACCTTCAAACTACTCCCTAAAGCTTTCAAAACGATGCTCACATATACCCTAATCATTGACCCTCTCATTCCTACATAGAACACCCCCAAATTTCATTCCTAAACCTCCCAAAAACCTCCCCAAAACCTCATTTCGGAAATCACCCCAAACCTTGTAAAAATCATATACATTGGACCCCTTTAGACTTAAAATGACTCATATCACTTCCATCAATCAAAAACCTAAGTTTAGAATGCTAAAAATGACATTTTTAATTCAAAACCTTCAAACTCCAAAATTCCAAAATGTGAGTAGAAATGAAAATAAAAGACATCAACTTGTAGAGGATAAAGAGAGTAAGTCAAAAACGAAATTACCTTTGCAAAACCTTCAAAAATGAGTAAGCTTTTGAATGGAATAGTATCCAAGGAGAGGGGTGTTTTTTGACGGTATTGTGAATAGTGTAGTTTTGAGGAAGAAGATGACTTTTAGTATTATTTTAGGTTTGTTTGAAATGGGGGGCCAAAAGACCAAAACACCCTTAATGAAATAAGGGATCTACAATGGATGACACCATGGCTATGTGGGCTTGATTAAAATATAGTCCAACTAAATAAAACCCGAGGCCCAAGTCATTATTTTATTATTTAAAATTTGAAACCGAAACCCGAACTATTTTTAAATTAATATTTTCACCCGACCCCGAACCCGGGTGTTACAGGAATGGAAATGGGAGAACATCACCATATATTTTGTTTCGGGTTTGCCTTTGACTCCTACGAAGAAGAACTCAGTGTGGGTTATTGTGGATCGATTTACGAAGTGCTCACTTCTTGGTAGTCAACACTACTTACACTTTAGATAGATTGGCCGATTTGTACATTGGTGAGATTGTCAGACTGCATGGTGTGCCGAAGTCCAATTGTGTTAGATAGAGATCCGCGATTTACTTCTCGATTTTGGGAGTGTTTGCATACAGCTTTGGGTACCCGTTTGAACTTCAGCACATCTTATCATCCTCAGTCAGATGGTCAGTCAGAGAGAGTTATTCAGATCTTAGAGGATATGTTGCGTTGTTGCATCATAGACTTTCAGGGCACGTGGGAGAAGCACTTACCTCTAGTTGAGTTTGCTTACAATAATAGCTTTCAGTCGAGCATTCAGATGGCTCCGTATGAGGCCTTGTATGGCCGCAAGTGTAGAACTCCAATTTGTTGGGCCGAAGAGGGACAAAAGTTGCTACCTATGCCGGATTTGCTCAATGGGACAACTGACAAGGTAAAATTGATTTGTGATCGTTTGAAAGCTGCTTCGGATAGGCAGAAGTCCTATGCCGATTTGAAGAGGAAGGAAGTTGAGTTCTCAGTGGGTGAGAAGGTATTATTGAAAATGTCTCCGTGGAAGAAAGTGATGAGATTTGGCCGAAAAGGGAAGTTGAGTCCGAGGTACATAGGACCGTATGAGATTGTGAAGAGGGTTGGTCCGATTGCTTATCAGTTGCGGTTGCCTTCCGAGCTAGAGAAGATACACGATGTGTTCCATGTTTCGATGCTCTGTAAGTATAGGTCCGATCTATCGCAAGTTATGCCCGTAGAAGAGATTGAATTGAATCCGGATTTGACTTATGAGGAAGAACCGGTTGAGATCTTAGCTTCTGACAGTAAGGTATTGCGGGGTAGATCGATTGAGTTAGTAAAGGTGCGGTGGCAACGTCGAGGTGTGGACGAGGCCACTTGGGAGAGGAAGGAGGATATGGAGAAACAGTTTCCGTATCTCTTTCAGTCAGGTAATTTCGGGGACGAAATTCCTTAAGTGGGAGAGAGTTGTAACGCACGTGTTTTGGGGTTAGGAGTTAGCCGGGTTAGTGGTCCGAGTCGGTAAAATTAAATTAGATCAATTTAACCTTAACTAGGGTCTAATTGGGTTTTAATAAAAAGGGGAGGGACCAATGTGGTAATTTGACCAAAAGAATTTTAAAAGCAAGACAACTTTTAAAAAGTTGTCATCTTCTCTCCCCCACTCCCCTTTCCAACGTGAAATGAGCCAAAACACTCTTTCAAACTCTCCCAACTCAAAATTACTATTCCATTGAGTCTCATCTCCATTTCAAGACCATTTTGAGAGGTAAAAACATTTTCTAACTCTCCTCTTCATTCTCTATCTATCCATGGTTTTAGATTTTAAAACTACCCACTTTTGAAATGTTAGGGTTTGGTTAAAGTTTGAGTTTTTATGATGATTTTCATTTTGTTTTGAAATATAAAGTTAGGTTTTAGCTTAATCACATTGAAATGTACATTATATGTCAAAATGGTTGGGTTTTGTTGAAAACCCGAAATGGGTTCTTGAAGCAATTTTTGGGATGTCAAAAACTTGATTTTTGGTGGGTTTTAGGTTGAAATTAAAGGGCTGATGGTTTATATGTGTTAGAAGGATGTTTTGGGATCTTTTGGGGGTCATTTGGATGATTGAAAATGAAAATTTCAGCTAGGGTTTGAGGGAGCACGAAAATTGATATATTTGGGGGATTAATTTGGTTGGGAAATTAGTTGAAGTTAGTTTGAGCTCAAGGGCTGAGTGTGGATTGAATGTTAGCATTGATTGGGAATAATGGTTGTGTTTTTGGTTGGCTAGAAGCAAGAGGAGACGTCGAAGGAACATTGGGATCGAATCCGGGCTCGTAGGAGACTTGCTTTGGTTGCTAAGGAAGGGCGGTGAGTGGTTTTAATCATGTTTTAAAGTTTGGTTCGAGTGTGTGTAGTGTGTGAGTGAAATGTGCTTGGTAGGCCATTTCTATATAATTCAAGTTGTTAATTTAGCTATTGATTTCCATTAAATGTTATGTGTATTGCCTATTTATGCTCTTGTGCTATGTGGTTAATTTGTACATGTATACCATGATATGCATATGTGATGAGCATGAGATGTGGTTGATGAATATGTGATGTGGTAAATGAAAATTGGCACTAATTAATTTACCAGGTGTAAATGATCGATCATTAGGATTAGTGTGCACACAAATTGAGTCAAAACGTACGTGGCCTTGATGGCGTTAAGTCATCAAGGAGGAGTACGGTGATGTAATATTCCACCGGAAGCTATTATATATTCTACGAGATGATGAGTGGAATCCCATCCGTAGGGCATGTGGTGATGAGTGGAATCCCGCCCATGCAAGGTCCGGTGATGAGTGAAATCCCACCGAGGTAAAGTGGTTGTTGAGATTTAAATCCGCACATCCGGGTAACTAATAGTGGCCAATTAAACTTGTTCATATGATTGTGATTTATGATGTTAATATATGATGTTGATATTGATGTTCGAGCTTAGTATGTTGTGAGATGCCATACATGACTCTTAAAAGACTAGCTAGGTCTACTTGTGAAATTATCTATGCATGTTAGATATGAGATTTAGGGAATAGATGCTTGAACCCTGCATTGTTGATGTTTTCAGTTTAGAGCATCCTCACTAAGCTTATAGCTTACGCTCTCATTTTCAACAATGCAGATCATTAGCGTGGTGTTAGCTCGGAGCAAGGCAAGAAGGGCTTTCCAAGTTTGTTGCTCAAGTACGATTAATTATTATGTAGTAGTTAAGCAATGTGGCAAGAGAGTGTGTTTGAATGAGCTTTGTATGACTCATATATGATTTTGATGTTTGTGGTTTGACTTGGTTTGTAAGCATGATGTACCTTGCCAAATGCTCATTTTGATGTATGTCTTTTAGATGTTTAAGGTTGTTTGATGGCATGTAAAACTATATGTGGTGATTGGTATCTTTTGTCTATTTAAAGGTCTTCAAGTATGCTCTTCATGATATGTTTCTATTGGATATTTGCCAAGTATGAGTGATTGTTCAAAACCATGCCTTGTATATGTTCGAGCATGCTAAACATAGGATGCATGCCTCTAGACTTTGTTTGATGGTGTTGTGTGCCTTTAGGGGTCCTATGGGACCTTTAGACTTGTGGGAATCCGCCTAAATCTGGTTTTCAAGGTTTGCAGACAGCTCGCGTTTCGAAACGAGAAGGGTCGTTTCGGAATGGGTAAGGCTTAAAGGACCCCGTATCGGAACGTGTTTCGATACGGTATGGCCTTTGAAACCCCTGTTCCGAAACGCGTATCGGAACGTTTTGGCTACTGGAATTCTGAGAAATTCACGAGATGAAGGTGTATCGAAACGGGTATAAGGGTTTCGAAACGGTCAAAATCTCGTTGACCACGAGAAGTTGACCGTCGTGGGCGTTTTGGAATGGTTGACCACCGTTTCGATACGGCCCCTTGTATAGGCTCTGGGGCAGTTGACCTGGTCAAGGCATTTCGATACGCCTCAAGGGTGTTTCGAAACGGCCTGTTTAAAAGATAAAAATTGGGCTGTTTAAATGCTGTTTTGGGTTCGAATGTTTATCTCATGTATCTTATTCCGCTGTTTGATCATATAGGACTTAAATGGACTTTTAGAAAATAATAAGTTAAAGAAAAAAATAGGGTTGCTAACCGAGGGGGAACCTTAACGGGTTTCGCTTCGGATTTCCCCGTGTGGCCCACTCGGACCGGTCATCCGGCTAGACCGAGACGAGGGGGTTACAAGACAGCTTCTCATAATCCCTTTATATCACATCTCTTTCCAAGCCATTTAAGCATATCATGCAAAACTCAAAATACGGTTAAAAATACTAACTTTTACCAAATAAAATAACAAAAATAATAATATGAAAAATATCAAATATAATCGTATAAGTAAAAGTATGAATAAGCATACCGCTAATTAACCCTTTTAGGAACAAGAGAAAAAACACGTAATTTACACCAAACGCAAACTCTTCGTCTCCGTCGATTCGTCTTTTGGTTTGTGAGAAGTCACAAATTTATTTCTTTCCAATGTTCGAATAAAATCAAACATACTTACAAATTTTTCAAAAAAAGTTAAAATATAAAGAAAAAGACAATCGATAATTTAAAAGAATTAGGAGAGAAAAAAACTTATCTTTGGTTTATCCTAGAATCGAATTCTTTCCAATAACTTCTTTTGGATTCAAACAATGAAGACCTCAGTTGATTAGAGTCGTGCTGATAACGTGTTGTGAACAAAATAATGAAGAACAACGAACAAGTATAAAAGAACAAAGAGATGAGAGAAAGAGGGAGATTTGTATTATTCTCAAATATAAACTTGTGTATACAATGCCTTCAATGAATTATCTATTTATAGGCATAAGAAGTACATAATACATTAAACTCTAATTAATAGAGATAATATTCCTAATAATAAATAAATCAAACTCCTTTGATAAAGTTCTAATCATGATAGACATCTACATAGATAAATATTCATAACAAAATTTTAATTTTTATATCTTCTGATATTTTTAATTTTATAATTTTTAGTTATTTTTATATATTTTAATAATTTTTTTTCGTTTTTATAATATTTTAGAATGGTTTATTAACTTTTATATATTTTTATGTTAATTTAAAATTGTTAATATATTCTTAAATTTGTATTTCTTTTGTCTAAAAAATCATATTTTTTCCTCTTACTTAACCAGAAAATTAATTTTGTCCTCGAACTCGATCTAAAAATTAATTTTGTCCCTTTACCATGTCATCTTCACACGTGGACTATTACGCCAGCACAACCGACCGCCACGTCAGCACCTTAGACCGCCATATCAACATCGTTGACCACTGCGTTAGCACCGTAAACTACAACATTAGCAATTTAGGGGTGAGCAAAACTCGACTCGACCTGTCTCAAAAAAATAGAATAACTCGACTCGAGGCGAAAATAATCGACTCGTCTTGACTCAACTCGAAATTTCATAGACTCGGCTCAAAAAAATTTCAAATAAAGTTTGAGTTGTAAAATGGAAATTCGAATAACTCGAAATTTGTAGTAATTAGTGGATTTATTTTTAAGTTCGAGACGAGTCCCTCAATTTTTTATTGATATATACATACCGATATATAAAAATATGAAGAAATATTACCCCATGTGAAAAAAATATGACTAAATATATATATGCATGTCTTATATGATTAGAGAAAGCCATTTAAATTGGAATCAAACTGTACTATAACATGATAAATAATTACAATTAAATGTTTATAGGAACTCGAAAACTCGACTCGAATTTCTTCAACTCAAATTGACTTAAAAATTTTCGAATGATAAAATTAGACTCGTCAACTCGAATAACTCGAAATTTTTTAACTCGACTCAACTCGATCGAACGATCACCCCTAATTAGCATCATAACGATCAACATTGGCTTTCGTCGGTCAAGGGGCAAACATTGATGCAATTCAACTAGTTTAGAGGCCAAATTGATGCAAAAAAAGAGAGGCAAAATCGATAAACTAAGACTGCTATAAAGGAAAAAGTAGGTCTTAAACAAAAAAATAGTTTAATTGAGATATAATGTCAAAATCCACCCTATCTAATATATATATATATATATATATATATATATATATATATATATATATATATATATTGTAACCCCCTTAACCCGGTCTAGACGGTTGACCCGAATTAAGAAAGTCACACGGGGAAAACCAAAGTCAACCCGAAAGTCAACCTTGATTAACGACCTTTTTTTTTTCTTTTTAATCTTGTCTAGATGCACATTAACCTTAGATGTGATCACACAACATCATGCTCAAAGATCACAACCATCAGAGATCAAACAGGGACCCAATTGAACAAATTACAACTTTAGGGACCAAATTGTAATTTCTGAAAACTTTAAGGACTTAACCTGATTTTAAGTTACCAACTTAAAATTAATCATGTTTCATGCTTCTCTGCCAAATTTCAGCTCAAACGGACACCCCAAACTCATACAATTGCACAAACAAGATTCAGGACCAAAATGCAAACATTTCAAAACATTTAACCGCCAATGTCAGCCCCCAACGGTCACCCGTTCCGAAACAGGCAAAGCCCGTTTCGAAACACGAGGCCGTTCCGCAACGCGTTCCGCAACGGGGGTCTGGCAGTAGCCAAACCGTTCCGGAACGGTGGCACCCGTTTCGAACGCCTGGGTTTATGCAAGGCACCCGTTCCGAAACGGTGTCATCTGTTCCGAAATGCCCTGCCCAGATTGCAGCATTTTGATCACTCAAACACATAATTGATCATTCAAACATACTCCAAAAGCCACCAAACTTTGCCAGCATGCAATTCAACATATATGAGACATTCTTGCATCAACAATTCAGCAACATATCAACATATATGAAAAGCCCCAAATCTATAGGCATGCTTCCTACACAAGCAACCATTCAAGCATAACTTCCAAATTAATCTCATATTAGCAAATACATGTTCCACCACATTAACAACAACATTAAATCATCCTTGTTCGAACACATACAAACATAAAAACACATTCCAAGAGATTCTACCCCCATTGCCCTTATTAACTATAGCTATTCACCGAGACATACATCTCAAATGGAGTCCTCCTTGAATCCCTTGCTTCTCGCTGTCCAAACTTCAAGAATCTGCATTGATGGACAAAAAGGAGCGTAAGCACATAATGCTTAGTGAGGAATGCTCAAAACCAAAACACCATCAATGCAGCGGGTCATAAAATCACATTTAAAACAAACCCGATTTGTTAACCAAGCAAAGCTTGAAAACCCCTTTTCAACATCATGCTTAAAACCATGCATTTCACATACATGAAAAACCAACCCTTAGCTTAGCAAGCTAAGAAAACCTTTTCAAAGCACAACATGCAAAATCATCCATTTAGCCATTCCATGCATAAACACCATATGCAAAGCTAAATTCGAAACCTTGGAAAACACTTCCATTACACAACATACCTTTCTTTTACTTGAAAACCATTCAAGCAAGAAACCCTTTAAACCATTTATTCAATCAATCCATCACATGCATTAAACAAAGGCAACATATGAACCATAACATCATCATCACATGCCTTTTAAATCAAGTCTTAACAAGACTCCAATGCATTAAAGAGATTTCATGCACATATGCATCATTTACCAAATGATAACCAACACTTGTTCATCCTAACAAGTAAACATGCATTCACAAGCATTAACCACTTTCCATGCAACCATGCATCTTTTCAAGCATCCCATGCTTCTTTATAATCAAGAACATTACATTGGCTTCCAAGTGACCAACACATCCACTTCTCAACTCAACACCCGATCGGATACGCGGATCACAAGCGTTGTCCCCTACACTTCATACACACTACCAATCCAAGGTCTCCAAATGGACTTTTAAACACCATTTGACCTCAACACCCTAAGGTTCCCATGTATGGACTTTTAAACACCATACAACCTTAGCTTTTCCCGAGGTTCCCATGTATGGACTTTTAAACACCATACAACCTCAACATCCTAAGGTTTCCATGTATGGACTTTTAAACACCATACAACCTTAGCCTTTCCCGAGGTTCCCATGTATGGACTTTTAAACACCATACAACCTCAACTTTTCCCAAGGTTCCCATGTATGGACTTTTAAACACCATACAACCTTGACATGCACAAGGTTCCCTTGTATGGACTTTCAAACACCATACAACCTTTGCATCACCGATTGGTAGTTGTATAACATCACTAACGAGATCCGGGACACCCTACACAAGATCCACACATGGGCATTACACCTCCATTGTGATCTCAACAAGCACAAGGTTCTCGCATATGGACTTTTAAACACCATATAACCTTTGCTCAACCAAGGTCCTCGAATGGGCATCCACCTCCATTATGACCTTAACCATCTCGTTAGGATACTTGAAGGGAGTTTACCGGTCCACTCTTGACCACTCCACCTCCAAGGCGACTTTATTCACGGTGCACCCAATCCTATAGCCGGCTAACTATATCCGATCAACGAACCAAGAACCACTTACATCACTTGCCAATATAACCAACTTACCATCATTAGTCCAATGATTCACATGCATAACCACAATGCATAAACCATCATTTAATTCACATGCATAACTACAATGCATAAACCATCATTTAACATCATCAATCCACTGTTTTAAAGCATTACACAAAGCCATTGAACAACATGCAACATCATGCATCAAAACCACAATTTCCATGTACAAAACCAAGGATCTCTTACCTTGAGCATCCTTCTCATATGGCTTTCAAAACCAGCATTAAACCGTGCTTACAATATGCTTTCAAAACAGAATATAAACCGTGCAAAACACATGCATTTCAATCATCAACCACAATTGCTTTAAAAGCCAATTCACAACACAATTCAAGAGCGAAAACCATTTACTTACTCTTGAGCTTAGCAAAGTTGTTTAGACTTAAACTAAGCTCCCAAAACCTTCAAACCTTGGTTTTAAAGCTGAAAACCCAACTTCACTCACCGATACACAAAACAAGGCTAGCCAACAAGCCTTTCAAGCATCCGAAACCTTCCGCAACACCTCCAAAGCTCACGGATCAAACTCCCCTGTTTCAAGCACACAAAAACAGAGCATTAATGCATCATTATGCATTAAAAACACCAGCAACAACAACACAACTCGTTGCTCATCCCAAATCCAACATTTCGGCTACCAAACACAACCGAAATCACCTCCAAACACTTTCAAAACTTAGCCCAGCCAAGATCCATCACTTCTAACCATTTTTAGACATCAATTAACATCCAAAATGATCACAAACACATCCTTATACCTCCAGGTATAACAGATCACCAAAAACACTCCAAAAACAACCAAAAACTCAAGCCAAACTTAGGAAATTCAACCTATCCGGGATTGCATTAATTAAACCTCAACTTCTAATCAATTTAGCATTCATTTAACATCAATTTAACACCTCAAAATCCTGCTTAAACAGATCACACGAAAATTTCACCAAAATCACCAAATCTTGCATTTTAAGCTAAAATCAAGATTTCAATTGAAAAGCCTTTAACAAATCACAAATCAAGGATTGAGAACTTAGGAATTTCAGTAAAGAACTGATAGTTTAGAGGAGAAGGACGTTCTTACCTCCAAACCTTGAGTTTCTCCTTTTTAGAGCCAAAAAACTTGATGAAACAACTTGCAAATTGAGAGGTTTTGTTGTAGAGATGATTAGGAATCCATAGAGAATTGAAAAGGAAGATTTGAGTGACAAAATCAAAGAAGAAAATCTGGAGAGATGTGTTTGGGTTGAGAGAAAATGAGAGAAAAGGAAAATTGAGAGAAAATAGAAAAGTTAGTTATGAAATAGTTAAATGACTTTCCCTCCTCTTTCTTTATGTTTAAAATCAGAATAAAACCTTAAAATATCTTAGAAAAATCTGGAGAAACTCTTTTTGGAATAATAGCTCCTTAAAGATTCAAAGTTTCAATCCTTTATAAAACTGTCACCAAACTTTCAAAAATTACATTTTGGTCACTAGCCAAAATGTCAACCTTCCGAACCTCATTTTCCAAAATTGATTTCACAGTTCACTTTTACATATTAAAAGATGATTTTAGAACATTTTTCCATATTTTTAATGCAACCCGAACTAGGCTTTCCTAAATTCACTCTTATATATTCGATCAGCACTTTGACCGAACCGGTCAACGCCTAAAACTTCTGAGCCCAAAACCGGGGCGTTACATATATATATATATATATATATATATACCATGCACAAGTGCACGTGGAAACTTTGTTTGCACAAGCACCTTAGTTTTAGGGTTTAGAGATTCCATTTAAGGTTTATGGTTTAAGTGTTTAGTGTAGTAGTTTGAATTTAGGGATTGTTGATAGAAATTTGGGTTTAGGGTTAAATTTTAGGGTTTATAGGTTACAAACTAAACCCGTAACCATATTACCTTAAAACCTAAACCTTAAACTCTAGCCATAAACCATAAATTTTAAACCCTTAGCTAAAGCCAATAAACTCTAAATTGAAACTCTAAACCCTAAAATTAAAGCATTTGTAGAAACAAAAAGTTTTCACCGCTTGTGTATGGGATAATAATCCATATATATAACCTTTCGGTTAGTTAAACTCACCAAATTTAGATGAAAATCGTTAATTACCTAAAGATCGAGGATTAGTACTAATGTGACACAATTCACATGTGCTTAATTGTTCTTTTGACAAATCTTAATTTCAATCCCAATCCTAATTAGAGGGGAGGGGAAAAGAGATTTTAGGGGAAGGAAGACTAGTGCTCCTAATGGGTCTAGAAACTTAAAGGAATATGAGAAAATATATATGGGGCGATTGGCCAACCGACCAAATATGCTTGCTCACATGTAACCCCCTCGTCCCGGTCTGGCCGGATGACCGGTCCGAGTGGGCCACACGGGGAAAACCGAAGCGAAACCCAAAGGGTTCCCCCTCGGTTAGCAACCCTATTTTTTTCATATTAATCTTGTCACATTCGAACCCCAAACCATATTCAAATAGCCCAATTTTAATCTTGACTAAAGGCATCTTAATACCTATGGGTTTTTCTCTTTAAAAAGGTCAACAAGGATCAAACAGTGCATTTTTAAGCAAACGTTTCGAAACCTCCCCAAAAGGTTTCGAAACTTAGACTGGCAGTAAGGTCTGGAACCCAGATTTCTGCAAAGGTTTCGAAACCTTACCCATGGTTTCGAAACCCTTTTCCATGGTTTCGAAACCTTCCTCAAAGGTTTCGAAACTTAGGCCGGCAGTGAGGTCTGGAATCCCAGATATTGCAAAGGTTTCGAAACCTTCCTCAAAGGTTTCGAAACTTAGGCTGGCAGTAAGGTCTGGAATCCCAGATTTCTGCAAAGGTTTCGAAACCTTCCCCATAGTTTCGAAACCATTGTGCAGGGGAGCACTTACTGCTCAACTCTAAAGGCTTCCTAGGGAAAGGAACACTAAGATCATGCATAGGCATACATAAGAGCTTAAAAAGGGTCGAAGGCATGAATTAACACACATGAGACTTGCACATACTAACATTTAAGCGATCCTACAAGAGTCATAGGTAGCAATCAACATGAGTCAAGGCATCCATACATAGCATTCCAACAAAAGAGCAAATTCAGCATTTAAGGTCATACATGAAAGCTCAAAGGGCCCAAATGGCACAATTCAACACAAGAGGTTTGCACTCATACACAAGGCAACCTAAGCATCTAAAGCATGCCATCACACACCAACATTCATCATAGTATTACATGCATTACAATCCAAAACATCAATATATCAATGAGTCATATAAAGCTCATACAAAAACCCTTGCCACATTGCTAGCTAATAAAAAAATTGATAACCGTACTTGAGCCACAAACTTGGAAAGCCCTTCTTGCCTTGCCTCGAGCTAACACCATGCTAATGATCTGCATTGTTGAACATTGAGAGCGTAAGCTAATAGCTTAGTGAGGGTGCTCTAAAACGAAAAACATCAACAATGCAGGGATCAAGCGTGTACATCCTAATCTCACATACAACCTACAATTGCATATAATTGAGTAGACCTAGCTAGTCTTTCAAGTGGCATATATGGTTCCTCGATCCTACCATGCTCAAATATCAATATCAACATCATATAGCAACACCATATATCACCAACATATATCATCATCACATATCACAATGTATGAACAAGTTAATTGGCCACTTTAATTACCCCGATTGTGCGGATTTTAAACCTCAACAACACTTTACCTCGGTGGGATTACACTCATCACCGGACCTTGCATGTGCGGGATTCCACTCATTGCCACATGCCCTACGGATGGGGTTCCACTCATCATCCCGTAGAAATGTATAAAAAGCTTCCGGTGGAATGTTACATCACCGTACTCCTCCTTGATGACTTAACGCCATCAAGGCCACGTACGTTTTGACTCAATTGTGTGCACACTATCCTAATGATCGATCATTTACAACCGGTAATTATTTTAGTGCCAATTATCATAACCACATTATATATATATCATCAACCACCATTCATGCTCAATCTCATAAATGCATATCAAGATAAACTTACACCAATCAACCACAATCACAATAGCATAGTTAAGCAAGCATAAATGCATTCATGGATATCAATGGTTAAATCAACAACTTGAATTAACTATAAGTGGCCTACCAAGCACACTTCACACACTCCCACTACACATACTCGAACCAAACTTAAAACAAGTTGAAACCACTCACCGCCCTTCTTTAGCAAATCGAAACAATCCTCCTACGAACCCGGTTTCGGTCCCAAAGCCTCTTCAACGCTTCCTCTTGCTTCTAGACAAACAAAACACACTTATTACACCACAATTCAATGCTAAACTCAACCATCAACTTACTTCACAAACACAAGCCAAATTCTACAAATTCCCAAACCACATAATCTCCCAAAAACTCAATTTTCGTACTCCAACAACCCTTGGCTGAAACACCCATTTCCAAACACCCAAATGACCTCCAAAACATCCCAAATCACCCTCCTAACATACCCTAACCATCAGCCCTTAGTTTTCAACCTAAAACCCACCAAAAACCCAAGTTTTAATACCTCAAAGTTTTCCCTAAGAACCTACTACGAATTTCCATCAAAACTCAACCAAATTGATATATAATGTGTATTTCATCGTGATTAAACAAAACCCCAACACAGTTTATTAAAACAAATCGGAAAACCCCCTTAAAAAATCCAAACTTTGATATAAACCCTAATTTTCAAAACTCCATAACTTTGAAATCTAAGACTATAGATAGTTAGAGGATAAAGAGGAGATTAAGAAAACATAATTACCTTTAAAAAACACCTTGAATTGAGGGAGATATTAAATAGAATAGTAACTTAGCTTGGGAGGTTTTTGAAAATGGGGTTTACTCCATTTTAACGTTGGAAAGCTTTTGGGAGGAAGATGACAACTTTTGTCTTAAAATTGTCTTGCTTTTTAAGACTTTAGGGTCAAATTACAACATAAGTCCCTCCCCTTTTTCCAAAGCTCAATTAGGTCATTATTTAGAGTTGAATTAATTTAATTAAATTTCATTTGACTCGAACTATAAACCCGGTTAACTCCTAGGCCCAAAACACGGTTGTTACAACTCTCTCCCACTTAAGGAAATTTCATCCCCGAAATTACCTGACTGAAAGAGATACGGAAACTGCTTTTCCATATCCTCCTTCCTCTCCCAAGTGGCCTCGTCCACACCTCTACGTCGCCACCGCACCTTTACTAACTCAATCGATCTACCCCTCAACACTTTACTGTCAGAAGCTAAGATCTCCACTGGTTCTTCCTCGTATGTCAAATCCGGATTCAACTCAATTTCTTCTACGGGCATAACATGTGAAGGATCGGACCTATACTTACGAAGCATCGAAACATGGAACACATCATGTATCTTCTCAAGCTCAGATGGCAAACGCAACTGATAAGCAACCGGACCAACCCTCTTCACAATCTCATACGGTCCTATGTACCTCGGACTCAATTTCCCCTTTCGGCCAAATCTCATCACTTTCTTCCACGGAGACACTTTCAAGAACACCTTCTCACCCACTGAGAACTCAACTTCCTTCCTCTTCAAATCGGCATAGGACTTCTGCCTATCCGAAGCAGCCTTCAAACGGTCACAAATCAATTTTACCTTGTCGGTTGTCCCCTTAAGCAAATCCGACATAGGTAACAATTTCTGTCCCACTTCGGCCCAACAGACTGGAGTCCTACACTTTCGGCCATACAAGGCCTCATACGGAGCCATCTGAATGCTCGACTGAAAGCTATTATTGTACGCAAACTCTACTAGAGGCAAATGCTTCTCCCAAGTACCCTGAAAGTCAATGATACAACAACGCAACATATCCTCTAAGATCTGAATAACCCTCTCTGACTGACCATCTGATTGAGGATGATAAGATGTGCTGAATTTCAAACGGGTACCCAAAGCTGTATGCAGACACTCCCAAAATCTAGAAGTAAACCGCGAATCTCTATCTGACACGATGGACTTCGGCACACCATGTAGTCTCACAATCTCACCAATGTACAAGTCGGCCAATCTATCTAAGGTGTATGTAGTGTTGACTGCCAAGAAGTGAGCACACTTCGTAAAACGATCTACTATCACCCAAACTGAGTTCTTCTTCGTAGGAGTCAAAGGCAAACCCGAAACAAAATCCATAGTGATGTTCTCCCACTTCCATTTCGGAATTCTCAACGGCTGTAACAAACCTGAGGGAACCTGATGTTCCGCCTTCACTCTCTGACACACTAAGCACTTACTCACAAAGTCGGCTACATCTCTCTTCAAGCCTACCCAAAAGTACTCATTCTTCAAATCACGGTACATCTTCGTACTTCCAAGATGCATAGCAAACGGACTACTGTGGGCTTCAGTCAAGATCGTACGTCTCAAGTCATTGTCTTCAGGCACAACTATTCTATCCTTGAAACACAAAACCCCATCAGTGTTGAAACTGTAATCTGAAGATCTACCCTCGGCTATATCTTGCACATGAGGTGCCAAAGATCTATCTAAGAGCTGTTTCTCTCGAATCAACTGACCTAGAGTAGGTCGAACCTGAAGCTCGGCTATCAAGCCACCATCTCCGGACAAACTCAATCTAGCAAACATAGCTCTCAAGTCCACGTCCATCTTCCTACTCAATGCATCGGCCACTACATTGGCCTTACCCGGATGGTACTCAATGGTAAGATCATAGTCTTTTAGCAGTTCTAACCACCTACGCTGTCAGAGATTCAAATCTCGCTGAGTCATAATGTATTTCAAACTCTTGTGGTCGGTGTACACTGTGCATCTCTCACCGTACAAATAGTGCCTCCAAATCTTCAGAGCAAACACAACTGCAGCTAACTCTATGTCATGGGTCGGATAGTTGCGCTCATGGGTCTTCAACTGTCTTGAGGCATAAGCCACTACTCTCCGGTCTTGCATAAGAACACATCCTAGCCCTACATAGGAAGCATCACTGTAGACTACATAGTCCTTCCCGGACTCAGGCTGAATCAAGATCGGTGCTTGGGTCAAAGCTTCTTTCAATTTCTCAAAGGCTCTCTGTCTTGCATCTGTCCACTCAAACCGAACACTCTTCTAAAGTAACTGTGTCAATGGAGCGGCTAACTTAGAGAAGCCCTCTACAAACCTCCTATAGTATCCGGCTAAGCCTAGGAAGCTACGTACCTCTGTCACAGACTTCGGTTGCTTCCACTCAACAATGGCTTCAATCTTCTTCGGATCAACTCTAACCCCATCGGCTGACACTACATGTCCTAAGAAGACTACCTCTCGGATCCAGAATTCACACTTGCTGAGCTTCGCATACAACTGGTGATCTAGCAAAGTCTTCAAAACAAGTCTCAAGTGTCGGTCATGGTCTTCTTCAGTTCGCAAGTACACCAAGATGTCATCAATAAACACAACTACAAACTGATCTAGATACTGATGAAAAATCCTATTCATCATGTCCATGAAAGCTGCCGGTGCATTAGTCAACCCAAAAGGCATGACTAAGAACTCATAATGTCCATACCTAGTCCTAAAGGCCGTCTTCGGTACATCAACCTCTCTTACCTTTAGTTGGTAATAACCTGATCTCAGATCAATCTTCGAAAAGACCGATGCTCCTCTCAACTGATCAAACAAGTCATCAATTCTAGGCAACGGATATTTATTCTTCACTGTCAACTGATTTAACTGCCTATAATCTATACACATTCTCATGCTTCCATCTTTCTTCTTCACAAACAAAACTGGTGCACCCCAAGGTGAAGAACTAGGTCGAATAAAACCTCTATCTGTCAATTCTTACAACTGAGTCTTCAATTCTTTCAATTCCTTCGGTGCCATGCGATACGGAGCAATCGAAACAGGAGCCAAATCAGAATAAGTCTCAATGCTGAACTCTACCTCTATGTCCGGTGGTAACCCTGGCAATTCTTCCGGAAACACGCTAGGAAAATCACATACTGTCCGGATGTCCTGAGGTCTAACCTCACTCATGTTAGGGTTCATCACATACGCTAAGTATGGTTCACACCCCAACTCAACCAATCTCTTAGCCTCTAATACTGAAACCACATTGGACAAGAACTTCACGTTCTCACCCACCACTACAATCTCATAGTCATCTGTGAGCCTCAAAGAAATCCGTTTAGTTTCAAAATCTATCCTAGCTCTATGCTCCGTGAGCCAGTCCATACCCAGAATCACTTCAAAACCATAGAAAGGAAGCTCCATCATATCCACTGGAAACACATACCCCTGAACCATCAACGAACACCTTCGGTACATCTTCCTAACTACTACTGTGTCCCCAAAGGAACTAGTAACACTAACTCCTACCTCTAACATCTCACAAGGCAAATTCAAAGACTGTGCATGCACACTCAATATGTAGGAATGTGTAGACTCAGAGTCAATCAAAGAAAGCAAACCCAAAGACTGTATCGAGAAGTTACCTGTGATCACATCGGCGTCATGCTGATCCCCATGCTGAGTATAAACTCTGGCCTGACCTCCGCCCTCTGGCTGAACCGCAACTACATGTGCTATGTTCCTCTGACCATCGTTCCTCGGCTGGAAGTTACCTCTACCGCGCCCGCGGCCTCTCTGAAAGTCATTGGCTCTAGCAGGAGCCTGAGCTGGTGCATGTCCCACCTGATGTGGACAGTCACGCCTAATGTGGTCTCTAGCCCCACAACTTCAGCAAGAATGAAAATTTCCCCAACACTCACCGGAGTGGTTCCTCCCGCAAGTAGCACATGTGGGCAACTTCCCACCAGCTCTCTGACCCTGATGGCCCCTACCGTGGTTACCGCCACCACGGCTATGATCAAAATGATGTCTGTTGTCCCGATGCCTCTTGGCATCACCTCTATCAAAGTTGCTGGACCTCTTACCCGAACTAGATCCACCTGACCGCCTGGTCAAACTCAAGCTGTGCTCTAAGTCCTTGGCCCTCGCGACCAAGACATCAAAATCAGTGTAATCTAAAGCTAGAGTGTACGTCTTGATCTCTTCACTCAGCCCATAACGGAAGCGATTACAACGCTCCACCTCAGTAGGTACAAGCTCAGGTGCATACTGACTCAATCTGACAAATCGGATCTCGTAATCCGTCACGGACATACTCCCCTGAAGCAATGCCATAAACTCCTTCTTCCTCTCATCGAGGTATTGCGGGCCCAAATACTTCTTCCGGAAAGCTGTCTCAAAGAACTCCCAAGTGATCTCGGCCTCATCCATACCCGTAGTAATGGTGACCCACCAAGTGTAGGCATCACCCTGAAGCAGAGACTCAACACATCCCAACTTGCGCTCACCAGTACATCCCATCTGAGCAAGAATACGGACAGTCTTCTCAAACTATAGCTCTGATCTCTCTGGAGTAGCACCTCTGAACTCTTCGGCCCCAAGGCCTCGAAGTCTCTCCAAAGGTAATCCGGTGCCCTCACCCAGATGGTGTGTTGCCTGACCCCCAGCTACTGCAGCCTGAAATGCCACGGCTATTGCCTGAACCAACGGAGCTAAATCAATTCCGACCGGTCCTTGGCCACCTTGGCCACCTTGGCCTCCTTGTGGTCCCTCTCCTTCGACCCCGACCTCACCTCCCGCTCCCGGTGGAGGAGGTGGTGGTGGTGGAGGTGGTGGAGGAGCTCCAACTCCAACCACAGGCTCTCCCACTTGAGCCTCAACTCTCACTACTGGCTCAGCTCTCGGAGCCTCTGTCCGTGGTTTCGGTCGAACCATCCTAGGCCTCCCATGTGGTCTCATGGTACAACTAACAAGGAAATAACTACAACAACAAACAAATAGGGATTACGTTAGTCAAACCAAGGGTCCAATGGTGCTCAAGTACTCCTTTTATCAAAAATCCTTTTCAATTAAGTAATAGTAGCAATGGGCACACACTCTACACCAGACAACAATTCATGCTTCAAACATCATGCGAACATTCAAAAATAAAAAATTCATGGCAAGGCATGCATCGAACAACACAATCATTTAACACATTAAGCTTACCTCACTTACCTGCCCGAGGTCTCGATAACCTCAGGCTCTGATACCAACAAATGTAACCCCCTCGTCCCGGTCTGGCCGGATGAGCGGTCTGAGTGGGCCACACAGGGAAAACCGAAGCGAAACCCAAAGTGTTTCCCCTCGGTTAGCAACCCTATTTTTTTCATATTAATATTGTCACATTCGAACCCCAAACCACATTCAAACAACCCAATTTTAATCTTGACTAAAGGCATCTTAATACCTATGGGATTTTCTCTTTAAAAAGGCCAACAAGGATCAAACAGTGCATTTTTAAGCAAAGGTTTCGAAACCTCCCCAAAAGGTTTCGAAACTTAGAATGGCAGTAAGGTCTGGAACCCAGATTTCTGCAAAGGTTTCGAAACCTTACCCATGGTTTCCAAACCCTTTCCATGGTTTCGAAACCTTCCTAAAAGGTTTCGAAACTTAGGCCGGCAGTGAGGTCTGGAATCCTAGATATTGCAAAGGTTTCGAAACCTTCCTCAAAGGTTTCGAAACTTAGGCTGGCAGTAAGGTCTGGAATCCCAGATTTCTGCAAAGGTTTCGAAACCTTCCCCATGGTTTCGAAACCATTGTGCAGGGGAGCACTTACTGCTCAACTTTAAAGGCTTCCTAGGGAAAGGAACACTAAGATCATGCATAGGCATACATAAGAGCTTAAAAAGGGTCGAAGGCATGAATTAACACACATGAGACTTGCACATACTAACATTTAAGCGATCCTACAAGATCCATAGGTAGCAATCAACATGAGTCAAGGCATCCATACATAGCATTCCAACAAAAGAGCAAATTCAGCATTTAAGGTCATACATGAAAGCTCAAAGGGCCCAAATGGCACAATTCAACACAAGAGGTTTGCACTCATACACAAGGCAATCTAAGCATCTAAAGCATGCCATCACACACCAACATTCATCATAGTATTACATGCATTACAATCCAAAACATCAATATATCAATGAGTCATATAAAGCTCATACAAAAACCCTTGCCACATTGCTAGCTAATACAAAAATTGATAACCGTACTTGAGCCACAAACTTAGAAAGCCCTTCTTGCCTTGCCTCGAGCTAACACCACGCTAATGATCTGCATTGTTGAACATTGAGAGCGTAAGCTAATAGCTTAGTGAGGGTGCTCTAAAACGAAAAACATCAATAATGCAGGGTTCAAGCATGTACATCCTAATCTCACATACAACCTACAATTGCATATAATTGAGTAGACCTAGCTAGTCTTTCAAGTGGCATATATGGTTCCTCGATCCTACCAAGCTCAAATATCAATATCAACATCATATAGCAACACCATATATCACCAACATATATCATCATCACATATCACAATGTATGAAAAAGTTAATTGGCCACTTTAATTACCCCGATTGTGCGGATTTTAAACCTCAACAACACTTTACCTTGGTGGGATTACACTCATCACCGGACCTTGCATGTGCGGGATTCCACTCATCGCCACATGCCCTACGGATGGGATTCCACTCATCATCCCTTAGAAATGTATAAAAAGCTTCCGGTGGAATGTTACATCACCGTACTCCTCCTTGATGACTTAACGCCATCAAGGCCACGTACGTTTTGACTCAATTGTGTGCACACTATCCTAATGATAGATCATTTACAACCGATAATTATTTTAGTGCCAATTATCATAACCACATTATATATATATATATATATATAGATCATTTACAACCGATAATTATTTTAGTGCCAATTATCATAACCACATTATATATATATATATATATATATATCATCAACCACCATTCATGCTCAATCTCATAAATGCATATCAAGATAAACTTACACCAATCAACCACAATCACAATAGCATAGTTAAGCAAGCATAAATGCATTCATGGATATCAATGGTTAAATCAACAACTTGAATTATCTATAAGTGGCCTACCAAGCACACTTCACACGCTCCCACTACACATACTCGAACCAAACTTAAAACAAGTTGAAACCACTCACCGCCCTTCCTTAGCAAATCGAAACAATCCTCCTACGAACCCGGATTCGGTCCCAAAGCCTCTTAAACGCTTCCTCTTGCTTCTAGCCAAACAAAACACACTTATTACACCACAATTCAATGCTAAACTCAACCATCAACTTACTTCACAAACACAAGCCAAATTCTACAAATTCCCAAACCACATAATCTCCCCAAAACTCAATTTTCGTACTCCAACAACCCTTGGCTGAAACACCCATTTCCAAACACCCAAATGACCTCCAAAACATCCCAAATCACCCTCCCAACATACCCTAACCATCAGCCCTTAGTTTTCAACCTAAAACCCACCAAAAACCCAAGTTTTAATACCTCAAAGTTTGCCCTAAGAACCTACTACGAATTTCCATCAAAACTCAACCAAATTGATATATAATGTGTATTTCATCATGATTAAACAAAACCCCAACATAATTTATTAAAACAAATCGGAAAACCCCCTTAAAAATTCAAACTTTGATATAAACCCTAATTTTCAAAACTCCATAACTTTGAAATCTAAGACTATAGATAGTTAGAGGATAAAGAGGAGATTAAGAAAACATAATTACCTTTAAAAAACACCTTGAATTGAGGGAGATATTAAATAGAATAGTAACTTAGCTTGGGAGGTTTTTGAAAATGGGGTTTACTCCATTTTAACGTTGGAAAGCTTTTGGGAGGAAGATGACAACTTTTGTCTTAAAATTGTCTTGCTTTTTAAGACTTTAGGGTCAAATTACAACATAAGTCCCTCCCCTTTTTCCAAAGCTCAATTAGGTCATTATTTAGAGTTGAATTAATTTAATTAAATTTCATTTGACTCGAACTATAAACTTGGTTAACTCCTAGGCCCAAAACACGGGTGTTACATCACATGTGCTTAATTGTTGACTTGGCATAATATCACATTAATATATTTAAAATAATTAAGGGAAAACTTCCTAAATAGTACCTCAGTTATTGGCGCATTATCGTTTTGATACCCAACTATTTTTTGGGCAAAATGGTACATAATGTTACGTTTTTAAAATAGTACCTCCGCCGTTTATAATTAATAGAAAAGCTTATGTGGAATTTTTTATTTTTTAATTTCCACGTCATTTGTTATTTTTAATATTTTTATTTTTCCAACCAGAAGGTGACACATGTCACCTTTTGATTGGTTGAACAAAACCAAAGGAAATAAAATGACCTCCTTTACTGCTAGGAAGAATCAAACGAGGGACATCTCACATAAAGGCTGGGAGCTCATCCACTAAGCCAAGCAACTGATAGTGATTAAAACCAAACAAAGAATTATTTAACTTAACTAAAGTTATCACCTCTAAATAAAACAAAATTGCTAGTATAAAGAATTGAACTTGAGACCCCTTGTAAAATAAATATTGTGCAAAGCAATTAAACTAAGTTAAATCATTTAAAAGCCACCAAAACTAATATTTAAGTTAAATTTCGCTACCACTAAACTAAATAATTAAATATTTATTTTTGTTATAAAACTAATATTAAAACATCCCTAAAAAATAAATTAATAATTTTTATTTTGAATAAAATATAAAATTTAAATTATTTGTAAAATTATTTATTTTTAAATTTATTATTTTAATTTTTACATTATCTAATATAATATTACAAAAACAAATTTTTTTAATTTCCAAAAAGCTAGAAAATAATTTATTATTTTAATTTTTACATTATCTAATATAATATTATGAAAATAAATACATAGTTATTTTTAGTTTTTTTAATTTTCAAAAAAAAATGAGAAAATAATTTTTTTATTTTTTATTATCAAATATAATATAATAACCGATTAGAAATAATTTTGTAAATAATTTAAAATTTAAATTTATAAAAATATTGTAAATTTAAATTTTTAGGAATACCTTAATATTAATTTCATAAAAAAATAAATATTTATTTATTTAGTTTAGTTGTAGTGTATTTTAACATAAATATTAGTTCGATTCTTTATTGTAGCAATTTTGTTTTATTTTGAGGCGGTAACTTTGGTTAAGTTAAATATTTCTTTGTTTGGTTTTAATCTCTATCAATTGCTTGGCTCAATGGTTGAGTGCTCAACCTTTTTTGCAAGATGTCCCTGGTTCGATTCTTCCCAGCAGCAAAGGAGGCCATTTATTTCCTTCGGGTTTGTTCAACCAATCATAAGGTGACATGGAAACTAAAAAATCCACATAAGCTTTTTTGTTAATTATAAACGGCAGATGTACCATTTTGAAAACGTAATGTTAAGTACTATTTTGCCAAAAAAATAGCTGGGGTACCAAAACGTAATGCGCCAATAGTTGAGGTACTATTTAAGTAGTTTTCGTAATAATTAAAAAAAATTATTATATAATTATATATAATAATAAATTTTTAAACATGTAATACGAGATTTATCATCTTTCTCTTTTTTATTTTTATTTCTTTTATTTCGTGCTTTTCTTTTATGAAGTTTGAGAATTTTGATTTTTGAATTTTCACTCTTAAATTTTATATTTTATATTCAATAAAGGAATTAATTGATCCAAACTTCTATTTTCTATCAACAATACATACATACATTAATCGAAAACCCCAACAACACACGTATGCTCTCTCCAAGAAGTTATTTAGAAAAATGTAATTGTATGAATTTTAGCGTGGGCTTATTTATATAAAAAACCCATTTTAAATAATTATTTATAAAAATGACTCCACCGAAAGTTATTTAGAAAAATGCCCATAAATCATCCACATAGGATGGTCTCGCGCTTTACGAAACGCGAATCACGACCTTGCTCTCTTCAAGAAGTGAGTTTCGTCCTACGTGGATGCACTTTTTAGATAACCCAATTTAAAATTATGGGATAAACCTCGCGTTTTCCAAAAATATGAAGTCCCCGAGAAATTGAAGGGGCAGATGAATTTATTGCGGGTTTAACTGCAGTGACCTCGTATTTTGTGAATAGCGAGTTTTTTCTGAGAGACCTCGCTTTCTACATAAAGCGAATTCTTCATAATCGAGGCTGAAATACAAGGGTGTATAAGCATGTTCGAGGCGTTTTATCGTGTCATTAGTTTGAAATTTTCTGTAATTTTTCAGCTTAGAGGCGTAGTATTGGAGATGATCTTTCATTCGAGATTGATATTGGCACATACGAGACATTGCAGATGGTGTTAAAAGCGCGTTGAAAATGGTTCGAATGCTAGTTTTTATGCAAGATTAACAAGTTGAAATGGCTTGGTAGGCACGTTGAAGCTGTTTTTTCGGGTTATTAATAGGAAAATCTTCGTAATATTTAAGGTTACAGGCTTAATATTGGTACTTATCTTTCATTTGAGATTGATATTGGCACAAACGAGACATTGTAAACGGTATAAAAATCGCCATGAAAATGGTTCTAAACCTTATTTTTGTGCATGAATAACAAGGTTAAATGCCTTGAAAGTCATGGTTGATAGGTTTATCCGAGTAGTTAATCGCACAATTCGCGTAATACCTAAGCTTAGAGGCATAGTATCAGAGGCGTATAATTGTAATTAAAAATGGGAGAAGCTGCAATTTCGAGTCATTTATCTTGAACAAAAACACGGAAGACACATCCCACCAATATTGTTAACGGGCCAATAGCATGTAGTCATCGTATAAATGATTTGTAATTCTAATTAGCTAGCGTAACAAACGTGTTGAAGATGGATACGAAGCTTGTTTTTGTGCATGAATAACAACGTAAATTTATTACTTTTTAAACCAATACATAAAAGACCATGATTCCCTGCTATTGTGATTTGTCTTCTTTGAGCTAAAGCACAGAGGCTGATATTGACACATACGAGACATTGTAACCGGTCAATTGTACCCCTAAACATGCTTGCTTTGACGATGTGTATAGTCGAGGATTTTGAGGTCTCCCCGAAAGCTTCAATTACGACCCACTTTCATCATCATCTACAATGGTAGGGGCTTTGACTACGGTTACATGTTACGATCTTCACCTAGCCTCCATGATTAAGGCGTAAAAATATGTTACTGCAACCTCGAAAAAAGGTCAAGAAGAGGGCATCTTGTACATCAGTACCCTAAGCCTGTGGTTCGTGGATTACCGACACTTTAAGAAGACCATGTCTTTCATGATATTGCGACTTGTCGTTCATCTTGAACCAAAACGCGTAACATCATTCTTACGAAAATTGTAAACCCACGAAAAGCATGTAGTTATCATATAGATGCAAATACAAATCCCAACACACCATAATACAAGAAAAATATCTTTGTAGTAGAATTTTCCAGATATGTGGTTTGTTCTCATTACTAGTTGCAACTTAATTTTTTCTTCGAATATGATGGTAAGAAATTGCTGGTGGATTTGTCTGGCCACGCCTCACTTTAGACTTATATAGGTTAGAACTTGTGCTATGCAAACCACGAGTTCTACAGAGATTCCTGACGTGATAGTCTGTAGATTTGACATGTCATTGGACCTCGCTGTTTGCAGATAGCGAGGTCCTCTTATTTTTTTTATTTTTTTTGGTCCGTAGAGATTCCTGACATGGCATTCCCAAGGTTAAGTAATTGTACTTACAAATAAAAATAATAATAATTTTTAAATCTATCAACTAATGTATAAATTTATTCCGTAGTAGTTAAATAAAAATAACAAGATCTACCGCGATATAATATAGTTTTATTGATAAAATGATAACAAAGTTGTTTTACATAAATAAAAAATTACATAGCCATCCTAATGACGCCTATGTCCACCCGAACCGCACAGCGATGGACGATGATCCTGAGGCGAATTCCTTCAAACAATGCTACCACCACCACCACCACCACCACCATCATTATCATTATCATTATCATCATCATCATCCATATATGCATTTGGTGTACCACCGCTGACATTGGGACCGATGTAGAATAGGCTTTATGATGCCGTTTGATGAACAATACCGAATCCGAATTGTGTTTCCATTGGTGGAAACTGATAAACTAGAGAACATATGCAAATGATATTGTCAGGTAGTACACTGGAGGAATCGTCATAATCGAACGAAAACGTTCGTGAAAAAACTTTCGGACAGACTCCCCATTACTGAAATGACGAGAACATCGAGTAGTGAAATGCAGGTGCTGACACCGGTGTCTGAGGCTAGGCTACTGACTGGGCATGTGCCTGCGGTGTTCCCGTTGACGAGGCCACGAGAGTGTGTGTTCTTCTTCTCTGGCTTTGTTCCCCTATGCTGGTACCATGTTGCGTCGGCGGACGATTTATGGGAGGTACGTCTATTTCTCGTTCTCACTCATCCGAGGTTAGTATATACGACTTCCCATTTTGATGGTACCACTGCATATACTCAAAGGTAACGACGTGGTCCAAAATGGGAGGCCGCCTACCGAATCGTGTCATTTATAGCTGCATCCACGTCGCGTGATGATGGCCTCAATGGACATTCGTCTTACCTTGTCACGTTAACTTGTGCAATTCGTCCAAATTAGGTGGGTTGTCTAGAATCCCTTGAACAAAGATGAATTGTCGCAACACGCGGTTGACAGGATGCCACTCGATTGTCTCATAGTGTATAAGCGAGACCATCAGATTCAAATGGGCTCAGTCATCATTATTTTTGGCAGAATGCAGTCCTTAATATCATCCTCGTACGACGTCCACGTGAACTACACAAAATATTTGTAAACTAAATTAGATAAACGTAATTTAAAAAAAATATTACTCCCTCTGTCCCACTAAAACTGTCACATGTTGACAATTTTTGGGTCAAACTTTTTCAACTTTGTCCTCTTATAATTTAAAATTTATTATTGATAAAAATATTAAAAAATATATTTTAAAAACCTTGAATCAAGTAGTTTTTAAATATATTTTTTTATAAAATTTAATTAATTAAAATTTTTAAATAAATTATAGTCAAAGTTTAAAAAAATTGACCAAAAAAAAGTCAACATGTGACAGTTTTAGTGGGACAGAGGGAGTATTATATTAGAAAAATGCAATCGATTAAAAATATTACCCTATCTCTCTTGTCGATCAACAATCGATAATCTCGTTGAGTTTTCGATAGTCCAACGTGAGATAATTTACCCAACCACATATAATTCAAATAAAAGTATTCTAATTTTATAAAAATAAAGTTGTTTTATGATTTATTAGTACCTCTGAATAAGTGAAAATTGGAATGGGGCCGGTTCTTTAAGCGACGAGCGTTAAAAATGGTATTTGAAACCATGCCCAAGACTACAGCCACATGAAAGATAAAATGTGTGTGTCTTGAGCCTCCACTTCTCTAGCAACGCGTTAATTAATGGACGGTGCAACTTCGTACCGCCAAATATGGTGGAAACATGGCCAAAATCATGTTAATGCAACTATGAAACAATATCCTGATGCGGTGCTCTCGTACGGTTGATGTAACAAGTCAACGCACATTCATTCCCCTTCAAATTAAAATTTAAAATTAATAAATGAATCAATAAAATATTAATAATTAAAAAATAATTAAATAAAAAAATAACCTCGTTGTTTAAGCACTCGCAATCGAACACGTGTCTGTCGTCCAATCTCAATAACCCCACCATTTCTATCAATAATTTGAACTCTTTAAGAATAAAAACAATATAGAATAGTAGTGAAAGAAGAAGATTTGAAGAGGAGATGTGAAAATTTGGAGGAATAAGCCCCTATTTATAAGAGTCCTTGCACCCCACGAAGCGATTTCAGCGGAACTCGCTACCTATGAAACACGAGGTTCCTTTGAAAAGACGCGACTTTTCAGTCCCGACGGATTCAATTCCAACCAGTCATAAAGGACCTCGAGTTCTGCAGAAAACGAGGTCCTAGGGTTTCGAAAATTGATTTTATCCATATTTGGTGTTAACATAGTATCGATTATGATTTTAAGATTACTAGACTATTCAATTTTTTTTATATTTCATTATATTTATTTATTACATACCAATAGAATTTAAATACCATCTTTTCCCCCCTAAATATGATTTTTTTTAGACAATATCATTATCCTAATAAATATAATTTTTTATATTATGACTATTTGATTTCAAATTTTCTACAATAATTAGGATTTTAATTTAAGGAAAATAAGGATTTTTATCAAAGATTTCTTTTAAAGATTCTTATTTAAGGAAAAATAGGTCAAATTAGAATAATTAGGATCTTTTCAAATAATTACGATTTTCCCTGTCCTTAAACCATTTTTCAAATAATTACATCAAATAATTAGGTCATATTATATTATATATTCGAATAATTATAATCTATTAAATTACATATTAAAAAAATTAAGTCAAAGAAATTATATTTAGATTAGAGGGTATTTATGGGTATTAGGATCTTTCATTTATTAGGGAACAAAATTTTAAAAAATTAGGTCAAAAGAACTCACTATTCGCAGAATGCGAGGTCGCTGCAGTTAAACCTGCGATAAATTCATCTGCCCTTTCAATTTCTCGGGGAACTCACGTTTTCGAAAACATGAGGTTTTATCCCATAATTTTAAATTGGGTTATCTGAAAAGTGCATCCACGTAGGACGAAACTCGCTTCTTGTAGATAGAGAGGTCGTGATTCACGTTTCATAAAGCGCGAGGTCGCCCTACGTGGACGATTTGGGGGTCATTTTTCTAAATAACTTTGGGTGAAGATCATTTTTCTAAATAACTATTTAAAATGGGTTTTTGATAAAAAAGCCTTTAGCGTGGGTATTCATAGTTATATTCTGACAAATAGTTAGGCTTGATAGGCTCGATTTCCTTCAACCGATTTAGTTAGCCAAGTGGTGGAGAAGTTGGATTTTTGGGTGATTGAGGTGTGAAAGCTAAAAGATAAAAGACACGCTAATTTAGAGTGGTTCAACCTTCTAATAAGCACCTACATCCACTACCTTAGCTTCCCACTAAGGATTTCACAACCAATTCACTAATTGATTTGTCCTCTTTTCTAGGCTTAAGAGGAAACCCTTACAACGATCAAAGCTTGCTAGCCCAAAGCTTGATCAAACCCTCTCTACAAGAGATAAAGGTAAGCAAACTAAAATCCCTCTTACAAGGTTGATGTTTGCACACTAAAGCACTCACCCAAACCTAAACACTTGAGCAAATTTGACAATTTAGGCTCACAAGTGTTGTCTATACAAAGAATGAATAATTAAAGCCCTAAGACAAATTTCTCATCATATGGTTGTTGACAATTGAAGCATTAGTCTTCCCTTAATACCTAGAGGTGCCTTTTATACTCCCAATTGAGTTTGTAGCCGTTGAGGACCGTTGGGATTGAATTAGAGCCGTTGGAGACTTTATTTCCCACCATAAATGCAGTTCTAGTGATATCTGTTTCGATACACCCTTCTTCAGAACTAGCTGTTAGAGTCTGATGTAGTGTGCCGTATCGAAACACGTCAGGGCCATATTGGAACGCCCGTATCGAAACGTCTAGTGTCGTATTGAAACAACCTGCAATTTAAATAGTCGTTGGGAAATAGTTGTTGGGAGGGTTTTAGCCGTTGGGGTGTCTGCCACGTAGGCATACCGAAACACCAAAGGGTGTTCTTTCATGCATTGAGGACACTGCATCCCTTAAGTTTGGGGGTGTTAGTGTTCATAGTCAGTATTTTGCTTTAGCATATGCATAGTAGGAAAGAACAAATTTTTTTACTATGGCATTCTGTTTAGTTTAGAGACAACTTATGAATATATCTATGATGTCTGATGACGAAAACTTAAAGGCTTAAACTAATTTAGAACAAACATAACTAGTTGAGATCTGTAGAAATGACCTTAGGATCTAGTTGTTAACAATATTTTTACACAGTTGCTCTCTTTCTATAAGTAAGTTCGTTAGAAATTTTTTAAGAAGAACCCTAGTGAACTCTGATATGTAAACTCTAGAGAACTTAAGAAAAATTAGATGTCCATGTGCTAAAACAAATGAATAAATGCTATGACATATCTGTAGAAGGACACTCCGCTTTGCTATAACATACTTCATTATTTAAAAAAAAAGAGATAAAGTTTTGCTATAGCATACGAGTGAATGAAAGTTGTCACGGGATGACTTTACCTACTAGCTCGAGGGTGAGAGGTTTGCTCCATGCTCATCTAGAGCTAAGGACGGTAGGTGTGATGAGCTGACACCCTTCGTAGCAGAAAACCTATATCTTTGGGAGTCTGAAAATTAGAAAAAAGCTAGAGAACATGGCTAGGGTATAACTAGGGAGCTTCCTTAAAAATTTATCTTACTAGCTTAAGTATAAGAGGAAGGTAGCCACGCACACACGCACACAGATTAGTCCTAAGAAATATTCTTAAGGATCTCACTTCTAGTTGTTTATATTTTAATTGCCTATGCTATTTCTGAGGACTGAGATTTTGCCATAGCAACTCTCTAGGGTAAATCTTTGCCATAGTATTTCTTTTGTTCTGTTCTACTCATTGCTTGAGGACAAGAAATAGCTTAAGTTTGGGGGGTGTGATAACTACATGAATATCTTTGTTTTCATACCTTTTTGCTATATCATTTGTATGTTTTTGAGCTCATATCATAGCATTTAGACTGCATTTTCTTCTTCTGGGTGCATCTTTACTTTTGCTGGTTATTAGTCCATGATTGAGGGGTACTGCTCGGAAGGTTGGTTTTGGGTTTGATGATGCGCAGAAAAGGAGTCAAGAGAGAAAGCTGGCACTGGGAATTGCTATAGCATAGTGGAAGTGGATATCGGCCAACACGTGAGAAGCACGTGAGCTGCAGAAGCACATGAATACGCAGAAAAGGACAACCTGATATGTACAGCAGCCAGTACCTACATGCAGACTGTCCTCCTTGTCCCCTCATGGCAGAGCTTGTCAGTGGATATTCCTTGGGATTATCAAGGAATCTTTAGGGTAAAAAAACCCTAGAGCCTCCACTATATAAAGAGGGAGAGAAGCTTGGAAAAAAAAGAAGAGGAAAAAAAAGAGAGGAGGCGAAAGAGAGCAAAGAGAGAGAAAGTTGCAAGGAGAGAGAAGCGTTCATTTTCATCTTTTCTACTTGGTGTTCTCCATCGTTGAAGCTCTAAGGAGTTGCATCACCGGCCTCGAGAGAGGCAGTGGGCTTAAGACAGTCGGGCAGTCCATGGCGGAAAGGGAGCTTACATTTCTTTATGTCGCTTTAGCATTTCCTTTTTATATCTTTATCTTTGGTGATGTTATCACAATGATACGTTGGATGATATTGCCCAACCACGAACTGTTTTAGGTGGCTTGGGTTTGATGGATTATTTTATTTTAAGTACTTTTTAATGCATGCTATAGCTTTTTCAGTATTTATCATGTTATATGCTTTGCTTATGCGTTTTATTTCCTTAAAGTTGTAAGAACCCTCGAGAGTTGGCCGTTCCTAAGTGTTTGTTGAGGTTAGTAATCGAGAGAGCTAGCCTTAGAACTCCCATAAGCAATGGAGTGGCTGTCGAGAGGCAGACTCTAACCTACCTTAGAGATAAGTGATAGGTTTCAAGTGCTAAGAAGGATAGTTCGTGAATGGTAGGGGAGTGTTAAGAGTTTACGCTGAGAGGTATTTCTGTAGCATTTCTGACTCCCAGTTTCCTGGCTAGAGATAGTTTAGGAATGCTTTTAGCAAATCCCACCTAGCATAGAAGATAGCTGAAGAGCCTTAGTATCGTTAAGAAGCTTAGGTTAGGTTGTCCATCATTCCCAGCCAGTCATTCCGTAGTGAGTTTCGCATACGAAAGGGGACCTGTTCATCATATTGCTATCTCATCTTTCTTTGCACTGTTTTGCTACTGCATTATTTTACATAATCTCTTTTACTATAGTATTGTCATCTGCAAAAAGTTCAATCAATATTATTACAACAAACCGTGAATACCTCTAATCCCTATGGAGACGATACTCACTCACTCACTTTATTACTCGTTCGACGTGTATACTTGCACCATATTTGCGTATCATTTATAGTATACTACACGCAAGCAACAAGTTTTTGGCGCCGTTGTCAGGGATTGGCAATTGGTTGTTTACGATTTTTTTGTTTATATTGCTTGTTCTTTTTGTTTTTGTACATATTTATCTAGGATTTTTCATTTTTTCTTTTCAGGTGCCCTGCTAGTGTGTGACCAAAAGACGACCTAGAGGACCTCTGCAATCACCTATTTCTAAAATCGAGCATTTATTGCGACTCAGGAGATGTGTTCGAAGAGAAGAGACTAGAAACATGAATCAGAGAAATACCACCACCTCCAGGTAACGAAGATGCTATGGCAAATGGCCAGGGAGAAGCGGCTCGACCTCAAGCAATTAGAGATCATTTGACTTCTATCTTGGACGATCTCAATCTCGGAATAGTAGCTCCAGAAATTTAGACAGCTCAGTTCGAGCTTAAACTTGTTATGTTCAATATTTTGAACACTATTGGTCAATTTGGAGGTATGCCTCACGAAGATGCATGACAACATATCCATGCTTTCTTGGAAGTTTGTGACTTGTTCAGACAGCAAGGAGTGCACGAGGATGTGATAAAGCTTAAACTGTTTTCATATTCTTTACGTGATCGTGCTAGAGCATAGATAAGTGGAGTGCCAGCTGGATCAATGGAGACTTGGACAGATCTATGCAAAAGTTTTCTACTACGGTATAATCCACCCAATAGAAACACTCAGTTGAGAAATGATATTGCTTCTTTTCGTCAAGCTGATGACGAATCTATGTGCGAGTGTTGGAATCGATTCAAGGGATTATTGAGAAAGTGCACAAATCATGGTTTTCATGACTGGACCCAAGTGGTTATGTTCTATAATGGAGTGAATGCTCCTACAAGGATGATGTTAGATGCTTCAGCAAATGGGACCTTGTTAGACAAATCACCAGAGGAAGCATTCGACATTCTTGATAGGGTAGCCAACAATGACTACCAGTTTCTGACCACAAGGCTTGGAACGGGAAGAAGAACCCAAGAAGTTTGAGACAGTGAAGCTGATGACTCGGTAGCCACCCAGTTAGCTGCTATCACCAATATGCTAATGGATGAGGAGGAAGTCATAGCAAAAGAAACACCAGAGGAGGAGCATGCTTTTGCTACAACAAAAGATGCAACCCCACTTGGCCAGATAAATGAAGTTAAACCCCTACCTCTTTTTCCGCAACAACTCAAGAAGTAGAAATAAGACCTTCAGTTCCAGAAAATCGCGGATATCCTGGACAAATTACATATCAATGTCCCATTTCTGGAGGCCATTGATCAGATGCCAACATATGCCAAGTTTCTTAAGGATATAGTTACAAAAAAGAGGAAGGTCGAGAAGCAAGAAACTGTCGCCATAACAAAAGAATGCTATTCTATATAGAGTAAGCTGCCACCTAAGAGGAAAGACTAAGGTAACTTTGCTATCCCATGCTCTACTAGCGATAAGTTTGTTGGAAGAGCACTTTGCAATTTGGGATCAAGTGTTAACTTGATGCCTAAGTCGATTTCTGAAACTGGGAATTCGAGAGGCACAACCCACCAAGGTTGTGCTACAGCTAGCAGATCATTCTCATGTTCACCCAGAAGAAAGAATTGAAGATGTTGTGGTAAAAGTGGACCGATTTATTTTTCCAGTCGGCTTCTTAATCCTCGACTTTGAAGCTGACATCAACACACCCATTATCTTGGGTAGGCTATTTTTAGCCACCGAGCGAGCTTTAATCGATTGTGAGAAGGGTGAGTTTACGATGCGAGTGGCTGATCAGACGGTCACGATCAATATTCATGACACCCTCAAGTATGCAGACAACCCAAGAGTATGCCAATATATAGATGCTGCAGCACAAAGTGGAACTGATGAGTTTTTCTGTAGCAATGAGATGCAAATGGAAAAGTTTGAAGCACTCTGCAAAGATGATAATTCAAACCTAGAATAACTCTTAAGGGAACTGGAGCAGTCTAGTCGACTTGAAGCTAGACCAGGTAAGCACTTTGAACCTCTTGATTTTTCAAAATTTGTACCTCCTAAGCCTTCCCTTGAGCATGTACCCACTCTAGAACTGAAACCTTTGCCATCACATCTTAAGTATGTTTACTTAGGGAGCAATGAAACTTTGTTTGTGATAATCTCATCTAGTCTCACACCTAAGCAAGAAACTAGCTTAGTAAACCAGGTACCTGATCATCTATCTAGGCTAGAAAATGCTATCACACAAGGTAGTGAATCTAAAATTAAGGAGGAATTCCCTGATGAGAAACTGTTGTCTGCTACGACAATTCTATGGTATGCTGATATTGTTAATTATCTTGTTAGTGGTATTTTGCCTCCTGATTTATTTAGCCAGTGACTCAAGAAATTCAGACATGAAGCAAGATTCTACTATTGGGATGAACCCTACTTGTTCAAGCAATTTCCTGATCAGATCATAAGGAGATGTGTTCCAGAAGAAGAATACCATAGCATTCTGTACCATTGTCATTCATCACCATGTGGAGGGCATTTTGGTGGTGCTAGAACTACTGCAAAAATTCTTCAAGTAGGATTCTATTGGCCTACACTTTTCAAGGATACACACGAGTTCTACAAGACTTGTGATAGATGCCAAAGAACGGGGAACATCTCCACGCAGAATGAAATGCCACTGCAAAATATTTTGGAGGTTGAAATCTTTGACGTGTGGGGAATTGATTTCATAGGCCCATTTCCTGCATCATATGAAGATTTATATATTTTGCTAGTAGTCGACTACGTGTCAAAATGGGTGGAGGCAGTTGCCACCCCGAGGAACGACTTCAAGACGGTCATGAAGTTCCTTCACAAGAACATTTTCACGAGGTTTGGAGCACCCAGAGCCATCATCAGTGATGAAGGAACTCACTTTGACAACAAACTCATTGCTAAAGCATTACATCGATATGGAGTCAGGCACAAGATTGCTACAGCATATCATCCGTAGACGAATGGACAGGATGAAGTTTCCAACCGTGAAATCAAGCAAATCTCGGAGATGGTGGTCAACCCTAGAAGAAAAGATTGGTCCCCCAAGTTGGATGAAGCACTATGGGCATATAGAACAACCTTTAAGACCCCTTTGGGCATGTCACCCTTCAAGCTCGTATTTGGCAAGGAGTGCCATCTACTCGTTGAGCTTGAACACAAGGCTTATTGGGCAATTAAGAAACTCAACATGGATGCCCAACTAGCTAGTGAAAGAAGGTTGCTAGAGCTTAATGATCTGGAAGAATTTCAAGCCCAAGCATTTGAGAATGCCCGCATTTACAAAGAGAAAACCAAGAAGTGGCATGTCAAACATATTTTTCCAAGGCATTTCTCAAAAGGTCAACAAGTGATTCTCTACAACTCCATGATAAAGCTTTTCCATAGAAAGCTGAAATCAAGGTGGTCAGGACCATTCATCATACACAAGGTGTACCCTGGAGAGCTAAACAAAATGCCATAACATAATTTCTGTTTCTACCTACTGATGCAATACAAATGACTAACAAAATGCCATAACTTAATTTTTGTTGCAGTGTCCTCAATGCAACAAAAATAAAATGAAATGCAACTAATCTAAATGCAATGCAAGATGAAGAAGTACCTTACTTCTTGGTTGTGGCGGACTTGGTGGCTTTGTGCTTGATGCTGGAGGACTTGAATGAGGCGGTAGAAGGGTCAACCTCATTCTGTTCTGGTGGGGGGTTGGTTGTGGCTCGGGTGGAGTCCCTTGATTGGTGGAGCTGGCATCTGATTCATTCTCCTCAGCCGGTGTGCTCTAAACTTTACCGACAGTGCATTTGCTTCGCGTTCTCGTAAACGGGGCAGTGCTTGGGGTCTGTGCAGGTGATTGTGATGGAATGGAGTGCACGGGCTCATCTTTTTCTGATTCAACTGTCACAATGTTGACAAGATCAACAAATGGCTCTTTTGCTGTAATAGTTTTGAGAGCTTTTGTTGTTCTCTTTCTCTTCTTGGGCAAGGGGCTTGCAGTAACATTTGTTTCCTGGTTCTGAGAGGAAAGTTGGTTCTGGGTAGGGCTCTTGTTTGAGACCGATGTCTTCTGGGTAGTGGGAGGAGGGTCCTTCGCATGTGCCTCCAGAGATTCCGGGAAAGCTGGGAAGTTGACGCTGATGTGCGGTAGGATTTCCTTAAAATTATTGTTCATGATAACATCCATCTCCTTGATATACCCAAGGAAAGCAGTCATGTCCTCGCGCATTTTGTCCATATCCTCCCAGAGACGATTGGTAGAGGCAACTAATGCAGCAATTCTTGCTACAGTAAATGTTTTTACTCTTCCAGCCAGTGTCTCTGCTGGAGCATCCTCGTCGAATCCTTTGATAGAGGGGACCATCTCTGATGTAATAAGACATTTCCCTGAGTTCTTTGCATCAGCAATGAGGTCTTCAAATACTCCTTTTTCACGACATAGGACCATGATGAGGTTTGGGAAGATTAGCAGGCTAGACTTTCTCTTCAAGCATGCATATACCTCATCTACGATAATTTTACCCACATCAATGGACTTGCCTTTTAAATTTGAATGAAGGAGGATGAGCTTTGGAATGTTAACAGTTGTTGTATGAGAAGTTGGCATGAGTCTGTTCTTGAAAAAATGAATCCAAAGCTTGGCCTCTGGCATGAGACGTGCACGCTCCACTGCCTTGTTGGATGCATCCAGGTTCGTGCCTTCAAAGCATAAGTCTTCCAACACTTCCTTGACACTTTGTGGGTCAGTATTTTCAGTGAAAGGTGTGTGGTGGTCTTCTGAGTTCTTAAGGCCAAAGAACTTGTTGATCTTGGTCGCAGTAAATTTAATTTGCTCGCCCCGCACATACACGCTAGATTGAGTAGGGCTGGTGAGATGCGCATAGAACTCTTAGACGATAGGGATACAAAAGTTCTCCGGTTGAGGAACGAAAGTGGTCCATCTGTGGTTGGCGATGACATCCAAGATATCCTTATCGAACCCTGGTTCCCCTTTAGTGGGAAACTTGAACCATTGTTCCGGTAGCAACTTCCGGTCTTGAAGATTTTGGAAGCACTCCTTTGATTTGTCGTCTAAAAATTTATTTATAAGCACATGCTTGGGTCGGTTACTTCCAGATGCGCCATCAGCTCTTTTTCATCACACCATTGTTGAGAAAAAAGAAGGAGAATATGGGTCAGATGGGAGAAACAAGTTTGGTTGGGTTTTTGCTGGTTGGAGAAGATGAAGGCGAGGAGTCTTTTTGTTTTCTTTTTGTCGATGTGATGAAGGAGAGAGTTAGTGGGAGTTGATGATTATGGTGATGGGAGTTAAGGGGAGGTAATTGACACGATGTGAAAGAGAGAGAGTGTTGGAGGTGTTTGGGCGACGTGTGTGTAAGATAAGGACAAAGGGTTATTAATTGAAAAGATGAAAAGGAAGAAAGAGAAAATACCTAGGTAATAATTGCTAGGGTTTTTTTAAATGAAAAGGTGAAAAGGTTAATTAATTCCCCATCTTTTTTCCCTTTTTTAGTCGACTTCCTCTCATGTTGGAAAAGTTTAATTTTCCATTCCTTATATCCTTATAAAGACAAAAGCCTAATACGCCTTTGCACCTTGACCTGCCACCTGCGTCCCTGGGGTTGCTCAGATGAAAACAAACAAACATGGCCTTAAAACATAATAAAACAAAAGAACAAAAAGGATTAAAACCTAGAGTCCGAAATAAAGATAAAGATTAAATTGCATTATTTATGAACATAAAAACATAAAATGTTGTAGCAAAATAGAAAAGAAAGTGGCGGGGGGGGGGGGGGGTCAAACTCTTAAGCATCATGGAGGATGAAGAAGGACTTATCGCGCAAGACTGGGGCTTCATTGTAAAGCTTCAAATGCTGTCCATTTACCTTGAATATTGTATCATCATCAAGCTTCTTGATGTCCACTACACCATGGGTATAGACCTTGTGGACTAGGAAAGGACCTGACCATCGTGACTTCAGCTTGCCTGGAAAGAGCTTAAGTCTGGAGTTATAAAGGAGCACTTGTTGCCCTTCTGAGAAATGCCGTGACAAAAGATGTCTGTCATGCCACTTCTTTGTTTTCTCCTTGTATAAGCGCGCATTCTCATAGGCTTGTGATCTGAATTCTTTCATTTCATTCAACTCTAAGAGCCTTCTTTCTCCAGCCAATGGTGCATCCATGTTAAGCTTCTTAATGGCCCAATAGGCTTTGTGCTTGAGTTCCACGGTAGATGACAAGCTTTCCCATAGACTAGCTTGAATGGTGACATTCCCAAATGTGTCTTGTAAGCTATACGGTAAGCCCAAAGAGCTTCATCAAGCTTGGGAGACTAATTCTTCCTTTTTCGGTTGACCATTTTCTCAAGTATATGCTTGATTTCTCTATTTGAAACTTCAGCCTAACCGTTAGTCTGAGTATGATATGCTATAGCAATCATATGCCTCACACCATACCTCTATAATGCTTTAGCAATCAGCTTGTTGTCAAAGTGGGTTCTTTCATCACTGATAATTGCTCTTTGTGCCCCAAATATTGTGAAGATATTCTTGTGAAGGAACTACATGACGGTCTTGGAGTCATTCCTTGGAGTAGCAACTGCTTCAACCCATTTAGATACGTAGTCCACATCCAAAAGAATGTATAAGTCTCCATAAGATGAGGGAAATGGTCCCATGAAGTCTATTCCCCATACATCAAAAAGTTTGACCTCCAAGATTTCTTGCAATGGCATTTCATGCCTCCTTGAAATGTTACCCGTCCTTTGGCAACAATCACATTACTGATAAAATGCGAGCGCATCCTTGAAGAGAGTGGGCCAATAGAATCTCGATTGTAGGACCTTTGCAGCAGTCCTAGTTCCACCAAAATGTCCGCCACAAGGAGATGAATGACAATGGAAAAGTATCTCCTTGTGCTCTTCTTCGGGGACACACGATCTAATGATCTGGTCAGCACCTTTCTTGAACAAATATGGTTCATCCCAAAAATAGGATCTTGCATCATGCCTGAATTTTCTTTGTCCCCGTCTATTCAAATCAGGAGGCAAAATACCTCTAACGAGAAACTTAACTGTAAAGTGTCCATAAGTTCTATATTTCATGCACATTCCATCTTATATTATGTTGAGTGGATCGATTGAATGATCAAGACCAAGAGGGGGTGAATTGGGATTTAAAAACTTTTTGGAGTGAAAGGGCAATTTAAAAATGAAGAACAAAGGATTTTAGAGTGGTTCAAGTTCCAAATGAACTCTACATCCACTACCTTAGCTACCACTAAGGATTTCAACAATTCACTATTTGTTCTTCCCCTTTTCAAGGCTTAGGAGGCAACCTTTACACAACCGGTCAAATTTTCTACCCAAAATTTGACCAAACCCTCACAAATAATCAAAGAAGAAATTGGACAAGAAGTATATCTCTCAAATACAAATTTGTCCCTTGAAGTACAACACTCAACCCAAATTTGAAGATAGAATAAGAATTGGATACAACACAATTTGGGAATTACAAGAGATTGGAAATTAGGCACACTTGAGGTTGGATTTTTGCTAGAATGTTTGTCTTTTATGCAATAGTTGTTGCTGGTCTTCAAAGAGCTTCAATTTATACCTCCTCTATCAATTCTAGCCGTTTGGGTGGTTGGGGAATTGAATAGAGCCGTTGGAACCCTCTCTTTCCACCATAAATGCTGTTGCGTGTAAAAGTGTCTATCGCAATGTAGTGCAAGTGTACACGACGCAAGTAGTAAAGTGATATGGAAGTATCAGATATCGTCTCCACAGGGACTGGGCTAATAGCTTCACCTTGGATTACTGCACGAAGGTAAAAAGAATAGTTTAAATTGTTGTCACGAAAATAATAAAGAGAACTGGAATATAAGATTAAAGAAATCAAGATAGAGAGAATGGGCCGATATTGAATTGCTCAGTAGTGTAGGTGTTGCAAAGTCTAGGAAAATCTGTTCTGTCGTCGTCCCTGTCGCGGTAGCACTCGTCGCGGCAGCAGTCTGTTGTTAGTCGCGGCAGCGATCACACAACTCTATACTCCAAGTTTGGCAAGAATCCCTGTTGTGCCTTGGCCTATCCCTAGGTCCAAGTTTGTCGATGAACACGTCTTTGATTATACCTCCCGGCGTGAATCGAAGGATGAACACCGATGTTGTTGAATTCTTCCTTAGCCACTTAACCTCATCCTATCCCTTGGTCCGAGATAGTTCAACTATAAACTAGAAAACCCGCACTTATTCCTTTCGTATACTTAACTCTCCCGATATTAAGTAAATAGATAATCTCACAATGCTCTCCCGATACTTTTGCAAGATGTTGAAAACCCGAATAAGCAAACTTGATGTTTATTTTATTGAACAGAAAATTCCTAAAACAAAAGCAATCCTTGCAGCTACTTTACAAATCAACCCGTGGCCCTAGGGGAAGTTTAGAACATGTTGAGAAGGGGAAAACGACTAGGGTTTTGGGAAGAAGGCTAGAGATAGATGATGTCCTCTCCTAGGTCGAATTACATGCCTTTATATAGGCCTTGGGTTCAAGTTTTCTAATATGTCAAGAATACAAGTTTAAATTAAAGTACAACTCTATTAAAGACTAAATCTTCAGAGCATAAGTCTTTAATTCGTCCTTCCTTCTTGCTTGGAGTTTTCTTCCTTGAACTTTGGGCTTGGCCTTCATTCTAATCTAGGGCTTGGAAAAATATAAGGGTATTCCACGACAGACGAGCTTAATTTTCTCTTTCTGTCAAGGCCCACTTTGTTTCTTCTCCGTAATACTGCTGTCGTCCTTGGCTACCACGGCAGCAACCATGGCAGCATCGTCCTTCTCGTCTGCACTTTTAGTTCCAGCTCTGCTGCATTACTGCCCAACGTCCGCTTCTCCATCTGCTACAACAGCAACCTGCAAAAGCAACCAATTTCAGTAGAAACTGTGCCATTTAATATATTTATGATGTATACCTGAAATCTAACCTAAATGTAATGAATTATGCTTGAATGCAGCAGAAATATGGGTTAAATAGGGGGTAAATAATAGAACTTTTACACACTCAACACACCCTCAAACTCAAGATTTTGCTTGCCCTCAAGCAATTCAGACCTAAAAAAGAAAAACATAATTTTTGTTTTGGCTTAAAACAATGAACTTTTCCTTACCTACCCTTCATTCCCTATTGTGAGCAACACCTTGTCGGATAATTCAGGATTCATCCGGAACCTTGCTATAATCCTCATGCAGTGTGTGCATGCTTGTGAACAATTATATGCCAAGACTCCCTTAGTTTCACTAGAATATTTCAGCCTCTAACTTGAATTTTTATGCCAAATTTCATCTTTTTGGAGGCAATTCCTAGGCTCCTTTAGTTTTTATTTAGACTCAATTTTATTTTCTCAAGCTTAAGTTTGACTAGAGCCGGTTTCGGGTACCTCTAGCTAACTTCCTAGAGCCGGTTTCGGGCACCTCTAGGTATATTGAGTCTATTTTTCTTAACTTCTTTTCCTAGAGCCAGTGTTAGGCACCTCTAGGGGCTATTCAAGTGCTAAGCTTCCTATTCTAGTTTACTAGTAGAGTTCTAGGCAGTATAAAAGTCACAAATGGTGTTTAAGTTTCAGAACTATAGTAAGGCTCTAAACTGCTCCTAAAACTATCCTAAAGACACTGCCACGACAGAGGTTGTCACGGCAGGTAAGTTCAGTTCAAAGACTTAAGCCAAAATTTTCATTTTTTAAGCAAAAATAAACTAAGTAAAGGACACAATTTTTAAACTTAAACGACTTCATTAATGAAGGGATGCCACCCCCAAACTCAAGGGTTGCATTGCCCTCAATGCAAATGATAGTAAAAAGAAAATAAAAAGTACATCACAAAATATCAAAAGGCAGACAGCAATATAAGGTAAGAAACTTAAAATTTAGGCGTTGTCGTTGCTGCTGTTGCTCAGTCGGATCTGTCGGCGGGCAGAGCCTTTCTTGGCTGGTTGGCGGATGGGGGAGGCAGAGGTATTCTTCATTTTGGCCTCCCTTGGAGGTTGAATACGAGTAGGGGAGATGTGAGGAGGTTTCTCCACTACCTGTACCTTGGAGCTGCTGCTGCTGCTACTGTCACTGCCGCTGCCGCTATCTTCCTTGTTCTTGTCTGCCACTACTTTCTGCCGCTTTACTGGTGTGAACTCCTTGGATAAATTCCTTTTGACAGAGGGTTCATTGTCGGATTCCTCCCAAATTGAGGAAGAGGAGAAACCTGCTATGAAGGCATCGAGTTCTTCTGAAGGCATCCTTCTCTTGGTTCCTCGGGCAGAGGTGTCAGCTGCGCGGTTGCTGCCTGCAGCTGTTGTGGCAGGGGTTGGTGTGAACGCTGCAGATGGCGTCTTGGGCGTGGCAGCAGGTGTAGGGGTATGGGCAGGGGTGGTGGCAGCAAAATATTGATTTAGAAAGGCAGAGAATACAACACCAGGGAAATTTAAAGAAGTATGGATGAAATGTACCATGGAAGAGGTGAAATATCTGATGAAACTTATGAGGCCGAGCTGTCGTCCCTCCATTTTTTGTTTGGCAGCAAGGATCTGGGAGGAGGTGTCGGCTGGAGGTGCTGCTGCTGTAGGCTGCCTGGGTTCTGTGGCAGTAGGCTCAGTGTCGGTTGCTTCTGTCGGCTCTGCTGCTGTGGCAGTAGGGTCGAAAGACAACAGCGGTGTGGCAGCAGTGAGTTCCATCAGGCTGAGTATATTTTTCTTAGTCCAGCCCTTCCCTTGGACTCGTAAATCTGTGACAGCTTCTGGTACGTGATGGCCGCGGCAGAGGGCGGTGATGAGATAAGGGAAAAAGAGTGGTCCTGTTGGCCGGTGTGCACATTCCAAAATACTCTCCCGGATGTATCTGCCAACGTTAATTGGCCTCTCATTTAATATAGAATGAATGAGGGCTAACTTGGGTTGGTCTACTGTTGTATTGTGTGATGATGGCATAATTCGCTTTTTGATGAAGGCATTCCACAGTTTGGCCTCCGAGGTGAGTTGAACTCTCTTCACCGTCCTCGAGTTTTTCAGATTAGTGTTCCATTGGGTACCTTCGTACGTGAGCTTTGCCATGACAGCGTCATAGGCAGCAGGCTCTAAGCTGTCAAGAAATTGCGGGTGGCCATCTTCGTTGCTGCCCACATAAAATCCATAGAGAGTGTTGGAATATTCTGGCTCGAAGGGCACCTCTCTCCCTCTGACTGTGACTGTTGTCGCGTTCTTGCTGCTGATGGCAGCATAAAAATCTCGGACGAGAGACACATTCATCTCCTCTGATTGTTCTGCGAATATCTGCCACTGCAGGGCCTTGATTTTCCTAGCTATAAATGGCTGCAGTCCCAGGTTCCCCTCCTTGGAAGTGTAAATAAAGCCCTTCTCCTCCCACATGTCACGGATCTGGAAAGATTGTGGGGTTGATGCTGCCGGGGTAGAGCCTGAAGCAGCACTTCTGCGGGTGTTTCTAGAAGACATTGTTGCAAGGATTGTGTAAGAAGAAATGAAAGCGAGTAAAAATTCGAGAGAATACAAGTAAGAAAAGTAGAAGTGAGTGAAAAATGAATAGTAAAACGGGGTTTATATAGGGAAGAGTTTGCTGCCCGTTGGAGTTGTAACAACAGGCGCGAATAACGGGGCCAGCTGTTACGCGGTTTCTGACGCGTCTGTCACGCGTTTCTGTGTCTGCTGCGTGTTTGCGTGTCTGCCGCGACAGCGTGTCGACAAGCTAGATTTTCCGCGTCTGTCACGGCAGCTGTAACGACAGGCTCCGAAGTTGGGCTTTTTGGGCTGATGGAAGGATGTTGGGCTGAATTCACTTCTCTTCTTCTCCTTGTCTCCTGTATTTCCTAAAAATAATAAAGATAAAAGACATTATTTCCTAAAAATAAAATAATTCTAATTTCCTAATATATAACTAATAATTAATAGAAATAAATAAAAATAAAATTTAGGTTAAATTAGGGATGCCAGGTGGAACATCTCCTAAGGTAACCACTTCCTGCATCTTTGGGGCTTCAGTTCCCTGATAATGCTTCAGCCGTTGTCCATTGACTTTGAATTGGTGCCCGTCTTTTAACGACCTGATCGTGATGGCACCATGAGGAAAAACATGTACTACTTGGAATGGGCCAGACCATCTAGATTTTAGCTTCCCTGGGAAGAGTTTCAACCTAGAGTTAAATAGCAACACAAGCTGCCCTGGGCAGAACTGTCGTGGCAGCAACTTCTTGTCATGCCACTTCTTGGTCTTGTCCTTGTAGATTCTTGCGTTGTCATAGGCCATTGTTCGAATTTCTTCAATTTCGTTTAGATCAAGTAGCCTTTTCTGCCCTGCTTTTTCCAAGTCCATATTAACTGCCTTGATTACCCAGTATGCTATATGCTCAATCTCGACAGGTAAATGGCACGTTTTCCCGTAAATCAGCCGATAGGAGGACATTCCCAATGGAGTTTTAAACGCTGTCCTGTAGGCCCATAATGCATCATTGAGGTGTAGAGACCAGTCTTTCCGAGTTGGCTTAACCATCTTTTCAAGAATGTTCTTGACCTCTCTGTTGGATATTTCAGCCTGTCCATTGGTCTGAGGGTGGTATGTTGTTGCAATCCGATGCTTGACACCATACTTTTTCAAGGCAGCAGCTATAACCCTATTGTCAAAATGCTTCCCTTCATCACTGATGATCGCCTTAGGGATGCCGAATATGGAAAAAATGTTTTTATGCAAAAACCTTTGAACCGTCTTGGCATCATTTTTCTGAGTGGCGATCGCTTCAACCCACTTGGGCACATAATCCACTCCCAGGAGGATATATAAGTTCCCACATGAAGTTGGGAATGGTCTCATAAAATCTATCCCCCAAACGTCGAAGATATCGACTTCAAGAATATTTTGCAGCGGCATCTCGTGTCTCCTTGAGATGTTTCCGGTCCGTTGACACTTGTCACAGTTCTTGTAGAATATTTGAGCATCCTTGTACAATGACGGCCAATAAAATCCCGACTGCAAAACCTTGGCAGCAGTTTTGTTACCTCCTAAGTGTCCTCCATACTGTGAAGCATGACAGTGATGAAGTATATCTTCATGTTCATCTTGTGGTACACATCTCCTTATAACCTGATCTGTACAAATTTTGAAAAGAAGATGTTCGTCCCAATAATAATGCTTAACATCATTTTGGAACCTCTTCCTAGCTTGATAATTAAGGTCAGGAGGGGTTATTCCGCTAACTAAATAATTAACGAAATCAGCATACCAGGGGAGTTCAGAAGACTTACCTGCCGCCATAGCTGTCGCGGCAGTGATTGTGACAGCAAACAACTGCTCATCAGGGAAGGTCTCCAGTATGTTTGTCTCATCTGCCGGTAGACTCTTTCCTTTCTCCAACCTTGACAGGTGATCTGCAACTTGATTCTCTGTCCCCTTTTTGTCCTTGATTTCAAGGTCGAACTCTTGCAGTAGCAGAATCCAACGTATCAGTCGAGGCTTTGCATCCTTTTTGGTGAACAGATACTTCAATACAGAGTGGTCTGTGTGGACTATGACCTTCGTTCCAAGTATATAAGAACGGAACTTGTCAATGGAGAATACCACAGCTAATAGTTCCTTTTCTGTGGTGGTGTAGTTCACTTGGGCGCCGTTCAGTGTTTTGCTGGCATAGTATATGACATGAAAAAGTTTTTCTTTCCTCTGCCCAAGTGCTGCCTCGACAGCATAGTCACTAGCATCACACATGATCTCAAACGACAGTGTCCAATCTGGTGGCTGTACTATTGGGGTTGTTACCAGCTTTTCTTTTAGAACCTTGAATGCCTCAGTACATTCAACGTTAAAGTCGAAGGAACGGTTATGCTCCAGAAGATGGCATAAGGGCTTGGCGATCTTTGAAAAGTTCGCAATGAACCTCCGATAAAAACCAGCATGTCCTAAGAAACTTCTGATTCCCTTGACTGTGGTGGGTGGCGGCAGCTTTTCTATCACTTCTATTTTAGCTCTGTCGACTTCTATGCCACGGAAGCTAATTTTATGGCCAAGGACTATCCCTTCATCCACCATGAAGTGACATTTTTCCCAATTCAATACCAAGTTTGCTTTTTCACATCTCTCGAGCACCTTCTGTAGGTTTCCTAGACAGCTTTCAAAGTTGTCTCCAAAGACTAAAAAATCATCCATAAATATTTCTAGGAAATCCTCCACCATATCGGAGAATATTGCCATCATGCACCTTTGAAAGGTGGCTGGTGCATTACAAAGTCCAAATGGCATTCTCCGAAAAGCATAAGTTTCGTAAGGGCATGTGAATGTCGTCTTTTTTTATCTTCCGGTGCGATGGCTATTTGATTGTAACCCGAGTAACCATCAAGAAAACAATAGTAAGGTTTACCCGCTAATCTATCAAGCATTTGATCAATAAAGGGTAAAGGAAAGTGGTCCTTCCGGGTAGTTTTGTTAAGCTTCCGGTAGTCCATACAAACCCTCCAACCGGTCACAGTCGTGGTTGGGATTAGCTCATTTTCTTCGTTGGTTACCATGGTTATTCCTCCTTTCTTGGGAATGCACTGCACCGGGCTCACCCACTTGCTATCCGAGATGGCATAGATTATTCCAGCATCTAGCCATTTTATGATCTCTTTGCGCACCACTTCTTGCATAGCATGGTTCATACGTCTTTGTGCATTAATGGTTGGCTTATGATCATCCTCTAAAAGAATTTTATGCATGCATAATGCCGGACAGATGCCTTGGATATCAGCTATCGTCTATCTAATAGCCTTCTTGTGCTGCTGCAGCATCCCTATCAACTGCTGTTCCTGCATCAACTTGGAAGAGATGATTACGGGCAACGTATCATTTAAACCAAGGAAAACATATTTTAGCTGCCCTGGCAGGGGCTTAAGATCTATAACAGGGGGCTCAACAGTTGATGGCTTTTGAATTACATGGTTATCCGATGTATAGTTTAAGGGCTCGAACAACTTACCTGGACGATTGCTTATCCAATTTACCTCCTCTTGATCTTCAGTATCAGATATATCAGATTCTGAGGAGTTGTTGTCGTCGGTGCTGTCATGACAGCCTTCTAAATGGCTGCCGAGGCAGTGACCAATTTTTATATCGTGGCAGCCCGACCTGATGCAGGGTTGGTCAAGGGTAACTGTAGTGATAACCTTGCATTCTTCTTCTGTATCAGCATGTTTCATTGCTTTGAGAACATTCAGCTTGATTTCTTGATCGTTCACTCTCATGGTGAGTTCTCCTTTTTCCACATCAATCAGTGATCTTTATGTGGCTAAGAAGGGTCGCCCCAGGATGATTGGTGCGTTTTCATCTGCTTCACAATCTAAGACAAGAAAGTCAGCAGGAAAAATAAACTTATCCACTCTTACCAGAATATCTTCAATTTTCCTTCTGGATGAACGTAAGAGCGGTCTGCCAGCTGCAGTAATACTGTTGTGGGCCGAGCTTTTCCAATACCTAATTTCTGAAAAACAGATTTGGGCATTAAATTTATACTAACACCAAGATCAAAAAGTGCCTTACCCACAAATTTGTCTCCGATTACGCATGGTATGATGAAGCTCCCAGGATCATTCTTCTTCTGGGGTGGATGCTTGTGCAGAATACTCATGCATCCTTCGGTCATCTTAACCGTTTCAAATTCCCCAAGTCTGGATTTCTTTGACATGGCATCCTTGAGAAATTTGGCATAACCAGGCATCTCCCTAACGACATCTAACAATGGAATATTGATATGGACATGCTTAAAAATATCATAAATCTTATTAAGCTGTGATTCCTGTTTCAATTTCTGTAACCGTTGAGGAAAAGGAGGTGGGGGACGATAATCTGCAATATGTCCTTCCCACTGCATTCGAATCTGAGGAGGTTTTGGTTCATCATCTTTCTCATCTGTCCCTTCTGCTGTCGTGACAGGCTCGTCGGCAGCAGGTTGTTTGTTAACTGTCGGGGCAGCTTCCTCGACAGTCGACTCCAAGGCTGGTTTTTGAACTGATTCAGCTTCCTTCTCTGGCCCTAGTAGTTTCTTCCCACTCCTAGTAATGATGGCTTTACACTGCTCATGTGTGGGATTTCTAGCGTTTTCAGTATCGCTAGGAAATCCTCCATTCTGCCTTGGTTTAATATGCTGGGAAACCTGACCCATCTGTGTCTCCAATGATTTCAGAGTAGCTTCATGATTGGTCATCCGCATCTCTGTTTTATCCATGAAAGTTTCCGTCTTCTTGACAAAATGATTCATGTTCTCAATGTAGGTTCCTGTTTGAGACATAAATGTAGCCAAAGTCTGTTCCAGTATACTAGTTGTGGCAGCTGGTGGCTGTTGCTGCTGCGGTTGCTGCCGAGTCAACAATCTAGGCCCTCCCTGGTTCTGTGTATTCTGTGCTTGAGGATTTAGGGCATTATTAGGATTGCTCCAAGAGAACTTGGGATCCTTTCTCCAGTTGGGATTGTAGTTGTTGGAGTTATAATTTTGCTTATTGTAGTTCCCAACATACATCCCTTCTTCTAGCTGTAATGGACATTCCTCCAAACTGTGATTTCCTTCACAAGTTTCGCATACCTCTTCAGCAGAGTAGACAGGTTGTGAATCTTCTTTCAAGAGCTTTTTCATTGCCTTAGTGAGATATGCCACCTGTGATTTTAATGAACTGTCGGCCTCATAATCTTTTACAGCTAGAACCCGTTTACCCCCTCTTCTTGCTGTAGGAAATTGTTCCTCATTCTTCGCCAGATTTTTCAATACTACCATTGCCTCATCTGGGTCTTTGTCCAGCAGTAATCCGTTTGCTGCTGAATCAATTCTGATACGAGTTTGTAAATTGGCAGCATTATAGAATTTAGTTACCTGGTTCCAAACGGGGAATCCATGCATCAGGCAGTTCCTTAGCAGAGTGGTAAATCTATCCCAGGCTTCGTGCATTGGCTCGTCATCTTCCTGTTGAAAAGTAGCAATTTCGTTACGTAATCGCTTAGATAAGTGTGAAGGATTAAAACGAGACAAACATTCATGAGTTAAATCTGCCCAAGTTCGAATTGACCCGACATTAGTTTATTCCACCAAGTCTTTGCCCTGTCCCTCAATGAATGAGGAAATAACCGAAGCCTCAGTATCTCCGGATTAACTCTTGGTAGTCTAAACGAACCACAGATTTCCTGGAACGTTTTCAAATGCTCCCTAGCTTCCTCTGTAGCAGCACCACTAAATTAGCCAGCGTTGTTGATCATGCTGAACATAACAGGTTTCAGCTCAAAGTTGTCAACATCTATGCCTGGCAGGGTTGTCTCTAGTTCTACATGATCATTGAGCATGTAGTCTCGGCATGACCGGTGTGCGGCAGCGGCAGGAGGGTCGACAAGTGGATCGTTCCCTCCATCTCTGGCAGGATTGTTATTATCGTAGGGATTCCTTTGGTTGTTCATGGCCTCTAACTATTCTTCAAGGTATTCGTTTCTGGCTAGTACGAAGTGGAGTCGGTTCCTAAGATTGCACGAACGTTCTATTTTAGGATCTAATGGATACTCAGTTTCCTTTCCTCGTCTTCATCTGCGCATAAACAAGAAACCTTGTGAAAAGCACAGGTTGAACAATCCAAAATAAAACAGAAAAATAAAAAATGCAGTAAAAGGTAGGGTAAAGTTATGTTGCCAGTCCCCGGCAACGGCGCCAAAAACTTGTTGCGTGTAAAAGTGTCTATCGCAATGTAGTGCAAGTGTACACGACGCAAGTAGTAAAGTGATACGGAAGTATCGGATATCGTCTCCACAGGGACTGGGCTAATAGCTTCACCTTGGATTACTGCACGAAGGTAAAGAGAATAGTTTAAATTGTTGTCACAAAAATAATAAAGAGAACTGGAATATAAGATTAAAGAAATCAAGATAGAGAGAATGGGTCGGTATTGAATTGCTCAGTAGTATAGGTGTTGCAAAGTCTAGGAAAATCTGTTCTGTCGTCGTCCCTGTCGCGGCAGCACCCGTCGCGGCAGCGATCTGTTGTTAGTCGCGGCAGCGATCACACAACTCTATACTCCAAGTTTGGCAAGAATCCCTGCTGTGCCTTGGCCTATCCCTTGGTCCAAGTCCGTCGATGAACACGTCTTTGATGATACCTCCCGGCGTGAATCGAAGGATGAACACCGATGTTGTTGAATTCTTCCTTAACCACTTTAACCTCGTCCTATCCCTAGGTCCGAGATAGTTCAACTATAAACTAGAGAACCCACACTTATTCCTTTCGTATACTTAACTCTCCCGATATTAAGTAAATAGATAATCTCACAATGCTCTCCCGATACTTTTGCAAGATGTTGAAAACCAGAATAAGCAAACTTGAAGTTTATTTTATTGAACAGAAAATTACTAAAACAAAAGCAATTCTTGCAGCTACTTTACAAATCAACCCGTGGCCCTAGGGGAAGTTTAGAACATGTTGAGAAGGGGAAAACGGCTAGGGTTTTGGGAAGAAGGCTAAAGATAGATGATGTCCTCTCCTAGGTCGAATTACATGCCTTTATATAGGCCTTGGGTTCAAGTTTTCTAATATGGAAAGAATACAAGTTTAAATTAAAGTACAACTCTATTAAAGACTAAATCTTCAGAGCATAAGTCTTTAATTCGCCCTTCCTTCTTGCTTGGAGTTTTCTTCCTTGAACTTTGGGCTTGGCCTTCATTCTGATCTAGGGCTTGGAAAAATATAAGGGTATTCCACGACAGACGGGCTTAATTTTCTCTTTCTGTCGAGGCCCACTTTGTTTCTTCTCCGCAATACTGCTGTCGTCCTTGGCTGCCACGGCACCGGCCATGGCAACATCGTCCTCCTCGTCTGCAGTTTTAGTTCAAGCTCTGTTGCATTACTGCCCAGCGTCTGCTTCTCCATCTGCTACAACAGCAACCTACAAAAGCAACCAATTTCAGTAGAAACTGTGCCATTTAATATATTTGTGATGTATAACTGAAATCTAACCTAAATGTAATGAATTATGCTTGAATGCAGCAGAAATATGGGTTAAATAGGGGGTAAATAATTGAACTTTTACACACTCAACAAATGCACTTTTGCAGCTATCCGTATCGGTACACGGGGAGCCGTATCGATACCTGTCTCAAAAAAGAAAGAGCTGTTGTACATAATAAAGAGGGGGGTATCGAAACGCACGTAGCCGTATCGGTACGGGACTCGGAGTGTATCAAAACGAATAAGAGCGTATCGATACCTTTTTCTCAACTTAGCTCACTGGAAGTTTCCGTTTCGATACGAGGGTTTAATGTATCGATACGGGCCAACTGCCATTTTAAATGTTGGTTACCTAACAACTAACACCAACGGTCGAAAGCATTTAAAACAGTTCGAATTAAAAATGTATCGATACGGGTGAAGCCGTATCGGTACACCATTCAAACTCCTTCACTTTTACAGAGGGGCGTATCGATACAGATAGAATCTATTTCGATACGCTGTTTCGATACGGTTAAGGGCGTATCGAAACGCGTCCTTCCAGTAGCCAACTTTGTAAAAAAGGTATCGATACGGCTGGAAGCGTATCGATACACCTGGACGGTTTTCAATAGTTTGGCCTTGGAACACTTAGAAAATATTTGGAGTTTGAGTTTTTCAAATCAGTTTTAAAGTGTTGGTGATTTAAAAACTTATTTAGGGGACTTATAAAACAATTTCAAGTTTTCAATTTGATCCTTATCAACTTAATTATATCAAAATCAAACATAGGTTTCACAATCTTCCCCTTTTTGATATAACAAAACCAAAACTTGAAATTTTTGACACTTTGAAAAACTTTGCAAAATTAACTCCCCCTTAATATGAGCTAGGTAACTTTTAAGTTGAAAATCAAATTTTTTAAGTGTTGTGAGCTTCCCTCTCCCCCTTTTTGTTAGATCAAAAATAATTGAGACAATGTAAAGTGCATAACTTAGGCAAAGGTATAAATAGAAAAGCAACATAATTATCATTAAGTTCAAATAAAGCATAACATCAACATAAAAATCCAACAAAACAGAAAATCAAAGCATATGTTTAAAATAAAGCAAACTTAATCCTAAAAACATGAAACAAGGGTGCATAAATAAAATATCCTAGATGATATGCATGGAATGCAAGGAGAGACAACTAGGCATCATCATCGTCGTCTTCATCATCTTCATCCACAATTGGATCATCATTCCTCATGTTGTTTCGCCACTCATCATGGAAAGCGGTGAGAGAGATGTTCATAGAATTGTGATCGCTTTCAAGAGAGGTGAGGCGATTCTCCTCACTCGTCAAACGAGTATCAATCGTTGTAAACCCCGAAGCCATCTCCGTACGCAATCCCGTGAATTGCTCATTAAGGAAAGTCATAAGAGTATCCATGGAAGGTTGAGGAGGATGTGGAGGAGCTTGAGGAACTTGTTCACCTTGAGGATTTTCCAATTGTGCCGCGGCCTCGATTGGAAGCTCGAATAGACGTAACCAACTACTATTAAAATAATGGAACTTACCCCTTGCAAGAGAGCGTTCATCAATGGGATCGGTGAGGGGAGTTGGGAAGTCATGTGAGCAATCAATGTCCTTTTGTAGAAAGAAGTAGCTTAGGGTCGTACCATAGGTGAAGGAAGTGACAAGAGTGGTGTGGCGATGTTGCACAAGATAAACGATCTCTGCAAACATGATACGAGCAAGGTTTGGACGTTTTCTCTCACGGAAGCAATGAATCCAAAAGTCGTCCACTTGACGGATGGTAGAGTACTTTCCTCCGGAGGCCCTAAGCCACCAAGAAACCATCAAATGAAGGATCTGATCTTGAGCATTGAGGGCGATGACGGAACCACTAAGAACAAGGCCTAAAGCATTCTCATCATCAAGGCCTTCATCCTTCAACTTAAAAACCTCACAAATAGATTTGACATCTAGAGAGATTTTCTTGCCCATGAGATAGGAATTAACCGCGGTAACAACCCCATCACGATTAGCATAACATTTGACATTAGCATAAAAGATTAAAACCAAAATACGAAAATAAAACCCGGGAATGGGGAGAAAATCCATAAACTTCCAACGTTGGAGCAAAGGTAGATATTCAAACTTGAATCGCTTCGAGTCAAGAAAAGGGATAGAGATTACCCTTTCCAGACGAATCTTGTAGTTTTGGAATTGACGAAAATATGTGAGGGCTTTTTGGGTTTGGATAGAGTGTTGATAGATTTCGGTGAGATTCGGACGAGCACCCTCTCCGGTATTGGATGATTCATCGGTTTCATTGAGACGATTTCTCTTCGTAGACGGAGCCATGAACTAGAAAACAAATGTATGTATTAAGATTTCTTCATTCAACTCATTGAGAAATCAAAAATCAAGGTAAAAAAATTTTACAAAAGAAATTTTGAAAAACAAGTTTTGTTAAGAAGACAAACATAAAAACAATTTGAAAACGAAAATAAAAAAAATTAAAAGAAAAAAGGAAAGGGTTTTACCTTGATAGTGATTAGAGAAGAATAGAAGAAAAGCCTAGCACCAAATTGATAAAAAACCCTTAGAGCTTTGCTTGATTTGAAACCCTCTTGATATTTTTGAGTTGTGGTGTGAAAATATGAGGGAGGAAGAGGCTATTTATAGGCTGAAAACGGCTAGGGTTTTTAGGGTTTTGAGAATTTTAGTTTTGGTAAAAGTTGAAGACTTTAATTGCCAAATTAAAGTAGTCTGCGCAATCGCGTATCGATACGCCTGAGGGTGTATCGATACGGGGGTAAAAACGTAATTCCCATAAAAATGCACGTTGAAGGATCGTATCGAAACGGATACAATTTGTATCAAAACAATTGAAGCTCGTATTGAAACAGGTTTAACCGTATCGATACCCGTTTAAGGCAAAATGTATTATGGGAAACTAATGAAGTACGCGTAAAGATCAAAATTCACAACCATAAGATCAAGCATAAGATCAATGATGAATGAGCAGTTCTAAGCATAAAAGAACAACCATAAGATCGATTCTAACACCTCCTAAAGGTATGCAAATGATGAATGAGCAGTTCTAAGCATATTTTAACAGAAACATACTCCCCTAGCTATAGGCATGGATATTTTCAAGAGTTACAACACACAAACATGCAATTTCACAAGATCAAGCAATTTTAAGCACAAAAGAGGTCCTAAAAGGTCAAGATAGGCTAGTTAGACCTAACTCTCTTCTAAGGGACCAAAAGCCCTCTTTGTCTAAAGGTTTTGTAAATATGTCCGCTAATTGATTTAAGGTGTCAACATACTCTATAACAACATCTTCTTTAAGGACATGATCTCTAATGAAATGATGCCTTATTTCTATGTGTTTGGTTCTAGAGTGTTGGATGTGTTTTTTTGTCAAACATATGGCACTAGTGTTGTCACACTTAAGGGGTATGGTTTTAACTTTAATACCATAATCTAAGAGTTGTTGCTTCATCCAAAGGACTTGAGCACAACAACTCCCTAAGGATATGTACTCGGCTTCGGTGGTAGATAAGGCTACACTATTTTGTTTCTTAGAGAACCAAGATATGAGCATACTACCTAGGAATGGACAAGTTCCCGAAGTACTCTTCCTATCGATTTTACACCCCCATAATCCGCATCCGAATAAGCATGAAGGTTGAAGGTGGAGTCTCTAGGGTACCAAAGACCTAAGCAAGGTGTATCTCTAAGGTACCTAAAGATTCTCTTAACGGGTATAAGGTGTGACTCTCTAGGACTAGCTTGAAACCTAGCACACAAGCAAACACTAAACAAGATATCCGGTCTACTTGCGGTAAGGTAAAGCAATGATCCAATCATAGAACGGTAAAGCTTAGAGTCAATACACTTACCTCCTTCATCCTTGTCAAGCTTTGTAGATGAGCTCATAAGTGTGGCTTGAGGCTTTGCATTCTCCAAGCCAAACTTTTTGAGCATATCCTTGATGTATTTTGCTTGATTGATGAAGGTGCCATCCTTCCTTTGCTTGATTTGGAGTCCCAAAAGGAATGAGAGCTCCCCTATCATGCTCATCTCGAATTCACCTTGCATTAGCTTACCAAACTCTTTGCAATGACATTCGTTAGTAGAACCAAAAATAATGTCATCAACATAAATTTGTACTACTAAGATGTCATTTTTATACATTTTTTTATAAAAAGTGTAGTGTCCACCTTACCTTTTTCAAAACCTTTTTCAATTAAAAAGTTTGAAAGTCTTTCATACCAAGCTCTAAGAGCTTGTTTTAAACCATAAAGAGCTTTAGTAAGTTTGAAAACATGATTTGGAAATTTTAAGTCTTCAAAACCTGGTGGTTGTTCCACACACACTTCTTCATTTATAAAACCATTTAAAAATGCGCTTTTAACATCCATTTGAAAAAGCTTGAAATCATGATAACATGCATATGCAAGCAACATCCTAATGGCTTCCATTCTAGCTACGGGTGCATAGGTTTCATCAAAATCTATTCCCTCTTCTTGAGTGTAACCTTGTTCTACTAGTCTAGCTTTATTTCTCACAATGTTACCACTCTCATCTAGTTTGTTCCTAAAGACCCATTTAGTTCCTATGGTAGATTGATTACTAGGCCTATCAACTAATGTCCAAACGTTACTTCTCTCAAATTGATTTAACTCTTCTTGCATGGCCATAATCCAAAAATCATCTTTCAATGCTTCTTTTATATTCTTAAGCTCTATGCATGAGATAAATGCAACATGATTCATTAGTCTAAGAGAAGATCGAGTGGTTACCCCTTGGATGGATCACCCAAGATTTCACCATCTTTGACATAGTTGAACTCCCTTGGGTAGCTCACTTCCTTTTCCTCAAGTGCCGATTCCTTCAAGGCTTCAAGAGGTGGATCTTGTGTGTCCTCTTCTTTTGTTGGATTCTCATTCTCCTTTGAAGTTTGTCCTCCATCAAAGGCATTTATGATTCCTACATCATCATCATCAAAAAAATCCTTCCTTGGAAGGAGGTTATCATCGAATACATCATGTATAGATTCTTCTACTACTAAAGTTCTCTTGTTAAATACTCGATAGGCTTTAGAGGTTAAAGAGTATCCTATGAAAATAACTTCATCACTTTTTGCATCAAATTTACCTAAGTTGTCTTTTCCATTATTTAAAACAAAACACTTGCAACCAAAAGGATGAAAATAGCTAATGTTAGGTTTTTTAGATTTTAAAATCTCATAAGGTGTTTTCTTTAAAATTGGCCTAATCATTACTCGGTTTACAATGTAGCAAGCGGTGTTTGTTGCTTCCGCCAAAAAATATTTAGGTAAATTGTTTTCACAAAGCATGGTTCTAGCCATTTCTTGTAAAGTCCTATTTTTCCTCTCAACTACCCCATTTTGTTGAGGAGTTCGAGGAGCCGAAAAATTATGGCTAATACCATTTTCATTCAAAAACTCTTCAAACCCTAAATTTTGAAACTCGGTTCCATGATCACTTCTAGTATGAGAAATTCAAAGTTCAAGATCATTTTGGGTTAGTTTTGAAAATGTGATGAATTTTTCTAAAGCCTCATCTTTAGTACTTAAAAATAGAACCCAAGTAAATCTAGAAAAATCATCAACAAGAACAAATGCATAAGATTTACCACCCAAGCTCATAGTCCTAATTGGCCCAAATAAATCCATATGGATAAGTTGTAAACATCTACTTGTAGAAACATCATTAATGAATTTAAAGGAAGACTTAGGTTGTTTACCCTTAGAGCATGCATCACAAATTTTATCGTTTGAAAACTTAATCTTGGGTAAACCTCTAACTAGATCAAGGGAAACTAATTTTTCTAAAACACTAATGCTAGCATGTCCTAGTTTCCTATGCCACAACCATGCATCATTTTCATTTTGAGCTACTAAGCATGCATGAGATGTATGTATGTCATCTAGATGCACCATGTAAATGTTACCTATGCAATGACATATGAGCATAATATTATTAGATTTAATGTCAACAATTTTGCATCCATTTTTATCAAATAAAACATTAAATCCTTTATCACACAATTGACTTATGCTCAACAAATTTTGTTTAAGACCATCGACAAACAAGACATTTTCAATAAGAATAGTATAGTGATTACCTATGGAGCCAATACCTTTAATGTGGCCTTTGGAATTGTCACCAAATGTCACCACTCCTCCACTTTTTGGCTTTAGATCCATGAATCTACTCTTGTCTTCGGTCATATGCCTCGAGCATCCACTATCAAGGTACCATGAGTTTTGACTTTGTGCTTTGGCCTTGTAGCAATGCTCCCCCTACAAACAAAGATATTAAACTTTTTTTTGGTACCCAAATCATTTTGGGTCCACGAGTGTTAGCTCCCAATAACTTGGTTCCCTTAGGAATCCAAGGTGACATAGCAACAATATTATTAGATTTTACAAGTTCCTTAGGAACCCATACACTTCTAATCCTTTTAGTTCTACTATGTCTAGGAGAGCTACTTTGTTTGTAGTTATTAGTCTTCTTCTTATGTTGGTTTGTTTTAGAAGATTCACCTATTTCATGCTTCACGCTACCAACATTTTTAAAAGACTCTTTGAGCTTGTTAAGCTCATCTAACACCTTTTGGTGTTCACAAAAACATTGAGAAATAAGATTATTAAGGTCAACATTTTCATCTTGGAAGAATTTTAGTTCATCTTTTAACCCTAAAATCTTTTTCTCAAATTTTAAATTAGCATGAGAAAGAGAGTCATTTTTATCTTTTAATTCTGAAATAATTTTCTTATTCCTAATGACCGACTCCTTATATTTCTCAACTAATTCATCATAGACCTCTTGCAACTCATCATATGTATCATTTAATTCATCATATGTAAAATCTAAAGATGATGAGTTAGAGGTTACCATGGAGGAATCTTCCTCAAGTGCCATGAGGCAAAGGTTGGCCACTTCTTGTTCGTCATCCTCGGATGACTCCTCATCACTCCAAGTAGCAAGATTGGCTTTGAGCTTCTTCTTCTTCTCAAAGCCCTTCTTCTTGAGTTGAGGGCACTCCGAACGTATGTGGTCGGGTTTATTGCACTCGAAGCAAATGATTTGATCCCTTGCTTCTTCTTTGTTTTTACCTTTGAAGTCCATCTTTCTTTGAATTTTTCTTCCACGGTTGGACCTCATGAATCGAGAGAACTTCTTGGCTATCATAGCCAATTCTTCAAGGTCATCCTCCTCACTAGAAGAGCTTTCCTCAAGTATTGAAGCTTTGAGAGCTATTCCCATTTTCTTCTTCTTTTCCACTTCTAGCTTCTCTACTCTCTTCTCTTCCTTCTTCTTCTCTTCTTCCCTTCCTTGTTTCATAATCTCATGAGTGAGGAGAGAACCCACTAGCTCATCAAGCTTTAGAGTCTTCAAATTTTTGGCCTCTATGATGGCGGTTCTCTTCCCATCCCAAGATTCGGGAAGTGAGTAAAGTAGCTTTCGAACAAGCTTGTCTTCTGGAATCGTCTCTCCAAATCCCTTGAGCCCATTGACAATGGTTGAGAAGCGATCAAACCTCTTGGACACCGTTTCTTCGGATTCCATCTTGAAATTCTCATAGCTAAGATTGAGAATTCCAATCTTGGTTTCCTTCACATCATTGGTTCCTTCATAGGTGGTCTCAAGAGTATCACATACTTCCTTGACACTCTCAATGGATGAGACTTTGGAATAGATGTCAGGTGCAAAGAAGCAAAAGAGCATGTGAAGAGCTTTGTCATTTATTTGAATCTTCTTCCTTTCATCTTCACTCATCTCTATCTTTTTCTTCAAGACCATCTTTCCTTCATTGTCTTGCTTCAATGGAATGTAAGGACCATCTTCAATGACATCCCACACCAAATAATCATTGGACTTGATGAAGAGGCGCATCCTATTCTTCCAAAAGGGATAGTTATCACCATTAAAGAATGGTGGCTTTGTAGTAGATTGTGACTCATACATACTTGAACCGGAGGTAGAAGCCATGGCTTGATTTTTTGTTGATCTCACTATTCCTAGGAACTCCTCTTGTGGTTGTGAATTCTTCAAAGAGGTAGGCTCTGATACTAATTGTTGAGTTGATCGATTGAATGATCAAGACCAAGAGGGGGTGAATTGGGATTTAAAAACTTTGTAGAGTGAAAGGGCAATTTAAAAATGAAGAACAAAGGATTTTAGAGTGGTTCAAGTTTCAAATGAACTCTACATCCACTACCTTAGCTACCACTAAGGATTTCAACAATTCACTATTTGTTCTTCCCCTTTTCAAGGCTTAGGAGGTAACCTTTACACAACCGGTCAAATTTTCTACCCAAATTTGACCAAACCCTCACAAATAATAAAAGAAGAAATTGGACAAGAAGTATATCTCTCAAATACAAATTTGTCCCTTGAAGTACAACACTCAACCCAAATTTGAAGATAGAATAAGAACTGGATACAACATAATTTGGGAATTACAAGAGATTAGAAATTGGGCACACTTGAGGTTGGATTTTTGCTAGAATGTTTGTCTTTTATACAATAGTTGTTGCTGGTCTTCAAAGAGCTTCAATTTATACCTCCTCTATCAATTCTAGCCGTTTGGGTGGTTGGGGAATTCAATAGAGCCGTTGGAACCCTCTCTTTCCACCATAAATGCACTTCTGCAGCTATTTGTATCGGTACACGGGGAGCCGTATCGATACCTGTCTCAAAAAAGAGAGAGTCGTTGTACATAATAAAGAGGGGGTATCGAAACGCACGTAGTCGTATCAGTACAGGACACGGAGTGTATCGAAACGAATAATATCGTATCGATACCTTTTTCTCAACTTAGCTCACTGGAAGTTTCCGTTTCGATACGAGGGTTTACCATATCGATACGGGTCAACTGCCATTTTAAATGTTGGTTACCTAAAAACTGACACCAACGGTCGAAAGCATTTAAAACAGTTCGAATTAAAAATTCAATTAAAAACGCATCGATACGGGTGAAGCCGTATCGGTACACCATTCAAACTCCTTCACTTTTACAGAGGGGCATATCGATACATATAGAATCTGTTTCGATACGTTGTTTCGATACGGTTAAGGGCGTATCGAAACGCGTCCTTCCAGTAGCCAACTTTGTAAAAATGGTATCGGTACAGCTGGAAGCGTATCGATACACCTGGACGGTTTTCAATAGTTTGACCTTGGAACACTTAGAAAATATTTGGAGTTTGAGTTTTTCAAATCAGTTTTAAAGCGTTGGTGATTTAAAAACTTATTTAGGGGACTTATAAAACAATTTCAAGTTTTCAATTTGATCCTTATCAACTTAATTATATCAAAATCAAACATAGGTTTCACATATTATTTCTATTTTTGAGTATATTTTAGGCATAATTAGGTTCATGCATTACATTTTCCAGTATTCTTTACTCTGCCATGCTTTGTATTGGTTTTCAGTTATTTGGTAAGGAAATGTATTGTTTTAGTTTAGTTTTAGTTTCAAGTACTAGAGGCTGACAAAAGGCGAGAGGAGCTAAGGACATGATGATGAGGCAGCGAACTAAGGAGATGTACTGAAGCAGTTCCAGACAGAGATAGTAGCTGCCGCCGCCCTATCTGCCACATAAGACAGCAAGATAAGAAATTGGAGAATTGGAGTGCGATCTGTAGAGCAGAAAATCCTGATCTTAACGATGTTGTCCACTCAATTTTCCGATAACTGTAGCAGCATGCAGAGTCGTCGAATGAGGAACTCGAGATTACTTGCGGAGCAAGGCAACATGATAAAGTCCACATTCAACTCAAAGAAGTCAAAGTTTAAAGTTGCATTTAATGCAAAAGTTACTTTGAAGACTTCTACTCCAAGAAGGACTAGACCTAGCTAATGCCTATATATACTCATTGTAATTTTACTTCAAAACAACTTAGGTTTTCCCTTAGGCATAGTTTAGGTTTTTTTACCGCCATTATGTTCTAAAATTCTTTTTGGGTTTGGGTTATGTTGTAATTAGTGTGAGAATGGTTGTTTAGGATTTTAAGTTTTTTTTGCAATAATGCTTCAAGGTTTTATTATTCCATGTTCTTCATAGTTCTCAATTAAGGCGAACAATTAGTTGATTACTATCCATTTGTTCGGTGTCGAGAGGGTCGAACTCACGAAATAAGTAAGTACGATTTCATCTATAGACAGTGTGATCAATCTCTCCTAGACATAGGTTATGGTTTAAGACGGCTAAAAGAGGATGAATAAACATTGCTGTCCTTACACGATTCACGCCGCGACTGGTATTATCTGCAGTGGGCATCAACAACATTCTGACTTAGACATAAGCGGGATCACTTTCGAAGCGTTCTGCCGAGTTTTCTGTCGAGACACAAGTTCATCCCCCTGCCGAGGCAGCGAGAGCATCTCAGCAGCCTACATGCCATCCCCCGCCGAGGTAGTAGAGTCTCGCAGCGCAAAGCAACTTGTCCTATTCAACGCAGTTTCACACTAAACAACAACATAACCCTGCCCATTCTATCAATCTGATTTTTCCCTTTTATTTACTTGTGTTTTTATTTTATTTTTCTTCTTAAATAAACCAACTTATTTGTGCATTTACTTTTCTTGTGCAGGAACAACGAATTTAGTTAAGCTGTCTAATCCCTGTGGGAGATGATATCTTTTATACTATTACTTTACAAGAGTGTGCACTTGCGCTCATATTTAGAGAACACTATAACGCTCTACAAGTTTTTGGCGCCGTTGCCGGGGATTGGTAACATCGAAATTCATTCTTTAATTTCTGCACTTTATTTTATTCTTAGTTTTTATTTTTAATCGAAAAAAGAATTTACAGTTTCCTTTGCTAGTGCGTGACTAGGGTAAATCCAAAAGGAGAAATCGTTTATTACGACGATATCAAACGAAGAGCAACAGAGCTAAAAAAGGAACTTCGAACAGCCCTAGGGAAAACAAAGAAAGAAAGAAAATCAGAGGTAAACATGGAAAACTAAAACTCTGCCAACAATGCCCAGAACGGCCGGGATGGGCATCAAGACCCGCCGCCCAGGCAGCCACAGTACGTTCGAACCACCTGGGATTACTTGGAGCATGACTTCAGAGGGTTCGATCCAATAGTGACAGAACCTGCGATCGAGGCAGATCACTTTGAGCAGAAGTCCGTAATGTTCAACATGATCAACACGTTGGGGAAATTTGGATGGATTGCCACAGAAGATGTTCGGCAGCACTTAAGAGGATTCCTGGACATATACAGAGCATTCAAAATACACAGAGTCCACCAAGATGTGCTACGACTGAGATTATTCCCCTATTCACTGAGGGATAGAGAAAAGTATTGGTTGAACAACCAACCAGCAGGGTCATTCAACACATAGACAGAGCAGTGTAAGGATTTCCTGGATCGTTTCAGCCCATCCAATATCACAGAGAGATTGAGAAATGAGATTACAGCCTTTCGACAATGGGGTGATGAGCCAATGTATGAAGCGTGAGAGCAGTATCAATAGATGCTTAACAAATGCCCGCTCCATGGTTTCCCAGCTTGGACACATGTGTCAATGTTCTACAACGGGGTGAACTACCCAACTCGGATGATGATTGATGCCTTAGCCAATGGAACATCCTTGACAGACCCCCAAAGAAGGCACTACGAATCCTAGACCAAGCCGCCAAGAATGATTATAAGTACCCAACAGCCCGCCGAGGCGGCGTTAGGCGGCCAACAGTTGTGAATGAAGTGGAAGCCTCAGAATCTGTCAATGCCCGCCTCGACAAGCTGACAGAGCTGGTAATGAACATGGTGAACCCCACTAGGAAAGTATATTAGGCCAAGGCTGTAGAGCCATTTTTTGACGAGTGTGGGGGCAACCACGATTCCTCTTAATGTACTGCATCTGCAAATTTTATGGGAGGATACGAGAGGAACAGCAGGCCAGCCACGAATACGTACAACCCTGGATGGAAAAATCATCCAAACTTCTCCTAGAGCAATCCTAAGACTGCTGCCAATCCACAACAACAACATGGAGGCTACCAGCAAAACGAGTCCAGACAGCAGGCTCAGCAGCTACAAAACAATAATTCACTAGAAGTCATTCAAAATGTATGATCCTCCATAGATAAAGTTTCCATGTAAAGAACGTATAGAGGACATCTGCCTGCCAGCACCTTTCCCCCAAAGGCTTAAGCAACAGAAATATGAGCACCATTTTAGGAAATTCTTGGATATTCTGAAGCAGGTGTATATAAACATACCTCTCATAGAATCCATTCAGAACATGTCCAACTATGCCAAATACTTCAGGGATATGGTTTCTAAGAGGAAGAGAATCGAGGACTTCGAAACAGTTGTTGTAACAGAGGAATGCATAGCTATGATGCATAACAAGTTGCCGCCCAAGCAGACAGATCCAGGCACCTTTGTTATACCATGTAGAATAGGCAGCAAGCATGAAACAAAAGCCCCGTGTGACCTGGGAGCCAGCATAAACTTGATGCCTAAGGCAGTCTTCAACAAACTAGGAATTGGGCAAGCCAAACCTACCTCCATCATGCTGAAACTTGCTGATCATTCTTTTGTACAACCGGAGGGCAAGATCGAACACATCCTAGTTCGAGTGGGCAACCTTATTCTTCCAGTTGATTTCCTCATCTTAGACTATGAGGCCGATGAAAACGCCCCCATCATCCTTGAGCGACCATTTTTGGTCACGGGTAGAAATCTAATAGATGTGGAACATAGGGAGTTGACCATGAGAGTAGACAACCAGGGCATCAAGTTAAATGTACTACAACCCCCAGAAAAGGAAAAGGAAGGATGCCATGATGCTCATGCCGCCAAAATCAGCACAGAGATAGATCAAGGCAGCAGCTATCACGACAGACCGAAGGGCAGGCTGAAAGATCCAGTAGCACACCACCTTAAAGAACATGAGGACCCACAAGGAGAAAAGGACAATAAACACCACCTCAGGAAGTGGTTATGTCTGGGAGATGCACCCAAATGCACTCCTAACATAACCTAATTATTTTATCTTTATTTTCTTTATTTTTTTATTTTTATTATTTAGGAATATAATTTAATTTATTACAATTTATTTTTATTAGGATTAGATTTTAAACTAATTAAATTTATTTTTTACATTTTTATTTTTCAAAATTTATTTTGAGTATTTAATTATCTTTATTTTTATTTCAGGCTTTAGGAATAAAAGAGTTGGAGCAAGAAGGAGGCCCAACAAGGAACTCACCCACCATCCCGCCAAGACAGCCAAGGGCGGCCCAGCGCAGACAGCGAATAACGGCTAGTTGCCCGCTAACGGCTAGCTGCCAACGACTACATAAATAATGGGCAGAAATCTCGTAACGTGCGTGAGACAACTTGACCGTTAGACATTTAATGCCGCCCCGACATCTCTTGGCAGCCTCTATTTAAACCTTTCTCACCTCATTCATTCACTTTACTTTCACTCCCTTGCTATCTTATTCTTGCATCCACTGCTCTCTAGCTAATTATCTTCTTTTAAGTTTCAGTTAAATTCCAACTGTCTCAAGCATGGCTTCAACATCAACACCCAAACCCACCTTCAAACGTTTCTGCTCCAGAGCAGATGAGAAGAGATACAAAGATCAATTTGCCAAGCAAGCAGTTTGGGAGAAGCAAGGTTTCCACTACACAAAGCAAACACGGGACCTTGTCTTAGATCCCGCCTTGTTCGAGATCATCCATAAAAGGGGATGGGAAATATCCACACGGCAGCTAGAGATGGCCAACATCACCATGGTCAGAGAGTTTTATACCCATCATCCCTGCCCATAGCTACCGTTCGTTTATGTTCAATGGGAGCCTGTCAAGCTGAACGCTGCCGTCATCAACAGTTTCTACGGCCTAGAGATGGACAACAACCCTCACGAGGAGTGGAGGCAGTCACTAACGGTTGCCGATTACGACAGACTCAAAGCCAAGCTGTGCAAGCCCAACACGCCGTGGTTGGCAAGAAAGCATGGAGGCTCTGTCCAACGCCGCCACCTGCTGCCCGAGGCAATGTTGTGGATTAGCTTCATCAAAATGCGTTTGCTGTCCACCTCCCACAACTCCACTGTCGACCGACCGCGCCTCGCACTCATTCACAACATCATGGTGAACCGGCCCATAAAAGTCCGCCTGCATATGATACGGGCCCATAAGGAGATCCACAATTGCTTCCGCAAGACGAAGAGCAGGCTATACTTCCCGTCACTCATCACCGGCCTTTGTGCCAATTTTAACGTCCCAACCGACCCCGAGGATGAGATGACAACCGCCAAGGAGGGATGGACCATGAAAGTCCGCCTCCATATGATGCGGGCCCATGAGGCAGAGCCCATCACCCCTCAGCCAGCCCTTTGCCGCCCAGCCAGCTATACTAGCCGCCCCGGCAGTACTGAAGCTGCCCCAACAAATGAAGTCCTCACTCTGCTGCATACCCTCATCGACAGCAACAAAAGGATCAAACAACAGCAACTGAGCTTCATGAAGTATGTGGGGGAAGTCCAAGAAGCATTTGTGGCCTATCTCCTGCAAAAGTACCCAGATGACGGCCCCACCTTGCCTCCCTACCCCACTGATCTCGCCGTCGCAGCTACCCTCGCACAAGGAACACCCTCAGCCACAGCTGCCCGCCACGCCGCCTTTCGCAAACCAATGCCGTCTCTGACGCACTACATATCGTATTCTGCCACCTCCGCTTCCAACACGGTGGTAGACTCCCCAGAGTGACATCAGCAACATCATTCCCCCATCTGCACAATAGCAACAGTGGCCAACACATCCTCATCAGAAGAGGTTCAGCGGTAGCCCCCATCAACGAAAGCAGCAGCAGCGGTAGAAGTAGCAGCCCAAGGCGATTGACCCTTCGACAGCACCAACGGAGGAAAGAACAAGGAAGAGGAAGCGGCACATCATAGCCGTCGAGCCAGAGGATGAGGAGATAGAATCAGAAGAAAGCGAAGCCCCTCCTATCGCTCCTCCTGTAGAACAACATGAAGAGCCTCGCCCTACTCCCAAGAGAGTTCAGCCGCCACAGACAACAAAGACCTCACCAGCTAAGTCTATCGCCCGAGCATCTGCCGGCCGCCACCTTATCATCCAATCCTCCTCTTCCTCCTCAGCAGCAAAGACCCAAGCCTCCTCCCAACCATCTGCCAACTTCTAGTTTTTTTTCTTTTCTTCTCTTTATTTTATTTTTCTATTTTTTATTTTAATTGTATTTTTTATCTATTTTATTTTTATGTTTTTATTTTATGCATTGAGGGCAATGCGCATCTCGAGTTGGGGGGTTAGCACTCATCATGTTTAGGCATACTTTAGTGCAAATTAGATTGCATAATGTACTCACCTTAGAAAAATTAATTGAAAAAAAAAAATTTTGTTAGAACTTGTGCCTATGATAGGATAGCCGACTTTAAATTTTCGCACCAAGTTAAAAAGAACTTAATTTTGGGGAAAACATGAAGTAAACTTAGGATTTTTCTATAGTTGCCAAAAATTTAAAAGCAATATTGTTACTTGATGAATTTGTTAGAATTTTTGGTAAACATTGCCTACTTGAATTATTTGTAAAATTCTAACAATGGTTGCAGGAAGCTGCCACGGCAGGCAACAAACAGAAAAAAACAAAAGCACTGCCAAGACAGGCAAAAAGAAAATTTTTATGTTGTCTATCCCTAGAAGTGCCTAAAACCGGCTCTAGGAAGAATCGTGTGTGAGGACACTCCGCAACTATCAAAGTCCATGCATCTGAAAATTTTGAAGTGACAGACAAATTAGCATGAGTGAATGAAAGTCTTTAAGGGATGAAGTTTGATCTTATCTTAATTTCAAACCTAGAAGAGTAGTTGTGATTAGATGAAGCCCTCATTGCCATGATTATTTAAATTGTGCTTGAATATGATGTCTCAGCAGTAACCTTGTATATCATGATAGCATCTCGGTTTACTTAGAATGTTCTTCATATTCAGCTTGTTCACAGTTTCTGCACACACTTCACTGGCATATTATAATTTAATTCTGAGGTAATTCATGTTATTCCCCTCTCACTAATCTAATAACACGTGCCACAACCTTGAGGTGTTAAATCAAGTTTAAAACAAAAATTTTTCTTTTTGATTAGTTTAAAGGGAAAGTATTTTAGGTTGCATTGCTTGAGAACAAGCAATAGTTTGAGTTTGAGGGTGTGTAAAGTGTCCATAAGTTTTATATTTCATGCACATTTCATCTCATATTATTACTGTTTTTGAGTACATTTTAGGCATAATTAGGTTCATGCATTACATTTTATAGTATTCTTTACTCTGTCATGCTTTGTATTGATTTTCTATTATTTGGTAAGGAAAGGTATTGTTTTAGTTTAGTTTTTGTTTCAGGTACTAGATGCTGACAGAAGGCGAGAGGAGCTAAGGACATGATGCTGAGGCAGCGAACTAAGGAGTTGTACTGAAGCAGTTCCAGACAAAGACAACAGCTGCCGAGTAGCTGCAGCAGCCCTACCTACCGCCCAAGACAGCAAGATGAGAAATTGGAGAACTGGAGTGCGATCTGTAGAGCAGAAAATCTTGATCTTAACGATACAGTCCACTCAATTTTCCGATCACTGTAGTAGTAGGCAGAGCCGCCGAAGGAGGAACTCGAGCTTACTTGCGGTGCAAGGCAACATGATAAAGTCCATATTCAACTAAAAGAAGACATAGTTTAAAGTTGCATTTAATGCAAAAGTTACTTTGAAGACTTCTACTCCAAGAAGGACTAGACCTAGCTAATGCCTATATATACTCATTGTAATTTTACTTCAAGACAACTTAGGTTTTCCCTTAGGCATAGTTTAGGTTTTCTTACCGTCATTATGTTCTAAAATTCTTTTTGGGTTTGGGTTATGTTTTAATTAGTGTGAGAATGGTTGTTTAGGATTTTAAGTTTGTTTTTACAATAAAGCTTCAAGGTTTGCTTATTCTATGTTCTTTATAGTTCTCAATTAAGACGAAAGATTAGTTGATTACTATCCATTTGTTCGGTATCAAGAGAGTCGAACTCACGAAAGGAGTAAGTATGATTTCATCTATAGATGGTGCGATCAATCTGGCCTAGACATAGGTTAGGGTTTAAGGCGACTAAAAGAGGACGAATAAACATTGTTGTCCTTACACGATTCACGTCGCGACTGGTATTTTCTGCAGTGGGCATCAACAACATTCTGACTTAGACATAAGCGGGATCACTTTCGAAGCGTTCTGCCGAGCCATGTAGTTCTGCCAAGTTTGCCGCCGAGACACAAGTCCATTCCCCTACCGAGGCAGCGAGAGCGTCTCAGCAGCCTACCTGCCATCCCTTGCCGAGGCAGCAGAGTATGGCAGCGCAAAGCAACTTGTCCTATTCAGCGCAGTTTCACACTAAACAGCAGCATAACCCTGTCCATTCTATCAATCTGATTTCTTCCCTTTTATTTACTTGTATTTCTATTTTAATTTTCTTCTTAAACAAACCAACTTATTTGTGCATTTACTTTTCTTGTGCAGGAACAACGAATCGAGTTAAGCTGTCCAATCCCTGTGGGATACGATATCTTTTATACTATTACTTTACAAGAGTGTGCAGTTTCGCTCATATTTAGAGAACACTATAACGCTCTACATTAACAATATCATCATACAAAGGAATTGTTGGTTTGGCCTTGAGCAAGCTCGATTGCTCCACCACTTCTGGAAATTCCTCGTATTCCTCATACTCGATCTTGTAGTCCTCATTGTTGTCTTCCTCTTGAATCTGCTCATATTCATCCATTTCTAAGAAATTGCTGCAGCAAAAGTCTACAGTCTCCCTTTTTGCTGTAGCATCCATGTACTGACACTCTTCATATTCACCCATTTATTTGAGAGTGTTGAAGACATTGATTGTCACCTCTTGATCAGCCACCCTCATAGTAAACTCATCATTTTCGCAGTCTATTATAATTCTACCGGTTGCTAGAAATGGCCGCCCCAAAATAATGGGTGCGTTATCATCCGCCTTGTAATCAAGAATAAGGAAGTCGACTGGAAAGGTGAACATGTCCACCTTCACCACTACATCTTCTACTCTTCCTTCTGGAAGTACATCAGATCGGTCGGCCAATTGCAAGATAATCGTAGTTGGTCTTACATCTTCTATGCTGAGCTTCATGAAGACTGACTTTGGCATGAGATTTACACTAGATCTGAGGTCACACAAGGCTTTTCCCACATAATTATCACCTATTGAACACGATATAATGAAGCTGTCGGGATCCTATCTCTTAGGAGGCAATTTTCTCCACACAGAATAGCATTCACTTGTTTTAGCAACTGTCGCATACCGTTCAACCTTTCTTTTCTTGGTGACGATGTCCTTGAGAAACTTAGCATAAGTGGGCATCTAATCAATGGCTTCTAAGAACGGGACCTTAATATGCAGCTGGTCCAAAACATCCACGAATTTCCTAAATTGGGTATTCTCATTTTGTTTCTTCAATCGTTGAGGGAAGGGAGGTGGGAGTTTAACTTCTTCCTCTATCGATGCAAGTTTCTCTTTTGCTGTAGCATTTTCCCTATCTTCGATAGTTTCATTCACTAAATCCCCATCTTTCTCCTTCTCACAGGATATTTCAGCTTGCATTTCTGGTTCTTTTTGCACTTCCTTAGGTACAGAGTCTTCTTTCTTGTTCCCCCCAAACTTATCCTCAGTGTTAAGTTGGGTATCACTCCTCAATGTGAGAGCACTGCATTGCTCTTTGTCATGCTTTTTAGTGACTTCAGTATCACTAGGCAGATTTCCTTGGGGTCGCACATATAATGCTTGAGCAATTTGTCCCACTTGGGTTTCCAAAGATCGCAAGGATGAACTGTGACTTTGTAGCAAAGCTCCTTAATTCTTAATGGTCATGGAGTGATCTTGGAACAATGTATTAGTAGATGCCATAAATTCCTTAGTAGATGTCATGAAATCCTTGAGTGTAGCTTCCAACGAATTGCTATTGGATGAAGATGTAAAACCCTTGTTGTTTTTCCACGACATATTCTGCTGTAGACCATGTGGTTCTGACAGATTCTGTTGCTGATTTGAATTGCTATAATTGTTGTTCCCTTGATTTCCCCAAGAGAGGTTAGGATGCTGACGCCACCTAGCATTATAAGTGTTGGAGTAGGGATTGTTATTCCAGTTAGAATTCCCTACATAGTTGGAAGATTCTTGATTGTTCGGGCACTCGCTCAAGTGGTGGTTTCCATTGCAACGAAGGCAAGTTGATGCCACTCTTACTTCCTTCACCTCATTAGTCTTTTGGAGATTCTTTAGCATGGTAGTGATAGCAGTTAATTGGGCTGCCACTGAGGCATCCATATCCATGTCACGTGATACTTGAGTTCTCCTCCCCATTCCAAGTCTTGATGAGGGAAATTGATAATCGTTGTTGGCTATTCTATCCAGCCTTTGGCGGAAAAGATGTTCGATTTCAGGAATGTACGGTACTATAGGCTCTCGATGTCTCCTTCGGGGCATGCAATAGCATAATACCTAAAAAGACAAAAAAAATAACTTAAGAAACTATATATACAAAAGAAAAACAAACTAGTGCAAAGACTAAACCTAAAACAACCAATTGCCAATCCCCGACAACGACGCCAAAAACTTTTTTACGTGTGTAGTGTACTATAAATGATACGCAAATATGGTGCAAGTATACACGTTGGACAAGTAATATAATGATAAGTGAGTACATCTCCACATGGATTGGTGGTGTTTCGATTTGAGTTTAAGCACATAAGTCACGAAATGTAAACATAGAATGTTGTGGCAAATCAAGACAGAAGGATAAATGTTGTAGCAATAAAGATAAAAACAACGTGCTGAAATCAGTAGACTTAACAGGTCATCTTACGTATACGAAACTCACTTGGGGATGATTGGCTGGGTTGCCTGGTTAACGTATGCTTTAGCTCTCAACTAGGGCTTATCTCACTAGCTTACTCTATGCTCGGCAAGATTTGCTAAGGTTTCTCCTTAACTATCTCTAGCAAGGAAACTGGGAGTAGGAAATACTACAGCAATACCTCTCAGCGTAAACTTTAACACTCCCCTACCCATAAAGTTCTATCCTTTTTAGCCGTTGAAACCCATCACTTGTCTCTAAGGTGGATTAGAGTTGTGCCTCTCAGCAGCCAACTCTATTGTCTATGAAGCTCAAAACTAGCTCTCTCGATTACTGATTTCAACTCACACCTAAGGAAAGGCCAACTCTCGAAGGCTCTTACAATCCTAAGCATTTAACATACATAGACAAAACATAGAAAGAAACAGGAGACAAATAAGCATGCATTAAAGAAACTAAAAATATAAATCATCCAAACAACCCAAGACACCTAAAATCAGTTCATGGCTGGGCAATAAACATCCAAAGTATCTTTGTTTGTACAACTCATTTCCGAAATATAAAAGAAATGCTAAAGCAACAGAAGGGGAAGAGGAAACTCTCGATCCGTGATGGGCTGCAATGCTATGAGCCACCCTAGGCTTGCTGCCTCTCTCAAGGTCAGCAAGGTCAAACCCTTAGAGCTTCAACGATGGAGGACACCAAGTGGAGGAAGAAGAAGAAAGGAAAAGAGTCGTCTTTGCTTTCTCTCCCTAGCCTTTTTTTACATTTTTCGCCGCTCTCCCTTTAATGAGGGCCTCATGTCCTTTATATAGTGGGGGCTCCTAGGGTTTTGTGCCCTAATATTCTTTGACGTCCTGGGAATATTTCCTATGCATGTGGGGCACAACCAGACAAAAAGGGGCTCGCACATGTGGGCTCTAAGAATGTGCGCGTTACTTTGTGTCCTTTTTTGCACCCAGAATTGTTGTCCAAAATGATGTAGCATTTTTCTTCCGTGTCCAGCTTCACACCCGCTTCAACCTGCATATCACAACACCAGTACATACCCTTCAAGCAGCATCTAATCTTGTGAAATTAAGCCAAACCACCAACAAGCAAAGATGTATGCAATTATATGCCCTAAATGCACATATATGCTATGAAATGACCTTGAGAACAAACAAATACCTCAGTAAAAAGGTGTAAAATATAAGTATTTTGGCAAGGTGTCACCCTTCTCAGAGGTTTTTCGACATCCTAAGCCTGTTACTGCAGCCCATTTCGCCAAATTTGAACCTGGTAAGCTATTTTTACTCGTTTGACCTTGCAGATTAGTTAAAGTATGTGGTTAATTAATATATCTTGTATTTATATTTATATGAGGATTATTCAGGATCAAATACCGGATCAAAGAGAGCGTTTGAAGAGCTTGAGTAGGGATTTATTGATAATGCTTCATGAGCATCATAAATACAATTGCCTTTTTTGTTAGTGTTTGCAAAATAGGTAGATGAAAAATAAGCATTGTAGAGATTAATATTCTAAAACTTGATAATTATGAAATGCATGATGATGTTAAGGATATGACGCGACTCGTTTGAGATTTAGAGACTATATGGGGTCGTCGGATATTCGTATATTTATTTGATGACTATTTGATTTATATGTTGTGAGGCTTGGATACTAGTGGTATGAAATTGACGTGTTTGATGAAAATTATGCTTAAGGGATAAATATCAAAAATTACTCGATTAAATGATCATAAAGTCTGTAAATAATATTAAATGATTAAATGCGCTAGTAAGCAAACCCTAATAACTTTCATACGCATTAGGGATTGAGTAAGGCCTTGTAATCTTGTGCTATGCTAAGACGTTCTAAGCTAGTGAGTAGGGTATTAGTATGGGCTTTGGCTATACCAGTGCACTATTCAATGTTGTATCGGTACGGGTCTACCCGTATCGGTACTCGGGGAAATTTAAGATTTCCAATAAGATAATTTCAGTATCGGTACGTGTTTGAGTACCGATACCCGAGGGTATTGTACTACTACTCGTGTTCGAGTACCAGTACTCGATAAGCTAAATAATCTATAAATGCTAATTAAAAAGGAAATTGACGTGTATGATTAATAACTTGATATGTGCCTTAATAAATGAGATAACATGGATTAATGGAGATAATAAATGAGAATAATTATGTATTCCTCCATAATGTATTAACAACTCGGTAATGTAGAATTAACGATGTGTTAGCAATTAGAAACAATAGAAAGATCCTTGGGATCATGTTGCTTGTATGCTGAGTAAGCATTTGATTGGTTGAGTCGATGATTGATGGGATCCAGATATCTAGAAAGAGTGCTGCAACACCATGGTCAGAGATACTGAGTGGAGGTTACCGATGTTGTGTGACTCGGGCCTCATTCGAAGATACTCGAGGGGGATTTCAAGTATGAGTGTATGTTCCAATATTGTGTGACCCGATATAACCCAAGGTGTATGTTCTGATGTTGTGTGACCCGATCTCACCCATAGTGTATGTTCCTGACGCTGGGTGACACCACGCCTCACTCTAGGTTTGTTGTTGTACGATATTCATGCTTTTTCCTAGATGATATGATGATATCTCGGGTATGGTTGGGCCTTGTGTGCCACGTATGATGACTTGCATGATGTGAGCATGCGTTTAGGTGACTAGTGGTAGCACCATGTGTTTATTATTTTGCCTTATTGCTCGTACTAGCTTGCATGATTATGTTTTTTATTAGCATGAAGTATAGTATAGTAGATGTGTACCACTGAGCTTTGTAAACTCTGCCCCCAGAATCATTTTTTTCCGTGCGTAGGTTGGTAGATCGATTGAGAGTTCGAGGAGCACTATCAGTATAGAATTTCAGCAAGCGGTGATTACCATAGTACGATACTTGTATTTAGTGGGTTGTGTATTCATAGGACCTTGCCAAGTGGAGTTCGTAAATTTTTTGTAATATTTGAACCTTTTAAACTGTAAGTTGTTGAAATAGAAACTGCGTGTTTTTTCAATTAAATAATAATTGTTTCAGTATGAATGTTTTATAATATAAATGATTTTAATTTCATGGCTTAATGACGATTTGAAATTTTGGCGGGTCGGGTTGGCTACTCAATGTGACATTTCAAATTCTCGGGTCGGATCAGAGTGTTATAGTTCCTCTCGGGGCGAGCAATATCGGAGACAAGGATATCAGAGGCTTACACTTTCTTGTCGAACATACGTTTGTCAGGAGTTACAATGTCTTGAAGGACAACCGCTTCACCCACGTAATCAGACTGCAAAGCCTATTGATTGGGGGCTGGACTTAACCTTACCGACCCATTTATAGTTGTTACTAGGCCTGACCTCATCCCATCGAACAATAACGGAGGTTATAAATACCCACATATTTAGAAAGAACAGGACATGAGACAATAAGGGTAAAACATCCCTCTCCCACCTTACTCTCACTTCCTCACTTCTCCAACCATTATATTGGCCGCAATTCTCCTCTCAAATTTTCTAGAGTGAATCGTCTGAAACTGTCACCTACCACTTTGGTCTTCATCTCCACCTTGCATGCTCGGTGCATGCCAACTTTGGGCATCAACATTATTATTAATTATAACTATTTATTTGTATTTAATTAAAGACATTTTAGGAATGCAAATGGTGTTTTTTTAACATTTTTAATATTGTCATACAATAATATATGTTCAGTATGGACAAGACGTTTTATGTTCTTGGTTTGGTGTAGTCGGAACTAAAATATAAAAAAAAATCCTGTATAAATTAAAGCATAAAATGAATACTAGATAAATTAAAATATAAGATTAATGCTCCATAAATTACTGCAAGCTATAATTAAATGGCATAAAAACAAAAAAAAATATCCCAATATTTGGTTAAATAGTCACTTTGGCCCTTATTTTTTTTAGAGTAATTCAACCTTCAACGTTTTATTTTGTGTCAAAATAACCTCTCCGCGGATGAAAACTGTCGGTCAGCTGACAGTAAATGGCTTGAAAGGACGCGACAAACCTATATGGCAGTGAACGCTGACATGACAGTGGTTAGGGGTAATTATTTAATGGGTAATCTTCACCCGTAGTCCATTTTGTTTGGGGTTTATTTTATTTTGGTCTCCCGAATTTAAAAAAGATCATTCTTGCCACTTACGTTTTGAATCGTGTCTATTTTGGCCCATTGTCCGTTAACCTCCGTCAATAATTATTTTTTTCTAATTTAACCCCTTAACTTTCAAAACTTTATTTTCCCCATCTTCCCCCAAAACTTAAAAATTTTATTTATTCGTCCACCACCTGATCTTAACCCTCTTTCCACCGTCATGGATCCACCACTCTCCTCCGCCCCTAACCGTTAAACTTCTATTTCACGGGCTCAAAACAACAATGTCTCCAAGGAAAGGGAAACCAATGTCATTTAGAAAAGATCCAAAGAGAAAACACAACAATCTCCCATGCATTATTGTTCTTGGAAATTCAAAGGATCACAAATTATCACTATGCATGATGGTGAACACCATCGGCACCGTCCTTGTCTTTACGTTGCTCTTCCTTGTCAATTCGATTCCTTCGCTGAAACTGCAATAATTATCGAGATCAAACACGATGGTTGTCCATATATGAAATGGATCAAAGCACCATTTGATTAAAACAGCCACATTCGACACCAAGGGTCATGGGATGAAACCAAGAGATCTAAACACAATTTATGGGGTCATGTTGAAAAAAATGTAAAGTCCAATTTCATTTACCATCGACTTAAGCTCACTTCTAAGGAGAAGAAAATGCAAACGCCAAAATGACTAAATATACAAAAAGCTCATTTATCCTTAATGATAATGTATTCAAACAGACCATCATATTAAAGGAATTGAACAATATCAGACAAGTGTTGCCTTCTGAAAAGTGAAGGAGAAGTAATGTTGTGCAGGATTATGAGTTGGGGGCGGAATGAGGGTCGCGGATCTATGGCGGTGGAAAGAGGATCGAGATCGGGTGGTGGGCGGAGAAATAAAGTTTTCAAGTTTTGAGAAAGATGGTGAAAAATAAAGTTTTGAAAGTTTGAGGGTTAAATTAAAAATTATTATTTTTTTATTAACGGAGGTAACGGCCAAAGGACCAAAACATACATGATTCAAAACGTAAGTGGCAAGAATGATCTTTTTTTAATTTGGGTAACCAAAATAGAACAAACCCCAAATAAAAGGGACCACAAGTGAAGATTACCCTTATTTAATACACATGCGCCTTAGCTTTAGGGTTTATGGTTAGATTTTATGGTTTAAACGTTAGGGTTTATGTTAAGTGGTTTAGAATTGATGGGTTATTGTTAGAATTTAGGGATTAAGGTTATAATTTAGGGTTTATAGGTTAAAATCTAAATCTCTAACCATATTACACAAAACTCTAAACCTTAACCTATAAACCCTAACTCCTAACCCTAAACTCTAAATTCTAATAACAACCCATCAATTCTAAACAACTAGCCCTAAACCTCTAACTTCTAAACCCAAAAATCAATGTGCTTGCGGAAACCTTTTGTTTCCACCGCATGTGTATTGAATATAAATTCATAAATTTAAGCCTTAAACACTTATTTTTTTTATTAAATAAAAAGCTTTTACATTTTAAATATAGATGTTAAGATTCAAACACACATAAGATGGGATAATATGAGCATTTTTAACCACTCAATCAATTAATGGATCTCAAACATAAATTTTTTCATAAAGCTAATATACAGCTAGTAATTTTCTTTTAAAAAAGTAAACACCTTTTTTGGTAGTATGAGAATACAATATGTTAAACAAAATACGAACAATAATTTAAGATTTTTTATTAATTCACTTTCGAAAATTATTTTTTAATAGTCTAAAGGTGATTACAAGATAATATATAATTCATACATATTTTTAACTCTTTCACAATGGACATACTTTCAAAAATTATTATCCATTAAAATATTAATAATTTCATACAAAATTAATGTCCCAAAATTTAGACAAGAATTTTGCATAAAGACTCTTATTTATCTTAAGCAAAGTTATAATCCTAATTTTCTAAGGATTAATCAACAAAGTTTGAAAAAAAATTAAATGTTGTTACCAAATTAAGAAATCCACTTGAAAAATGTGATCATTTATGTTGTAAAATTTCTAGAGTAAGTGAGAAATTTACTTGAAAATGGTGAATGTTGGAAAAAAATATAAAGAACATAGATTTTTAAGTTTTAATGAATAAAAGAGAGATTAATTTATATTTTATAATGCATTTTTTAATTTTTTTATGGATCTATATATACCACTTATATAAATTAATATATTTTTTAAAAAATATTTTTTCCATTTTTCGGGTCCAATGGCCCCACAATCGTCCATGTAGCTCCAGTGTTAGTGCATTTGAACTACCGCTTCGCTTGGATTATAGTTTACTGCAAGCAATATTTGTATCTATGTTAAGTTTTTGTGTTATTTTAAAATTTTATTCATATATTTTATTTTATAAAATTGAGTCTTTACTTTATTTTTATTTAAAATTTGGTTTCTTTTTCTAATTTATGTTCACTTTTATTATTAATTGTTGACCCAAAAGCTATAAAAAATGTACGATATTTCTTTAGTCTACAACATTTATCATTTTTATCAGCCTTTAGTCCTTAAAAATAAATATAAAATTATCGTTAATAAAACATACATTTTTCAACCATCTACATTTGTAGTTTTTTAAGAGTCAAATTGACAAAAATTATAAACATGGAGGATTAAAATATTTTTGTTTGTATAACTGACATGTTAGTAAATAACGGTAAAGTTGAATAAAATTTAGGGGAAAACCAAAAATTTTCAAATAAAATATAATATAAAAATTTAATTTTAAATTGTGAAATAGTGTAAAAAAATTAGCATATTTAAACCACTTTTTTATTTTATTTTACTTTTGTTGGGGCTATGTACAAGGAAGAAGAAGTGCAGTAAATTATGTTGTTATTCTTGAGCTATAACTTTATGTGTAGGGTGACTGTGATAAATTATAATAATTGGTGTCATAATTAAAAGATATATATTTAAAAGTGAGAGTACATTTATAATGAATTTAAGTTACTTTGAAAAAAAAATATTTCAAAGGTAAAAATAATTTAGGTTTAAACCCAAAAGCAACCCTCAAACTTTGCCTTTTTTCTGTTTTAAGTACCTAAACTATGGTTTGGGCAAAGCAAGCCCTTAAACTATCATTTCTGATCACTATAAGTCCGATAATTATTTAAGTCAAAAGAAAATTATTTCGACTAATAAGATGTTGACACATCACAAAGATTTTTTGACCAGTAGATAGTTTAGGGACTAAAAGAAAAAAATAACATAGTTAGGTATTTATTTTGACAAAAAAATGGTTTAAGGACTTAAAGTGGCAAAAAATAGTAGTTTTGGGGCTTATTTTGCCCAAACTATAGTTTAGGTACTTAAAACAACAAAAAGACATAATTAAAGGGATGATTTTTCATTTAAGCCAATAATTTATTATAACACGTGCAATACTAATATTTATAGATTTTCAATAGTTTTTTTTAATAGTCTAAAGGTGGTTACAAGGTAGTATCTGTTCATATGTATTTTTAAGCCTTTGACAATGTCTATACGCATTGTAAACGGAGTGAATTGACCCGTGTTTCATAGAATGAATATCATATGCTTTTCTAGTGAGACACTTGTTGAGTTCGATTTACAATAGTTTTGAATGCAAGTGATGGATAAGATTTCGAATGTTTTGTTAGAATGAACAAATTGTCAGGGGCTAGGCTTATATGGCTAGCAACGTGCGGCACTTGGTCGGGAAAGGACTTCGAAAGGGACCAAGTAAGCCTAAAGTCAAGTCTTGGCTTGGCTAGATGAGCGGAAGCGTTGCGAAGAAGAAAGTAAATGAGATGGCTCGAGTGATTTGCAAAACGAAGAGCCTCGTTAAAAACCCCCTCTAAGCCTAGTTAGGGGGAAAAGAGTACTCGACGTTGATATTCTTTTATTGATAGAGAAAAGTGAAAACAAAGGAAATTCAGGATGAATACAAATGAGGGGGTGAGGCCCTATTTATAGTCTGGCACCTCCCGATCTAACGATCACTATCGATTACAATGGATGGCCAAGATTGGCCTAATCTATCTAATAAAGGCAAGAGAATAGGATCAATGATTCCTTCCTTCTTGGTAGGGCTTCTTTCCTTGTGAAACCGATATGAATCTCCATGAATCGGGGAAGATATGGATGATTGATCCTTGCCTTGAATACCATGGTCAAAGGGGTGGATATTCCCCAAGAAATGGGCTTGAATGGCCATAGAATGATGAAATCTGGATAGGCTCTCGGACATGCCCATGGGTGCGGCTTGTCGTGCTACTGTGTGCGGCTCGGACAGCCCCATGGGTGCGGCTGCTTGGTGCTGCTCGGACAGGCCCTCGGGTGCGGCTGGACGGGTTGCTCGGTGCTGCTCAGACAGGCCCTCGGGTGCGGCAGGACGAGCTGCTCGGTCGGACAGGCCCAGGGTGCCTGGCAAGGCCCCTCGGGCGGATGGCTCGGCAGGATCGTAGCCCCTAGGGTGCAGCAGAATGGTCCGGATGGACTCGGGCCCCTCGGATGCGTTGGGCGTGGCACGGGGTGCTGGAACCTCGGCCTCATGGTCTCGGACGTGGGTGCTGATTATGGACCCTAGGTGTGCGGCAGATTGGGCCCTAGGGTGCACCACGGTAACATTCTCCTCCACCGAATTGAGCGACGCCCTCGTCGCTCGTTGGGCTTCGAAATCGGCAATCTTTTCTTCAAATTGCCGCAAGTCTTTGTCTAACTCCCAACTACCCTCGGCTTCGGTTAGACCCTTCCAAAGTACATAGTACTTGTGCCTTGGTTTGAACCCTTGGCGTCGAATGACTCAATCGGCTACGATGGCTTCGGCTTCTCTCTCGAACAAAGTCCTAACTCCCACGGGTGCTCGCTTGGAGATGTTTCTTTCCGGATCTTCCTCGTCCTTGTGATAAGGCTTAAGAACACTAATGTGGAAGACGGGATGAACTTGGATGTGGGGCGGCAAGTCTAGCTTGTAGGCCACCTTGCCTACTCTCTCTATCACACGAAATGGGCTTTCGTACTTCCTCACAAGAGCCCTGTGAACAGAGGAATTGCGAAGAGTTAGATGAAGTTTAGCCAAAACTAAATCATTTACTTGGAATTTGACGTCGCGTCGCTTCTTGTCGGCCCACTTCTTCATTCGCTTGCTTGCTTTGTGGAGGCAAGCGTTGGCTAAGTCTCTTTGCTCTTGCAAGTCCTTCACTACATGGAAGGCGGCGGGATTTGGACCTTGATACTTGGTCACGATGGCATCAGGTGTGAGCGGTTGTTGGCCCATCACTATCTCGAACGGACTTTGATTCGTGGCTTCACTCCTATGCAAGTTGTAGGAGAACTGGGCCACGTCTAGCAAATCGGGCCAATTCTGTTGAGATGCACTAACAAAGTGCCTTAGATAGATCTCCAATAACGCGTTGGCCCTCTCGGTTTGTCCATCGGATTGTGGATGAAAACCCGTTGAAAGGTTCAAGGAGGAACCCAACAACTTGAACAACTCGGTCAAAAACTTACCCGTGAACCGAGCGTCTCGATCGCTTACTATGGACTTTGGAATACCCCAAAGCTTCACGACGTGCTTTAAGAAAAGGCGGGCGGCTTTGTCGGTGTGGCATGTCTTATTGACGGGAATGAAAGTAGCGTACTTCGAAAACCTGTCTACTACAACCATGATACTAGAAAAGTTATTAACACAAGGAAAAACAATGATAAAGTCTAAAGAAATACTTTCTCATGGTCTTTCCGGTATCGGCAATGGTTGAAGTAGTCCCATCGGCTTGTTTGCTTCGATCTTGTCTTGTTGGCAAACAAGACAAGTCTTCACGTATGCTTCTACATCTTCATTCATACGAGGCCAATAATATCTTTCATTAAGTAAAGCTAAAGTACGATGCATACCTGGATGTCCCGCCCACTTCGAATCATGACATTCTTTCATTAATGTCTTTCGCAAATTGTTGAAGTAGGGGACGAATATACGTTGGCCTCTTGTGAAGAGAAGATCATCTTCGACCCAAAATCGGCGTGACTTACCCTCTTTGGCAAAGGTGATCAAATTCTTTGCGGTGGGATCATGGGTCAAGCCTTTCTTGATGGATTCGAGTAACTCACCACTTGGTTTGCTAATGGAAGCAAAAATGGCTTTACGACTAAGCGCATCGGCCACGGTGTTGGTCTTTCCGGGCTTGTGCTCCATTGAAAAGTCAAATTCCGCCAAGAAGTCTTGCCACCTAGCTTGCTTAGGAGACAACTTCTTTTGGGTTAGAAAATAAGAAATTGTGGAATTATCGGTAAAGATGACAAACCTGGAACCCAAGATATAATGTCGCCATGTGCGAAGGCAATGGATGACGACAGTCATCTCCTTCTCTTGAACGGTGTAACGCCTCTCGATTTCGTTCAACTTTCGGCTTTCAAAGGCAATGGGATGGCCTTCTTGCATCAAAACTCCACCAATGGCATAGTCGGATGCATCGGTGTGGATGACAAATGACTTGGAATGATTGGGCAAGGCTAGAACGGGCTCACTTACCATGGCTTGTTTAAGCCTTTCGAACGCTTGTTGACAACTTGGACTTCATTCCCAAACTTTGTCTTTCTTCAAGATTTCGGTCAAAGGCGTGGCTATGGCGGAATAACCTTGCACAAATTTCCGATAATAGTTAGCTAAACCAAGAAAAGAGCGAAGTTCGGTTACCTTAGTCGGCGGTTCCCAATCGTCGATGGCTCGAACTTTGCTTGGATCCATTCGGATCTTACCACCTCCAATGATGTGGCCTAAAAACGGAACTTCTTGTTGAGCGAAACTACACTTTTCGCGTTTGATGTAAAGCTCGTTTTCTCGAAGAACCTGCAAAACCTTCCTCAAGTGCATTAAGTGTTCTTGAAAAGTCTTACTATAGATGACAATATCATCTAAGTAGACAACAACAAAGTGATCAAGAAAAGGCGAAAGTACCTTGTTCATTAAAGTGCAAAATGTTGCGGGAGCATTTGTAAGGCCAAAAGGCATTACAAGAAACTCAAATGAACCATACCTTGTGATGCAAGCGGTTTTGGCTTCGTCACCTTCGGCTATTCGAACTTGATAGTACCCCAAACGAAGATCTAACTTTGTGAAGAACCTTGCACTTCCAAGTTGATCAAATAAATCGGAAATTAAAGGGATATGGTACTTGTTCTTTACCGTAAGTTTGTTTAGAGCGCGGTAGTCGACACACATGCGCAAGCTACCATCTTTCTTCTTTTGAAAGAGAATGGGTGCTCCAAACGGTCCCTTGGATGGGCGAATGAATCCGGCATCCAAGAGCTCTCCAAGTTGCTTTCGGAGTTCTTCTAACTCCGGTGGCGCCATTCGATAAGGTACTTTGCTCGCCGGCTCGGCATTTGGAACCAACTCAATTCGATGATCCACCTCACGCTTGGGTGGCAAAGCCTTCGACAATTCGGAAGGCATAGTGTCCTCGAACTCCATGAGAACATGTTCCACTTTTTCGGGAACTTCTTCGGCTCTAATCGCCTCGTCTTCCTTGAGCACGGCAAGGAAAGACTCTTCCTTCTTTCGCATACCTTTGCGGAACTGGATGGAAGACAACATCTTGGATTGGATACCTACATCTCGACTCACGGGCACCAAACATTGTTGGGCGCGATCGAGTACAACCAATACATCGGCAAAGGGCAAGAGAAGTGCATTAATCTTGTCCAAAAAAGATAAATCAATCACAAGATCATAATCATCAAGAGGAATTACCTTTATATCCTCACGGCCTTTCCAACTTCCAAGTTGGACCTCGACCATTCTTGCAACTCCAGCAATGGGCTCTTCTTTCGAGTTGACCGTCTTAATCCACCCACTTTTCTTCAATACATTGAGATTGAGTTTTTGGGCAGCTCCTTCGGAAATGAACAGCTCGGAAGCTCCGGTGTCCACAAGTGCACGCAATTGCTTTCCGGCAATCGTGACTTCTACAAACATAAGACCACTTTTGGGCTTGTTAGATAAAGAATTCACTTGGAGATTACTTACAATTGCTCCAAGTTGGGCGGTGGGCTCGTCGTTAACTTTGACGGTAGAAAGACTTGTCGTCTTTGGGCAATTTCGAATATGATGAGGTCCTTTGCAATGGAAACATTCAAGACCTCGTCTCTCTCATGGTTTTGTTGATCGGCCTTGTCGGTTATTGTTGTTGGAAGGCCTACCGTGGTTAAGTTTCTCACCTCCGGCTTTGGCATTCTTATCTCCCCAACCTTTGGATTTCAGTTTTGGTTTGGGCGAGTCTCGCTTTTCGAACTTGGCTATTGCCTCGGCCTCGTCAAGGGCATGGGAAAGATCTTTGACACCACGTCTTTCCAACTCCATCTTAGCCCATCGATTCAATCTATCCATGAAAATTGAGAAGCCTTCATCTTCTCCTAAGTTGGTGATTTGGAGCTTTAACTCGATGAACTTCTTCACATAGTCATGGATGTTGTTGTCGTGCTTGAGTTGGCGTAGCTTTGAGCGCAACTCTCTTTGAGCATTCTTGGGATAGAACGCCTCATGGATCTCGTCTTGAAGCTCTTCCCAAGTATCTACGGGAACGTCTCTATTGGACTCCTCGGCACACATGCGTCTCCACCATAAAAGAGCACTGTGAGTAAAATAACTAGAAGTAATATTTACCTTAGTGGATTCATCCACAATGTTGGTGTTGCGGAAATATTGGTTCATGCTCCACAAGAATGTATCGGTTTCTTGAGCATCTCTCGATCCTTTGAATTCCTTTGGTTTCGGCACATCGGCTAGCACTCTAGTCGGACTTGAAACCACTCTATTGGCAACGGCGGATTTATAGATGTTGAGCTCGGCCCTTAGCACGTTCATCGCCTTCTCTAGTTCGGTTAGCCCATCTTTAAGAGATCTATTCTCCAACACCACGGTCTCGAGTCTATCTTCGAGGTCTTGGGAATCATCCTTGCGACCATCACCCCGAGATTCCAACGTATCTAGTCGGGTCTCAACAACATCGAGCCTCTCTCTGGACTCATTCGTGTTGTTCTCCAAACGGGTAACTTTGTCTTGCAAGGTAGAGATGGCATCTCTCGAACTAGCCCTCTTAGTTTTTCCACCACGAGTCTCCATTGGCTTTGTGGTGCCGTCGATGGGAGCGTCACTTGGATTCGTCATCTCGAACAAATTCTTCGCTGAAACGTAGGCTCTGATGCCACTTGTCATGGGGCTAGGCTTATATGGCTAGCAACGTGCGACACTTGGTTGGGAAAGGACTTCGAAAGGGACCAAGTAAGCCTAAAGTCAAGTCTTGGCTTGGCTAGATGAGCAGAAGCGTTGCGAAGAAGAAAGTAAATGAGATGGCTCGAGTGATTTGCAAAAGGAAGAGCCTCGTTAAAAACCCCCTCTAAGCCTAGTTAGGGGGAAAAGAGTACTCGACGTTGCTATTCTTTTATTGATAGAGAAAAGTCAAAATAAAGGAAATTCAGGATGAATACAAATGAGGGGGTAAGGCCCTATTTATAGCCTGACACCTCCCGATCTAACGATCACTATCGATTACAATGGATGGGCAAGATTGGCCTAATCTATCTGATAAAGGCAAGAGAATAGGATCAATGATTCCTTCCTTCTTGGTAAGGCTTCTTTCCTTGTGAAACCGATATGAATCTCCATGAATCGGGGAAGATATGGATGCTTGATCCTTGCCTTGAATACCATGGTCAAAGGGGTGGATATTCCCCAAGAAATGGGCTTGAATGGTCATGGAATGATGAAATCCGGATAGGCTCTCGGACAGGCCCATGGGTGCGGCTTGGCGTGCTGCTGTGTGCGGCTCGGACAGGCCCATGGGTGCGGCTTCTTGGTGCTGCTCGGACAGGCCCTCGGGTGCAGCTGGACGGGCTGCTCGGTGCTGCTCGGACAGGTCCTCGGGTGCGACAGGACGGGCTACTCGGTCGGACAGGCCCAGAGTGCCTGGCAAGGCCTCTCGGGCGGATGGCTCGGTAGGATCGTAGCCCCTAGGGTGCGGCGGAATGGGCCAGACGGACTCAGGCCCCTCGAATGCGTTGGGCGCGGCACGGGGTGCTGGAACCACGACCCCATGGTCTTAGACGTGGGTGCTGATTATGGACACTAGGTGTGCGGCAGATTGGGCCCTAGGGTGCACCACGGTAACAAAATGTCATCATTAGTACGTACATGTATCATTTGAATTTTGACATGCGGTATAAATGTCCTTAAGGTATTGCTTATGCTTTAAACAAAGAAAGAAAATGGGGTAAAATGGTAAAATTTTAAATAATTCGTGCTTCTGTGTAGTTTTCATACATATTAATAAGGACAATTCTACAACGGGCGACGAACATTGATGAATACCACTAACGATGAACATTGATGAACACCATTAATTTTTTTTAATTTTAAAAATCTAAAGGACTAAAATTATAATTAAAATTATCTCTTAAAAAATAAAAATCAAATTTAATAGTTACTTTATAGTATTTTTTAATAGGTTAGAATCAAATATACTCAATTCTCCTTAACCCTAACAAAATCAATCTCTTAAAAAAATAGAAATCGGTTTATAATTTTTTAATAGATTAGAATCAAATATACCCGCCTGTTCACATGGTTGTCGCGTCTATTAAATTTGGGTTTAAACTGATTTCTATCAAATAGATTTAAAAAGTGATTTCTATTTTTTAAGAGATTGATTTTGTTAGGGTTTAGAAAAATTGTGTATATTTAATTCTAACCTATTAAAAAATATTATAAAGTAACTATTAAATTTGATTTTTATTTTTTAAAAGATAATTTTAATTATAATTTTAGTCCTTTAGATTTTTAATTTTTTTAAATTAATGGTGTTCATCATTAGAAGTGTTCATCAATGTTCGTCGCACGTGGTAGACTCATCCTATTAATAAATAATAATACCATCCAATCTCACCTCTTAGTCTTAACCAACTTTGGATGTATGTACATAAAAACCTAATGGTCTCCAATGAATTCAGAGAAATATATAGAAAACAATAATCTTATTTTGCTGAAATGACTGGTCTGCAAGGATAGCTCAGTTGAGAAAGCATTAAACTGAATGTTGCGTGTTCGATCCACGCTCACCTCAATTCAACTAATTTTTCTTTTTCATTGGCTTTCCTGATTTTTTTCCCTTCTTCTGTCTGTTCTTGGGCTTCTTTTCAGGGGTAAATAAAGCAAACAAGGCTTTGCTCCAGTAGTCATGTCCATGGCGGTCATTAAATTTGTATGTCAAATAATTAATTATTTGAATTTTTTATATTCCATGTTAAAATTATATTCGTCATATTTTATTTTTTGGGGTTAAGTTTTAATCAAGTTTGTGTTGGAAGAATAGTTCTCATCCACTGTTTAGTTGGTCTAACAGGACAAACACATGGGAATACAAAACCCAAGCTGTCCTAACAAATGAATCCGACAATGTTCTATTGCATCATGTGGGAAAAATATTTAAGAAATCAAGTCCTTCCAAATCAATTGGAACTAAAATGACGGTCATGTTCATGCCATTTCGGGTAGGCTCAAAATAATAACCAGATTGTAAAACCTAACCTGGAGAAAAATAACTGGAAAAAATTCCACAAAGAGAAAAGAGTAGACTGGTTTAGTTTAATCTTCAAGCTCGATAATCTTCACGACAGAAGCATCTCCGACCTTCTGGCAAACAACAACTCGATCATGTGGTTTCACAATTCCTGAAGCCTTCCCATAGTCGAGAGCAACCTTCAAAACTGACTCATTAGTTGCACTCGTAGACTCCGCCTGCAGAACAACATACGCTCCCGAGTCAATCTAAGTTTAGAAATATACAAGTTTCTTTCAGGTTTGTAGAACACAGTTAGTGAGAACATATAAAAGCAGGCAACTTACAGCATGTCGTGGATCAGCAAGCATAGGGAAAAGACCTCGGACAATGAGGGATTGCCTTGCCTGTAAGGATTGCCGAAATAAATGAGATGATTCGATCAGGAAATAAAAATTCCATCAACAAACTGTAAACTTCCACAAATTAACTATCTATAGAACTTGAAGTTAAGAAATGTTCCGACTTCTAAGACTTCGGTGACAGGATTATACCACAAAGTCTTCTTTCAGATGATTACTGCAAGCCATTATTAACTGCATCTGAAAAACTGTCAGCTGTTATGACGACTGATTTCATGGCAATTTAATTTGCTTTCAAAACAAGAGGGTTTTTTTTTTCATTTTACTGCGAGTAAATCAACATAAATTTAAGTGAAAGAACAGACTTTGGGACGACATTCCATCGACAACAGGCCATCTAGTAAAGTTAAACCAACCAGTCAAAGAGCTCGTAATGAGGACCAGAACAAAGGAACCTGTTAGCACGTTACCAACACTACAATAAAGGAGCCCGTTCGCTTTTGGGGCATGCTGAGAGACTATAAAGACGATAAATTGAACTTTTAAGCAGTTGCTTGAACATCCAGGGTTTGGGAAAAATAACATACCTCAAAGGCCCCACTGAAGCTCCACCTCAATTGGTTTGTCTTAAGCCGAGGGATGACAACCGAGAGAACTGGCATTGTTGGCCTGTACTTTGCAATCAATCTGGTACATGCAGCCATAAATAAATCAAGGTCTGTAAATCTTGGGGGCCGAGAAATGAAAATAAATGCAATTAAATTGATCTTAAAGAAATACCTTGCCGCTCTCCCCGAGGATGTGAAGCATATAATAACAGATGCCTTTACCTTAATTGCTGCTCGTACCTGAACAGGTTCTTCAAGAGATCAGAAATGAGCTTGCAGATGCATACTTGATTTACCAAAATTAGAGTTGGTAAAGGTCACTACGTTACAATGATTAAAGCATGAAATCACAACAGCAGAACTAGGATGAATAAATACCGCAGACGAAGCAATGGATTCCAAGTGGGTCATTGGCTCTCCAACATATTTGACTGTTTTCTTGAAATACAAGTCTTGGTTGAATACCTTATCTGCCTGTGAAATTTATAATAAAATGAGAAAACTCGGATCGAAAATGCTTAGAAAATGGAAAAGTAATAAATATTCATAATTTTTACTTTTTAAATTTAACATTTCAAGAACAATAAGTGATCCATCTCACTGACATGCAGGGCAAGTTATTGGATGCTTGATGCAATAAGCAACGAAAAAAATAAAACCTCCAAATCCAAAAGAAAAGTTCACACGTAAATTATGCATTTTTGAATAAAAAGTGCATCCAGCGCACATGATTTTGATTACTAAGATAAAAAGTTGAATTGCAGAATGTTTTGAAAGTGGTCGGTCTGTCATTGTGGCTTTATATTAGTTGATAAGGAGAGTAAAACCAAACAAGTACAGAACAGATATGTATAGTGAATACTATCATCCAAAGAAAGATGGTTGCATACGCCCCAACGCGGTAGCAGTAAGTTAAAAACGCAGTCTCATTAGTAGCTCTTGTGTGTCAAAGCCATATTAAGTCTATATAGTCTCTCGGTGGGCATAAAGTTCATAGATCTCCAAAGTGGGAGCTGCTCATGTCAAAAGATTCAACCACGTAAATTTACGAGAATTTACCTCTGCACAAATTCTGCCAACAGTAGAAATGGTTTCAACAGGGTACAATCCACGCAGGGTCTCAGCACCAAGAAGAATAGCATCACTTCCTGCAGCAAAGAAAATGGATCATTTAAAAACTAGGTTGCAAGTCTAGTAATATACCACAAGTTGAAAGATAAATGATATATCAACCAAAAAGAAGTCCAAAGCAGCAAATTTCCACAAGAAAGCATAGCAATATACCATCAAGAACAGCATTAGCAACATCAGTTGCCTCAGCACGAGTTGGCCTCAAGTTGTCAGTCATACTGTCCACAACACGAGTGACCACCGCAGGCTTTCCAGCCATGTTACACTTATAAAGGGCAGCCTTTTGAAATAAGAAGACCTGCAAGGAAAAAAGAAGTTGATTAGCAGGCAAGCCCTGAAAAATTACACACATTTACAAAGTAGAGTTATTCATGCTAGAACAGACTACAAGATCCATTCAACAAAAACATTTTGCAGAAAAACTACCACATGATTATCCCTTTTGCAAGTTGGATCTCTGGTATTTTATATCGACGACTTGCATACTTTATAACAGAAACTTCAAGAGTAGCAAATTACTGCTGATTCAAGTAAAGGAACTGACCTTCTCAGGTGGGAGATCAATGCCCAAATTTCCACGAGAAAGGATTATACCATCTGCTTCTTGTAGGATCTCATCAAAATGGTTTAAACCCTGAAAGTATAAAAGATACTCATATTCTTATTTAGAGCTACGGTAACCAAAAACCTATATATTCATCATTCACAATAACAAAACATATAATGCACCTCTATGTTCTCAATCTTAGCAAAAATCTGTGTCTGGGAGAGGTCACCCAGCTTTGAAAGGAACTCACGAGCCTACAAAGGGCATACAAGAGCAATCAGAGAACTGCATAGGATTCAAAATAGCACAAGGATATGCAAATGTGGTACTTACATGACGAACATCTTCCGCATGCCGTGTGTATGATAGAGAGAGGAAGTCAATTTTGTTTTGAACTCCCCAAGTGCTTATAACCTGAAGTAGCACCAGGTCAGAAAAGGAACTCTGTGGAAATCATCTATGCAACAACTTACTTTGAGAGAAATTTCTTTCTCTGTCACTTGTTAAATAAGAATAATATCCTTACCTCCTTGTCTTTATCAGAAAGGGTAGGCAACTCGATTCGAATTTGAGAAGCATGCAGAGTGAACAATGCACCAGTTAATGTTGCAGTATTCTTTATCACACAAACCACATCATTTCCTTGTACCTCGCTAACCTGCACAATTTAATTCACAGTTTAGGCAAATGAAGATGTAAAGGAATTGGATTATAAAGCTCAGATTCCCTAATTAACCACTCAACAAATACTTGTATTAGTAGTTCCCCTTTCCTTACCTCCAGCCATACAGATGTGGTTTCACTCCCGGTAAACAGGTACTGACCAATAAAAATAGTGTCTCCCTTGTTCACTGCCTGCAAAAGTCAGATTGACAGGCTTGTCAGAAAGATTGCATGGACAAAAGGGCAACCACCACAAATATGAACTCTTGTGAGATAAATCCAAAATAAATGATACTAAATTATTCATATCATGAATCCATAGGCATTACACTGGCCGATACAAGCCGATCAACTCCTAATTGATGAAAAGCTGTACGTAAAGCCATGAATTGTAAAATTCATTGTGTTTCAAACAGGGTTCATGGATACTTCTCAGAGACAACCACCAAATTGGATACACAAAAAACGATGAGAGGTAGGGGATTAGTATTAAACCTTTGACAGTCCATCAAAATTGATTGGCAACAAGTTTGAAGAAGCCTCTTGTCCTTCATCCGGTGTCAAAACAACGGTAGCATCAGCCTCGAGTGAAATCGCTTTCTCGCTTTTATTAACAACCTGCAACTCAGCTCCCACCGTATCCAACATAACCTGAAAGGCAAAAACCAAACACAAATCACTTTATGTTCTTATTGTCACCATCCCCATCAAAACAATCAATGAACAATCTGGTATAATTACATTTTTAGTCCCTTTTAGTTTAAATGTTGATCAAATAAGGCTTTTGCCCCTCCCAATTTTTAGATTAAAGGCTTAATAGAATCTTGCCCCTCCCAACATTGAATCCTAGTTACGTCCCTGATCTGGTATACAGTAAGTCAGTAACAAACAAACAACTACACATTGTTTGGCACACTCAAAATTCAAGAAAAGTCAACTCCCTTCATCTCAAGTAAGAATTTACAGCAAAAGTGAGTAAAAAAAGTCCTAATATAACATCAAAAAGAAAAACATGACAAAGTGTTTTTTTCTGAACACAAAGGTTAAATCAAAACGGACCATTTTTCTAGGAAACGAACGAACAGGAAACAAACATAAGTTACAAAACTAACAAAAATCAACTAAAATGCAAAGAACGTACCGCACAAAGCTTTTTAGTTAGCTTAATGGCTGCCTTTAAATTTTCTAAAGTTTCCCGATGGTACTCCGGGTCATGCCACGAGAAATCGAACCTAGCCACTACAATAATAATAATAATAATAATAAACATCGCTTCCAATAACACCGTAATAACAAAAAAAAAAAAAAGCGTGGCAGAAAAAAACAGTACCAGACATTCCAGCTTTCAGACAACCAGAAATAACCTCAACGGATCGGGACTTTGGACCTAAAGTCCCCACTATCTTCGTCATTGCCGGAAAAAAACTCTGAAAAGAAGACAACAAAGGAATCAGTTTCCAAATATACTAATGATCCGATCAGGTTCCCTAAAAAACCAAAACCATAAACAGATTGACTTGAAAAAAACGAAAGTGAAACTTACAGCCTTAGATGGTTCCAGGATTGAAACCATCCTGATTGGCTCTTCCAGGAGCAAATGACTCGAATGCATTTTTTTCCCCCGACTAAAACAGAAAGGGCAGATTTCCTTCCTTGAGAATCCTCTTTGAGTTTTGGCGTAAAGAGAACGAAGGATTTATATTAATTTTTGCGTTTGGCTTCGCAAAATCTTGAACCGAAGAATAAGCACTTGTTCCGAGTAAAAAGAGAAAACTCCTTTTTATTGAAGGAAACCTGGTTCCAGCAGCGCACTGGTTAATAATTTCTTCTTTCTTTTTTGATTTGGTAAATTTTACTACAGTTTCTTGGCGAAGGGGGTAGGTAACTTTGGGGTCGCATTGCCGATTCGAGCCCAGAGCGCGTGCTTTCCACGAAAGGTTTGGATTTGGGGGGATGGAGTGAGAACTGAGAAATGTGTTTGGGAAGTGTGGGGCACGTGGTTTACGGAGCAGCCAGTGGTGGTGGTGGTGGAAAGTTAGATTCGCACAAGGAAACTGAAACACAAGGGTCAAATCCGATGGGCTTCTCTTTTCTTTTTCTTTTAATTACTTTATTATAGAAGGGGCGCTGGCCGTTGCGCCTTGCGGGAGGTGTTTGGACGGGCACGTTCTTTTAGTGGATGGATTCGTAAAATTATAAATAATTTAATAGTTTTTAACTAATTTACAACAAAAACTAAAGTTAATGATTATTTTATAATAATAAAGAGTTTGATGACTAAAATAAATATTTTAAAACAGTTTAGTGATTATTTGTGTACTATATTTTCAAATTAATTGAATGTTACCTATTTTATAATATCTAGTGATCATTTTATAACATTTTAATAAATTTGATGACTATTTTGTGAGTATTAAAAGGTCAGTACTTAAAACAATTATTTTTTATAGTGTAGTGAGTATTACCCAAATTTAAAATAAATCTAGAAGGAAAAATGGGCTGGCTACACTGTTTGGGTCCAAACTAAATGTTTTTACCGATCAAAAAACAATTTCCCGGAACTTCCATCTGCCAATTAGAATTTGTCCTTTTTGAATGACAGTTGTATGTCAACGTCCAAGACCCTGACAAAATTTTGATTTACGAAGGAATGTTCCATTGTCGATCCAAAATGCTATCAAACATCAAAAGAGTCATGGGAAATGGATTCAAATGTGTTTATTAATAATATTTTTATTTTTATTTAAAGAGAGTTGAATAATTTACATATTTATAAAAACAAAATTATATTTTATGTATTAGATTTTAATTGTTCATGTAATGTGATTTTTTTGGCTTTTTTTAAAAAAAATATATTATTTAATAACCTATTATCTAAAAAATATTAATTACTGATCTAGTATCTATTTTTGAAACTTGTCTGACTGGTATGATGAGTTTTGAAAAATTATATATTTTAATGAAACTTGTCACATTGATATGACGAGTTATGTAAAGTATTGTTATTTTAATATTTTTTAGTGTCAAAATTGAATGTTCTAGAAAAATTTATTAAAAATAAAAACTCAAAAAACTCGTCATACCAGCCAAAGGTGTCTAAGAAATGAGTGCTAGATTGAAAATTAATATTTTTTTGGTGTCAAGTTTGTAAATAATATTTTAAAACTAAATATTTGCATAAAAAATTTGATTCAAGATCGAAATCTTAAATTTAGTGGTTAAAAATCAAAATGCTATAATATCATTTTAAAGTAAAAAAATCAAATTAAAATAATTCCTTCTTGAAGGGAAAATTATTCAATATATATTGTGCGGTTTTTATATTTTACATTTCCTTTTGTTTTAGGGACTATGATATTACTTTAGAGAATAAGTTTTAAGGGTTTATTTTATATGATTTAAAATTTAGAGTTTATAATTAAAATTTTAGAATTTAGAATTATAGGTTAAGAATTAAGTTTTTATAGCATAAATATATAAATTTATATAATTTGTTTCCGCAATGTATGTAATAAAAAAGGTTTTGTTATAGACATTCTTAAGGGTTGTATAAGAACTACTAGATTCTTATAATTAACTCTTAATTTACTTTTAATTGCATCTATTAGAATGAAATTAATGACATTCCTAAAAATTAAACATTATTAATTTAAGGTGTATAATGCAATTAATAATTATGTAACATGGTTTAGGGTTTATGTGTTATGGTTTTAGGATTTGTAGTTTTAGGTGTTCATTAGGGTTTAAGGTTTAGACTTTAGTTATTAAGATTTAGGGTTTTATGATTTGTAGGGTTTAGGGTGTTTAATGTAATTAAACTCTAAACCTTAAATAATAAACATAAACCCTAAACCCTAAAAATAATAAAACCTCAAAATCATAACAACTAAACTCTAGATACCAAACCCTAAAATATGGACCATAAATCCTAAACCTTAAACCATAACACACAAACTCCTAAACCCTTCTACATAATTATTAATTACATTATATAATCTTAAATTAATGATATTTAATTTTTTAAAAATATAATTAATTATGATCTTATTAAAAATCGAAATAAGCATTACTGATGAGATTTTGTAGTTTTTATATACAACTCTTAACGCTGCACATAACAAAACTTTAAAAATACTTTTTTTGAGAGTCGGTTTGAATGCAATAATTTTCATCCAAAGAAATTCAAGTTGAAGTTGAAATACAACTCGTTCAATTGAGCCGCCCCCTCTAGTCCTAATTTACCATTGACTTTATTGTTTCTTAATAGCCTTTTTAGTATTCAACTTTCCTACTATTTATCTATTATATTGTTTCTGATAAAGACTATTTATTTAAAATATGTGTAATTAATTTAACTATTTCGTGAAAAAACACACTCAACTAGACTCTCGAATTTGTGAATTACATTAATTTTTCTTTTGACCAACGTTGTTTGTTTATTGTGTTGGCATGATTGTTAACGATGTTGATGTGACAACCATATGTGAATGATGATGTAGCAAAGAGACAACATTGACATCTTTTAGGAAGTTTGATGGTTTAATTGAATTTTTAGGAGGTTTAGAGGCTTAATTTATTTTTATGTAATATTTAAACAAAAATTAAAAGTTTAGAAATTAAAATTTAAAATATTAAAATGTTCATAAAGTATTAATATTTACTAAAAATAAAGTCACTATTAAAATTTTCATAATTTAAAGGGGGAAATTAAGAGTATCTTATGAATTATAAATTATTAAAAAATTAAAATTTAAGGATATTTATAAAGCATAACAAATTGAAGATTTCCATCGAAAAAGTATGTGAATGTCTCTCGTCAACTTGAGTCTATTGTTATTCCTTGAACATATTTATTCGTGAAATCAACTTTACATTAAAGTAACAATGGTTTTCAGATTCCTATATATTAAAAATCGTTGGGATAGAGTTTGCAAAAAAAGTTGTTGGGAGGCTCGAACGATAAACTGAGTTGCTAAGAGGGGGAGAATTGGATTTTGAGTGATTGTGGTGGAAGCAATCGGAATTTAAAAATTTACACAAGGATTTATAGTGGTTCGAGTTTCTAACCAAAGTCTACATTCACTACCTTAGCTTCACACTAAGAATTTTCTCAAATTCACTATTGAATTTCTTTCCTTTTCCGGGCTCGAGGAAATAACCTAACAAAACAAGACTTATACCCCAAAGTATTGTTAAACTCTCTCACAAAGAGAAAGAATTAGGAAAACAAGAACAAACATCTTTAGGCAAATATGTTTGCAATTTAAGCACACACCCAAAACCTAACACTTGAGCAAATATAACAATTAAGCTGTAACACCCGGGTTTGGGGGTCGGGTGAAAATAATGTTTTAATATTATTTCGGGTTTGGTTTTATAATTTAAATAAATAAAATAATAGTTCGGGTTTTGTTTGCAAATAAAACAAAGGAGTTGGACCCAATTTTTAAACCAAAACCCAATAGCCATTTCATTAATGGCAGTTTCGAAAATATGTGACCTTGTAAAATAAAAACCCTTTAATTTCAAAACACCCAAATTTGTGTCATCTTCTACCTCTCAAACAAAAACCAACGTGAAACCTCTCCCACCATTGAAGTTCCTATTTCACCTCCTCCATCCTTGATGATTTTTAAAAGGTAATGTCACTTTTGAGCTGTCCTCATCTCCCTCTTTCTCCCTATGTAAATTGTTTTTATTAAAGCTCACTAGTTTGCATTTTAGGGTTTTTAGATTTTGAGTTAAAAATGCTATCTTTGTTAGCTTTAACTAAAGCTTTTGATTTATTAATGTTATTTGAGTTGTTTACTACATATAAGGTCCAACATATCCGATTTTTGCAAGGTTTTGCGGTGAATCCCGAAATGGGTTTTTAGAGGTATATTTAAAGTGTCAAAATTTGTGTTTTTGGGATGATTGTGAAAAATTGATGGGCTGATGTTATAGTAACATTGGGTAGGTGTCTTTGGATGTTATTTGATGAATTTTGAGAAGTTATAGTGTTGGTTCGAATGGATTCCCGTAGCTACTGCTGTAAGTGATTTTTGGGAGTGGAAAATGAGAGTTTTTAAGGTGTCTATGTGGGTAAATGAAGGGTTGATGGTTATACTATGGTTGGGTAGTGGTTTGAACATGTTTAAGAGTGTTTTGGGTGACTATATTGCTGATTTTTAATGGGTCTTTGTGGAAGTACGAAAATGGGAAATTGAAGATTGAACTTGGCTTTGAATTGTGAGAATTGTAGTAGATTTGTGTGTTGGTGTTAAACTTTGGGTTTGTGACTGATTTTGAGGTTAATATATTATTTTTGAATGGTTAGAAGCAAGGGAAATCAATGGGGAAGCTTCGGGCTCGGATCCGAAAACTTGGATGCTTGGTTGGCTTGTCGGCTTGTGCTAATGGAGTGGTCGGTGAGTGGTTAAATATTTTTAAAATGGTTTTGAGTATTTGGTTCAAGCATGTGAACCTAGGATGGGCTTGGTAAACCCACCTAGAGTTGGGATTAGAGTGGTAGCCTAATCCCAAGCTTTGATTAGAGACCGGTTGCACTCTTTAATGGTTGTTTATGCCTCGTGTTAAATTGTGATGGTGTTGGTTATGTATATGTTGTATACATGTATGTTGAGGCATGTTTGATGCATTGTTATATGCATGTTGATGATAAACATGATGGAGATATACCTATGCATGAAATATGATGTGATATTGTGTTAATGATATACATGTGGTGTTGACACGCGAAATGATATTATGAGGTGATTGTATGATCCGAGGATCATGGTGAGTACATGCTAGGCATGGAAATGTGGTTTGTGTATGACGGTGAGTCATGGTGAGTACGTGCTATGCACGAAAGTTATTATGAAATGATATTGTGAAAGATTAATGAAATGTATAGTATTGGCACTAGTATGCTTGGGTACAAATGATCGATCATTAGGATGTTTAGTGTGCACACGTGAGTCAAAATGCGCGCGTGGTCTTGATGATGGTAGTCATCAAGATGGAGTACGGGTTCGCCCGGAAATCTTCTTATATATATTAGTCGGTGATGAGTGGAATCCCATCGACGGGCGTGAGGATGAGTGGAATCCCCTCCGCGTGAAATGAGGCGTGAGGATGAGTGTAATCCCCTCCGCGTGAACGGTGATGAGTGTAATCCCACCGTCAGGTAATGGTTGTGTTGTTGGATGTGAGTTTCAACGGTTATCCGCGTATTCAAGTCATAGCTAGGTGCCAATACGGATTGTGAATTATGTTGCTCATATGTGGTTATATGTGTTTCTATATGTGTGGATATGGACTCGTTGAGCATGACATGACATTGATACTATGGTCATGCATCATTTATATTTTTTGGCTCTTGCGGTTCGAAGGTAAGAACTCATGCATTCTACCTTGGTTGTATGCTCGTGCTTGGACCCTGCATTGTCGAAGGTTTGATTTATGAGCATACCCTCACTAAGCATTTATGCTTACGCTCCTTTTTGTTCGACAATGCAGATCGGAAGCTAGAGGGTGGCAAGGACAAGGAAAGGCCTCCAAGTGTTGGTTACGGTTAGCTCAAGTATGATCTTTAAATTGAAAGATTGTAATAGTAAAGCAATGGGATAGGTGTCGTTGTTTGAGCCTTTGAAGTATGCTATGTTGGTTGTTAGGGGCATGCTATACTCCTTTTTATATGTTGTGTTGATTTGGCTTTTGGATGTTGGATTTTCCTATCTTACATATCTAAGTATATGTCCTTGTTGAAGCATGTTATCTTTAATGTTATGTATGGAGGTATGACTCTTAAGTTGTTGATTCCCTCAATGTATGGTCTTGATATGTTTGATGTGTGTAAGTATGCTTGTTATGTTCAATCTGCCTTAGTGTTGTTGTATGTGTGTTGTGAGAGACTTTAGTGAGGTTTTGGGGCATCCTTGTGCTTTAAAACCAGCTAAAACCAATCTGCAGACAGAGGGCGTTTCGAAACAGCCGACCCCGTTCCGATACGACCCCTTTGTTTTTGGTCAGGCGTTTTGATACGCCTAAGGAACATTTCGATACGATTTTGCCACTGGAAATCTGAGAATTTGACGATAAATTGATGTATCGAAACAGACCTTAGCGTTTCGGAACGGTCTTCATATCGTTGACCACGAGAAGTTGACCGTTGACCTCGTTTTGATACGGTCCACCCCTGTTTCGAAACGGTCTTATCGGTTTGACTTTGGCCAGTTGACCAGGTCATGGCGTTTCGAAACATCCTAAGGGCGTTCCGATACGGCCTTCTTAAAAAGGATAAATGGGTTGTTTTAATGTGCTGATTTGGATGGTCGTTGTTATATTGTTTGTGTTTCCGCTGTCGTGTTTCACATAGGATTTGATAATGCATTTAGACAAGATAAAGTTAAAAGAAATTTTCTAGGGTTGCTAACCGAAGTGGGACCTTAACGGGTTTCGCATCAGTTTTCACCGTGTAGCCTACTCGGACCGGTCATCCGGCCAGACCAGTACGAGGGGGTTACATAAGCTCACAAGTGTGTTCTACAAAGAAAATTGTCAATTAAAGCTCAAAAACACTTTCCTATTATTGCATGGTTGTATGAATGAGTCTTTTAAACCCTCTAAGGAGTTTGTGGCCGTTACTAGCCGTTGAGGTTGATTTGGAGCCGTTGGGGACTTTATTTCCAGCATTAAATACACTTATGGTGCAGGGAGTATTGATACGCGTGCAAGCGTATCGATACATGCCTCAAAGAAGAAATAGTTGTTGGGCAAATTAACACAGGGTATCGATACATTATATAAGTGTATCGATACACCTTCTCATGTATCGGTACGACCAAGCCTACGAATTTTGGCTACTAGAAAATCAGATCGTTAGAGACAAAGGGGAGTATCGGTACAAATTAGTCTGTACCGGTACTCAAGGTCTGTTTTTGAAATTTTGACTATTTAAAATTATTTTAAACATGTCAAAAACTCTTCAAAAAACTTTCAAATATATTTTTCAAGTTTTTGGAGTTTTGAAATATATTTATTTTTAAATATTTTTAAGTCTAAAAACATTTTTCGTTTAAGTTATATCAAAATCAAATATTTCAACAACCTCATTCTTTTTTATATAACGAAACCACATGAAAATTGTTTTGAGAAATCTCCCCCTTATAAGAATAATTTTCGAAAAAGAGAATATTTTTAGAAAATATTTAAAGCTTCCCTTTTTCTTTTTGAACTTTAATTTTTTCAAACCTATTTCTCCCCTTTTTGTTATATCAAAAATAATTTCAAAACTAAGTTTGAAGTCACATTAAGTTCAAACCACCAAATGTTGAAAGGTTGAAACCAATCATTGGAAAATTAGTACTTATTGTAGAAAATACCAATTGTTGGTGTAAAATAACAATGGAGAATGAGACCCACAAATTTTTTAACATGCAAAGAGTTTAAAAAAAATGGCTTCCCCTTACTCGAGCATCAAGTAAATTGCTAGTCCAACAATTCAAGAAGAATAAATTGAATTTCAAATAAATCAATAAATTCAATTAATCATACCATTTAAGAAAATAAACCCATAAGCATACAAGGCATGGTAAAAAAGAGACAAATTGTCCCTTTTTGGATGTGCGTATCGGTACGATATAGACTGTATCGGTACTGGTTGAAGGCCATATCGGCACCAAAAGCACGAAACTGGTAAAAAATACAGAACAACTACTTAAAAGGACTTACAACTTAGTTTTAAGTTCATACAGAGGCTCTATTAAGTCTTAGATGCACATTTTGCACATATTGCTACACATGCTTAAAAAAATAACACATTTAAGCATATAAAGCATGGTTTCACCAAGATTCAACAAACCATTATAAGTTTAAAGGCAAAAAACATAGATATGAGCATAAAATGCCAAAAATATGTAACTCATGCAATTGAGACCCCCTAACTAAATACAATTAGGCGCAACATGAAGTTATACAAACATGCTTAGATTATTAAAGAAAAATAGACATGGAATATATGATCAAGAAATTGCATGAAACTTAAATTTAACACTTGAACCAAGGTAGGATGTTAAGTCTCTCCTTCTTCAAGTGTCCTTCTCCCTTGTGTGTCAAGAGCTTCCAAAAAATTTGACTTTGTTCATCAATTCTCAAGCACACCTACAAATAGACAATCAAGTAATTTTTAGTATCCAAATTGCTTTGGATCCAATGGCGTTAGTCCCAAAATTTTTAGATCCCTTTAGAATCCATTTTTCAATGTCATTCTTCACAATTTTACCATTTAAAATATAAGGGAACAATATTGTCTAACATAAAAATTTGATTTTACAAAATTGATTTTGGAGCAATCTCCAATTTTCTTTTCAAAATTTTTTGTAGATCAAATCCTTTTCTTTGCTAAGATCATTTATCTCCCTTTGATGATCTTTATGAACTTTTTAAAGCAATTTTTAAAATCAAAATTCTTTTGCTCAAAATCATTGAGCTTTGTTTCAAGTTTATATTTGGTTTTAGAAATCAATTCATTTTGAACTTTTAAATTTGAAACTAATTTCTTGTTTTTCAAAAAGGGATTTTTAAATTCTAAAAACAAATCGTCATAGGCATCTTGTAATTCATCAAAAGTATATGAAGTTGAAGTAGATGAATTAGAAGTTACCCTTGAATCTTCTTTGATGGTCATGAGACAAAGGTTGCCACCTCATCATCGCTAGAGTCATCTTCATCACTCTATGTAGCCACAAATGCCTTCTTCTTATGGCATGATCCATTCTTTTTTAATCGAAGGTAATTATACTTGGTGTGCCCCGACTTCTTACACTTGAAACATATGATGGGATCCATCCTCTTCATTCTCGATTCATGTTTTGGTTCTTCCTTTTCTTGCTTTATGAATCGGGTGAACTTTTTGAAGAGCTTAATCATCTCTTCTTCTTCACTACCCTCTCCAATTAAATCTTTTTGTTGGCTTGTAGAGGATTTAAGAGCAACGTTTAAGTCTTCAATTCCTTACTCTTCTTTCTTCTTCCCCTTTGACATCATCATTTCATGGGTTAGCAAAGATCCCATAAGCTCGTCAAGCTTGAGCTCCTTAAAGTTCTTTGCTTCAATGATTGTGGTCTTCTTGGAATATCATGAACTGGGAAGTGAATAAATCAACTACCTCACAAGCTTGTCCTCCAGAATCTTTTCTCTATAGCTTTTAAGTCCATTTACAATGGTGGAAAATCGATCAGATATAGCTTTGATGTCTTCTTCAGGGTCCATCTTGAAGTTCTTGTACTCAAGGTTGAGAAGAACAATCTTGATATCATTTACTTCATTTGTTCCTTCATGAGTGACTTCAAGCTTGTTCTGAATCTCCTTGGCACTCGAGCAATAAGATGTCTTTGGATACTCATTGGGTCCAAGTGTACAAAACATGATGTGCATAGCTTTATTTCTTGAGTTGCATCTTCTTCCGATCTTCCGCATTCCATTCTGCCTTGCTTCTTTGTGGGATGAACAGACTATCAAGAACTACATCCCAAAGAAGATAGTCATTGGCTTTGATGAAAACATCATCCTATTCTTCCAATATGAGTAGTTCACACCATTGAAGTAAGGAGGCTTGTAGATGGATTGCGCCATGATCTCTGGTTGATGTAGAAAGGTTGAGCATTTCAAGGATCAACTCTAGTATGTTAATCCGACATAGAGATGAAGCTCTAATACCAATTATTGGGATGCTTGAACGATCAACCGAGTTTCCAAGAGGGGGTGACTTAGATTTTGAGTGATTATGGTAGAAGCAATCGGAATTTAAAATTTTTGCATAAGGTTTTATAGTTGTTCGACTTTCTAACAAAATTCTACATCCACAACCTTATCTTCACACTAAGGATTTTCCAAAATTCACTATTGAATTTATTTCCTTTTTTGGGCTCAAAGAGATAACCCTTACAACACAAGTTCTATATTTCATCTCATATTATTGCTATTTTTGAGTATATCTTAGGCATAATTAGGATCATGTATTGCATTTTACAATATTTCTTTACTTTGCCATGTTTTAATGTACTGCTTTAGTGTACTTTTGGTTTTAGGTACTAGAGGCTGACAGAGGGAAAGATGAGCTAAGGATGTGATGCTGAGATAGCGAACCATGGAGCTGTACTGATGCAGTTCCAAACAACGACAACAGTTGTCGAGTAGCTGCCGCCGCCCACCTTGCTGCCTAAGACATCAGACTATGGAGTTAGAGAACTGGAGTGCGATTTGTAGAGCAGAAAATCCTGATTCTATCGATGATGTCCACTCAATTTTCTAATGTCTGTAGCAGCGGGCAGAGCACCCGAAGTTAAATCTCGAGATTTCTTGCGGAACAAGGCAACGTGATAAAGTCTACATTCAACTCAAAGAAGTCAGAGTTTAAAGTCACATTTAATGTGGAAAGCTACTTTTAAGACTTCTACTTCAAGAAGAACTAGACCTAGATAATGCCTATATATACCCATTGTAATTCTAATTCAAGATATCTTAGGTTTTCCTTAGGCATAGCTTAGGTTTTCTTGCCGCCGACATGATCTAATTCTCTCATTGTGTTTGGGTTATGTTGTAATTAGTTGTGAGAACAGTTGTTTAGGTTTTCAAGTTTGTCTTTGCAATAAAATACTCTTAGTTTGCTTAATTCATGTGCTTCACTTCCTTCAATTAGTTCCAAAAGTCCAGTTGAAGAATCCAGTTTTCAGGCACGACAATGCCAAACTCACGAAAGAATTAAGCATAGTCTCATCATGAAGAGGTGTTGACTAATTCAGCTTAGACATAAATTAGAATTTCAGCAGCTAAAAGGAGCAACCAAACGTTGACTGTCTGTTTAGGTTTACACTGAGATTGCTAGGTATTGCCTACATCACGCAACAACAGAATCCTAGCCTAGACATAGGTAGGATCACTTCAGAATTACTTCACCGAACTTGGAGCATCTGCCAGACTTGCCGCCAGGACTTCTCTTCATCTCACCTGTCGGGACAACAAAAGTTGCAAGAGTAGAGTGCCGCCGTGGCAGCGAAAGTTGCTGCCACCTCAATCCGCCATTACGCGCCAAGGCAGCAGATCGTGGCAGCACAAAACACCCTTGACCTATTCAACGCAGTTTCACACTAAGCAGCAGCATAACACTGCCCTCTCTATCAACCAGATCACTTCCTTATTATTACTTGTGCTTTTATTTTACTTTTCTTCCGAAACAACCACCTTACTTGTGCATTTACTTTTCTTGTGCAGGAATAACAATTCGAATCAAGCTATCTCATCCATGTGGGAGACGATACCTTATATACTATAACTTGACATGAGTGTGCACTTGCGCTCATAAATAGAGAACACCCAAACGTTCTACAAGTTTTTGGCGACGTTGCCAAAGATTGGTAATTGCAAAATTCGTATTTATATTTATGCACTTTTATTTTTTTTATTTGCATTTAATTTTAGGTTTTATTATTCTTATTTTCATTCAAGAAAAAAATTATGTGGGAAAGTGCTTATTTAGGTGCCCCAGGAGTTGAGGGCATCAATATTTGGGAAAGTTATTACGAATTTTGTGAAGGCAATCATGCGTTCGACAGTTGCCCTCATCTTTTTGCAGCAGACATTTCGAGAAAAACCACTTGGGAGTGGATGTCTGAATATGAACAGTAGATGTCACCGTCACAACAAGATTTTTCATGGTATGATCAAAAATCTTAATTTTTTTTACCATAATAGTTTTGTTGCAGAAAGCAAAATGCCCTAGGAATATAGCTATCCGCAAGAACAACCAAAATTTTTGGAGGACACACTTCGAACCTTCCTTGCGCTCACGAATAAAGGTGGTAGTTGCTATGGATGCCAACGTCGCTAAGATGGATGCACGACTAAACAATTCAGTCTTCATCAATGCCATAGATGAACCAGAACAATTAAGTCTGAGGGATACTGATGTCCCAGGACAAGAGGACGAAGAGAAATGAGAGGAAAGATCTCTGATGTGTGAGGAGCAATTAGAAACTCCAAGCCAAGAGGATGAAGAACACTACTCGGGCAGCTACCTAGAACCCTACCCTGAAGACGAACTGACAGCACCTGAGCAAAGCCATGCCTCAGCAGAAAGGCCCACCATGATAGAAGCCTCTATAATGACGCCCGCCTCGGCAGCTATGGATTATATATATCTAGAGGAGCCGATATAGACAGATTTACAACCGTCAAAATCTCTACTGATGGAGATTTTCGAGGAGCTTAAAGGGTTTTCCCTTGACCGGCACAGTACTATGATAGAAGACTACCACAACAGCTGGTTTCCGCAGCAGCTGCCTCGGCAACAAAAGAAACTTTCCCATATGACAAACTTCGACAAAAAGGAGGTAAGTACATGGTTAGGTAGATATAATTTTTCTAATCACATGTTCATGCCTTCAGGAATAGGAACAAGAAGGAAGGTTCACATGGATTACAAGGGAACGAGGAAGAAAGACTCCTCCACAATGAGGATAATCACTAGATGGAGGGTGCGGATGGATTACAAGAAGTATCGAAAATGACCCACTTGAGCTAAACCGATAATGTAGTAGTTACTTTAGGAGATGTATATTAATGCACTCCTAAAGTAAAAAAAATTGTATAAGTTTTTTATTTTTCCACAACTTTATTGTTTTATTTAAGAGTAGATTTTACCTACTTAGGACCAGATTTTATTTTCGTTTTATTCCCGTCTCAGAACTACTTACCCAGATTCAGACCCTAAGGAATCGAGCCGCCGAGCACAACAGGGGCATCACTGCTGCCACCCGCAACTGACAGAAGAGCAGATAACTCATCCACATCTTCTCCACCAGCTGATAACAACTAAGCCTGAGTTTTCTTTCCCTTTCTCATATTTATTTTTTAGTTTTAGTTTTGTTTTGTGCATTGAGGGCAATGCCCGTCTCGAGTTTGGGGGGGGGGGGTATAGTTCTCATATTTTTGTTTAGGCATACTTAGTAGCATGTAGTTTGCATATTGTACTTGCCTTCATATTAATCGGAAAAAAATTTTGTTATAACTTGTGCCTATGATAGGACACCCAATTAATTTTTTCGCGCCAATTAAAAATTAAACTTAATTCAGGAAAAGCATGAATAACGTAGAATTTTCTATAATATCCAAAAAAAATTTAACACTATTGTTACTTGCTGAGTTTGATAGAATATCTGATAAACATTGCCTGCTTTATTTTTAGAACTCTTTGCAAAGTTCTAACAATGGTTGCAGGTAGCCGTCGAGGCAGGCAACAAAGATAGAAAAATCAAAGCACTGCCACGGTAGAGAAAAACAAAGAAAAATTTATGTTTTACCCTAGAGGTGCCCGAAACAAGCTCTAAGAAGAATCATGTGCGAGGACACTCCGTTGCTATCAAAGTCCATGAATCTTAAAGTTTTGAAGTGACAAACAAATTAGCAAGAGTGAATGAAAGTCTTCACGGGATGACTATACTCCATGGGTTCAGGGTTTTGTAGTTTGCTCCTACCTTAATTTCAGACCTAGAAGAGTAGTTGTGATAAGCTGAAGCTCTTATTGTCATGATTAAAATATTGTGCATAACCTTGCTGCCTCAGCAACAACCTTATATATCGTAACAATATCTTTTTTTTATTTAGTTATTATGCATATTCAGCCTGTACACAGTCTTGCACACACTGCACTGGCATTATAGATTAATTCTGAGTTATTTCTTGCTATTTTCCCTTCACTAATCTAATGTAGGTGCCACGACCTTGAGGTGCAGAATCAAGTTGAAAATAGGTTTTTCTTTTTGATTAATATAAGGGCAAGTATGTTTAGGTTGCATTGCTTGAGGACAAGCAATAGTTCGAGTTTGGGGGTGTGTAAAGTGTCCACAAGTTCTATATTTCATGCACATTCCATCTCATATTATTTCTGTTTTGAGTACATCTTAGGCATAATTCGGACCATGCATTGCATTTTACAATATTTCTTTACTTTGCCATGTTTTTTTTTTCTAGATTATCCTTTGTTTGGTAAAGAAAATGTATTGTTTTAGTGTACTTTTGGTTTTAGGTACTAGAGGCTGACAGAGGGAAAGAGGAGCTGAGGATGTGATGCTGAGGCAACGAACCAGGGAGATGTACTGATGCAGTTCCAGACAAAGACAACAAATGTCGAGTAGCTGGCACCGCCCACCTTGCTGCCCAAGACAGCATACTATGGAGTTGGAGAACCGGTGTGTGATTTGTAGAGCAGAAAATCTTGATTCTATCGATATTGTCCACTCAATTTTCTGACGTCTGTAGCAGTGGGCAGAGCCGCCAAAGTTAAATCTCGAGATTGCTTGTGGAACAAGGCAACGTGATAAAGTCCACATTCAAGTCAAAGAAGTTAGAGTTTAATGTCACATTTAATGTGGAAAGATACTTTGAAGACTTCTGCTTCAAGAAGGACTAGACCTAGCTAATGCCTATATATACCAATTGTAATTCTAATTCAAGATAGCTTAGGGTTTCCTTAGGCATAACTTAGGTTTTCTTGTCACCGACATGTTCTAATTCTCTCTTTGGGTTTGGGTTATGTTGTAATTAGTTGTGAGAATGATTATTTAGGTTTTCAATTTTGATTTTGCAATAAAATATTCTTAGTTTGCTTAATTCTTGTGCTTCACTTCCTTCAATTAGTTCCAAAAGTCCAGTTGAAGAATCCATTTGTTGGGCACAATAATGTCAAACTTACGAAAGAATTAAGCACAGTCTCATCATGAAGAGGTGTTGACTAATTCAGCTTAGACATAAGTTAGAATTTCAGCGGCTAAAAGGAGCAACCAAACATTGATTGTCTATGTTAGGTTTACGCTGAGATTGCTAGGTATTGCCTACATCACGCAGAAAAAGAATCCTAGCCTAGACATAAGTAGGATCACTTCAGAATTGCTTCGCCGAACTTGGAGTATCTGCCAGACTTGCCACCGGGACTTCTCTTCATCTCACCAGCCGGGACAACAAAAGTTGCAAGAGCAGAGTGCTGTTGTGGCAGCGAAAGTTACTGCCGCCTCGATCCACCATTACACGTCAAGGCAGCAGATCGTGGCAGCGTAAAACACACTTGACCTATTCAACGCAGTTTCACACTAAGCAGCAACATAACCTTGCCCTCTCTATCAACCTGATCATTTCCTTATTATTACTTGTGCTTTTATTTTACTTTGCTTCTCAAACAACCACCTTACTTATACATTTAATTTTCTTGTACATGAATAATAATTCGAATCAAGCTGTCTAATCCCTGTGGGAGACGATATCTTATATACTTTAACTTGACAGGAGTTGCACTCGCGCACATAAATAGAGAACACCCAAACGCTCTACAGTTGTTAGACTCCCTCACAAAGCGAAAAGAAATAGGCAAACAAGGAAAAACCTCTCTAGGCAAATATGTTTGCAATTTAAGCACACGCCCAAAACCTAACACTTGAGAAAATATAACAATTAAGCTCACAAGTGTGTTTTACAAAGAAAATTGACAATTAAAGCGCAAAAACATGTTCTCTATACATGAATGTTGGCAATGATGTTTCTTATTGTTGCACGGCTGCTTAAATGATTCTTTTAAACCCTCTAATGAGTTTTTTGTTGTTACTAGTCGTTGGGGTTGATTTGGAGCTATTGAAGACCTTATTTCCAACATTAAATTCACTTTTGCAGCAGGGCGTATCGGTATGTGTGCAAGTGTATTGGTACATGCCTCAAAGAAGAAAGAGCCGTTGAGCAAATTTAACACAGGGTATCAGTACACTATGTGAGTTTATCGATACACCTTCTCTCGTATCGGTACGACCAAGCCTGTACTAGTACGAGTTTTGGCTACTGGAAAATATGACAGTTGGGGACAAAGGGGCGTATCGGTATGTGTCAGTTTGTACCGGTACTCAGGGTCTGTTTTTGACACTTTGGCTCTTTAAAATCATTTTAAACATGTCAAAAACCCTTCAAAAACTTTTAAACATATTTTTCAAGTTTATGAACTTTTAAAATATATTTATTTTGAAAATTTGTTTAAGTCCAAAAATATTTTTCATTTAAGTTATATCAAAATCAAATATCTCAACAAAAGTAGTATTCATAGATCTTATTTTAAAAATCAAATTTTAATTTCTAATATGTAATTTGTTGACAAATAATTTATTGATTTTGATATAGCAAATTGAAATTAACATTCTCAAATAAATTTTTATGATTAATCAAATTTGTAATGAAATGAGTTTATAGTTCTATAATTCAGAAGATTTTAGTTCAACATTTTTGCAAACTAATTTTGAGTAAAGAAATGTTTAAAACAATTTTCTAAGTCATTTAAAGCTAAAAAATGTCTAAATTTTATTGTCTGTTAAGTTAGTACCGATACTCAATTATGATTATTGGTATCGTATGAATAACATTGATATCGATTGATGTAGTATTGGTACTCTAGGAACAAAAATTTTCAGATTTCTAGTATTGGTATTAATGCTACCTATATGATTACCAATACCGTTAAAGCTTTAAAGTGATTTTCAGAACATCAAGTTCCATTTTAGTATTTGTATTATCGTTTAGTATGAAACTAAACTATGTGTATTGATACTCCTTTATGAGTGTCGATACTCGCTAGACTTTAAAATGATTTATCAAAACATCGAGTGTTAATTTTAATATGAGTATTGCTCATTAGTATTGATACTAAAGTATGAGTGTTGATACTTATTGAGCTTTAAAATTGACTCATCAAGACATTGAGTGATAGGCCAGTATGTGTATTGCCTATTAGTACTTAAACTGTGAGTATCAATACCCATTGAACTTCATGGCAACTATTTTTGCCGTTAATGCATGGGATATCAATACCAATTCAAAAGTAACAATACTAAAAGTATATAATTAGCGTTTAATACGGGAAAACTCTTTCCAATGACTCTATTAAGTTATAGTACTACCAAAATGGGTAAAAGTGAATGAGAGAATATATAAACAAGATCCAATTGCATATTGAACAAGGCAACAAAAAGAACACATCTATCAACATTAAAGAACTTTTTAAGCTAAACTTCTTCCTTTTCTTATAAGAACACTTGGGAGTTTTCATGGTAGATTTTGTTTTTAGTTTATTAGGTGAGAGCTTTAAATTGCAAAGAAAAAAATTAACGATGATTTATTCTTAGTTTGTTCATTTGTATTTTCTCTTTAAGAGAATGAATTCTCTTAAAATTTTAGGGTTTAAATCTTAAGGGAGTTTGAAAGGTTACATTTTCCTCAAAGGTTGATCAAATTAGTGAATTTGGAAAATTGTTAGTGTGAAAAACTAAGTAGTGTATGCAAGCTTCATTGAGAAAGTTGAATCACTCTAAATTCTTGTGCTTATTCTTTTAAGGTATAATGACACAAATGCCCTCGTACTTTTTTAAATCTTACAATGTGGTGCCTATATTTTCTAAATGTTCAATGTGTCTTTTGTACTTTCTGTCTTTCTTTTGAAACTCCCCTGAGCCTAACACCATTAATTGATGATGTGGCATGGACACATGTCACTCTCTTATGCTGACACATGACACTTTTTTTCTTCAAAATTCTTTGTGAGAGTTTCTTCTCTTGTTCAAAAATTTTATCTTGTTATTACTTTGAAGTATAAGTGTCCAAATGAATTGCGGTCAGTACTTAATGTTATTATCTATCGTTTAGGTTGTTAAGCACAAGATCCTTGAGAGTTATATGTTTTCAATCCATGAACATGTTTGTTTAAAATAAAATCTTAGAAGAAAGTGTCATCATATCCAATTTATTTCTCTATTATTATTTTATTGTTCTTTTATTTTAATTTTTGTTCTTTGTTTTATTCTTAATTCTTTGCTTATTTTTATTGTGTTAGTTGGAAATTTTCAAATCTTGATTTACAATTTTATTTTATTTATGTTAAAATATCAATAAGATTATTCAATCCATGCTTTCACTCATAACTCTATCATTGTAAGGCTCGATATCCTTCAACCGAATTGCTTGCCAAGTGGTGGAGAAGATTGATTTTTGGGTGTTTGTGGTGGAAGCAAAAGATAGACAAAATTGACACACAATTTAGAGTGATTCGACTTTCTAACCAAAGCCTACATCCACTACCTTAGCTAACCACCAAGGATTTCACAAATTCACTAAGAATTCTTCCCCTTTTCTAGGCTAAGGAGGCGATCATTTACAGCCTAGACTCACTCACCAAGTCTAGCAACCAAAGCTCACAACCCGAGCTTTGGACACACTCTTTAAAGAAGAAAATTCAAAGCAAACAAAATCCCTCTATAAGGTTGATGTTTGCACACTTAAGCTCTCACCCAAAACCTAGAACACTTGAGCATACATTGACAATTTGAGCTCACAAGTGTTTGTCTATACAAGGAATGGAAATTAAGCTCTAAGACAAATTATCATCATAATGTTGTTGACAATTGAAGCATTAGTCTTCCATAGAAGCTTGGAGGTCCCTTTTATACTCCCAATTGATCTTCTAGCTGTTGTAGACTATTGGGATTGAATTGGAGCCGTTGAAGCCTTTATTTCTCGCAATAAATGCATTTATGGTGATGTCCGTTTCGATACGTTTGAAGCCGTATCGGAACGCCCTTCTTCATAACTAGCCGTTGAGTCTGTTACAACAATGCCACATCGAATCACCTTTGCTTTTTTCAGTACGCCCGTATCGATACACCTTGTACCGTATCGGTACGGATGTTTGTTAAGCCACAGGGAACTAGTCATTGGGGGGTTTTCAAATAGCCATTAGGCTTGACACGTATGCGTATAGAAACGCTGGAAGGCGTATCGAAACGCTAGACCTCCGTATCAATACGACCTATGCCTATATTGTTGGGTCATGTCAGCACGCCCCGTGGCGCAGCGGAAAAATTAATCCGACGTAATCAAGCCAATGATCCATGTACAAGAACGAATCCAGGGTGAAAAGATGAAGAGTTACCTTTTAAATCTCTAGAAACTGAAAACCAACGATATGTCGGAATAACCACGTTAAGTAAAACCGGAATCGTCACAGGTTCGCAACGACCTCTACGGAGTCCACCCGAACAAAACGAACAAAGTTTCCGCCTCCCTAACACTTAGGGATAAATTTCGACAGGTTTGAACACCTTCTAGAGAGAAGTCGAAATCCCTCCAGGGATTCCTGAAAGAGTCTGAAATCAACCAGGAGTTCAACCGGGACTTGCAATCGAGCAAGGAAACCTTTAGGGATTTGCCAGGGGGCAAGTAGAACACCAGAAGAATATCGAACAGTTTCTCAGAGAGCTTTCTGGGATATGTCGAATTATAGTGGGGAATCCCTAGGGGTGTTGTCGAAATCTTCAAGAGGAGGAAGATGGATAATTTGGTTGCTAGCCCTTGTCCCTTTAAATAGTATTCAGAGACTTAATTCTAGTTGAATTCCTTAAATCCAAGTTCAACCAAAATTCATAGAATCTAATTCTACTTGAAATTGGTTTGTATTAAATATACATTATATTTAATAATATTAAATGAAATATATATATTTAATTATGTAGAATCTTATTCTACATAAAACATGTATTTAAATATACATTATATTTAATCCAAATATATATATTTTTATTATATAGAATCTCATTCTATCTTTACTTGGATTTAAATATATTTAAATATATATTTTTAATTATGTAGAATCTAATTCTACATAAACTTGGAATTAAATATACATTATGTAAATTCCAAATATATATTTAAATTTCTAGAATCTTATTCTATAATATTTAATTCTCTAAATATTTTCCATGCTCTAAATAATATTTGATAAACACAATATTTATCGAATATTATTCCCATTTAAGGGAGTTGCCGATTTCCCTTATCCCATAGGGGATTTTCGGCAACCTCTCTAAAATAGGGAGCATGGTTTCAAATTTTGTTCATTTCATTCGAAGGGTGTGACCCTTGTAGGTTCATTCAACGTTAGCAGCAAAATTAGAACTGTTCTAATTTTACAAACAATGAGTGGCATCTAGCAATACATCATTGCTACCTAAGTTGCATGAAGTCATGGTTTGACTTTCCTAATTCCTGAATAAACTTTCTTTATGTATTTTATCCTTTTGTCCTTTATATCTTAGATGAACACAAGTCATGAGTTAGTCACACTTGCGTTGTCCATCTAGTGTTTCTTGATGTCTTGAGTAGATTATTATAAACGAATCTTTATGATATCTCATATCATAATATTCGAGCATGTCCATGCATTTTCTAATCTCACTCAATCAAGTGGCCGAAGATTTTTCTCCCATTATGTAGGAGGGACAAATTCTTTCTTGATCAACCATATTTCACTACATAGGTCATCACGTATCCTATCATCAGTCTTTATAACGTAGTCAGTTACGACACACGTTTAACTATGTCAAAATACATAAATCTTTATGTTGAAATCATGTTGATCTCAAGTCTGAGGATTATACATATGTTTATAATGAGCAATGTTGTGACTGTCACATAATTACCCAAGAAACATGCTCATAGCGGGTCAATCCAGTATGTTGTTCTCTAACAAATACTTATGTGTTGATTTTGACATCTCTATGTCAATTAGAACACTTGTTATCAATCAATCAACCATATATTAGTCTTTATATATTATCATTGTCCATACCCGTAATAATATTCGACTAAGGATTCTATTTAACAATAATCGTATTATTGTATGGACATTATTATCCAATGGTTAGTTTGATGCACAGAAACATACCAAATGATAATAACGGCAATGCTATTACTTGATAAATCTAGTAAAATAGTATGTCTATTCAATCATCATATGATTGGTCTTTGAGCATACTCCAACAATCTCCCACTAGCACTAAGACCAATCATTCTCGTATCTAATACGATATGGCTTAGTGTAACTGACATGCTTATGTTGTGTCAAAAGCTTTGTCACGGAGTTGACAAAGTTATTAACTTTGTGCGTATGTTGCATACTTTCACATATCCAAGATGTAAGCACTTTAGAATATGTTTGGATTTATTGATGAGATCTGGGTTTTATTTGCTTACGCAAAGGTTCCATCATAACAAAGTTATGCAGCATCTACTATGCTGGGAACAACCCTTAGTTCAGAAGTGAACCCTTTAGATCCAAACATACTTCTTTATTGCTATGTCAACTGTAAAACATTCAGCCTATGTTGTAGAGTTAGATACTGTCTCATGTTGCTAACTCTCAGTATCTTTTATTAATGCAAAACATATTGCGATCTTTAGTTCCTTTTGATGAGTATGTCATCTGTTGAGTTGTTAGGGGCTCGATTTGTTCAACCTATATGGCTCGCCAAGTGGTGGAGAGGTGGATTTTTGGGTGGAAGGGTTGTGGAAGCTAAAAAGATAATTCACACAATGATTTATAGTGGTTCAACCTTCTAACCAAGGTCTACATCCACTATCTTAGCTCCCCACTAAGGATTTCCAATCAATCCACTATTGATTCGTCCCTTTTTCTAGGTTTAGGAGGAAACCCTTTACACCGATCAAGCTTTCTACCCAAAGCCTTGATCAAACCCTCTTTTACAAAGAGAAACAATAAGCAAACTTAAATCCCTTTAGTAGGTGTTTGTTTGCACAATTAAAACTGTAAAACCTATGTTTGATTTTAATATAATTAAATCTTTAAGGATCAATTTGAAAAACTTAAAATTGTTTTATAAGTCCCTTAATAAGTTCTAAATCACCAACACTTTAAAACTGATTTGAAAAACTCAAACTCAAAATATTTTCTTAGTGTTCCAAGGCCAAACTATTGAAAATCGTCCAGGTGTATCGATACGCTTCCAGCCGTATCAATATCTTTTTTACAAAGTTGGCTACTGGAGGAACTCGTATCGAAACAGATTCAATCTGTATCGATACGCTCCTGCGTAAAAGTCTAAAGAGTTTGAATGGCGTACCGATACGACTTCACCCGTATCGATACGGTTTTATTGATTTTTAAATTCAAGTCAGTTTAAATATTTTGACCGTTGGTGTCAGTTGGTTAGGTAACTAAATTTTAAATTGGTTGTTGACCCGTATCGATACGGTAAACCCTCGTATCGAAACGGAAACTTCCAGTGAGCTAAGTCGAGATAAAGGTATCGATACGGTCTTAGCCGTTTCGATACCCCGTACCGATACGCTTACGTGCGTTTCGATACCCCTTATTTATTGCACACAACAGCTCTTTCTTTTCTGAGACATGTATCGATACAGCTCCCCGTGTACCGATACAGATAGCCGCAGAAGTGCATTTATGGTGGTAAGAGAGGGTTCCAACGGCTCAATTCAAGTTCCCAACCACCCAAACGACTAAAATTAATAGAGGAGGTATAAAATGAAGCCCTTTGAAGGTCAGCAACAACTATTCAACCCGCAAGCATCATCAAAGCAAAAATCTAAACCCTTGAGTTATTCAAAGTCAAATTCTTGCACCCAACTCTAGTGTGTTTCAATTGTCAATTTGTATTGTGAGTTTGGGTTATTGAAATTGTAATTGGGTAGACAATTAACCTTTGAGAGGAATCATTTGAGTTTACCACAATATTTATTTGTAATTTGAGTGGATTAATCTTTGGGTAGAAAGCTTAATCGAATTTGTAAGGTTACCTCCTCATCCAAGAAAAGGGGAAGAATTCAAGTAGTGAATTGGTTGAAAATCCTTAGTGGGAACTAAGGTAGTGGATGTAGAGTTCATTTGGAGAACTTGAACCACTATAACTACTTGTGTCAATTTTATTTTTCACTCATTTCTTCCCACCAAAATTTTAATTGCCAATTCACCCCCTCTTGGCCATTTGCAATTGTTCGATCAACTCAACAAAAACACTCACCCAAAACCTAAAACACTTGAGCAAATTTGACAATTTTGGCTCACTAGTGTTTGTCTATACAATAAATGACAATTTAAGTTCTAAGACAATTTTTGATCATTTGTTGATTGACAATATGAGCATTAACCTTTACTTGATGCTTGGAGGTCCCTTTTATACTCCTTGATGAGTTTATAGCCGTTACTAGCCGTTGGGGATGATTTGGAGCCGTTGAGGACTTTATTTCCCACCATAAATGTAGTTCTGCTGCTACCTGTATCGAAATGCTCGAACCCATTTTGATACGCTCTTTAAGTAGAAAGAGCCGTTGAGCATCCGTATCGAAACGCCATGGGCCGTATCGAAACACCCGTATCGAAATGCTAGGCACCGTATCGAAACGCTCTGCATTTAAATGTTAGTTGGAAAATAGCCGTTGGGGTTTATGATCGTTGTGGTCGATGCCACGTAGGCGTATCAAAACAGCATAGCCCGTTTCGAAACGCTAGGCAAAAATCACATCCAGGGAAGGCCCGTTTCGATACCCGTATCGAAACACTTTTGCTACTAGAAACCCCCGTATCAAAACGCCTAAGGGTGTTTCGATACACCTGGACGGTTTTGTTAAGATAGGCTTTAAAAATATTGTAAAACCTTTTAAAAACATCCCTAAACATAGTTTCAATTTATTTGGACTCTAGAAATAGTTTTAAATTCTTTTTAAATCAGTCCAAAACATTTTTCAATTATTATATCAAAACATTAGTTCTACAATTTCCCCCTTTTTTATATAATAAAACTATCTTGAAAAATTGTTTGAGATTCTCCCCCTTTAACTTTAAAAATATGAATAAGAGATTAAAGATATGAAATCAAATAAAGCTCCCCTTTATTCATTTGAAAATTCAATTTTTCAAACTATTTCTCCCTCTTTTTGTTATGTCAAAAAGAATTTAAAACATTAAGTTCAAAATAACAATAGAGGTAAAAATTTTGACAAAAATAAGAATTTGGTTTAAAAATGGCTCCCCCTTACTCAAAGCATCATCAAAAATGTTAGTCCAACATAAATGATCATCTAGTTGACATACAAGAATATAAATCAAATAAAATCAAAATCAACTAGATTTTACCACACTTGAACTCAAGGGAGGATGTGAAGCCTTCCTTCTTCAAGTGTTCTTCCTTGTGTGCATGGAGCTCCCCCTCAATGTTTGACTTGTTGAACATCTCCATCACACCTAGCAAAAGACAATCAAGTGATTTTTGGTATCCAAATTGCTTTGGATCCATAAACGTTAGTAGCACAAATTTTAGTCCCATTTGGAATCCATTTTTCAATGTCATCCTTTCTAATTGAAGTGGTTAGTCCTTTTGGGACCCAAACACTTCTAAAACATTTTCCTTTTACAAGTCTAGGGGCACTAGATTGTCTTACATAAAAATTTAATTTTCCAAAATTATTTTTCTTTTCAAGTTCTTTGGAAATCAAATCTTTTTCTTCTTGAACTTTTTGAAGCAAATTTTGTAAATCAAAACATTTTAATTCAAACTCTTCGAGTTTTGCTTCAAGTTCAAGTTTGGTTTTAGAAATCAAATCATTTTGAATTTTTAACTTTGAAATCAATTTATTGTTTTTCAAAATGTGATTTTTAAACTTTAAAACCAAATCATCATAGGCATCTTGTAATTCATCAAAAGAGTAAGACCATGAAGTAGATGAATTAGAAGTTACCCTTGAATCTTCTTCGATGGCCATAAGGCAAAGGTTGGCTTGTTCATCGTCGGTGGAGTCCTCATCAGTCCAAGTAGCCACATGTGCCTTCTTCTAATGGCTTGAAGTGCTTGCCCTCTCCTTTTTCTTGGATTCTCGTTCAAGCTCTCTCAAAGCTTTCTTCATGAACGAGGCACACTTCTTGAAGAGATGAACTATCTCTTCTTCTTCATCCTCCTCTTCACTTGAGTAAACATGATGGCATGTGGAGGATTGAGAGCTATGGCACTTGCGTTGATGCCTAGCCCTTTGATTTTCTTCTCTCTCGTAGCTCTAATTTCTTCCCTCTTCTTCTCATCTTCTTTATTCTTCTTCATGATTTGATGAGTAAGGAGTGACCCCATGAGTTCATCAAGCTTCAAGGTCTTCAAATTCTTACCTTCGATGATGGCGGTCCTCTTTGAGTCCCAAGACTCGGGAAGTGAGTAGATGAGCTTTCGGACAAGTTTCTCCTCTGGAATGGCTTCTCCATAGCCCTTGATACAATTGGTGATTGTGGAGAACCTATCAAACATCTTCTCGATGTTCTCTTCCGGATCCATCTTGAAGTTCTCATACTCTAAGGTGAGGAGCCCAAATCTTGGTCTCCTTGACTTCATCGGTTCCCTTGTATGTGACTTCAAGCTTGTCCCATACCTCATTGACACTCTCACAAGAATACATCTTCTCATAGATGGTTGGGCCAAATGCACAAAAGAGCATGTGCAAGGCTTTGCAATTAAGCTCCATCTTCTTGCGATCGTCGGCACTCCACTCCACTTTGCTTCGTTGAGGCACAAACGAACCATCTTCAACTATGTCCCATAGCTTGTAATCTCTAGACTTGATGAAGAACTTCATCTTTGTCTTCCAATGGGCATAGTGGGTTCCGTCAAAGAAAGGCGGTTTGTCGATTGATTGCCATTTGAGTCGGTTGATGAAATAGTGATCGAGCTTGCCGGATCTTCTCAATAGGAATGTTAATCCTCTTCGATTGAGCCAAGCTCTGATACCAATTGTTGAGTTTTTAGGGGCTTGATTCGTTCAACCTATATGGCTCACCAAATGGTGGAGAGGTGGATTTTTCGGTGGAAGGGTTGTGGAAGCTAAAAAGATAATTGACACAAAGATTTATAGTGGTTCAACCTTCTAACCAAGGTCTACATCAACTACCTTAGCTCCCCACTAAGGATTTTCAATCAATCCACTATTGATTCGTCCTCTTTTCTAGGTTTAGGAGGAAACCCTTTACACCGATCAAGCTTTCTACCCAAAGCCTTGATCAAACCCTCTTTTACAAAGAGAAACAATAAGCAAACTTGAATCCCTCTAATAGGTGTTTGTTTGCACAATTAAAGCACTCACCCAAAACCAAAACACTTGAGCAAATTTGAGAATTTTGGCTCACTAGTGTTTGTCTATACAATAAATGACAATTTAAGTTCTATGACAATTCTTGATCACTTGTTGATTGACAATATTAGCATTAACCTTTACTTGATGCTTGGAGGTCCCTTTTATACTCCTTGATGAGTTTATAGTCGTTACTAGCCGTTGGGGTTGATTTGGAGCCATTAAGGACTTTATTTCCCACCATAAATGCAGTTTTGCTGCTACCCGTATCGAAACGCTCGAACCCGTTTCGATACGCTCTTTTAGTAGAAAGAGCCATTGAGCATCCGTATCAAAACGCCATGGGCCGTATCAAAATGCTAGGCACCGTATCGAAATGCTCTGCATTTAAATGTTAGTTGGAAAATAGTCGTTGGGGTTTATGACCGTTGTGGTCGATGCCACGTAGGCGTATCGAAATGGCATAGCCCGTTTCGAAACGCTAGGCAAAAATCACATCCAGGGAAGGCCCGTTTCGATACTCGTATCGAAACACTTTTGCTACTGGAAACCTCTGTATCGAAACGCCTAAGGGTGTTTCGATACACCTGGACGGTTTTGTTAAGATAGGCTTTAAAAACATTGTAAAACCTTTTAAAAACATCCCTAAACACAGTTTCAATTTATTTGGACTCTAGAAATAGTTTTGAATTCTTTTTAAATCAGTCCAAAACATTTTTCAATTATTATATCAAAACATTAGTTCTACATCATCTACATACAATACTTAGAAAAGTAACAATGCTCCCACTAGCTCTTTTGAAAACAAGACTCCCCTTTGTTTCTAGATAAACCAAACCTTTTGATTGTATCTTCTAAAACGAATATCCCAACTTCGAGAAGCTTGCCTTAGTCTACGGATAGACCTTTGTAGCTTACATACCTTCCAAGTGTTTACTGGAGCGACAAAACCTTCTGGATGTGTCATGTACACAACTGTTTCAAGTTTTCCCTTAGGAAAGTGGTTTTGACATTCCTTTATTTGATTCCATAATCATGGTATGTAACTACTTGCAAGTGAGATTAAGATGGATTAAACATAGCTACAAGGAAGATGCTTTATCATAGTCTATACTATGAAGTTTGTCGAATACTTTTAGTGACGAATCATCCTTTGTATGTTTTATCATCCATGTCGGTTTTTCCTTTTTGAAAAACTCATCCATACCTCTTAGGTTTTACCCTTTTAGGTAACCAAAGTCTATACTTGGTTTCAGACATGGATACCATCTCATATCTCATGAATCTTAGCCATTTCTCGAATTTTGGGCTCACCATTGCTTTCTGTTAAGACATAGTCTTTATCTTGATCCGAAAAGAAGAGTGTTTCCCTGTACGGATAGCGAGAAATCCATATTTCTCAAGTATATGGTATTCTCTTAAGGATCAACACAATGGTTGTGTTTTGTTCCAATGTTCCTTGATGATTTGTGGAACATTCTCAATCTTTGGTTCATAAATTTGTTGTCTAAAATTTCTTCAAATTCCAAATTCCATTTTTTCTTTTGTGAGAGGTAATCTCTTTCGAGAGAAACTCTCATTTGAGCAAAAAACATTTTGTTCTCGTTGAAAAATGAAATCCCTTAGTGATAAGTATTCTCTTTCGAGATAAACTATCGTTTGAGCAACAAATATTTTGTTCTCGTTAAAGTTGAAGAAATAAAATCCCTTTGTGAGAATTAATCTCTTTCAAGATAAACTCTCGTTTGAGAAACAAACGCTTTGTTCTCGTTAGGATAAACAACAAATGGAGTTTTTAAGGTTCGAACTTTGTAAACATTTTAACATGTAAGTAACCTTAAAACTTCAAAGGTATTCTACAACAATTCTTAGTCCATATCTTATATGGTATTTCGAAAAAAAACGATTAAGTATGAGAGTTGTTTTTCTATTGTGTAAAGAAGTCGAAAATGACTTGTTCTGAATCAAAACATGTCTAACATATTTGATTCTCTTTCAAAGACTTTTCGTTCCACTTGTGGGATTTAATTATGGGACAATCCCATATTCTTTGAAAGTTCATCAAACTTTAAGTATTCTTGAATTTGATCTCATCAAATTACCTTAATACTTTTTACGAGTTTGAGATTAGTCATTTGTTTTATTTATCTTATAAATATTATTGATTTGATTAGTTTAAAGATCATTGATTCGTTATGCCATAAGAGATTAAAAGAATAACATTTATTTAAATAATCTCAAAATTAAAATATCTTGTCCTTACAAGATAACTAAAACTTAGGCACAAAATAATAATCTTAAAAACTAAAACAAATCTATTTAAGCAAAAACACATGTCCTAATGGATGATGTAGCAACTCTTGCTTTATTTCCATTTGCAGGTCCATGTCTATTCTAATGCCTTCTCTTTAGAAGCCTCTGAGGTTGATGCCTCCCTTGTTTTTGCTTTCTTGACTTCTTGTAGGTGTGTGGGGCAGTTTCTCTTCCAATGTCCGGTCTTGCCACAATGGAAACATTTTCCATCCTTCTTGATTCCCTTCTTAGGTTTCAATGCCTCCTTTCCATCGGTTTTGGTCTTACCATCACCTTTAGACTTTGTTGCAGATTTACCTTTCTTCTTGCCCTTGCGGACCATCAGAATAGGTTTAGGTCCTACCTTCTTCAGGTTGATTTCAGCAGTTCTCAACATGCCGAGCAACTGCGGCAGCGTCTTGTTAATTTCATTCATATTGAAGTTAAGGAAGAACTGATTGAAACTATTCGAAAATGATTGCATGATGACATCAGTAGCTAATTCGTCTTTTAGCTGAAAGCCGAGCTTCTCCAACATTTGGATGTAGCCCATCATTTTGATTATGTGAGCTCCTACGGGAGATCCCTCACTCATCTTGCATTGAAACAAAGCTTTAGAGGTCTCGTACCTCTCTTGACGAGCTTGCCCTTCATAAATCTCCTTGAGATTTTGAATCATATCATAAGCTACCATGTCCTCATGTTGCTTCTGAAGCTAAGGGGTCATGGAGGCAAGCATAAGACAACCGACATCCAGCATGTCATCCATGTGTTTCTTAAACTTGTCTTTGTCAGCTCTAGAAGCAGTGGCAACCGGTTCATCAGGAACATGTTCTTCAATGACATATTCCTTCTTTTCCTGTTTGAGAACAATTCTCAAATTGCGGAACCAGTGAAGGAAGTTTATGCCATTGAGCTTATCCTTCTCAAGGATAGATCGCAGAGATAGTGTATTATTTGCCATTAATTCTACAACAAAGAAAATATGCTATATAAGTTTTACTAAATTTTAAAATTTATAGATAGGTCTTTACTATAAATTTACTCCCACTATTTTCTTCAAAATTAAAAACCCTCTAGTTTTAATTTCGGAAAAACATTTCGATAGTTTTTCTAGTGAGTGAGGATCCGTATTTCACCATTCTTAAATCAGCTTTGGCCAGTATTTTAGGAAATTGTTATTTAGGTAAGTAACACCTTACTAATTACATCTCATGTAATTCCTCATCTTTTGGCGAACAACTCTTGTTCTTTAAATCATCTTATGATTATCCAAAACTTTTAACCACTAGGTTTTCTAATCCTATTAGAACAACCCAGCTAAGTCAATACCAGTATCTCAACCGGCGAATATCACTAGTTTATTCTTCGCGTTTAACTAAGATAAATAAATGTGACATTGCTTTTGCAAAGCTCGCATTATATCAATCGAAGCTTTAACGAGGGTAAATATTGGATGGTTAAAACAGACTTAGAATTATAGTGAGGGATTTACTTAATTATCTCATCATTTTAACATTGATCCTATCAATAGAACTATGTTTAATCATGCTTATAAAACATCCATTGCATCACATACAAGGTAAATATAAGCGGCAAATAAATATGCAATGATTATAGCCCTTCTTAACCTAAGGCGACCCGTCCCAAGCCAATGGGAGGACCATTCTACTGAAGATAGAATCTGCTTCTGAAATGCCCGGTCCACCAGGGAAGGCCCACCACACTGCTACCTTGGTCCTTGCTTTATCTCTATGAGTATTTACAATTTTCAGAAACTCGCATTACATGCGAGGGAGTGAGATGAGAAGAGAAGTACAATAGAAGATAGAGAAAGGCACGACACGCATGCCGTATTTATAAAAACCAAAACTATAAAGGCTATGGGCTATAACCATGCAAAACAAACACCGTGCAATTTAACATGCATTTCAAACATCGTGCGAACAAAGTAACGACGTGTTTACGAAGTTTTAAACTAATTATCCCTATGTTGCGGTTAATGGGCCAAAGAAGGATCACGATGTTTCATAAACCATTTGCGTTAACGAACAAATGCACCAGGTAGGTCAACATGAAAGAGAGGTGGCGCACTAGGCACACTTAAGTACCAAGTCTTTGATGATGTCAATCCTAGACATGCATTTTTCATAACGTCTAACCATAACTCTTATGGATTCACCGTGAAAGATAGTTTGATAACTTTTATCAAATTTGAAACCCTTTCAAAGATTTCATAAATCTATGAAACTACGAACAACTACTTGTTCTCTAGACTAACTATTAGTCTCAACATGTTAACATTTAACATTGAAGCAACCTAACATGGTTATGATTAACTCTTAATCATTCAGTGATAATCGAAATAAGTCTTTATTAGGTGTGATACGATAAACGATAAATATCTAAATCGAATCAAACAACATGCATCTCATACATAAACATCACCCAAGAATTTAAGTCCGAATTCGTATGATACAAGTGGATCTGATACCACTGTTGGGTCACTTCGGCACGCCCCATGGCGCATCGGAAAAATTAATCCGACGTAATCCAGTCAAGGATCCATGTACAGGAATGAATCTGGGGTGAAAAGATGAAGAGTTACCTTTTAAATCTCTAGAAACTGGAAAATCGACAGTATGTCGGAATAACCACGTCAAGTAAACCGGAATCGTCACAGGTTCGCAACGACCTCTACGGAGTCCACCCGAACAAAACGAACAAAGTTTCCGCCTCCCTAACACTTAGGGATAAATTTCGACATGTTTGAACACCTTCTAGAGAGAAGTCGAAATCCCTCCAGGGATTCCTGAAAGAGTCTGAAATCGACCAGGAGTTCAACCGAGACTTGCAATCGAGCAAGGGAACCTTCAGGGATTTGCTAGGGGGCAAGTAGAACACCAGAAAAATATCGAACAACTTCTCAGAGAGCTTTCTGGGATATGTCGAATTCCAGTGGGGAATCCCTAGGGGTATTGTCGAAATCTTCAAGAGGAGGAAGAGAGATAATTTGGTTGCTAGCCCTTGTCCCTTTAAATAGTATTCAGAGACTTAATTCTAGTTGAATTCCTTAAATCCAAGTTCAACCAAAATTCATAGAATCTAATTCTACTTGAAATTGGTTTATATTAAATATACATTATATTTAATAATATTAAATGAAATATATATATTTAATTATGTAGAATCTTATTCTACATAAAACATGGATTTAAATATACATTATATTTAATCCAAATATATATATTTTTATTATATATAATCTCATTCTATCTTTACTTGGATTTAAATATATTTAAATATATATTTTTATTTATGTAGAATCTAATTCTACATAAACTTGGAATTAAATATACATTATATAAATTCCAAATATATATTTAAATTTCTAGAATCTTATTCTATAATATTTAAGTCTCTAAATATTTTCCATGCTTTAAATAATATTTGATAAATATAATATTTATCGAATATTATTCCCATTTAAGGGAGTTGCCGATTTCCCTTATCCTATAGGGGATTTTCGGCAACCTTTATAAAATAGGGAGCATGGTTTCCAATTTTGTTCGTTTCATTCGAAGGGTGTGACCCTCGTAGGTTCATGCAACGTTAGCAGCAAAATTAGAACTGTTCTAATTTTACAAACAATGAGTGGCATCTAGCAATACATCATTGCTACCTAAGTTGCATGAAGTCATGGTTTGACTTTCCTAATTCCTGAATAAACTTTCTTTATGTATTTTATCCTTTTGTCCTTTATATCTTAGATGAACACAAGTCATGGGTTAGTCACACTTGCGTTGTCCATCTAGTGTTTCTTGATGTCTTGAGTAGATTATTATAAACGAATATCTATGATATCTCATATCATAATATTCGAGCATGGCCGTGCATTTTCTAATCTCACTCAATCAAGTGGCCGAAGATATTTCTAATCTCCCCTTGTAGCTTTAAAGTCTTGAGATTCTCCATCTTCTTGTGATCATCCGTATTCAATTCTGCCTTGCATCTCTGTGGTACGTATGAACCATCTTCAATAATGTCACAAAGCTTGTAATCTTTGGCCTTGATAAAGAACATCATTCTAGTCTTCTGATAGGCATAGTTGGTCCCGTCAAAGAAAGATGGCTTCTCGATGGATTGTACCATTTAACCAGTTGATTGAATTGATATATCGAGCTTCTCGAATCGTCTCAAGAGGATGTTAATCCTATTTAATTAAGCCTCACTCTGATACCATTTTTTATGCTCGATATCCTTCAACCGAATTGCTTGCCAAGCGGCAAAGAAGATTGATTTTTAGGTGTTTGTGGTGGAAGCAAAAGATAGTCAAAATTGACACACGATTTAGAGTGGTTCAGCTTTCTAACCAAAGCTACCATCCACTACCTCAGCTACCCACCAAAGATTTGACCAATTCACTAAGAATTCTTCTCCTTTTCTAGGCTAAGGAGGCAACCACTTACAACATACACTCACTCACCAAGTCTAGCAACCAAAGCTCACAACCCGAGCTTTGGGTACACTCTTTAAAAAAGAGAATTCAAATCAAACAAAATCTCTCTACAAGGTTGATGCTTGCACACTTAAGCTCTCACTCAAATCCTAGAACACTTGAGCATACATTGACAATTTGAGCTCACAAGTGTTTGTATATACAAGGAATGGAAATTAAGCTCTAAGACACATTATCATCATAATGTTGTTGACAATTGAAGAATTAGTCTTCCATAGATGCTTGTAGGTCTCTTTCCTTTTATACTCTCAATTGATCTTCTAGTCGTTGTAGACCATTGAGATTGAATTGGATCCGTTGGAGCCTTTATTTCTTGAAATAAATGCAGTACTAGTGATGTCTGTTTCGATACGCTCAAAGCCGTATCGAAACACCCTTCTTCAGAACTAGCCGTTGAGTTTGTTGCAACAATGTTGTATCGAAACGCCTCTGCTTGTTTCGGTACGCCTGTATCGGTACGCCTTGTACCGTATCAGTACATATGTTTGTTAAGCTGCAAGGAACTAGCCGTTGGGGGTTTTCAAATAGCCGTTAGACTTGACACGTAGGCATATCGAAACGCTGGAAGGCGTATCAAAACGTTGGACCTCCGTATCGATATGACCTATGCATGTATCGATATGAGTTTTGGAGGAATCAAAACCTGTAGCTTAAACCCTTAAGGTGTATTGAAACGGGTATGCCCATATCGATAAGCTCGAGCTAAAATCTTTGGTTTGGCTACTTTAAAACATTCCAAACACTACCAAAACCTTTTGAAAACTCCTCAAACATAATTTCAAGTTGTTTGGTCTTAAAAACATTTTTGAAATCTTTTCAATTTAGTCCAAAACTATTTTTCAATTATTATATCCAAACAAACATCTCAACAATCATAGAAGCAAAAAGATCACCATTATAGAAGCAAAGAATTTGAAGACGCTCAAGCTTGACGAGCTAATGGGATCTTTGCTAACCCATGAAATGATGATGTCAAGGGGGAAGAAGAAAGAAGAGCAATGAATTGAAGACATGAATGTTGCTCTTAAATCCTCCACTAGCTAACAAGAAGACTCAAGTGAAGAAGAAGAGATGACCAATCACTTCAAGAAGTTCACTAGATTTCTTAAGCAAGAAATGGAAGAATCAAGACATGAATCGAGAATAAAGAGAATTGATCCCATCATATGCTTCTAGTGTAAGAGGAAAGGCCACGCCAAGTATGATTGCCCTCGATTCAAAAAGAAGGGATCAATCGATAAGAAGAATGCATTTGTGGCTACATAGAGTGATGAAGAGGACTCCACCGATGATGAGGTAGCCAACATTTGTCTCATGGCCATCGAAAAAAATTCAAGGGTAACTTCTAATTTATCTACTTCAACTTCAAATGATTTTGATGAATTACAAGATGCCTTGGTTTTAGAATTTAAAAATAATATTTTAAAAAACAAGAAATTGGTTTCAAATTTAAAAAGTTTAAAATGATTTGATTTTCAAAACCAAAGATGAACTTGAAGCAAAACTCAATGTTTTTGAGCAAAAAAATTTTGATTTACAAAAATTACTTCAAAAAGTTCACGAAGATCATCAAAGAGAGTTAGATGGTCTTAAAAGAGAAAAAGATTTGAAAAGAAAAATGGAAATTGCTTCAAAAATAATTTTGTAAAATCAAATTTCTATGTTAGACAATCTAGTTCCCCTAGATTTTTCAAAGGCAAAATGGTTAAAAACATTTGGGTCCCTAAGGGACTAAATTGTTCAACAAAAAGGAAGACACTGAAAAATGGATTCCTAACATGAATAAGTTATTTGGGACTAATACCATTGGATCCAAAGCAATTTGGATACTAAAATTTATTTGATTATCTGCTTGTAGGTGTGCTTGAGAATTGATGAGAAAAGTCAAAATTTGGAAGCTCTTTACACACAAGGGAGAAGGACACTTGAAGAAGGAGGGGCTTAACACCCTACCTTGGTTCAAGTGGTAAATTTAAGTTTCATGCAATTAGCTTGATCATGCATATAATGTTTGATTAAGATGATGATCTAAGCATGTTTGTATGACTCCATGTTGTGCCTAATTGCATGTAGTTAGGGGGAGTCTTAACTGTATGAGTTACATGGTTTTTGGCCTTTTATGTTCATATCTATGTTTTTGGCCATAAACTTGTAATGTTTGGTTGAATTTGGCCATGCTTTCTATGTCTTAAATGTTATGTCTTGATAATCATGTTGTTAATTTGTAGCAAAAATGATCAAAATGTGTATCTAGGACTTAATAGAGCCTTTGTATGAACTTAAAACTAAGTTGTAAGGCCTCTTTAAGTTGATTTTATTGTATTTTCACTGACTCGTGTGTTTGGTACCGGTACAACCCATACTGTACCGATACTCTTCAACCAGTACCGATTCGGCCTCCTCCGTATCGGTACGCATAGACAAAAAGGACAATTTTATCTCCTTTTTGCTATGCCTTTGTATGCTTATTGGTATGTTTTCATAAATGACACGTTTGATTATATTTTTTTCATTTTTATTTGAAATTCAATTTATTTCTCTTGAATTGTTGGAATAACAATTTTATTGTTGCTTGATTAAGGGGAGTCAATTTTGAAATTCTTTCATGTAAATTTTTTTGGTCTCTTTTCTCCATTGTCTTTTTACACCAACAAATTGGTATTCTTTTTATCAATTGGTACTATACTTCTAAAATTTGGTGTTTTGAACTTAAATGTGATTGCAAACTTAGTTTTGAAATTATTTTTGATATAACAAAAAAGGGAGAGATAGATTTGAAAAATTCAATTTTAAAAAGAAAAAAAGAAAAATTATTTTTTAAAAGGGGAGATTTTCAAAAACAAATTTTCAAGTGGTTTTTGTTATATCAAAAGGGGGAGATTGTTGAGATATTTGATTTTGATATAACTTGAATAAAAATATTTTTGGGTTTAAACAAATTTTCAAAAATATTTCAAAAGTCCATCAACTTAAAAAATATGTTTGAAAGGTTTTCAAAGAGTTTTTGACTTGTTTAAATATTCTCAAAATAGCCCAAAAGTAAATAAAAAAAACATGCCCTGTGTACCGATACACTTGTTAGTATACTGATACACTTGTTAGCCCCGTACCGGTACATCTATGTTGTGTACCGATACGTCCTTTTGTCCCCAACGGTCTAATTTTTAGTAGCCAAAACCCATACCGATACAGGCTTGGCCGTACCGATACGTGAGGAGGTGTACCGATACACTTACATAGTGTAACGATACCAAGTGTTAAAATTGCCCAACGACTCTTTCTTCTTTAAGGCATGTATCGATACACTTGCATGCGTACCGATATACCCTGCTCCAGAAGTGCATTTAATGCTGGAAATAAAGTTCCCAACGGCTCTAATTAACCCCCAACTGCTATGAAGCCATTAGAGAGTTTAAAAGACCTCTTCAAGTAGCCATAGAACAACAAGAAATCAACTACCAACATTCAATGATAGAGAAAGTGTTTTAGTGCTCAATTTTGTCATATTTCTTTGTAGAACACACTTTTGAGCTTAGTTGTTATATTTGCTCAAGTGATAGGATTTGGGTGAGTGCTTGAATTGCAAACACATTTGCCTAGAGAGGTTTCCTTGTTTGTCAATTTGTTTTTTCTTTGTAAGAGAGTGTTTTCAAGACTTTGGGTATAAGTCTTAGTTGTAAGGGTTATCTCCTTGAACCCCGGAAAAAAGAAAAGCAAATTAGTGAATTTGTAGAAAATCTTTAGTGTGGATAGCTAAGGTAGTAGAGGTAGACTTTGTTTAGAAGTCAAACCACTATAAATCACTGTGTCTCAATTTTTATTGCTTAGCTTTTTCATCCACCGAAGCAAAAATCCAATTCACGCCCCTTTTGGCTATTTCGGTTGATCGTTAGAGCCTCCTAACAAATTGTTTCGAGGCCAACACTTAGCATGTTTTATTTAAAAATGTAAATTTTTATTATTTATTTTAGGTTTAAAGGCACTAGTGGCCCATAAAGTATACACTTTATACTAAGTTGGTCCCTAAAGAATTTTTGGGACGTTTTGCTCTTTAAACTTGAAAGTGTGACCTCAATTTCTCTTACCGTTAACTCCCGTTAAAAAATTTATGGACCAATCAGAACACACCACGTATCACTAATAAACAAAAAATAGCTGACATTAATAAAAGGGGTAAATTGTACGTTAAGTTTGTCAAATTTTTATTTTTTCAATTTAATCCTAAAAATCTTTATTTAATCCAAAATTACCCCCAATTTCTTTCTAATTTATATAAATTAGTCCATTATTTTAATATGATGATACTTTTGTTCAATTTAGTCTTTAAAATCTATATTCAACCTAAAATTGAGCCATATAACTTTATAATTTTTATAATTTTGTCTAACATTTTAAATATAATTATATTTTTGTTCAATTTAGTCCTAAAAGTCTATATTTAACCCGAAATTGGCTCATATTTCTTTATAGTTTTTATAATTTAGTCTGATATTATAAATATAATCATATTTTTGTTCATTTTATTCCTAAAAATCATTACATAACCCGAAATTAAACCCATTTTTTTATTTTTATAATTTAGTGTAATATTTTAAATATAATTATATTTTTGTTTAATTTATTCATAAAAATCTTCATTGACCCGAAATTAACCTTGATTTCTTTCTAATTTTTTTAATTTAGTCCAATATTTTAAATATGATGACATTTTTGTTAAATTTAGTGCTAAAAATCTTTATTTAATTAAAATTTGACACCAATTTCTTTCTAATTTTTATAATTTAGTCCAATATTTTTAATATGATGATAATTTTGTTTATTTTAGTCCTAAAACTCTATATTTAACACATAATAGACCCCTATTTCTTTATAATTTTTCTAATTTAGTCCAATTGGGGTCGATTTCGGGTTAAATATTTAGTACTAAATTGAACAAAATATATTTATATTCAAAATATTGGAGAAGTTTATAAAAATTAGAGAGAAATTGGGTTAATTTCAGGTTAAATAAAGATATTTAGGACTAAATTAAACAAAAATATAATATATTTAAAACGTTGGACTAAATTATAAAAATTATAAGGAAATCGGAGTCAATTTCAGGTTAAAAATAGATTTTTAGGACTAAAATAAACAAAAAATGTCATCATATTAAAAGTATTGGACTAAATTAAAATTAGAAAGAAATTGGGGCCAATTTCAGGTTAAATAAAGATTTTTTAGGATTAAATTGAACAAAATGACATCAAATTTAAAATAGTGTACTAAATTAAAAAACTAGAAAGAAATCGAGGACAAATTTGGGTTAAATAAAGATTTTTAGAATTAAATTGAAAAATATAATTATATTTAAAATATTAGACTAAATTATAAAAATTAAAAATAAATTGAGATTAATTTCTAGTTAAAAATTACTTTTGGACTAACTTGAACAAAAATATGATTATATTTAAAATATTAGACTAAATTATAAAATTTATAAAAAATAGGGGTCAATTTCGGGTTAAATATAGATTTTTAGGACTAAATTGAATAAAAATATAATTATATTTAAAATATTAGACTAATTATAAAAATTATTTGGTCAATTTATAAAGTAATAGGGGTCAATTTTTGGTTGAATAAAGATTTTGAGGATTAAATTGAACAAAAATATGATTTTGTTTAAAATATTGGACTAAATTATAAAAAAATTAAAGAAATATGGGTAAATTTTGGGTTAAATAAAGATTTTTAGAACTAAATTCAACAAAAATAAAAATTTGACAGACTCAATGTGCTATTTATCCCTTTATTAAAGTCGGCTGATTTTTCTTTGTTTATTAGTGATGCATGGCACGTTTTGATTGTTCCATGAATTTTTTTAATGGGAATTAATGGTAGGAGGCAACTGAGGTCACGATTTAAAGTTTATAGTACAAAACGTCCCGATTTTTTTAAAGTCAACTCAGTATAAAGTGTATACTCTAGGGGTCATTGGTTCCATTAAACCTTTATTTTACATAAATATTAACATGATATATTCAATGATATTTTCGACTATCTTTTTATAACATTACTACATTTGAATCTATATATATTCCGCTATGATATTTCGCCGTTCAATAATTTAATTATTCGATTTTAGAACTCAACGAGTAGTTTCAGAGAAAAAAGTGAATAATGTCCATATTAAAAGATTTCAGTTCGAACACCTATATATGCATAATAAAATTAAAGGAAAAATATGAACATAAACTACTACAATCACATCAACATATTCTAAAAGGTCGAATTTATCAAATTGAGTTCCGCCATCAAAAGGGATTTTAAAATTCAATGTGGATGGTGCTGCGAGCTTAGCTACGACTGGTTGTGGAGGTGTTCTAAGAGAAGAAAGTGGGATCCTCAAGGTTTTGTTTTCAGGTCCGACTCCAAGCCTAGGATCGGATTTTGCAGAATTATTTGCGATAAAGTGTAACACCCCAATTTTGGGCTTAGAAGTTTAGGGTCTAAATCGGGCCGGTCTGATTTTCGGTTCGAATATAAAAGGAGGTTTTAGTGAAAGCCTAGTTCGGGATGCTTTAAAAATATGGAAAATATCTAAAAATCATCTTTTAATATGTATAAGAGAGTGGTGAAATCAATTTTACAAAATAAGGTTTGGAAATACAACATTTTGGAATAGTGACTAAAATGCGATTTTTGAAAAGTTCAGTTGTGATTGTTTTGTAAGGATTGAAACTTTGAATCTTTAAGGAGCTAATTTACCCAAGAATGATTTCTCCATATTTTTCTTAAATTTAAGTGATTTAATTAATGTTTGATTAATTAAATGAAAAAGAGAAAACCACTTTTTAGATTTTTCATAACTAACTTTTCTTAAAATTTTCTCATCTCTTTTTCTCTCAAAATTCCTTCATCCAAACACTTTTCTTCCAGCAAAGTTTGCTTTGATTTTCATTCCAATTGATGAGATTTCTATCATCAATGTATTCCTAATCAAACTAGCATCAAATCCTTTTGATTTGCTCATTGGATTTTCAAGAAAATTGGCTCAAATCAAGAAGAAATCATCATTTAGAGGTAAGGTTGTTCTTCTCCTCTAAATACTCAGTTCTTTACTGAAATTCCCAAGTTATCAATCCTTAATTTAAGTTTTATAAATGGTTTTAATGATATGAACTTGATTTGGCTTAAAACTCAAGATTTGGAGGAAATCTTGAAGAATTTCGTTGTGATTGTTTGGGCTCTGTTTTGAGATGATTATTAAATGTATTTTGGATGTCTAATGATGTATAAATGAGGTTTTATCAATTCAATCCCGAATAGGTTTGTACCCCCCTTAGCCCGGCCTAGACGGTTGACCCGAACTACGAAGATTACACGGGGAAAACCAAAGTCAACCCGAAAGTCAAACTTGATTAACGACCCATTTTTTTCTTTTTAAACTTGTCTAGATGCATATTAACCCTAGGCGTACTCTTGAGATCAGCATACTCAAAAATAACAGCAATCGGAAATCAATAAGGGACTCAATTGCACAACATACGAATTTAGGGACCAATTTGTAAATTCTGGAAATTAAGAGAAATTTACCAATTTTTAAGTTACCATTATGAAATTAGTCATGTTTCATGCTTCTATGCCAAACTCAAGGAATTGTATAACAAAGTTTGGGACTAAAACGTGAAGATTTCAAAACATAAACCATATAATTTAGTGCCCAACGATCAAGTGTTCCGGAACGGGGGTTGACCGTTCCGAAACGCGTGACCGTTTCGAAACCTGTTCCGAAACAGGGCTTGGCAGTAGCAAAAGTTTTTCGGAACGGCTCTACCCGTTTCGGAACACCAAGGCCATTTCAGACCCCTGTTTCGAAACAGTAGCACCCGTTCCGATACGGGCTGCCCAGAAATGCAGAAATTATCTGGTTTAACTTACATTCGACCCATCAAACGCATCCCTATGACCCCCAAATCATGCCAACAAGTCATCATACAATAAAGGAACATAATTGCATCAACAAAACATATTCATGGCATCAATTAGGAAAAACTTCAATCTATAGGCATGCATCCTATTACCCAAAATCAACAAACATCAAACCAACAAAGCAAACACCAAAAATGGCAAATTACATATCCAAAGCATCATAGGCATCATGCCAAACTTAGAGAGTCCAAAACATCTCCCAAAAACACAATCTAAGTTCCCATTGCCAAATACCAAAAACTAATAGTGTTGTGAAAATAGTCACCATACGTGAGCTTAGTCCTTCCCTTGGATTACTTTCCCACCTTGCTGCCCACAAACACCTCAATTCTCTGCATTATTGATTCAAGAAAGAGAGCGTAAGCACATATGCTTAGTGAGACATGCTCTAATGAAACAATACAATAATGCACTTGTAAAACACCTTTCAAAGGCCTTTAAATTCATAATCATCATGTCTCATGCAACAATGCATACAAAACAAGCATCTCATGATTCATTATATCAACATGTCATATTGGATTTCGATTGATAATCCTTAACCATTTGTCAACACAAAACACAATCGGATACGCGGATTACAAGCGTTGTTCCATACACTTCATACACACTACCAAACACACAAGGTGGAGTTTACCGATACAATCACAACCCCTCGACACCCGTGATGGAGTCTAACGGTACAATCACAACCCCTCCACATCACTCTTTGGTAGTTGTATAACATCACTAACGAGAACACGGGACACACAACACAAGATCCTCACATGGCATTTTAACCACCATTATGATCTTATACATCTCGTTAGTGTACTTGGATGGAGTTTACGGTACCATTACAACCCCTCAACATCCAAGGCAACTTTATTCACGGTGCACCCAATCCTATAGCCGGCTAACTATATCCGATTCAAGTACTTTAAACCAACACATCACTTGCCAATATACATCATTTACCATCATCAATTCACTGTTTTAAAGCATTAAACAAAGCCAATAAACCATCATGCATCACTATGCAACAAACCACATTTATCATTGTCAAACCAAGGATCTCTTACCTTGAGCATCCTTCAACACATGGCTTCCAACATCAGCATTAAACATGCTAAAATATGCTTTAAAAACAGAATTTAAACATGCAAATTAAATACATTGCATCCAACCATCTCATGGTTCATCAAAGAGAGAGTTTCTTCGAAAACTTACTCTTGAGCTTAGTTAAGTTGCTTAGACTTAAACTAAGCTCCCAAAACCTTCAAACATTGGTTTCAAAGCTGAAAACCAAACTTCACTCACCAATTCCGTTTCGCAAGATTGCTGAAACGCCGTTCAAGCCCCCGGATCAACACCACAAGGATCCGAAGTTGTCTCCCTGTTTTAAACACATCAAAGCAGAGGATTAATGCATCATCATGCATTAAAATCTTAAGCCATTACACCTAAACTCACTGCTCTCACCAAAACTCACATTTCAGCTACCAAACACAACCGAAAACACATCCAAACACTTCCACAACATTACCCAGCCTTGATCCATCACTTCTAAACATTCTTAGACATCAATTAACATCCAAAAAGAACCTAATCACGTCCTTATACCTCCAGCTATAGCAGAACACCAAAATCACCCCAAAGACCACCATTTTCACAAGTAAAAACTTAGGAAAATTAACCTATTTTGGGATTGCATTGATTAAACCTCCATTTCACATCATTTAAACATCCAAAATACATTAAGAAGGCATCTCAAAACAGAGCCCAAACAACCTCCACGAAATTCTTCAAGATTTGATCAAAATCTCAAGTTTTAAGCCAAAACCAAGATCATAACATTAAAACATTTAATAAAACTTAATTTAAGGATTGAGAACTTGGGAATTTTAGTAAAGAACTGAGTATTTAGAGGAGAAGGACGTCCATACCTCTAAATGTGGATTTCTCCTTGTTTAGAGCCAAAATCCTTGAAAATTCAATATGCAAATGGAGAGGATTTGATGTAGAAATGATTAGGAATCATTTGGGGATTGAAATCTCATCATTAGGCGTGAAAATCAAAAGAAAAGCTGCTGTGGAAATGTGTTTGGCTGAGGGAATTTTGAGAGAAAATGAAATGGGAAAATTTAGCAAAAGTTAGTTATGAAACTAAAATATGATTTTCCCTCTTTTCCTTTTTATTAATTAAACATTAAATGAGTCTTAAAAATAAAAAAAAATCTGGAGAAATCCTCCATTGGGTAAATTAGCTCCTTAAAGATTCAAAGTTTCAATCCTTTCAAAACAGTCACGAACTTTTCAAAAATTACATTTTAGTCACTAACTTGAAATGTCATATTTCCAAACATCATTTTGTAAAATTGATTTCACCACTCTCTTATATATATTAAAAGTGTATTTTTAGACATTTTCCATATTTTTAGTGCATCCCGAACTAGGCTTTCCCTAAAATCACCTTTTATATTCGAGCCGAAATTTAAACCGGTCCGGTTCAGACCCTAAACTTCCAAGCCCAAAATTGGGGTGTTACAAGGTTGAATTTCCAAGTTTTTGTTTATGAAAATGGTGGTTTTTGGGGTGATCTTGGTGTTCTGTTATAGCTGGAGGTATAAGGACGAGTTTAGGTTCATTTTGGATGTTAATTGATGTTTAGAAATGGTTAGAAGTGATGGATCTTGGTTGGGTTATGTTTTGGAAGAGTTTGGAGGTGTTTTCGGTTGTGTTTGGTAGCCGAAATTTTAGTTTTGGTTAGAGCAGCGAGTTTAGGTGTGATAGCTGAAGATTTTAATGCATGATGATGCATTAATCCTCTGCTTTGATGTGTTTAAAACAGGGGAGGCATCTTCGGATACTTGTGGTGTTGATCCGGAGGCTTTATCGGCGTTTCGGCAAGCTTGCGAAACGGAATTGGTGAGTGGAGTTGGGTTTCCAGCTTTGAAACAAATGTTTGAAGGTTTTGGGAGCTTAGTTTAAGTCTAAGCAACTTAACTAAGCTCAAGAGTAAGTTTTCGGAAAAACTCTCTTGGATGAGACATGGAGTGGTTCGATGCATTTGTTATAAAATTGCATGTTTAAATTCTGTTTTGAAAGCATGTTTTAGCATGGTTAATGCTGGTTTTGAAAGCCATATGTTGAAGGATGCTCAAGGTAAGAGATCCTTGGTTTGATATGTTGTAAATGTGGATTTGATGCATAGTGATGCATGATGTTAAATGGCTTTGTTTAATGCTTTAAAACAGTGAATTGTTGATGATAAATGATGTATATTGGCAAGTGATGTGTTGGTTTTAAAATACTTGAATCGGATATAGTTAGCCGGCTATAGGATTGGGTGCACCGTGAATAAAGTCGCCTTGGATGTTGAGGGGTTGTAATTGTACCGTAAACTCCATCCAAGTACACTAACGAGAAAGGTAAGATCACAATGGTGGTTAAAAGTCCATGTGTGGATCTTGTGTTGTGTGTCCCGTGTTCTCGTTAGTGGAGTTATACAACTACCGATAAGTGATGTTGAGGGGTTGTGATTGTACCGTTAAACTCCATCACGGGTGTTGAGTGGTTGTGATTGTACCGGTAAACTCCACCTTGTATGTTCGGTAGTGTGTATGAAGAGTATGGGACAACGCTTGTAATCTGCATATCCGATTGTGTTTTGTGTTGTAAATGCTTATGGATGATCACTTGAAATCCAATATGACATGTTGATTTCATTGAAGCATGAGATGCTTGTTATGTATGCAAGGTTGCATGAATAATGATGATTATGTGATGGAAGGTTTTGTTAAAAGTGTTTTATAAAAAGCATTATTGTGTTGTTTCTTTAGAGCATGCCTCACTAAGCAATTGTGCTTATGCTCTCTATCTTGAACCAATAATGCAGATAATTGAAGTGTTTGAAGGCAACAAGGAGGCTAAGAGTCCAAGGGAAAACTAAGCTCATGTATGGTGACGTTTTCATAACACTATTAGTTTTTGATATTTTGGCAATGGGAACCTAGGTTGTGTTTTGGGAGATGTTTTGGACTCCTTAGTTGTGGCATGATGCCTTTGATGTTATGGATTTGTAAATGGCCATTTTGATGTTTGGTTTGGTGTTTTGTTGGTTGCTTGGTTATGGATACTAGGATGCATGCCTATAGACTTGTGGAATTCCATGATTGATGCCATGAACGTGTTTTGATGTTGCAAACATGTACCTTATATGTATGATGACTTGTTAGCATGATTAGGAAGTCATTAGGATGTGTTTGAGTGGGTTATTGCATGTTAAACCAGCAAATTCTGCAGCTTCTGGGCAACCCGTATCGATACACTCATATGCGTTTCGAAACGGGAGCCTGTAATGGCCTTAGTGTTTCAAAACGGCTGGTGACCGTATCGAAACGGTTTGGCCACTAGAAGGCCCTGTTTCGAAAGAAGTCTCGAAACGAACCCATTTTTCGGAACGGTCAACCCCGTTTCGAAACAGGTGACTGCTGGGCACTGATTTGAATGGTTTTCAGGTTTGCAAGCTTTACGTTTTAGTCCTGAAAATTGTATTTGCAATTGCATGAGTTTGAGATGTCCGATTAAAGTGAAATTTGACAGGGAAGCCTGTAATATGACTTATTTAATATTGGTAACTTAAAAATCAGTTAAGACCTCCTAATTTCCAGAATTTGCAATTTGGTCCCTAATTCTTGTGATTTGTGCAATTGAGTCCCTTATTGGTATCCGATCGCTGTGTATTTCACATAAATGTTTCCAAAGAATATGCTTAGGGTTAATGAGCATCTAGACAAGTTTTAAAAGAAAAAAAGGGTCGTTAACCAAGGTTGACTTTCGGGTTGACTTTGGTTTTCCCCGTGTAATCTTCGTAGTTCGGGTCAACCGTCTAGGTTGGGCTAAGGGGGTTACATTTGGTGGTATCAGAGCTGAGTTCTCGTCTAAATGGGAATGGTTATGTGGGTGAAGTATGTGTGATTGCATGATATGCATTTTAAATGAAAGTATGATGTATGAATTGTAAAGTATGTTGCAATTGTGATGTTATGCTATGTTGAAGCATGTTAGAGGAACCCATAGGCATATCAAAACTAATGAAAGGAATTATTTTTGGAAAATGAGCTTGAGTACTTAGATTACTTACCTTGTTGAGCCTAATTATGTTTATTGCATTTGTGTTAGTGCATTGTTTTTCTTTTAAATGGGGCCTCATAGAGAAATAAGGATGAATACGAGAGCTATGGCTCAGAATGAGAACGAGGAAAACGTTGAGAATGTTGTGGATATACCTCCTCCTCCTCGTGGCGGACCGTCCGGTGGCGGTGGTCCTGGAGGTGAAAATGCTAGTGTTGGTGCTGGTGCTGGGGTCGCTGGACCTGAAGCTGTACAAGAGCAAGTTGCTCCTGACATGACTGTATTGATACAGGCTATTGCTGGAGCCTTTCAGGCAGCAGTAGCTGGAGCTCACGGAGATGTGCATCAGGGTGATGCTAACGTGAGATTACCTTTGGAACGTCTTCACAGTCTGGGAGGGACTGAGTTCAGAGGTTTATCTCCTGAAGGTTCTGAATCTTGGTTGGAAAGCACCAAGAGGATATTTGGACAAATGAACTGCAACGATGTGCAGAAGTTAGGTTGTGTCGTATCGCTGTTACATGATGATGCATATACGTGGTGGACGACCACTGTCTCCGGAATGGAGGAAGTTGATGTGACTTGGACGTTCTTTCTGAACGCGTTCAAGCGAAAGTATCTAGGTGTGCGATACCTGGATGAGAAGAAAAGAGAGTTCATGTCTCTTGTGCAAGGAAGCATGACGGTGGCTGAGTACGAGATCCAGTTTGTCTGTCTTAGCCAGTACGCGCCTGAGTTAATCCCTGATGAGCGGGAGAGGTGTGAACGCTTCTGATATGGTTTGATGTCAGATGTGAAGACCTTTATGCTTGCTGCTGAGTACACAGATTTTGATGTGCTGGTTAGTAGGGCGAAGGACATTGAGCAGAACCTGGGTTTGTCTTCCAGAGGTTTTAGTTCTGGCTTGGGCAATAGAGTTGTTGAGTATAGTTCCGGTGGTGGACGAAACAAGAGAGGACGAGATAAGAGGTATCAGTCTTCTGCTAGGCCTGGTAATGGAGGGCAAGGTGTGTCTGTTCAGGGAGACGGGACAAGAGCTTATCAGAATACGTGCTGGACGTGTGGATCGCGTGGCCATTTAAGGCGTGATTTTCCTCAAGCAGCGAGGGAGGTTCAGGCTCTTGTGGCACCGGTAATTCGTGCTGGAATTGTGGTTTGGCTGACCACATGAGGAGGGAGTGTCCTTTGTTGGCCGGTGGTGGTCAGGGACGTGCTTCTAGAGTTGTTGCACCATAGAGAGGTCGTGGGCGCGGCCGTGGTAACTTCCATCGCAGAGATGATGGTGGGAGGAATGTGGCGCATGTGGTGGCTGTCCAACCTGAGGGTGGTAGCCAGGCTCGAGTGTATGCTCAGCGAGATGGGAGAAATGACACTGATGTGATCGCAGGTACCTTTACTTAGCAATCCTTGTCATTACTTTCCTTGATTAATTCTGGATCTACACACTCATACATTTTGCGTGAACATGCTCAATTGCTTGGTTTACCTGTTGAGTCTATGGATGTTGGTATGCGTGTAACTAGTTCCTTTGGTGAGACCGTTGTGACACGGAAGTTATATAAAAGATGTCCTTTCGTAGTGCAAAACCATGTTTTTCTTGTTGATCTCATGGAATTGCCATTCTATGGTTTTGATGTAATCCTTGGTATGGATTGGCTTGTTGAACATCGAGTTGTGGTGGATTTTGAGAGCAAGCGAGTTTCGTTGAAGCTTTTGGATGATTATGAGGTAGTGGTGGTTGGTGAGAATGTGAAGTTTCTTGCCAATGTGGTGTCTACATTGGAAGCGAGCCGTATGCTGAGGCAAGGATGTGAGGCTTATCTGGCCTTTATGATGAATCCTAGCTCTAAGGAGTTGCGGGTTCAAGATATCAGGACTGTGCGAGAGTTTCCTGGTGTGTTTCTGAAGGAGTTACATGGTTTGCCTCCTAGTCGAGAGGTGGAGTTTGGAATTGAGCTGTATGAAAACACGACTCCAGTGTCCATTACTCCTTACCGAATGGCACCTAAGGAGTTGAAGACGCAACTTCAGGAGTTTTTTTATCGTGGTTTCATTCGGCCGAGTGTGTCACCTTGGGGTGCACCGGTCTTGTTTGTAAAGAAGAAGGATAGCACTATGAGAATGTGCATCGATTATCGTCAGCTGAACAAGTTGACTATAAAAAATCGGTATCCTTTGCCGAGGATTGATGATCTTTTTTATCAGTTTCGGGGAGCGGCTGTGTTCTCTAAAATTGACTTAAGGTCAGGTTATTACCAGCTGAAGGTGAAGGATGTGGATGTGCCAAAAACAGCCTTCAGAACGAGATATGGGCATTATGAGTTCCTTATGATGCCGTTTGGTTTGACGAATGCTCCTGTAGCTTTTATGGACATGATGAATAGAGTGTTCTATGAATATTTGGACAAATTTGTTGTGGTGTTCATTGATGATATCCTTGTGTACTCTCGTACTGAGGAGGAGCATGAGGGGCATTTGAGGATTGTGTTGCAGGCTTTATTGGAGAATCAACTTTATGCTAAGCTGAGCAAGTGTGAATTCTGGCTTAGAGAAGTTGTTTTTCTTGGGCATGTGGTTTCTGCTGAGGGGATTCGTGTTGATCCTCAGAAGATTGAGGCAGTGATGAATTAGAAGCCTCCTAATTCTGTTCATGAAGTCCGTAGTTTCCTTGGTTTGGCGGGATACTACCGGAGGTTCGTGGATGGATTTTCAAAGATTGCTGCACCTTTGACGAAGTTGTTGCAGAAGGATGTCAAGTATGAGTGGACAGAAGTGAGACAACAAGCTTTTGAGAAGCTTAAGGCAGCTTTGACGCAAGCTCCTATCTTGGTTCAACCTGAATCAGGGAAAGAGTTTGTGGTGTACAATGACGCATCCTATGTCGATTTGGGGTGTGTGTTGATGCAAGAGGGTAAGGTGGTGGCTTATGCATTGCGCCAGTTGAAGGTGCATGAGCGCAATTATCCTACGCATGATATTGAGTTAACTGCGGTGGTTTTTGCTTTGAAAATTTGGAGACATTACCTGTATGGTGAGAAGTGTATTGTGTACACGGATCACAAAAGTTTGAAGTATCTGATGTCTCAGAAAGAGTTGAATCTTAGGCAACGACGTTGGGTGGAGTTTCTTAAAGATTACGATCTGACGATCGAGTACCATCCGGGAAAAGCTAATGTTGTAGCGGATGCCTTGAGTAGAAAAATGGCAGTGGAGTTGAGAGCTATGTTTGCCAGTTTGAGTATTTCACGAGATAGAGGTCTTGTGGCTGAATTGCAAGTGAAACCATCTTTGGTTCAGTTGATAAAGGATAAGCAGTTGTTGGATGATTCCTTGGTGCCACATGTTTAGGATATTGCTGAGGATAGGCCATCGGATTTCTGTTTTAATGATGATGGAGTTCTATGTTTTGGGAGTCGGATAGTAGTGTCAAATGATGCTGAGTTGAGGCGTGCTATTCTGACTGAAGCTCATAGTAGTTCTTTTGCTATGCACCCTGGTAGTACAAAGATGTATCGTGATCTTAAGGATGCGTACTATTGGGTGGGTTGAAGAAAGATGTTGCTGAGTATGTGGGTAAGTGCATGGTTTGTCAGCGAGTTAAGGTTGAGCATCAGTTTCCTTCTGGGTAGTTGCAACCGTTGAGGATTCCTGAGTGGAAGTGGGAAAGGATTACCATGGACTTTGTGTCTGGTTTGCCTTTGTCGCCATCAAAGAAGAATTTGGTGTGGGTGATTGTGGATCGCCTTACGAAGTGTGCTTATTTCTTACCTGTGCATACTACGTACACTTTGGACAAGCTTGCAAAGTTGTACATTGCTGAGATTGTGCGGCTGCATGGTGTGCCAAAGTCTATAGTGTCGGATAGAGATTCGAGGTTTACATCGCGGTTCTGGGAATGTTTGCATCAAGCTTTGGGTACACGGATGAATTTCAGTACTTCTTATCATCCACAGTCGGATGGACAGTCTGAGCGTGTTATCCAAGTGCTGGAAGATATGTTGAGGTGCTGTGTGATTGAGTTTCAAGGCTCTTAGGAGAAGCATTTGCCTTTGGTGCAGTTTGCTTATAACAATAGCTACCAGGCAAGTATTCAAATGGAACCTTATGAAGCCTTGTATGGGAGGAAGTGCAGAACTCCTCTTTGTTGGGCTGAAACAGGTCAGAAGTTGGTTTCAATGCCAGCTTTGTTGAAAGGAACCACTGAGAAGGTGAAGCTCATTTGTGAGCGATTGAAGGCAGCTTCTGATCGACAGAAGTCTTACGCGGATTTGAAGCGTAAGGAGATTGAGTTTGCGGTAGGTGACCGTGTGTTTTTGAAGGTTTCGCCTTGGAAAAAGGTGATGAGGTTTGGCCGAAAGGGTAAGTTGAGCCCTAGGTACATTGGACCATACGAGGTGATTGAACGTATGGGTCCTGTTGCGTACAAGCTGAGTTTACCGCAAGAGTTGGAAAAGATTCGTGGCGTGTTTCATTTCTCTATGCTTCGAAGGTATAGATCGGATCCTTCGCATGTTATGCCTGTGGAGGAAGTGGAGTTGAATCCAGACTTGACCTATGATGAGGAGCCGGTTGAAATTCTGGATTCGGACAGTAAAGTTCTTCGAGGCAAGACCATTGATTTGGTAAAGGTATTGTGGAAGCATCGTGGTGTTGAGGAAGCCACGTGGGAAAGAAAGGATGACATGAAGAAGCAGTTTCCGTATCTCTTTCCTCTAGGTAAATTTCGAGGACAAAATTTCTTAAGGGGGGAGAGTTGTAACACCCCAATTTTGGGCTTAGAAGTTTAGGGTCTGAACCGAGCCGGTTTGATTTTCGGTTCGAATATAAAAGGAGGTTTTAGGGAAAGCCTAGTTCGGGATGCTTTAAAAATATGGAAAAATATCTAAAAATCCTCTTTTAATATATATAAGAGAGTGGTGAAATCAATTTTACAAAATAAGGTTTGGAAATACAACATTTTGGAATAGTGACTAAAATGCGATTTTTGAAAAGTTCAGTGGTGACTGTTTTGTAAGGATTGAAACTTTGAATCTTTAAGGAGCTAATTTACCCAAGAATGATTTCTCCAGATTTTTCTTAAATTTAAGTGATTTAATTAATGTTTGATTAATTAAATGAAAAAGAGAAAACCACTTTTTAGATTTTCATAACTAACTTTTCTTAAAATTTTCTCATCTCTTTTTCTCTCAAAATTCCTTCATCCAAACACTTTTCTTCCAGTAACTTTTGCTTTGATTTTCATTCCAATTGATGATATTTCTATCATCAATGTATTCCTAATCAAACTAGCATCGAATCCTTTTGATTTGCTCATTGGATTTTCAAGAAAATTGGCTTAAATCAAAGAGAAATCAGCATTTAGAGGTATGGTTGTTCTTTTCCTCTAAATACTCAGTTTTTTACTGAAATTCCCAAGTTATCAATCCTTAATTTAAGTTTTATAAATGATTTTAATGATATGAACTTGATTTTGGCTTAAAACTCAAGATTTGGAGGAAATCTTGAAGAATTTCGTTGTGATTGTTTGGGCTCTGTTTTGAGATGATTATTAAATGTATTTTGGATGTCTAATGATGTGTAAATGAGGTTTTATCAATGCAATCCTGAATAGGTTGAATTTCCTAAGTTTTTACTTATGAAAATGGTGGTTTTGGGGGTGATCTTGGTGTTCTGTTATAGCTGGAGGTATAAGGACGAGTTTAGGTTCATTTTGGATGTTAATTGATGTTTAGAAATGGTTAGAAGTGATGGATCTTGGCTGAGTTATGTTTTGGAAGAGTTTGGAGGTGATTTCGGTTGTGTTTGGTAGCTGAAATGTTAGTTTTGGTTAGAGCAGCGAGTTTAGGTGTGATGGCTGAAGATTTTAATGCATGATGATGCATTAATCCTCTGCTTTGATGTGTTTAAAACAAGGGAGGCATCTTCGGATACTTGTGGTGTTGATCCGGAGGCTTGATCGACATTTCGGCAAGCTTGCGAAACGGAATTGGTGAGTGAAGTTGGGTTTCCAGCTTTGAAACAAATGTTTGAAGGTTTTGGGAGCTTAGTTTAAGTCTAAGCAACTTAACTAAGCTCAAGAGTAAGTTTTCGGAAAAACTCTCTTGGATGAGACATGGAGTGGTTCGATGCATTTGTTATAAAATTGCATGTTTAAATTTTGTTTTGAAAGCATGTTTTAGCATGGTTAATGCTGGTTTTGAAAGCCATATGTTGAATGATGCTCAAGGTAAGAGATCCTTGGTTTGATATGTTGTAAATGTGGATTTGATGCATAGTGATGCATAGGGGTGGGAATTATCGGGTACCCGGAAAACCGGGTACCCGGTTCATCTGGGTACCTCTTTAAACGGCCAGTGTCCCGGCCCATTATATACGGGTACCCGGGATTCGGGTACCCGTAAAATTTGGGTACCGGGTACCCAGTTCCTTTTTTATTTTTTTTGAATTTTAAAATTAAAAAAAAATCACATGTTAAACACAAAATATTTTTAAAAAATTAAACTTAAAACTTTAAAAAATATAATACAAACATAGAAAAAATGTAGGGATTTAAACTTAACTTTAGAGTGAAAATATTAAGAAACATAAAATAAAAATATAATTTTAAATATAAAAAAATATATATTAAATTATATCGGGTCGGGTCGGGTACCCAGTAAGGGAAAACTTTCGGCCCGTGGCCCGGCCCGTGGCCCGGGAAATTTGCAGGGTCGGGTAATTTTTTTCAGGAATTACCCGGTATTTTAGTTTCGGGTCGTCGGGTTTTCGGGTCGGGTATTTAAAATACTTGAATCGGATGATAAATGATGCATGATGTTAAATGGCTTTGTTTAATGCTTTAAAATAGTGAATTGTTGATGATAAATGATGTATATTGGCAAGTGATGTGTTGGTTTTAAAATACTTGAATCGGATATAGTTAGTCGGCTATAGGATTGAGTGCACCGTGAATAAAGTCGCCTTGGATGTTGAGGGGTTGTAATTGTACCGTAAACTCTATCCAAGTACACTAACGAGAAAGGTAAGATCACAATGGTGGTTAAAAGTCCATGTGTTGATCTTGTGTTGTGTGTCCCGTGTTCTCGTTAGTGGAGTTATACAACTACCTATGAGTGATGTTGAGGGGTTGTGATTGTACCGTTAAACTCCATCACGGGTGTTGAGGGGTTGTGATTGTACCGGTAAACTCCACCTTGTGTGTTCGGTAGTGTGTATGAAGCGTATGGGACAACGCTTGTAATCCGTGTATCCGATTGTGTTTTGTGTTGTAAATGCTTATGGATGATCACTTGAAAGCTAATATGACATGTTGATTTCATTGAAGCATGAGATGCTTGTTATGTATGCAAGGTTGCATGAATAATGATGATTATGTGATGGAAGGTTTTGTTAAAAGTGTTTTTATAAAAAGCATTATTGTGTTGTTTCTTTAGAGCATGCCTTACTAAGCAATTGTGCTTACGCTCTCTCTCTTGAACCAATAATGCAGATAATTGAAGTGTTTGAAGGCAACAAGGAGGCTAAGAGTCCAAGGGAAAACTAAGCTCATGTATGATGACGTTTTCATAACACTATTAGTTTTTGATATTTTGGCAATGGGAACCTAGGTTGTGTTTTGGGAGATGTTTTGGACTCCCTAGTTGTGACATGATGTTTTTGATGTTTTGGATTTGTAAATGTCCATTTTAATGTTTGGTTTGGTGTTTTGTTGGTTGCTTGGTTATGGATACTAGGATGCATGCCTATAGACTTGTGGAATTCCATGAATTATGCCATGAACGTGTTTTGATGTTGCAAACATGTACCTTATATGTATGATGACTTGTTGCATGATTAGGAAGTCATTAGGATGTGTTTGAGTGGGTTATTGCATGTTAAACCATCAAATTTTGCAGCTTCTGGGCAACCCGTATCGATACACTCATAGGCATTTCGAAACGGGGGCCTGTAATGGCCTTGGTGTTTCGAAACGGCTGGTGACCGTATCGAAACGGTTTGGCCACTAGAAGGCCCTGTTTCGAAACAAGTCTCGAAACGAACCCGTGTTTCGGAACGATCAACCCCGTTTCGAAACAGGTGACCGTTGGGCACTAATTTGAATGGTTTGAGGTTTGCAAGCTTTACGTTTTAGTCCTAAAAATTGTATTTGCAATTGCATGAGTTTGAGATGTCCGATTAAAGTGAAATTTGACAGAGAATCCTGTAATATGACTTATTTAATATTGGTAACTTAAAAATCAGTTAAGACCTCCTAATTTCCAGAATTTGCAATTTGGTCCCTAATACTTGTGATTTGTGCAATTGAGTCCCTTATTGATATCCGATCGCTGTGTATTTCACATAAATGTTTCCCAAGAATATGCTTAGGGTTAATGAGCATCTAGACAAGTTTTAATAGAAAAAAGGGTCGTTAACCAAGGTTGACTTTCGGGTTGACTTTGGTTTTCCCCGTGTAATCTTCGTAGTTCGGGTCAACCGTCTAGGTCGGGCTAAGGGGGTTACATTTTGTGGTATCAGAGATGAGTTCTCGTGTAAATGGGAATGATTATATGGGTGAAGTATGTGTCATTACATGATATGCCTTTTAAATGAAAGTATGATGTATGAATTGTAAAGTATGTTGCAATTGTGATGTTATGCTATGTTGAAGCATGTTAGAGGAACCCATTGTCATATCAAAACTAATGAAAGGAATTATTTTTGGAAAATGAGCTTGAGTACTTGGATTACTTACCTTGTTGAGCCTAATTATGTTTATTGCATTTGTGTCAGTGCATTGTTTTTCTTGTAAATGGGGCATCGTAGAGAAATGAGGATGAATACGAGAGCTATGGCTCAGAATGAGAACGAGGAAAACGTTGAGAATGTTGTGGATATACCTCCTCCTCCTGGTGGTGGACTGCCCGATGGTGGTGGTGCTGGAGGTGAAAATGCTGGTGTTGGTGCTCGTGCTGGGATCGCTGGACCTGAAGCTGTGAATGGGCAATCTGCTCCTGACATGACTGTATTGATACAGGCTATTGCTAGAGCCTTTCAGGCAGTGGTAGCTAGAGCTCACGGAGCTGTGCATCAGGGTGATGCTAACGTGAGGTTACCTTTGGAACGTCTTCGCAGTCTGGGAGGGACTGAGTTCAGAGGTTTATCTCCTGAAGGTTCTGAATCTTGGTTGGAAAGCACCAAGAGGATATTTGGACAAATGAACTGCAACGATGTGCAGAAGTTAGGTTGTGTAGTATCGCTGTTACATGATGATGCGTATACGTGGTGGACGACCACTGTCTCCGGAATGGAGGAAGTTGATGTGACTTGGACGTTCTTTCTGAACGCGTTCAAGTGAAAGTATCTAGGTGTGCGATACCTGGATGAGAAGAAAAGAGAATTCATGTCTCTTGTGCAAGGAAGCATAACGGTGGCTGAGTACGAGATCCAGTTTGTCCGTCTTAGCTAGTACGTACCTGAGTTAATCCCTGATGAGCGGGAGAGGTGTGAACGCTTCCAATATGGTTTGATGTCAGATGTGAAGACTTTTATTCTTGCTACTGAGTACACAGATTTTTATGTGCTGGTTAGTAGGATGAACGACATTGAGTAGAACCTGGGTCTGTCTTCCAGAGGTGTTAGTTCTGGCTCGGGCAAAAGAGCTGCTGAGTATAGTTCCAGTGGTGGACGAAACAAGAGAGGACGAGATAAGAGGTATCAGTCTTCTGCTAGGCGTGGTAATGGAGGGCAAGGTGTGCATGTTCAGGGAGACGGGATGAGAGCTGATCAGAACACGTGCTGGATGTGTGGATCGCGTGGCCATTTGAGGCGTGATTGTCCTCGAGCAACGAGGGAGGTTCAGGCTCCTGTGGCAGTGACCGGTAATTCGTGCTGGAATTGTGGTTCGGTTGACCACATGAGGAGGGAGTGTCCTTTGTTGGCCGGTGGTGGTCAAGGACGTGCTCCTGGAGTTGTTGCACCACAGAGAGGTCGTGGGCGCGACCGTGGTAACTTCCAACGCAGAGATGATGGTGGGAGAAATGTGGCACATGTGGTGGTTGTCCAACATAAGGGTGGTGACCAGGCTCGAGTGTATGCTGACTAGGATGCATGCCTATAGACTTGTGGAATTCCATGATTGATGCCATTAACGTGTTTTGATGTTGCAAACATGTACCTTATATGTATGATGACTTGTTGGCATGATTAGGAAGTCATTAGGATGTGTTGTAGTGGGTTATTGCATGTTAAACCAGCAAATTCTGCAGATTCTGGGCAACCCGTATCGATACACTCATAGGCATTTCGAAACGGGGGCCTGTAATGACCTTGGTGTTTCGAAACGGCTGGTGACCGTATCGAAACGGTTTGGCCACTAGAAGGCCCTGTTTCGAAACAAGTCTCGAAACGAACCCGTGTCTCGGAACGGTCAACCCCGTTTCGAAACAGGTGACCGTTGGGCACTGATTTGAATGGTTTTGTGGTTTGCAAGCTTTACGTTTTAGTCCTGAAAATTGTATTTGCAATTGCATGAGTTTGAGATGTCGTATTAAAGTGAAATTTGGTAGGGAAGCCTGTAATATGACTAATTTAATATTGGTAACTTAAAAATCAGTTAAGACCTCCTAATTTCCAGAATTTTCAATTTGGTCCCTAATGCTTGTGATTTGTGCAATTGAGTCCCTTATTGATATCCGATCGCTGTGTATTTCACATAAATGTTTCCCAAGAATACGCTTAGGGTTAATGAGCACCTAGACAAATTTTAAAAGGAAAAAAAAAAGGTCGTTAACTAAGGTTGACTTTCGGGTTGACTTTGATTTTCCCCGTGTAATCTTCGTAGTTCGGGTCAACCGTCTAGGCCGGGCTAAGGGTTACATAAAGACTGCTCTTCAGGTGTTCTTTGAAGCATGACTAAAAGATATAGCTTCTTTAATGGTCGAGTCAGACTCTCAAGTTGCCTTAAACTGGGTCCTGTCCACTCCTTCAAGACCGTGGAAATGGTGGAAGCAGTTTGAAGACATTGATAATCTTCCAGAGAGATTGTCAAAGTATCCTTTGTGTTTAGGCCTAGAGAAAGAAATGTTAAGGCTGATCACTTAAAAAAAATAGGTTTAAAAAGGAAAGCTATGTTTAAAGCTTGATGGTAAAATTAAGGGCCGAAGCTATCTTGATTAGTGCTTTCTTGTGTACAGACATCATTGAAGCATTTGACTGATTTCTTTAGCAAGTGTTTACTGATACAGTTGGCTTGCTGGCTACGGTTTGTTCATTGTTGCAGGAACATTAACAAATTTGGTGCAGCTAGAGGAGGGTTCTTATTAACGAGTTTAGTGCGAGTAGCGAAAGGGTAGTTTGAGTGTTATCTTTTTAAAATCAGTTGCTGGAGAAGACCCTGATCACACAGAAATTGTTTTTAATTTTACCAGCCTGCAAATCTTGTTGAGGCATAGTGGATGAAAAAAGCTCTTGCGGTGGTGCTGATTCCAAGGTTGGAAATTGTTGAGATCATCTTAAAGTATTGATGCCTATACAGTGTGTGTTGTAGGATTCTGTTTCTTTGTTTTGTTTAGTGAGAACTATTTTCTGAATTCTTGTATTCCAGTTTGTTTTCTTTAACTCATGGTGTTGTACTTTATTTCTCTATCTAAAGTTAAGTAGGATTTTAACATGGCACGCCGTCCAGCTTTAGATATTAATAAATTACAACTTTGCTGAGAAAAAAAAGGTTATTTTAAATCTCATCAAAATTAATCTGACTGCTCGTAAGGAGAGTCGGATTGAAATTTCACCCTTTATGGCCATGGCACTGCCACCGCCCTAAAGGAGTGGGTATTGGACGAGGTGATGGTATGTGCCGGGAAGCCGAACTAGGCCGATTTCCTACCGGTGTTGAAATGGTTGGATCCTCAGGGGATCAAGAGGGACATGGGTCGAGCCATGAAAATTGTGAGCAGCTTTGTTGAAGATAGGATTGATGAGCTAAAGCTCACCAAAGAAAGTACAACCAGAGACTTGTTAGATGCATTGCTGGAGCACACAGGCGAAGGAAAAGAAGGGTCTGGCTCTGGCACAATATCGAATCGGAATCGGAATCGGAATGTTATCATTATCATACTGGTAAAACTGCATATGCAACAAGCCAGATTATTGGGCATAATTGAATATGAATGTATAATGGGCATTATTGTTGTGTAGGAAATGTTCTTTGCCGGGTCGGAAACAACAAGCAGCACCATCGAATGGGCATTGGCGGAGCTGCTCCGTAATCCCGAGTCAGTGACAAAGGCGAAAGAAGAGCCCGGCCGAGTTATTGGGGCGGAACGGAGGGTTGAGGAGAGTGATATGGATAATCTGCCATACTTGCAAGCTGAGATTGCACCCTGCAATTCCTTTACTCCTTACGAAAAATGCCATGTGAGAAGAATTTCGAGCTGATCCCTTTCGGTTCAGGGAGAAGAATTTGTGTAGGCAGCTCATTAGCTCACAAAGTAGTTCATCTTGCTCTGGCTAGCTTGCTACATTGGAGCTTGGGAATGACATATGTCCCGAATTGATTGATATGAATGAAAGGGTCGGGATTGCAGTTAGAAAGCTCATACCATTGGAAGCAATACCATATGATCAGGGAAGATTAGTGCACTATATGCAATAGACTAGGCATGAACACATTCTATCATATTAATCATGTGAGGCCAAAGCAAACTAATGTTATTACAAGTAATACTTGTTACAAAAAGGCAAGCAGCCCAAACTCAGAAACTATATAAACAAGGAATGATGTAATTTTTTGCCTCTGCATTTGACAACTTGGTCCATTTTGATATCTGAACTTTTTTTCCTTCACATTAGTTCAGAACCGAGACATTGAAAAGATGCATAATGGAAGGATTCAGCATTGTTTCAGGAAGTTGATTGTTTTCTTGAGTGATATTTGGGCAAGAATTACATACAGCCAGTGTCGGCAGTGTCTCAACTCTCAAATACTATTGTGCTCTCTCGATCCTACAACATAATTAAGGCACACAAGAAGCTCTGTAATAGCTGCTTCGGTTTTTGCTCGATTTGCAAAGTAGAGTGTCTGTACCAAAAGTACATTAGACCGGGAAATCATATGCTGTTCCGTGAAACTGTGTTCGGACTGCCACCTAATCATGTTGTGAGCAAGAGGAGCCAACCATCCCAATATCCGAACTATTACCAGACTCCATTCTGCAGCAATGGAAGCACTAGAGATGAATGATGCCAAAGTCTTTGCCTTGGAATTCAGTTTAGCACGCAGAGCATTTCTCAAAGTCGAAGGTAACATATTGTACAGGCCATCTCTTGCATCGAGGCCCATCATGTGAGGTGCTGAAGCTAGCTTCTCTATCAAGATAATAGTGTGTGCATAGCGGAGAGCTAACGCAGCATCACCAAGTGTTGATGTTGGAGCATCCAACAAGCGCTTCGTATTGAAAACAGATAGTTTAGAATAAATTTTATCACTGCCGAACAATGCCTCCATCTTTGAATTGTTTAGCTCGTCGATCTTTATGGTGTAAGCATCAATGAACCTGAAAGATCCAGTGCCAATCTGCTTGCAGCTGTTTACAATCGGAGAATTACTTCCGACTGACACACATCTTTTAAAAGGTACATGGCTTGACCGTTTGGATTTTGAATATGGCCGCTTGCCGTGTAATGCAGTCAACTGATAACGAGAGATTAGTTGCTTGCCAAGAGGTCCAGAGTTGAAGCCACAAATATTATTATCGAAAGGGTATACCGAACATGGTATTAGAGAAGAAAACGAATCGCTGGGAAAAAGACAGGGACTACTAATAGATTCAAAATCATTGTTTCCATCTATGGTCCGAAAGACATATTTTATCCTCTCAAGTATTGTCAAAAGTGATCTCAACAGAATCCGGACAACATAATCATATGTTCGAACCCACAGAGACATCTCCCGTAGAGTTTTTACTTGCTGGCGCTGCGACATTACTTTCTTTTGACACTCAAGTAATTTCACCCGATTCCACCCGTCATTTCTCCGCATAATCCTTAGAGTTCGCTCCTGTTCTGCCAGCACTTCCAACTCTCGGGTCAACTGCATTGTAACTGCAACCAATCTCTCCATCTTCTTCACTTTCCTCTCCATCTTCTTCAATCGATATTCCCACCCGAGCCAATCCAAATTGTTTGAAATCATGTCTTGTACGAAGAATTCGAAACAGTGATACACGGGGTTGGTGCATTTCTTCCCAAGCCTGGCCACGGATGTTGCTAGATTGCCGAAATTCTCGACTATCTCATTCAGTGCAAGATCCATAAGGCGATTTCCGTCATCGGATACAAGTCTTCGAATTCCGGTCGAGTTCGTGATCTGTTTCCTCAACTTCAAGATCTCTCCATCATCCAAAAAATGCCATAAATTCACCACCTTAGACATCAAACTGGCGACTTCAAATGCCAAGATTCCAAGCACCTTACCATTACTCTCTGAACTACTCTTCCTTGGATTCAACCACGACTCCATCGCCATCTCACGTCCCATCGTCTGATAAATTACAGGTTAAGCACTAAGCAAAGATCCTTCGTATTCCATGTGAGGAAACATAAAACAATGACAGATATTAGCCAACTATCTACTGCTGAAAGAACTCAATTATATACAAATATAGCAATAAGTAAACCAGTAAAAAATGTTGCATTTAAATTACTAGGCATATAAACTTACCGGTGAAAAATGAAATTTTGAAGTTTCATCCCCCCAAAGCAACAAGGAAATGATTTGGTTGGGCCGGTTTCGAACAGCGAAAAGCTGCGACCGATAACGCAGAGAAGGAAGAAAAAGAAGAGGGATGCTTATAAGCGTGAAGAAGATGAAGGAAGAGACAAAAAGTGACAGAAAAACTCGAAATCGGTCGAACCAAAGCTAAAATTGGGACGGCAAAAAGCGGATAGTTTTGGGTTTATGCTGGTGGATATCAACGAAGATGATATAAAACTAAAATGTTCGATAAATAAACTAATGGATGTAATTCGTCTGCCTGCCACAGTCCTCATATCCTGATATAGGTTCTTTCTTGCTCCTCCTTGTTCCTTTAGTTAAAACGTACCACCTAATGTTAATTTGATTGTTTTATTTTTTTTGTCCAAGGAATACTTTCCTTTCTGAATTCGACTTAAAAAATTAATTTTATCCTCTCACTGAAAATGTACCTAATGTGACCCTCAGTCTGCGAAATTAATTAAATTGACCTTTTAACCGACGTTGACCATTACGTGGCCGTTAACAATGATGATGTGGTAGTACATGATGATGATGTGGTAGTTCTTTGGAAACTCGTGTCCTACAACACACGAGGTCACTTCTGCCTGTTTAGTCCACGCGTCTGTTTCGTGACGCGTCTTTTCAATGAACCTCGCGTCCTGTGGAACGCGGGGTCTTTGGAATATCGCGTTTCCCAGAACGCGAGGTTCATTAACATCGCTTCCAAAAGGACGCGAGCTCTTCTATAAATTGGTGGCACTACCCCCATATCAACCACAGAACGCGAGTTCTTTTGTTTTTTACACTATACTTACTTAGTTTTCATTCGATACAATGGTGGGCTTACTACGCAACGACGCGAATCACTGTTGTCACTATTTCAGATCAATGGAAGAGGTATTATTTTTTTCCTTTTTTTATTTTTTAATTTTACACGTATTTTGCCAACACTTTTATTTTTTGTTTTTATTTTTATTTTTGAAGGGATACGAACATCGATTAACTTGTTACCTTAACCGTATCAACAACGCACCTGATCTTGCTGTTATGACGTGATTGAGCGAGCTAGTTTTGGCCACGTAGCGAGGATCGTAGGGGGTGAAGTGTATCTCATCGATGATTAGCGCGCTAATAGAATGGTGGAGGCCAGAGACGCACACTTTTTATTTCCCAATAGGCGAGGCAACATTAACGCTGGAGGATGTTGCCTATCATCTGGGGTTGCCTACAGACGGCAACATTATTACGGGTGTAGCGTTGGGGCATTGGTCAACTGTATTTGCTGAACAAATGGGAGTGCAGCCCCCAGAGGATGTTTGGAATGGTGGAAAAATAGAACTATCTTATTTGGAGGCTGAATTTGAAAACCCTCCCCCCAATGCGGATGAAGTTACACTCCAGGTATTTTTTTCGATTTTTTCACTATTTTATATATTTTTAATATATTTCATTTATTAAATATTAGGATGCGTTTATTAAATATTTAGGATGCCTTTATTAAATTTAGGATGAAGTTACAAATATTTATTTGAAAATTAGGATGCCTTTATTAAATATTTAGGATGTCTTTATTAAATTTAGGATGAAGTTACAAATATTTATTTGAAAATTAAGATGCCTTTATTAAATATTTAGGATGCCTTTATTAAATTTAGGATGAAGTTACAAATATTTTTTTTGAAAATTAGGATGCCTTTATTAAATATTTAGGATGCCTTTATTAAATTTAGGATGAAGTTACAAATATTTTTTTTGAAAATTATGATGCCTTTATTAAATATTTATTTTTTTAATATCCATATTTCTTGCTTTTTCTTTACTATTAAATTTTTTTTTATTTATTATTTTCACAGCGGTTTGCGCGTGCCCACATCTTGCGCATTATCGGCGGGATATTAATGCCAGACAAATCCCGCACCAAGGTGCACGTGATGTGGCTTCTTCATCTTACTAATTTCAATGAAGCTAGAGGAAAATGTTGGGGAGCAGCTGTCTTGGCGTTTCTTTTTAGAGAGCTCTGCAGAAGCGTCGACCATTCTAGAGCAGCAATTGGAGGATGTTGTTTACTCCTTCAGTCTTGGGCTTGGTTTCAGATGCCTTTTTTAAGCCCACAGCCTAGACAGCCTGCCACCTATTCATTTCCGCTTCTACGGAGGTACTATTTAATCTATTATATTTATTTTATTTTTAAATTATTTTATTTAACGAATTGTTTTTATTTTCCATTACTGATAGGTGGAGCGAAACACTGACCCACCACGGCCTGCCGAAAAACCAAACACAATACAAGCTTGTTTTGGATAAGTTGAGGTACGACCAGGTAATTCGAAAATTAATTTGAATTTTTTCATACTATTTTTCCAATAATATTTCATATAACCGTTACAAACGTTATCATTTTTTTAGTTCGTGTGGAGGCCCTACGCTTCAGTGGATATTCAACAAATTACTCCACCCGAGATTCTGCGTGAGCAGCAAGTATGGCTTTCCCTAGTGCCGTTGATCAACTATGAAATTCTCGTGTGGCATCCTACGGATAGGGTTCTCCAACAGTTCGGGTACGTCTAAAATATTCCGCTCCTCAATCCACAAAATATGGACCAATTCCACCATCTGACGCACCAGGGGAAGATAGAGATTGACTGGGCCATTTACCACGCTGACTAGATAGAGCTTTGGGATAATCGATTTGCCTGTCGCCCACCCATTCTCTATAACATCCAGGTTTAGGGGTCGGGCAAAAATAATATTTAAAAAATATTATATATTATTTGGACTTCGTGTTTTTCAAAGCAAACGTTTTATGTTTGGACTAAATTGAAATGAAACTCAAATTGCATGGATTTTAAAGTAAAGGAGAAATGACCATTCATTAATGGTATTTTCGTAATAAAATGGTCTTTCAAATTTTAAACCCCTTTCCTATTAAAATTAAAGCTTTGTCATCTTCCTCACTCTCCCAATCCCCATTCCAACGACAAAGAGCCCCCTCCCCCTCCATTTTACTATTCCATTTCCTTACTCCTTCGTTTCAACTCGGTTTTGAAAAGTAATTACGTTTTCGACTTGCTCTCATCTTCCTCTCTTCAAAAGTACCTTTAGATTTCATTTCTATCCATGTTTTGGAAGTTTAGTTTTTCATGGAAAATGGTAAAGGTTAAAGCTTTATGGGTTTTTACTTAAGCTACTGATTTAATGATGTTATATATGGTGTTTGTGAGTCAAATGGTCCAACATATATGATTTTTACATGATTTAAACTAATTTTCGAAAATGGGTTTTGTTGGGGTTTTAGAGAGGTTTTAGAGTTGGTTTAAGGGCTTTGATGAGTGAGAAAATGCTTAGTCATGATAGTATGATATATGAGGGTCACTTTGGGTGTGTTTGATGATTGTTTGGATGATTGAAATGGAAGATTTCAGTGGGTTTTGAAGGCTGCTCGGGAATTCTGTTTTGGGCATGATTTGGGGTGTTAGTTGCTTGGAAATGTTAATCCGGGTTGTTTCCGACAACTAGTTATTGATTGTGGGTGTTTTGTTTGGGTTTGGGTTTGATTAGAATCAAGGTTTGACGTCGGTGAGACATCGGGAGTGAATCCGGAAACTTGAAGGTGTTGCTTGCTTGGTAGTTGAGCTTGGAAGTGAAGGTGAGTGGTTAATGTTTTCAAAGTGGTTTTTAAGTGTTTGGTTCAAGCATGTGGACTAGGTTGGGCTTGGTAGACCCACCTAGAGTTAGGATTAGGGTGGTAGCATAATCCTAAGCTCTAGTTAGAGACATTGGTTGAACTCTTAACTTGTTGTTTTTGCCTCATGGTGATGTGTATTTATGATGGTTATGTATAAATGTGTTATACATGTATGTTGAGGCATGTTGTGATGCATTGTGATATGTATGTGGATGGTTCATGATTGTGGTCATGGTGAGTACGTGCTAAGCACGGAAGTTGATATTAAATGATATTGTGGATTGAGTTAAATGTTGGCACTAGTATGCTTGGGTACAAATGATCGATCATTAGGATGTTAGTGTGCACACGTGAGTCAAATGCGCGTGTGGTCTTGATGATGGTGGTCATCAAGATGGAGTACGGGTTTGCCCAGAAATCCTTCTTATATATATTAGTCGATAATGAGTGTAATCCCATTGACGGGGCGTGAGGATGAGTGGAATCCCCTCCGCGAGAACGGTGATGAGTGTAATCCCACCGTGAGGTAAAGTTGTTGTTGGATGTGAGTTCCAACGTGTTTATCTGCGTATTCGAGTCGTAGCTAGGTGCCAATATAAGTTGATATGTGTATCAAAGTGATATGGAATGTGATTTCCTATTTGGATGATTATATGTGTTTACATATGTTGTGGAATTGAGCTTGTTGAGCATGGCATATTATTGGATAATTGTTCATGCATCATGGACATTTTTGGCTCTTGTGGATCGAAGGTAAGAACATGCATTTACCTTGTTGTGCTCGTGCTTGGACCCTGCATTGTCGAGGTTTGTTTTTAAAGAGCTTACCCTCACTAAGCTTTATGCTTACGCTCTCTTTTGTTCGACAATGCAGATCCTTAGTTCGTGGGTTGCTAGTGCAAGAAGGGGCCTCCAAGTGTGTGTGCTTTGTGGTGCTAGCCTAGCTATCAAGTATGATTATTTTTAGTTATGATGTAATGGTCAAGCAATGGGACATGTAATTGTGGTGTGATGCCTTTTGAAGTATGATGATGTTGTTGTTTAGGAGCATGTTAGACTCATTTTATATGTTTGTTGGTTTGGCTTTGGATGCCATGTTGCTTGTAAACCATGTCTTTTATGCCACCTTAATTGCCTAAGTGTATGGCCTTGTGTAAGCATGAATCTTGAATGCTTAAGTCTATGTTATGTATGATCTTGTGTTTGGATGCCTATCTTATGTCTTGTGTATTTTGAGTATGTTGCTATATGATGCATGCCCTTAGAATGTAATTATATGATTTGTATGCTTCGTGTAGTCGTTTCGGACGTTTGGAATCAATTGGAGATGTATAAAACTGATTTTGGAAATTTGCAGACAGCAGGTGTTTCGATACGGGTTTCCCTGTTTCGAAACGGGTATGGTTCCAGGGCCTCCGTATCGGAACTCGTTTCGATACGTTTTGGCTACTGTGAGCCCCTGTTTCGAAACTAGTTTCGAAACACTTTGGCTACTAGAATTGCCTGTTCCGAAACTGGTATCGAAACGACAAGGCAAAACGAGACCCTGTTCCGAAACAGGGTGGATGCGTTTCGAAACAGGTGTCTGGCTTTTCAAACTGGGGCTTGTGTTTCGAAACGGGCTTTGACTGTTTCGAAACACAGGCCTGTTTTTGGGCTTTTTGACATCTCTAAAGGGTTTCAAGGGTTGGGCTCAGGCCCGGTTTGCTGTTGGGCTTCCGCTTAAGTTTAACTAATGCATTTAGATAAGATAAAATGAAAAAGTTTTTTCCAGAGTCGGTAACCGAAGTGGAGCCTTAACGGGTTTCATCTCGGTTATCCCCGTGTAGCCCACTCGGATCGATCAAGTGTCCAGATCGGGACGAGGGGATTCATTCTCCAACCCATTATGGATTGGGCCGATTCGGTCACTTTCGATTACTTTCAGTGGTATGGGGTCAATGGGAAGCAGTATATCCTTATTGACGAGGAACGCGAGCAAGAGCTTCCCCAGTCTCCCTAAAACCGCCCACATGCCACACGTCGAGCGAGCCAGAGCTAGAGCCAGTCGAGGCAGCGCGGTCCGAGACCGCGAACTAACACTGCAGGGGCCTCATCTTCTGGCACAACATTTCAGAATTTTAGCGGTCCTTAGAGTTTCGAGCAGATGAGGCCTCCACCCGAGTTCGGCTTCTTCGATGCCTACCGTCCCCATATACCGACGAGTGGTCTTCCGCTGATCGATATTCCACCATTGGCATCTCAGTTTGACTATAGCATTATGGAGCAAACGTCGCCGGGTAGCTTGTTTTACTCCTCGCCCGGGCCCAGCAGAGGTCCGCGTATCGCAGACAATGATGATGATGATGAGGACCAGGGCCCAGCACATGTTGTTCGAAGGAATCCAGATCGGGATCGTCGTCCACCCGACTACGGAACGGGTGGACATAGGCATCATTAGTCTTTTTTTAATGGATATGTATTTATGTTTCTAATATTTTTATTCCAAACATTTGTTTTTTAATACCGTATTTTAATTTTGTTTATCTACTATAATTAAACTTTTAAATGTTTATTTAATTTCAGTTTTTAATTACTTTTATGCGATTACTAAACTGAAATTCTCAATTGTTCTTCAAAGGCAACTTCATTCAAAAAAGGATGATAGCATAGGGTTTTGGAAGCCATTTTTCACCATTTTAGAATAGACGGAAATTGACCGTGTTGGTGTCATACGATAGAGAATTTCCAGTACTACGACCCCAAACTCAATGTTCGCTAAAAATATAATAATTACAAGCCCGAAATTGGGCTCGAACAGGCCTACCCACGCTTGTTTTTCCTAGTTCTTCAACCCCGGTTTGCACAGAACTCGCGTCTTGCAGAACACGAGGTCTGCACGATATATTCAGCCGCCCTTTCAAATTTTCGGAGACCTCGCGTTCTGCACAACGCGAGATTCTGAAAAACCATTAACCCAAACAACGAGGCCACGTAGACAGAACTCGCGTTCTGCAGAACGCGATATCAAACCTCGCTTCCCACATAACGCGAGGTTAGACGACATGGCAAGTTTGAGGGTCGTTTTCTCAAATAAAGGTTGGAGGGAACCAAAAACCTATATATTTATTAAAAAGGGATTTTTGCCCCAAATCTGCCTTAGTTAAATGCTAAATAGTCTTAAAGAAGAAAATAAAACAATCCACGTGAAGGGGAGAATAATGCTAGTAGCCAGCACTAGAAAGTTTTAAAAAATAATTAAAATGATTTTACAATAAGATAAATAAAACAATTAAAATTGGCATACGGGACAAGGAGCAGGGACAACAGATGGGGCAGATAATTTTGGTTGGCTTAATAGCTAAATAGGTGTCTAAACTATACATTTTATCAGTTAAGTGCTCAAATTATTTTTCGGGCCAAATAGATGTCTAATGTTTCATTTCGTGACCTATTTAAAGTTCTTCATTAATTTTCATCGTTAGATGCCATGGGTCACCTCTTGAATAATCCAAAATTATATTAAAAATAAATAAAATTAATAAAAGAAAATAAAAATATATCCTAAAATTTTTAAATGTTTTCAAAATATTCTAAAAATTTCTAAAACTTTCAAATCCGACTATTCCCGGCGGCGGCGACCGCGTTGCCGGCGACAGAATGAAGCTCCCTCCCCTCGCCAAACAACTCACACTCTGTTCGTCGCAAATCGTTCGAAAGAACCATTCGACAATTTTGTCAATTCGCACGCGTCGGCCGATTTTCGGTGACGAGGTGGTGGAAAAAATGATCGTGATGGTCCGACGACTGATGTGGTGGGAGGCGGCATGGCAATTGGCAACAGAATCGACCTAAATTGGGATTTAGGTTTTGGGGTTTGGAAAATTTAGAGATGTTTTGGAAATTAATATAATTTTGGGTTTTTCTGGAGGTGACACGTGGCATTTAACGGTGAAAATTAATGGAGAACTTTAAATGAGTCACGGAATGAAACTTTTAGCACATATTTGATTCAAAAAATAGTTTGGACATCTAACAAAAAAAAGACATAATCTAGACACTTATTTTTTTTTGATGAAAGCTAAAATGATTACAAGTAGTATCTATTCTTAATATACTCTCAACCATTTGACAATCAACGCTCAACCACCCTGCTGCAGTTGCTAGTGCTCGAACCCATGACCTTTAGGAACAACAACCATTCCCTTAACCACTGAGTCAAGTTGGTTCATGCAATTTAGACACTTATTTAAAAATTAAGCATTTTGTTTTATAAATTAATGCCACCTAAGGATTACTTCATTCTGTTTTATGCTTTGTATCACGTTAATCTCAAGTGAGCATTTTGAAGCGCATATGCTTTCTTTTAAGGATAAAAATATTATGACCCTTCTCGGTCTTTTTTTAATGTTCAAATATTACAAAAAATAAATTTTAAGTTCTAACCTTAAACTTTAAATTTTAAACCTACACTCTACATTTTAAAAAATACACCTTACCCTAAATTTTTTAAACTTTAACCATAAATTCTAACTTTAAACCATAAACCCTAAATTTTAAACCTAATTTTTAATGTGAGACAAAGAAAGTATCATTTCTATTCTTCTTTAAGCATTGCAAATGGATCCATTCGGTTTCAACAACTCTAAACGCAGTCAATTTTGTTAAAATTTTCTGTTTTAAAACATTAATTATAGGTTTATCATCCATTAAAAATTAATTTTTAATATAACATCATTTTTGTCGTGTCATGTAAAAATACATTTGGTCAAAAATATTTTTAACATTGCGTTTAGTCAAAAGTACTTTCTAAAAGCACGCTACATCAAAAGCATTTTCCAAAAAGTAAAAAGCGCTTTATTTTGATATGATTATCTTGTTAGCGTCGAAGAAGAATACTTCTAAGTTTGAAAAAACATTTCAGTGAGATACGTTTTTCTTTAGCTCAAAGGTATTTTTTGTCCTTATAGTAGATTTAATTAATTAATTTTGTTCTTATGGTATTTTTGCATCAATTTAACTTATGAAGTAGTCCAATTGTATCACCGTTTGTCCCTTGAATAACGGAAATCAATGTTGACCATTACGGTGGTGACGTGATAGAGGACAAAATTGATTTTTCAAGCGAGTTCGAGGGTAAAATTGATTTTTAAGTAAAAATATGAATTTAAAAATATTAAAAATACTAAAATGATGTAAAAAATAATAAAATATTTAAAAATATTTTATTAATATATGGCTAAAAATAATAAAAATTTTAAAAAAATAAAAAAAAGTAATAAAATATAAAATTAACATATCAGGAGCTATTAAATTATAAATTATTCAAAAATCAAAACTTAAAAATAAATTCTACCCTCTAATCCTAATTTCTAAATTTCAAACCTTAAAATTTTCAAACCCTAAAAATTTTAAGCTCTAAATTTCAAACTTTAAATCCTAAACCCTAATTGAAAAATTTATCAATATAAAGTGAGTACGAATCATAAAAGTATGTGTACAAATTTAATCAAGTAAAAAGGTTTAAATTTTAGGGTTTAAGGTTTGTGATTTAGAAATTAGACTTAGAGTGTAGAATTTAATTTTTTTAGTATTGAGAGATAGGAGCACCAAAAAGGATAAAAAGTTTTTGTTCGGTTGAGAAAATCACATTAACCGTACTTTAGTATTCATTCTTTCTTACATTTTTGTAGAGAAAGAAAATCAAAATCGTCAAATTCTTTTGATGAAGATTTTTATATTTTTAATACTTTATAAATATTTCAAATTTTAATTATTAAATAATTTATTTATAATTTATTAGCTTATGATATTTTAATTTTAAAATTTTTACTTATTTTTAAATATTTATAATTATTTTATTTTATTTTTAGTCATATATTAATAAAAAAATATTTTTAATGTTATTTTAATATTTTTGTTTCAACCAAACAATCAATTTTGCCCTCGAACTCGCTTGAAAAATTAATTTTATCATCTGCCACATTATCGTAGACGGCCACATCATCGTAGACTATCACATCACCGCCATAATGGTCAACGTTGGCTTCCGTCAGTCAAGAGGCAAAAAATGACGCAATTGGACTACTTCAAGGGTTAAATTGATGCGAAAATACCATAGGGGCGAAATCGATAAATTAGGACTACTACAAGGATAAAAGTGACCCTTTAACCTTTTTCTTTTTAAAATATTGAATATTAAATTTTAAAACAAATAATTTTTAAATAAAATTCAAATGTATAAATAAAAAGTAAAAAATTAGGTAGAAATATAATAGTCATAGATATGAAAATATATTACAAATTTAAAAACGAAATATTCCGATAAAATTACAATTTTAAAACATAATTGTAAAAAAAAATTCTTTTCTTTTCACTTGGATCTAATTGTATCAATGATAATAATTTTTTGGTAAGGTACATGTTCATTTTATAGTTTATGTTTAGAATTTATGGCCCTCTTTTTTAATAATATCGTCTTTAGGGTTCAAATTTGAATTTTTTCCTAAAAAATAATATATCTTATCATTGCACCCAATTTTTGTTGGTTTTCAATGAATAGAATTCATCTGTTCTTTTTTTGTGTCTCTATGTATGCTCTAATGCTAAAAAACTAGGTTTAGAGTTTAGAATTAAGGTTTGGGTTTAGAGTTAAGGTTTAGGAAATTAAGAATGTGATATATATTTTTAGGGTTTATGATTTATAATTTATAATTTAAAGATAGGGCTTAAAATTTAATTTTTTTAATGTTGGGCATAAAAATAGGCGCACAAAAAAATCGCAGAGTACTTTTATACGTTTTCAGTGATAATAATTTTGAAAAACAAAAGTTTCAAGGAATGTATTCAGGGACGAAGCTAGAGTCAAACGTTGAGAGAGGTAAAAGTCTATTAAGCCTTTAAATTTAAAAATTAAGAGAAATAAATGTATTTTACCAAAAAAATTTGGGATAGGAATAGCACCTCCCATCCCCTATGTACCTCTTCCCTGAATGCATTGACATAAATTTTAAAAGACAAGTGTCTTGAAGAATTCCATCTCGTGCATTAAGTCAAAAACTTCAAGTGTATGGAGGATTCAAAGTTTGCAACGCCAGGTGGCAAAAATCCAGAGTAACAAACGTGGCGGACAGAACAGAACCTTCCAGCACCATGTCTCCAATCTCTCGATGCTTCTTTCAAGTACCTTCTGGTATATGATCGACCAATATCCAGTTTCTAGTACCTTCACTTTCTTTATATAAACACTCAACTCTAACCAATCTTCTATATCGCAGGAAAAACATAAGAAAACCCAAAGATATTTCAGACAAGAAAAAGGAAGCGACTAAGAGTGAAGAAATGAAGCCTGTCGAGAACAAAAAGGAAGACAAGAAAGCTCCCGCCGTGCTCCGAGCAGTTAGCCACGACGAAGAGGGTCGAAAGAAAGTTGAAAGGGCGGAAGTCCCGTCTCGGAACATAGACACCATCAAGTACTTATAGAGAAGAAGTTGGAGGACAAAGTGGTACAAAGGATGGAAAGGCACCCGGCTTACGGGATTGAGATCGGTCGGCCGCCGCCGAAGTCGGGTCATGGAGGGAAGGACCAGATGAGGTGGCGGAGAATAAGCTGACGGCGGTGCCACCAGCTATTGACGAGAAGGATCCAAACTACGTGGACGAGGAGGAAGAAGAGAAGATGGTGAGGGACGAAAACGGCGACGTGGGTGAGCTGGTGGTCGGAGAAGTGGAGGTTGCAAAGGCTGCAGAGGGTCGAAAAGGGGTGGCTAGAGTTGAGGTTTAACTAATTTAATATGATGCAAAAGCTTGCTTGTGGTTTGATTGCCTTTACTGGTACTACCAACTGTTGCTACTGTAAATTTGTAATAACTAAGGAATCATGTAATAAGAAAATTTGACCCGAATTAACCCTCTTCTTCTTCCACTTTTTCTTCTTTACGATAGCCAAGGATTTATATAGCAAGCGGTACTGTTCAAAAATGTTAGTGTAATAAATATCCGACGGAAATCGTTCACTCTTTAACTATATATTTTTTTTGGTGTTCTACTTTAAAAAAGTAGACTTTCTAAAGTTAAGATTTATAGTTATGGTTTAAAAAATTAGGGGTAATATATATTTTTTAAGGTGTAGGGTTTAGAATGTGAAATTTAGGGTTAATGTTTAAAATTTAAATTTTTAGTATTTTTTAGTATGGAACATAGAAAGAGTTATAGTTAAAAGCAGACGATTTTTGTTTAGTAAGTAACAGCATGTCATTATTATAATATACAATAGTTATTATTGTTCGTAACCGCAATAAAATATAGCGATCGAAACTATAATCGCAACCAGTTGTTATTATTCGTAACCGTAATAAAATATTGCGATCAAAAATATAATCGCAACCACAATTTAATTTAAATCTCTTGTGATACCAATTATTAGATTTTACAATATTTTGTTCTATTTCAAAGCTTACTTCATCTGCTAGCCCTTTGAAGAATTTGTGTCGAACTTCAACCAGTAATTCAAATCCTACTGCTTTCACTGAGTTAAATCTCTTGTGATACCGCTAATGTAGTAAGCTCTCTCTCTCGTCCATCTATTTCCCTCTTCTTTGAACCTTCATCCTAGCTGGTTTCTAGGTTTTGTAACGCCCCGATTTTGGGCTTAGAAGTTTTGAGCTTGGACCGGTTCGGTCAAGTGCTGTTCGAATATAAAAAGGTGAAATTAGGAAAGCCTAGTTCGGGTTGCATTAAAAATATGGAAAAATGTTCTAAAATCCTCTTTTAATATACATAAGTGAACTGTGAAATCAATTTTACAAAATGAGGTTTGGGAGGGTGACATTTTGGCTAGTGACTAAAATGTAATTTTTGAAAACTGCGTGACTGTTTTAGAAAGGATTGAAACTTTGAATCTTTAAGGAGCTATTTACCCAAAGGGAGTTTCTCCAGATTTTTCTAAGATATTAAATGATTTATTTCTGATTTTTAAACAAAAGAAAAGTGGAGGAAATATATTTTCCTATTTCTAACTAACTTTTCTCTCAAATCTTCTATTTCCTTTTCTCTCATTTTCTCTCAAACCAAACATCTTTCTCCAGAACTTTTCTCTCTGATTTTGTCACTTAAACACCTCTTTTCAATTCTCTTTTGATTGCTAATCATCTCATCAACAAAACCTCACCATTTGCTAATTGGATTTTCAAGATTTTGGTTCCAAAAAGGGAGAAAACTCAAGTTTGGAGATAAGAACGTCCTTCTCCTCTAAACTCTCAGTTCTTTACTGAAATTCCTAAGTTCTCAATCCTTAATTGATGATTTATAAAAGGTTTTATGGTTGAATTCTTGATTCTTGGCTTAAAATGCAAGATTTGCTTGTTTTTTATGAAAATTCGTATGATCTGTTTAAGCAGGGTTTTGAGGTGTGTTTTTGATGTTAAATGAATGCTAAATTGATTAGAAGTTGAGGTTTAATTAATGCAATCCCGGATAGGTTGAATTTCCTAAGTTTAGCTTGTGTTTTTGATGGTTTTTGGAGTGATCTTGTTGATCTGTTATGGCTGGAGGTATAAGGATGTGTTGAGATCCATTTTGGATGTTAATTGATGTTTAAGAGTGTTTAGTTTTGATGGATCATGGCTGGGTAATGTTGTGAAGTTGTTTGGATGCATTTTCGGTTGTGTTTGGTAGCCTAAAATGGAGTGTGGATGAGAGCAGCGGGTTTAGGTGCTTTCATTGAAGCTATTAATGCATGATGATGCATTAATCCTCTGCTTTGATGTGTTTAAAACAGGGGAAGCATCTTTGGATCCAAGTGGTGGTGATCCGAAAGCTTGAGTGGTGTTTCGGCAAGAGGCGAAACGAAATCGGTGAGTGGATTTTGGTTTCCAGCTTTGAAACCATTGATTTGAAGGTTTGGGAGCTTAGTTTAAGTCTAAGCAACTTAGCTAAGCTCAAGAGTAAGTTTTCGGGAAAACTCTCTTGGTGAAGAACCATGGTTTTGGTTGTATGCAATGTAGTTGTTTGCATGTTTTAAATTCTGTTTTGAAAGCATGATTAAGCATGTTAGTTGCTGAGATTATAAGCCATGTGTTGAAGGATGCTCAAGGTAAGAGATCCTTGTTTTTGAACATTGTTATAATGTGGTTTAATGCTTAAGATGCATGATGTTATGGCTTGAGTAAATGCTTTAAAACAGTGGATTGTTGTTGATTAATGATGCATATTGGCAAGTGATGTTAAGGTCACAAAGGTGGTTAAAAGTCCTTGTGTGAGCCTTGTTTCTTAAGAACAACATGGTGGTTAAAAGTCCATGGTTGGTTCTTGGTTAAGATCATCAAGGTGGTTAAAATTCCTTGGATGAGTCTTGTTTATTTAAGGACAATATGGTGTTTAAAAGTCCATGATTGGTCCTTGGTTAAGGTTACAAAGGTGGTTAAAATTCCTTGTGTAAGCCTTGTTATTTAAGAACATCAAGGTGTTTAAAAGTCCTTGGATGATTCTTGTTAAGGACACAAAGGTGTTTAAAAGTCCTTGTGTGGTCCTTGCCATGGTGTTTAAAAGTCCATGGGCCATGGTGTTTAAAAGTCCATGTGGGGTTAAGGACACAATGGTGTTTAAAAGTCCATGTGTGGTCCTTGGTTGTTATAAGTTCACAATGGTGTTTAAAAGTCCATGTGTGAATCTTATGTGAAATGTATCACTTGTTGCCAATATGACATGTTATGAACTTGATGCATGAGATGCATGTTTTAATTGCTTATGAGAATGTGCAAATGATGATTTGAATTAAGACTTATGTATGTGTTTTGAAAATGCATTATTGTGTGGTTTAAACGAGCATTCCTCACTAAGCTTTTGCTTACGCTCTCTCTTTTCTTAAACCAATAATGCAGAGCATTAGAGTGCATTTGGGGACAGCAAGGTGGTGAAGAATCCAAGTGGTGAACAAAGCTCATGTATGGTGAAGGTTTCTTAAACACTATTAGCTTTTTGGTAATTTGGCAATGGGGGACCTATGTGGTTGTTTTGGGAGATTTTTTGGACTCCCTAAGTTGGATTTATGTTGCTAATAATGTTGGTATTTGTAATTGGCCTTTATGATATGGTTTTGCTAAATTGATGCTTGAATGGTTTGCTAAGTAGGAAGCATGCCTATAGAATTGGGGCTTTTCATAATTGATGCCATGTTGAGGTTTGGTTGATACAATTATGTTCCTTGTATGGTGTATGACTTGCTGGTAAAGTTTGGTGGCTTTTGAAGCATGTTTGTTAGGTCAATTGCATGATAAACCAGCTAAATTTCTGCAATCTGGGCAGCCTGTTTCGGAACAGGTGCTACCGTATCGGAACGGGGGCCTGAAATGGCCTGGGCGTTCCGAAACGGGAGGCACTGTTTCAGAACAGTTTGGCTACTGCCAGGCCATGTTTCGGAACCCGTTGCAGAACGGTCCCGCGTTTCGAAACAGGTCTTCCTTGTTCCGGAACACTCGACCGTTGGGCTCTGAATTTGATGGTTATTTGTTTTGCAATGTTTGCGTTTTGGTCCTGAAACTTGTATATGCAATTGTATGAGCTTGGGATGTCCGTTTGAGCTGAATTTTGGCAGAGAAGTATGAAACCTGACTAATTTCAAGTTGGTAACTTTAATTTGGATTAAGTCCTTATAATTTTCAGAATTTACAATTTGGTCCCTAAAGTTGTAATTTGTGCAATAGAGTCCCTGAATGATCTCTGATGGTTATGATCTTTGAATATGATGATCTTATGAATACACCTAGGGATAATGTGCATCTAGACAAGATTAAAAAGAAGAAAAAAAGGGTCGTTAATCAAGGTTGACTTTCGGGTTGACTTTGGTTTTCCCCGTGTAATCTTCTTAATTCGGGTCAACCGTCTAGGCCGGGTTAAGGGGGTTACATTTGGTGGTATCAGAGCCAGGTTCTCGAGTAATTGGGAATGTGTATGTGAATGATTTATGCATGTATGCTTTGTATGCTTGTTGAGTGAAAGCATGACTGAATGAATTGTGATATGTTGCAATTGTGTTGTATGCTGAGATGAAGCATGTTGTGGGTACCCATTGCCAAATCAAAGCTAATAAAGTAATGCTGTTTTTAAGTGAAAATGAGCTTGAGTACTTGGATTGCTTACCTTGCTGGGCCTGACTTTGTTTGTTTGCATTGTGATTGTGTGTTAGTGTATGGCACCTCGTAGAGTTAAGGAGTAATGTGCGAGCTGCGGCTCAAAATGAGAATGAGAATGAAGAGAATGTATAGAGTGCGGTTTTACCTCCTCCACCTGGTGGTGGTGGTGCTGGGGGTGAAGGAGTTGGAGCTGCAGCTGATGCTGGGGTCGCTGGACCTGAGGCTGGTCAGGGGCAAGCTGTTCCTGACATGTCAGTGTTGATACAAGCTATTGCTGGAGCTTTTCAAGCCGTAGTAGCTGGAGCTCGAGGAGCTGGGCATCATGAAGATGCTGGTGTTAGATTACCCTTGGAACGCTTACGCAGTCTAGGCGGGACTGAGTTTAGGGGTATGTCTGCTGAAGGTTCTGAAGCTTGGCTAGAGAGTACCAAGAGGATCTTGGGTCAGATGAGTTGCACTGACGTGCAAAAGTTGGGTTGTGTAGTGTCATTGCTTCAGGATGATGCTTACACGTGGTGGACGACCACAGTCTCTGGGATGGCTGAAGCTGATGTAACTTGGACATTCTTTCAGAATGTGTTCAAAAGGAGGTATCTAGGTGTGAGGTACCTAGAAGAAAAGAAGCGAGAGTTCATGTCTCTTACCCAGGGGAGCATGACTGTAGCTGAGTATGAAGTGCAGTTTGTTCGACTCAGTCAATATGCACCTGAGCTTGTTCCAGATGAGCGGGAGAGGTGTGAAAGGTTCCGTTATGGTTTAGTGACGGAGGTGAAGATGTATGTGCTGGCTACCGAGTACAGTGATTTTGATGTGCTGGTGGGTCGAGCTAAGGACATTGAGATGAACTTGGGTTTATCTGCTAAGAGTGCTGGTTCTAGTGCTGGAAAGTGAGCAGCTGAATATAGTTCCGGTGGGGGACGGAACAAGAGGGGACGTGATCAGAAGTATCAGTCCTCAGCTAAACGAGGAGGTGGTGCACCTGCTCGGGGAGGCAATGCTAGAGCTGATCCGAGTGCATGTTGGACATGTGGTTCACGTGGTCATATGAAATGTGATTGTCCTCGAGCTGTGAGAGAGGTGCAAGCTCCTGTTGCGGCAGCTGGTAATGGGTGCTGGAATTGTGGATCTGCGGATCATATGAGGCGAGAGTGTCCTATGTTGGCTGGTGGCCAAGTGCGTGTTCCTGTTGTTGCTGCACCGCAGAGAGGTCGTGGGCGCGGTCGTGGTAATTTCCAGCGGAGAGAGGAAGGTGGTCGGGGTGTAGCTCATGTTGTGGCTATTCAGCCTGAGGGTGGCGGTCAAGCTAGGGTGTATGCTCAGCGGGAGGGAAGGAATGACGCGGATGTGATCGCAGGTACCTTTACTTTGCAATCCTTGTCATTACTTTCCTTGATTGATTCTGGATCTACGCACTCATACATATTGCGTGAGCATGCTGAATTGCTTGGTTTGCCTGTTGAGTCTTTGGATGTTGGTGTTCGTGTCACTAGTTCTTTTGGTGAGACTGTTGTGACTCGAAAGCTTTATAGAAGGTGTCCTTTGGTTGTTCAAGATCATGTTTTTCATGTTGACCTTATGGAGTTACCTTTCTATGGTTTTGATGTAATCCTTGGTATGGATTGGCTTGCTGAGCATCGTGCTATAATGGATTGTGAGAATAAGTGAGTTTCGTTGAAGCTTGCGGATGATTATGAGGTGGTTGTGGTTGGTGAGAATGTGAAGTTTCTTACCAATGTGGTGTCTACATTGGAGGCGAGCAGGATGCTGAGGCAAGGTTGTGAAGCTTACCTAGCTTTTGTGATGAATCCTAGCTCTAAGGAGTTGCGGGTGCAAGATATCAGGGTTGTGAAGGAGTTTCCTGGTGTGTTTCCTGAGGAGTTGACTGGTTTACCTCCTAATCGCGAAGTGGAGTTTGGGATTGAGCTGTATGAGAATACAACTCCTGTGTCCATTACCCCTTATAGAATGGCACCTAATGAGTTGAAGGAGCTGAAAACGCAGTTGCAAGAGTTGCTTGATCGTGGGTTCATTCGGCCAAGTGTGTCACCTTGGGGTGCACCAGTCTTGTTCGTGAAGAAGAAGGATGGCACTATGAGAATGTGCATTGATTATCGTCAGCTGAACAAGTTGACTATCAAGAATCGGTATCCTTTGCCGAGAATTGATGATCTCTTTGATCAATTTCGGGGAGCTGCTGTGTTCTCTAAGATTGACTTGAGGTCAGGGTATTACCAATTGAAGGTGAAGGATGTGGATGTGCCTAAGACAGCTTTCAGAACAAGGTATGGGCATTATGAGTTCCTTGTGATGCCGTTTGGTTTGACAAATGCTCCTGCAGCTTTCATGGACATGATGAATCGTGTGTTTCATGAATACCTGGACAAGTTCGTTGTGGTGTTCATCGATGATATCCTCGTGTACTCGCGTACTGAGGAGGAGCATGAAGAGCATTTGAGGATTGTGCTGCAAGCTTTGTTGGAGAATCAGCTTTATGCTAAGCTAAGCAAGTGTGAGTTCTGGTTAAGTGAAGTGGTGTTTCTTGGGCATGTGGTTTCAGTTGAGGGGATTCGTGTTGATCCTCAGAAGATTGAGGCGGTGATGAACTGGAAGGTTCCTAAGTCTGTTCATGAGGTTCGTAGTTTCCTTGGTTTGGCGGGATACTACCGGAGGTTTGTGGATGGGTTTTCTAAGATTGCTGCACCTTTGACGAAGTTGTTGCAGAAAGATGTTAAGTATGAGTGGACGGAAGCGAGACAGCAGGCTTTTGAGAAGCTCAAGGCAGCTTTGACGCAAGCTCTTATCTTGGTTCAACCTGAATCAGGGAAAGAGTTTGTGGTCTACAGTGATGCATCCTATGTTGGTTTGGGATGTGTGTTGATGCAAGAGGGTAAGGTGGTGGCTTATGCATCGCGGCAGTTGAAGGTGCATGAGCGCAATTATCCTACGCATGACATTGAGTTGGCTGCGGTGGTTTTTGCTTTGAAGATCTGGAGGCATTACCTGTATGGTGAGAAGTGTACTGTGTACACGGATCACAAGAGTTTGAGGTATCTGATGTCTCAGAAGGAGTTGAATCTTAGGCAACGACGTTGGGTGGAGTTGCTCAAGGATTATGATCTGACGATTGAGTATCACCCTGGAAAAGCTAATGTTGTTGCGAATGCCTTGAGTAGGAAGGTAGCTGTTGAGCTGAGGGCTATGTTTGCCAGTTTGAGTATCTCGTGTGATGGTGGTCTTGTGGCTGAGTTGCAAGTGAAACCATCTTTGGTTCAGTTGATCAAGGAAAAGCAGTTGCTGGATGATTCCTTGGTACCGCATGTTCAAGATATCGCAGAGGGTAGGCCTTCGGATTTCAGCTTTAATGATGATGGAGTGTTGTGTTTTGGGAGTCGGATAGTAGTGCCTAATGATGCTGAGTTGAGGCTTGCTATTCTGATTGAAGGTCATAGTAGTCCTTTTGCTATGCACCCTGGTAGTACTAAGATGTATCGTGATCTTCGTGAAGAGTACTATTGGGTGGGTTTGAAGAAAGATGTTGCTGAGTTTGTGAGCAAGTGTATGGTGTGTCAGCGAGTTAAGGCTGAGCATCAGGTTCCTTCAGGATTGTTGCAACCGTTGAGAATCCCTGAATGGAAGTGGGAAAGGATTACCATGGATTTTGTATCTGGTTTACCCTTGTCACCGTCGAAGAAGAATTCAGTGTGGGTGATTGTGGATCGCCTGACGAAGTGTGCGCATTTCTTGCCTGTGCATACTACGTTCTCTTTGGATAAGCTTGCGGAGCTGTACATTGCTGAGATTGTGCGGCTGCATGGTGTGCCTAAGTCGATTGTGTCGGATAGGGATCCGAGGTTTACATCGCGGTTCTGGCAGTGTTTGCACCAAGCTTTGGGTACAAGGTTGAATTTCAGCACATCTTATCATCCTCAGTCGGATGGTCAGTCTGAGCGAGTTATCCAGATTTTGGAGGATATGTGGAGGTGCTGCGTGATTGAGTTCCAAGGTTCTTGGGAGAAACATCTGCCTTTGGTGGAGTTTGCCTATAACAATAGTTATCAGGCAAGTATTCAAATGGCACCTTATGAGGCTTTGTATGGGAGGAAGTGTAGGACTCCTCTTTGTTGGGCTGAAACGGGTCAGAAGTTGGTTTCGATGCCGGCTTTGTTGAAAGGAACCACCGAGAAGGTGAAGCTCATTTGTGAGCATTTGAAGGCAGCTTCTGATCGGCAAAAGTCTTACGCGGATTTGAAGCATAAGGAGATAGAGTATGCGGTGAGTGACCGTGTGTTTCTAAAGGTTTCGCCTTGGAAAAAGGTGATGAGGATTGGCCGGAAGGGTAAGTTGAGCCCTAGGTACATTGGACCATACGAGGTGATTGAGCGTGTGGGTCCTGTTGCGTACAAGTTGAGGCTACCTCAAGAGTTGGAGAAGATTCATGATGTGTTTCATGTTTCTATGCTCCGGAAGTATAGATCAGATCCTTCGCATGTGATGCCTGTGGAAGAAGTGGAATTGAATTCGGATTTGACCTATGATGAGGAACCGGTGAAGGTTCTGGATGCGGATAGCAAGGTTCTTCGTGGCAAGATCATTGAGCTGGTAAAGGTGTTGTGGAAGCACCGTGGTGTTGAGGAGGCCACGTGGGAGCGGAAGGATGACATGCTGAAGCAGTTTCCGTATCTCTTTCCTTCAGGTAAATTTCGAGGACGAAATTTCTTAAGGGGGGAGAGTTGTAACGCCCCGGTTTTGGGCTTAGAAGTTTTGGGCTTGGACCGGTTCGGTCAAAGTGCTGTTCGAATATAAAAAGGTGAAATTAGGAAAGCCTAGTTCGGGTTGCATTAAAAATATGGAAAAATGTTCTAAAATCCTCTTTTAATATATATAAGTGAACTGTGAAATCAATTTTACAAAATGAGGTTTGGGAGGGTGACATTTTGGCTAGTGACTAAAATGTAATTTTTGAAAACTACGTGACTGTTTTAGAAAGGATTGAAACTTTGAATCTTTAAGGAGCTATTTACCCAAAGAGAGTTTCTCCAGATTTTTCTAAGATATTAAATGATTTATTTCTGATTTTCAAACAAAAGAAAAGTGGAGGGAAGATATTTTCCTATTTCTAACTAACTTTTCTCTCAAATCTTCTATTTCCTTTTCTCTCATTTTCTCTCAAACCAAACATCTTTCTCCAGAACTTTTCTCTCTGATTTTGTCACTTAAACACCTCTTTTCAATTCTCTTTTGATTACTAATCATCTCATCAACAAAACCTCACCATTTGCTAATTGGATTTTCAAGATTTTGGTTCCAAAAAGGGAGAAAACTCAAGTTTGGAGGTAAGAACGTCCTTCTCCTCTAAACTCTCAGTTCTTTACTGAAATTCCTAAGTTCTCAATCCTTAATTGATGATTTATAAAAGGTTTTATGGTTGAATTCTTGATTCTTGGCTTAAAATGCAAGATTTGCTTGTTTTTGATGAAAATTCGTATGATCTGTTTAAGCAGGGTTTTGAGGTGTGTTTTTGATGTTAAATGAATGATAAATTGATTAGAAGTTGAGGTTTAATTAATGCAATCCCGGATAGGTTGAATTTCCTAAGTTTAGCTTGTGTTTTTGATGGTTTTTGGAGTGATCTTGTTGATCTGTTATGGCTGGAGGTATAAGGATGTGTTGAGATCCATTTTGGATGTTAATTGATGTTTAAGAGTGTTTAGTTTTGATGGATCATGGCTGGGTAATGTTGTGAAGTTGTTTGGATGCATTTTCGGTTGTGTTTGGTAGCCGAAAATGGAGTGTGGATGAGAGCAGCGGGTTTATGTGCTTCCATTGAAGCTATTAATGCATGATGATGCATTAATCCTCTGCTTTGATGTGTTTAAAACAGGGGAAGCATCTTTGGATCCAAGTGGTGGTGATCCGGAAGCTTGAGTGGTGTTTCGGCAAGAGGCGAAACGGAATCGGTGAGTGGATTTTGGTTTCCAGCTTTGAAACCATTGATTTGAAGGTTTGGGAGCTTAGTTTAAGTCTAAGAAACTTAGCTAAGCTCAAGAGTAAGTTTTCGGGAAAACTCTCTTGGTGAAGAACCATGGTTTTGGTTGTATGCAATGTAGTTGTTTGCATGTTTTAAATTCTGTTTTGAAAGCATGATTAAGCGTGTTAGTTGCTGAGATTATAAGCCATGTGTTGAAGGATGCTCAAGGTAAGAGATCCTTGTTTTTGAACATTGTTATAATGTGGTTTAATGCTTAAAGATGCATGATGTTATGGCTTGAGTAAATGCTTTAAAACAGTGGATTGTTGTTGATTAATGATGCATATTGGCAAGTGATGTTAAGGTCACAAAGGTGGTTAAAAGTCCTTGTGTGAGCCTTGTTTCTTAAGAACAACATGGTGGTTAAAAGTCCATGGTTGGTTCTTGGTTAAGATCATCAAGGTGGTTAAAATTCCTTGGATGAGTCTTGTTTATTTAAGGACAATATGGTGTTTAAAAGTCCATGATTGGTCCTTGGTTAAGGTTACAAAGGTGGTTAAAATTCCTTGTGTAAGCCTTGTTATTTAAGAACATCAAGGTGTTTAAAAGTCCTTGGATGATTCTTGTTAAGGACACAAAGGTGTTTAAAAGTCCTTGTGTGGTCCTTGCCATGGTGTTTAAAAGTCCATGGGCCATGGTGTTTAAAAGTCCATGGGGTTAAGGACACAATGGTGTTTAAAAGTCCATGTGTGGTCCTTGGTTGTTATAAGTTCACAATGGTGTTTAAAAGTCCATGTGTGAATCTTATGTGAAATGTATCACTTGTTGCCAATATGACATGTTATGAACTTGATGCATGAGATGCATGTTTTAATTGCTTATGAGCATGTGCAAATGATGATTTGAATTAAGACTTATGTATGTGTTTTGAAAATGCATTATTGTGTGGTTTAAACGAGCATTCCTCACTAAGCTTTTGCTTACGCTCTCTCTTTTCTTAAACCAATAATGCAGAGCATTAGAGTGCATTTGGGGACAGCAAGGTGGTGAAGAATCCAAGTGGTGAACAAAGCTCATGTATGGTGAAGGTTTCTTAAACACTATTAGCTTTTTGGTAATTTGGCAATGGGGGACCTATGTGGTTGTTTTGGGAGATGTTTTGGACTCCCTAAGTTGGATTTATGTTGCTAATAATGTTGGTATTTGTAATTGGCCTTTATGAGATGGTTTTGCTAAATTGATGCTTGAATGGTTTGCTAAGTAGGAAGCATGCGTATAGAATTGGGGCTTTTCATAATTGATGCCATGTTGAGGTTTGGTTGATACAATTATGTTCCTTGTATGTTGTATGACTTGCTGGTAAAGTTTGGTGGCTTTTGAAGCATGTTTGTTAGGTCAATTGCATGATAAACCAGCTAAATTTCTGCAATCTGGGCAGCCTGTTTCGGAACAGGTGCTACCGTATCGGAACGGGGGCCTGAAATGGCCTGGGCGTTCCGAAACGGGAGGCACTGTTTCGGAACAGTTTGGCTACTGCCAGGCCATGTTTCGGAACCCGTTGCGGAACGGTCCCGCGTTTCGAAACAGGTCTTCCCTGTTTCGGAACACTCGACCGTTGGGCTCTGAATTTGATGGTTATTTGTTTTGCAATGTTTGCGTTTTGGTCCTGAAACTTGTATATGCAATTGTATGAGCTTGGGATGTCCGTTTGAGCTGAATTTTGGCAGAGAAGCATGAAACCTGACTAATTTCAAGTTGGTAACTTTAATTTGGATTAAGTCCTTATAATTTTCAGAATTTACAATTTGGTCCCTAAAGTTGTAATTTGTGCAATAGAGTCCCTGAATGATCTCTGATGGTTATGATCTTTGAATATGATGATCTTATGAATACACCTAGGGATAATGTGCATCTAGACAAGATTAAAAAGAAAAAAAAGGGTCGTTAATCAAGGTTGACTTTCGGGTTGACTTTGGTTTTCCCCGTGTAATCTTCTTAATTCGGGTCAACCGTCTAGGCCGGGTTAAGGGGGTTACAGGTTTAGGGTTTGGTCTTGTTGGTGTGAATTTCCTTGGAGGGATGGTGGTTTGGAGCCACTGCTACGCAGGGAACCTTGTGACTTCACCTTTCTTTCCTTCTCTTGTGCATTGAAGTCTAGCCACCTTTTTTCGTTTTTCATTTAATTTATAGCTTACCTGAAAATTTCTCCCCTAGTCTCGTTATTTCTCAAGGCCACTCGCATTTACTTCAGATGCAGCTTAGTCAAGGACTCAGCTTGGGGGTCGTGGACAGGTACTTCCCCACCAACCCATCTGACTCAAAGCTGCCAAGTCAGGAGTTCATTGATGAGGTGGAACTCAATGAAGATAACGAAGTTAATTTTTCCTTGAAGAATCTGGCGTTGTTAGGTAAGTTGCTGTCCCCTACTCCAATCAAACATCTGGCCATCACGGCAATTTTGAGAAAGGCTTGGAAATGTGACACTTTAGAATGCCACGACCTTGGAAGAAACTTCTTCCTTTTTCCTGTTTAAGTCGACAGAAGAACGACACCGAGTATTGGGATGTAAACCGTGGTCGGTGCAGGACTCCTTACTGGTTTTGAAGGAGTGGCAACCGAACAAGGCTTTGGAAGAAGTTGACTTCTCCATGGAAGAATTCTGGGTACAAATCCACCACCTCCCCATAGGGTTGATCACTCCCGGCAACGTACGAAGAATTAGGAAACTGTTTCCATTCTTTTACGGATCGTCGATGGATGATGATAGCAAGACGGTGTGGCATAGGCATGTAAGTATCCGAGTGGCCATTCGAGTTGAGGACCCCCCTCAAAATGGGCTTCATCCTTAACCGAAAGAAAGATAAGCCATTAGAGATAGGGTTTAAGTATGAGGGTTTGCCGAAATTCTGTTTCCGTTGCGGTCGTCTAGGGCACCTTGAAAGAGATTGCATCTCCAACCTGGTAACAGTGAAACTTGCCGGAAGATATGGTCCATGGCTGCGAGCCCCAATCGGAGCAAAGCATAAGTTTCCAAATCCTAAAAATCTTGGCAGTGTCGATAAAGCCCTAAGTTCACTACAAGACAAACCTGAACGTGGAAAAGACAAAGCTAAGTGGCGCACTCCCCAATCCAAATCAATTCCAGATCTGCAGGACAAAGTTTTTTCATCTAAGGTTGCTAGTAACGTCCATTCAGAGAAAGGTAAAGTCAACTTGGGCTTTCCCATTTCGGATATAGAAGGAAACAGCTCGCAAAAACCTTTTATAGAACTCAACATAGAAATAGGGTCTGTACAAAGAACTACGCAGAAGCCTATAATTGACGTAGAGGTGTTTAAGGATACTACGTATGGAGAGTTGACAAGCATTGACCATTCCGCTATCTCTGCCTCAGGCTCCAAATCTTTCCATTCTCCTGATAAAGTAGTCGAAAATCCTTTAAGATCTTGGGGGAACCTGCTTGCTGTCGGGCTAGACAAGATGGAGGTGACTACTAATCGGAAGAGGAAACATGATGAAGATGAACATGTTCTTTTTGGTCCAGCTAAGAGGAGGGAATTGATGGAACAAGTGTCACAGGCCATAGTCCAAATCAGCCCACAAAACTGGGCCATTTCGGAAAGGAACCCGGCTGCAAGTGATGCATTCCTCACTGCACCTCTATTCCCTTCTTCAGTGTTCAATTGTTCAACAATCATTCACAATATTGAACGTAAGAAATGAGGGAAAACATTTGGAACACGTAGACTTACTCTGATTAAGAAAGCAGAAAGGCGCAAATATGCTATGGAATGTACGCTTATAATGATCGATGAAGTAGGCTTAATCAAACTTGGAATTGATTCGTTCGGGAAGAACATTACCAGGGTCCCCTCAATGTGTATCGACGATGAATTATCACTCAACGAGGAGATACAGATCATCGACGGCGAGGATTTGATCTCTCAAGCTCCAAAAATGCACTATACTAATCCCTTTATCGAAACTGCAATGGAATCGGATAACTCCCATTGGAGTTATCCGAAATCACCATGAATCTCACACGAGACGTAGCCTATGGCTGGAAGGAACATAGGCTCTTCTCACGACTCTGTCCTTCCCCTCGGATCTCTATCTCCTCAATGTTGTCGGGTGATCCTTGGCTTTTGTCGTTTAGGTTTCGTATCTTTATTTATTTTGCTTCTATTGGTAGCGAGAAGTATGGACTGGGGAGATGCTCGATGAATACCATGCCTCCTTTCAACCAGGTGACAATGGTTGATGCCTTGATAAGGACCAACGCACACGCGTCGGAAGCTTGCCTCTGGATAGAGCTCTCAGGCACGGTCACCATTAGAAACCAGGGAGGTGTCGAAGGGTCTCATTTTTTAGTCTTGCCCAGCATCAGTCAGGCTTGCTCGTTCTGGGAAACAATCAACATAGTCATGCCCATGGTTCTGTTATTAATTCCCTGTGTTTGCTTTGCTTAGGTGGTTTTCGGATTCCTCAAGCTTTACTTTCTGCCCTGGGATGTTGTCGGTTCTTTGTCTGTTAGGCGGTTTTCTTCTTTCTTGTCTTGTGTTGTAGTTGGCTTGCCCATGAACGTCTTGCATGTTTGTTCCATGTTGTATGCATGATTTCCATGTTTATGGGTTCCACGGATCCATTTTGTATGTTTGCTTTTCGGATTTATGAATATCAATTATCTTTGAACAAAAAAAATCTCTTGTGATACCAAATATATATATATATATATATATATATATATATATATATATATATATATATATATATATATATATATATATATATATTTGCAATGGACCAAATATTGAGATATCAATTGCAGTTAATGCTATTTTCTATTGTTGGTATATTAAGACATGCATTTGCATTTAACTCTTTAATAAGAGATTTAAATTAAATATCCATTATCAATAAATTTTTATGAAATATCCAAACCTTACAACAAAATTTTTTATTTTTGAGTTATATTTTGATACACAAACTGTGTAAAAAAATTATACAACGCTCCATATTTAAGCTATAAAATCTAAAATTTAAATCTCTAACCTTAGCACCCTAAAATTTAAATCTTAAACCATAAACTCAAAATTCTAGATATAAACCTTAAATTTTACACTCTACACACTGAACCCTAACTTAAATTTCTAATCCTTAAAATTAAAAGACTTGTATAAACTAAAATTTACACAAACTTATGTACCAAAGTATTTTCTTTATTTTTAATTTTTTATTTTTGAGGATAACTCTAGAATTAGTTATAGACCACAAGACACAATTAATATTACACGTGGTTAGATATTATTATTATTTAATGTTTTTCTAAATAAATATTAAAATCCTTAGGAGCTAACAGGTGATTAATCATGTTAGGAGCTAACAGTAATTAATCTTATTTTAAATCAAAGAATTGACTAATCTTATTTTCCCCAGTTAGGGTTTAAGTTAAGGTTTATATAATATAACAGTTTTATATTTATCAATAGTTTTATTAATAGTAGAAAAACAAAAAAAATAATTAACCAATCCTTTGATTTGAATGTGATTAATGTTATGAATATTTATTTATGTGGATGTCTATCATGATAAGAACTTTATCAAGTAGATTTAGTTTACTTTATTATTAAGAATATTATCTTTATTAATTAGAGTTTAATGTATTACGTGCTTCTTATGCCTATAATAGATGATTTGGTGAAGGCATTGTACATACAATTCTATATTTGAAAATAATACAAATCTCCATCTTTCTCTCATTTCTTTGTTATTTTATTCTTGTTATCGTTCTTCGTTATTTTATTCACAACACGTTATCAGCACGATTGCGCTCAATCACTATTATTTTTGGAACGAGAAGGTCTAACGATGGGACGTAAGGTCGAATGATGGTTCCTTGGATCTATTTGAGTGCAAATCAGTCGGCGAGCCAAACCTTTTCCAAATGGTTTGTTGCAAATGAGTTTGTAAGTTTTTTTCTTTTTCTATTTATATATATTAATATAATGATTGAACTTAAAAATGATTGGTTAATCATCTCTAATGTATTTCAACTCATTATTTGGTTATTTCTTTAGACCAATATTTTATTCTAATTATGAGATTTAATATTTTTAACCGTGTTTTGAGTTTTACATGTATTTAAATAACTTGGAAAGAGACATGACGTAAAGACTATGAGAAGCCGTCTTGGTTATTTTCCATGCTTCCATTGTCCTCGAGAAGAAAATCAATATTGATAAATTTTGATTTTATTTTTACTCTTTAAATTATGATTTTAAAGTGCGATAAATCATGGTGATTTTAAATCTACAAGAAGACTGTTATAAAGTCTATATTTGCTCAAAAGCAATAATTCTCACAAGTTCAAGTTACGAAAATTTGTCTTGATCTAAAAACTTTTATGGGAGGCATTTCCTGAAGTGAATGCAAGCATGATGTTTATTCAATACAATTATTGGATCTGTTTCATTCCCTGAAGTGAATGCAAACATGGTAAATCATTATTCAATTAGTGACATAACTTCGATATAATCCAAATATATTGGCTGGACATCCCGTTCTGCGAGGCTATTGGTCTCAAAGGAGGTTTTTAAAGGACCTTGTGGACTGGTTTAACAATGCCGCGTACGATGATTAAATCTTTGTTCTCTGTGATGAGGATATGTTAATAAAAAGATACTCCACTTTTCACGACGAATAATGTTGTCCTCAGGCACAATATCGTGAAAAAGATTTAAAGGCTCATTGGCTCCATTTCATTCCCTGAAGTGAATGTGAGATTATATAATGGAAAGAATAAAGATCACATTAGTAGTTGTGGTCGCGATTGAAGCCATGAATATAGACTTGGAAAATATGGTTATTTTAAGAATACATCTACCCACCTGTAGTGAAGTTATAAGTATGACAAGAGTGATAAAAATCGTTCTAAGGAAGTAACATCCTTTTTATTACCAATGCGATGTTATAAACTATTGGTCTCATACTTGTCGTACGCTGAAAAAACAACAATCATTGAATGATAAAGAAAAGAAAATAGAAACAAATTTTGTTTGCGAAAAATGACGAAGATGATATTGGTCCAACTCATTTGGACGTTGTTGGTCCAACTCATTTGGACGTTGTTATATCCTTATAACCCTCGAAGGGAATAAATCATCTTCTAATTATTTTCATAACCTTGAAGAAAATTATTCATCATTTATTTATTTTGCTTTATGTTTATTTACTTTACACATTAATTATTTATGTTTTATATTTACATTTATATTTATACATTATGATATTTATTTATTTTGTTTCACATGATTACTTATCAAATATAATATATGATGATGATTTATGTAACACCCTCAAATATACCTTAAAAGTTATTCAAGTTAATTGATTTAGAATTAATTTAATTATGCTAAATTACCCTATAATTTGGCTATTAAGGATTTAATTAAAAAGAATGAACAAATGAAATGACCATTCTCAAAGGACTAAACCGAATTATGTGATGAATAGATGGAATTACATGTCCAAATTTCTAAATTCACCTAACTACCCTTGGCTGAAAATTTGATAAGGGATAATAAAAAGGGTAAAAGGGTAACTTTTCAGAATCTACTAACCAAAACTTAGCCTAGTCTCCTTTCTCTAACAACCAAACCAGCCAAAATTTGAGAGAGAAATCAAGGGAGAGAGAGACATTGTTCAGCCATGGAAAACTTAAAGAAAACTCTTGCATGTTGATCAATTAAGCATATGAATTGAAGCTAGAGGTCATGTAAGTGTTTATGCTTTGATAAGTGTATCAAATGTTATGTTAGATTGTGTATATGGTTCGAATTGTTGAAAATGGCTGCTATAATTGTTGATTCATTTCTGGAAAAATCTTATATGATGATGTGAAACGTTTATTTAACTTAGATTATATGAAAGGAATAAAAATAGGCCACCATATGATGTTACATGTTGCCCGAATGATTAGGGGACTATTTTGTTAAAATCTGTAAATTTAAAGAGTTAGAAATCGTTTCTGGAAAAAATTATGTAGGGAGAAAGGGTTCAAAATGATGTTTAATGTTATTTAGAGGTCTTGAATGATCAAAAATATTGTAAGAGATGCTGAAAAAATCTGTTAGGATGAAAACTAGTCACCTAGAAATGTAAAACTACTTAGGGGGACTGTTTTGAGTAAATTGAAAGTTTTTAGGGACTGAATTGCTGTAAATGAATAATGGAAACGTTAAGTAAAAACAAGGAAAATATTAAAAGGAGTGTTGGATAACTTGCATAGGCTAAATAAGGACTAAAATGAACGTTTAAAGTAGTTAAATGCTTAATAGGTGAATTTGGGGCTATTCTGTAAATTGAGCTAATTAAGATACTAAATTGATTAAGGACCTTACTGGACTTAGAATGACTATAGAAAATAGAGAATTAACTTAGTACATCAATTGGTCATGTTATGATAGGAATAAAAGGGATTAGAATACTCGAATTGAAATCTTGAGTAAATTGCCCAGGAAGTCTTGTTCTGGGCGGCCACTTTAAAAATTCACCAAAATTTTTAGAATATGAATTTTGAGCTTAAAATTTAATATGTGTTACTTTGGGATGTCTAGTTTAATTGATAGAAAACGGAAATGAATTCCAGTAAGTGAGCTAAAAGATATAAGTGAAAGAATTTGGACAGTACAAACTGTCTAGAACTGCAAAATGACCTATGTTTAAATAATACACTGTATTGATGTATAAATAGGAAAAATATGAATCAAATATAGATAAACAAATAGTTGAATAAGCTTTCTAATGAGGTAAATTAATCAAAATTCTGACGTATGGATTAAAAGTTATGATTGAATTAGTAACAGATGCTCAAGCTGCCAATAGGAAAAACAATTTTGAGTGTTTGGTGTTTACAATTGCTTAAATGAGTTTATATGCTTGAATTGTCTCCTGATATGCTTTGTTTATGTTTGTGTATGGATGATAAGACCAAGAATTCGAAGAAACCTTGGAGGAGTCAAAGTAAGGGCAATTCAAAAAGAAGAGCAAGGGCATTGTTATCAAAGATCAAAATTAGCTTGGAGTATAGTGAGTGTAGTTAACTTTAGGGTTAGAATTAGTATCCTAACCACTATAATTTATTAATTTATGAAGTTTAACATGAAGCATGAAATGAATTTAATCATGGCTTGGTAATTAACTTAAGGGAAGATGGATTAAATGGAAAACATGAAAGCACGCTCTATGTTGCTAGATGTTTGTCTTGTTGAAGCATGATTTAATTACCTATGATTGAATGACTATGTGATCGATTAAATGAGCATGGAATGAGTGATATGCTACTACCAATGTGTGATTCATGATTCTGGAAATATGATTATATGATTGCAATAGGCCGGAAATTGTGAAATGATGAAAATGAGATTGGTTCTACTTACTAGTAACTTGAATATGACATGTGTCCTTGCTGTTTGTGATTGATAATCACTTGTAATATGTTTGCTTAACTTAAAAAGACATTAAAATTCCTTGGTTGACTAGTGGTCTTAGATAGTATGGCATGCCTAGAGTCTAGCTCCTCTGATTTAGTACAAGTGTACTCATAGTGTGGTGTTGTGACACCTAAAGTATTAGATGTTTGGGCATCCTTTGTTGGCAATTCAAATGCTAAACTTGAAGGTGTTTAGACCTATTGTTGCAATAGTACAACCTCTGATTTTGATGCTATGCATCCTCTATTAAGGTACCTTGAGTATAGGCTCGATTACGTAGTCACTAAGATTCCAAGGCAATGTGTTAAAATGGATTCGATTTAAGATTTTAAATGCACACATGGATGGTTGATGTATTTGGTGTAACGTTGATAGTTATATGTGATATGAACATTGCTTATATGTTTCGATGCTTGCTTTTGAATGGTATAAGATAATGATTTAGAGGATTATATTACTCGGCTTGTTACTTGTTAAATTGTCATGTAAATGTTATATGATGGTTGATATGATATCATAATGTATTATGAATGCTACTTATATGTGCATGAGCCTAGTTAGGGTTTACTCAATTGATGGAACTTAACTAGGTAATCTCATTTGATTAAATAAGACGTTTAATGAAACTGATGGAAACTACTAGTTATAAGAACTACCTTACTAAGTACACCTCGTACTTATAACCATGTTCTTTCCCTCTTCCCAAACCAACAGGATAGTCTGATCTGAAGCGGTCATGATCTAGTTTTTGTAGCAGTCACAAGCAGTGGATTCAAGTATGCCTTACCTCATTTTGTTAGTCCTTCTAGTTGGCGGCTTAGTTACGAGCATAGTTATTCAGGTTGTTTGTTTATGGTTGACGACTAGCTCGTATTTGGTATACATATGAGTTAGTAAGGAGTGTTAATATGAACCTAATTATGTAAATAGATACATATTATATAATCATTTTGGATCCGTTCTTAGTGATGCGAGTCATGGGTTGTATAAGGGCTTAATATGTAGTAAGTGCCCTTTTGATATATGCTCATTTTGATATGTATATATGTAACCCCCTCGCCCCAGTCTGGTCGACTGACCGGTTCGAGTAGGCTACACGGGTAAAACCGATGTGAAACCCGTTAAGGTCCCACCTCGGTTAGCAACCCTAGAAAATTACTTTTAACTTTATCTTGTCTATAGGCATTATTATGTCCTATGTGGAGCACGACAGCGGAAACACAACAATATAAAAAAACAACCATCCAAAACAACACTTTAAAACAACCCATTTTCCTTTTAAAGCAGGCTGGATCGATACACCTGCAGAGGGTATCGATACGCCTTGACCAAGTCAACTGCCTCAAGTCAACCAGTGAGACCATATCAATACAGCCCTTGGGCGTATCGATATGCCCTCTTCGGTCAACATCTCGCGGTCAACGATATTAGACCGTACTGATACGCCTAGAGCCCGTACCGATATGCCAAAAACTCGTTAAAATCTTATAATTCTAGAAAAGATTTGACGTATTTATACGCCCATGAGTATCGGTACGATAAGCCAAATTCGAGTCCCAAAGTGTAGGACCGTATCGATACGGCCCTTAGGCGTATCGATACGCCCTGCACTGCAAGACTCCAATTTGCAGCAAAACGACTTAAGACTCGACTCTAGATGCGATTTACGACTCCCCTAGCCACAAACAACATACATGCAACCTTTAACAACCAAGATATCAACATACAAGACATTCGAAACGAACGAGGATCATGCATCTCAAGGATTCATACATTTACCATAAAGAGGACATGCTTTGCATTCAAGATTCATGCCTTAGAAACAAAACATGCAAGCATTCATAACATGCAACATAAACAAGGTTTACAATTCAAACAAGGCATCCAAAAGCCAAACCACATCAACATACATCAAAGCTCAAATCAACAACACCTATCCCATTGCTTGACTATTACAATCTTTCAATTTAAAGTTCATACTTCAGCTAACCAAAAGCGACACTTGGAGGCCCTTCCTTGCCCTTGCTACCCGCAAGCTATTGATCTGCATTGTCGAACAAAAAGGAGCATAAGCATAAAAGCTTAGTGAGGGTAAGCTCATAAAACAAACCTCGACAATGCAGGGTCCAAGCACGAGCAACAACTAAGATAGAATGCATGATCTTACCTCCTATCCACAAGAGCCAAAATATATATGATGCATGAACATATAATCAACACTATGTCATGATCAACAACTCATAAGCCCAACACACGAAGATACATATATCAATGTATGAACAACCACATATATCAATCCATATTGGCACCTAGCTATGACTCGAATACGCGGATAACCGTTGGAACTTACATCCATCCACAACCATTACCTTACGGTGGGATTACACTCATCACCGTTTCTCGTGGAGGGGATTCCACTCATCCTCACGCCACGTCGATGGGATTCCACTCATCACTGACTAATATATATATGCAGATTTCCGGGCGAATCCGTACTCCATCTTGATGACTACCGTCACCAAGACCACGCGTGCATTTGACTCACGTGCGCACACTAAACATCCTAATGATCGATCATTTGGGCCCAAGCATACTAGTGCCAATATTAAACACAATCCACAATATGATTTCATATCCACTTCCGTGCTTAGAACATACTCACCATGATTAACATCATGCACAATTCACAATCCAAACCACATGCATATATCAATGCATCAAACCATGCCTCAACCACAAGTATAACACATTATACATATCCGCATTAACCACAAATAAACATGAGGCATAAACAACAATTAGAGTGCAACCAAAGTCTCTAACTAAAGCTTGGTATTAAGCTACCACTCTAATCTCAACTCTAGGTGGATCTACCAAGCCCAACCTAGTCCACATGCTCGAACCAAATACTCAAAACCATTTAAAAACATTTAACCACTCACCTTCACTTCCAAGCTCAACAACCAAGCAACCAAGACCTTCAAGCTTCCGGATTCACTCCCGATGCTTCACCAACACAACCTCTTGCTTCTAATCAACTTAACACAAACAAAACAACCTTGAATCAGTTCATATATCAATGTAGCAACCCGGAATACTGATCAAGCATAAAACACAAGATTTTCAAGCTAAGAACAACCCTAAAAACTCCAAACCCGAGCAACCCTCAAACTCAATCTAAAACTCATGATTTTAACCTCTTTAACACTCTTATATGATTCCAAAATAACCCTCAACTATCATACTAACTTCAGCCCTCAATTTCCAACATTAAACACACCCAAAACTCATCTCAAAACCCTTCAAAAACCCCCCATTAAAACTCAAATACGAAAATCTTCATAAAATACTTCAAAATTCACATATGTTGGACCTTTTTGTTTTCTAAGATCATATCAAACATTATCAAATCAAAAACTTAAATTAAAACCCATAAAGTAGCAACCTTTATCATTTTCCATGGAAAACCAAAATCTCTAAAATAATGATGAAAATGAAATCTAATGGTACTTTTGAAGAGAGGAAGATGAGAGCAAAATGGGGATATAATTACCTTTCAAAACCGACCAAAAATGAAGGAGAAAGGAGGTGGAATAGTGAAATGGAGAGAAAAGCTCTCCCTTGTCGTTGGAATGAAAATATGGAGAGGGAAGAAGATGAGCACATGTCTATTTTAACAAAAAGGGGTTTTAATTTTGAAAGTTCACTTATTTACAGTTTTGCCATTAATGAGATGGCAATTTCATTTGTTTGCAAATTTCATGGAAAATGAGAAACAATTCAATTTTGGTCCAACACAAAATGTTTGTTTTGGAAATATGAAGCCCACAATAATATATTATTATTTTAATTATAAAACTGAAGCTCAAAATATTATTTAAATATTATTTTCACCCGACCCCTAAACCCGGGTGTTACTACTCTCCCCACTTAAGGATTTTCGTCCCCAAAATTTATCGGACAGAAAAAGCCACGAAATCTGCTCCTCCACACTTTCCTTCCTTTATTACCACGACATTCTAACCAACTCGAAAGACTTACCACACAACATTAGCTATCTGATGCTAAGATCTCAACTGGTTCTCCGTTGCTTATCAATTTTAAACTCAACACAATCTCCTCAACAACATAGCACGGGACAGATCTGATTCACACTTCTGAAACATAGATACACGGAATACATCACAAACCCCCTTTTTAACTCTGGTGGTAACCGCAACAAATAAACAACAAAACTAGCCCATTCACAAACTCATACGACACCGTTTGAATACTTGACCGATAATTTTCTCTGACTGATCATCTGACTCCAACAGGTAACCAAGCACTATGCAGACGTCCTCAAAAATCTAGTTGAAATCTCAAATCTCTATCGGCCACTATCGATTTCAAGACATTGTACAACTCACACTCTTGCTAAGGCACGACTCCGCCATCTTACACAAGGTACAAGTAACGTGAACATGTATAAAATGAGTACACTCGGTGCAACTATCATTGTTTACTTGGCTAAGCTTTCCCGGAGGAAATCAAAGGCGAACCAGACACAAGGTCTCTCGAATCCATTACCCACTTTCATTAAGAATCTTCCACGGATGTAACAAACTAGAAGATAACTGATGCTCGGCCTTGACATGCTGGCAAATTACACACTTACTCTCATACTAAACCACATCATCCATCAACTCAATCCAGAAGTACTCATCTTCAACCCACAATATGTGTTCATACTACTAAGATGCAATACAAATGAACTGCCGTGTGCTTCGGCCAAAACAATACGTCTCAGAACACTATGTCATTCGGCACAACTATTCTATCTCTGAAATGCAAAACTCTATCATCTTTGAAACTGTATTCTGAAGGTCTTCCTTCCGCTATGTCTTGCACGTGAGGTGCCAAGAACCTGTCTTGCAACTGTTTCTCTTTAAGTATCCTGACTCAATATAGGTTTAACCCGAAACTCGGCCACAAAACCACTATCATTCGATAAACTGAATCCGGTAAATATAGCTCAGCAAAAACAACTCGTAGCATCGGTTACTACGTTAACTCTCTTCGGATGGTACTCAATCTTGAGATCACGGTCTTCAAGTAGTTCTAACAACTTATGCTGTTCAAGTTTCAACCCTTCCTAATTCGTCAAATATTTCAAGTTCTGATGTTATGTATATATTATGCATTTCTTATTATACATGTTTTGTCTCTAAGTCTTCGAAGCAATACAACTGCAGTTAACTCTATGTCTCGCGTCGAATAATTCTTTTCATGTACTTCCTACTGCCTCGACGAATAGGCCACAATCTTCTGTCTTACATAAGCACACAACCTAACCCTACATGTAACGCATCACTAAGGTTCACAAATTCTTCCTCTGACATTGACTGGATCAAGGTCGAAGCTTTCATCAAAGTTTCTTTCAGTTTCTCAAGGGCTCGTTGTCTCACATCTGACCACACAAACTGAACATTCTTCTGTAGCAACTTGTCTATGGAGCAGCTATCTTCGAAAGACCATTTACAATTCTCCGATAGTAACAAAGCTAGACCTAGGAACTATAGATACCTGTCACTGTCTTCGGTTTCTTCCAACTCACATCTTCTTCTGCCTACTTAAGATTTACTCTAATACACCCAGTCGATCTACATGTCCTAGGAGAACATCTTCCTTAACTCGAAGTTCACGTTTTCTCGACTTGGCATACAATTGATTCTCTAATAGGGTCTACAACACCAACTCTAAAAGCTAGCCATGATCTTCCTCGGTACGCGAATATACCCATGTATCATCTATGAGAACTACTACAAACTGATCAAGGAGCTCAGGAAGTATTTTGCTCGCATCTCTATAAAAGTAGCTAACACACTAGTCAAACAAAACGGATTAACCCAGAACTCAAGTGACCATATCTTGCCCCAAAAGCTGTCTTCGGTACAACAACCTCTTTCACTTACAACTGGTAGTAATCGGATCTCAAATTAATCTTCGAAAAGACTGGAGCACACCCCAACTGATCAACAAATCACTGACGCTCGAAAATGGATACTAATTATTCACTGTCAATTGTTTCAACTACTTGTAATCTAAACACATTCTCGTATCGTCTTCTCTCTTCTTCACAAGTTGCATTGTCGTACTCTAAGATGATGTACTAGGCCTAATGAATCTACGGTCTAACAAACCTCGAAGTTGATTCTTTAACACTCTCAATTCTTTCGGGAATCATAAGATACAGAGCAAACAAAACATGAACAAACTCGGAGACGGTCTCAAAAACAAACTCTTCTTCCCTATCAGGAAACAAACCAGCAATTCTTCCAAACACTTTTAGGAAAATCACAAACTATGCTAACATTCTGCGATCTAATATTTATTCAAAAATCGAATCCATCACATTTGCTAGGCAAGTCTGTCAACCAAACTCATTCAATCTTTGACCTCTAAAGCTGGATCAACATTCGATAAGAAGTTCACATCCTCACCTACCACTACAGTCTCAATGTAATCTGCGACTTCAAGGCAACTCTCTCTTTGTCTCAAAGTATACTCTAGCTCTGTGTTCTACATGCCAGACAATGCCCAAAGTTACATCGAAACTGTAAAAAAAGACAATTACTTCACATCTAATGGAAAACACGTAACCCTGAACCATCAACAAACATCTTCCGCACATCTTTCTGACCACCACTATCTCACCAAAAGGTCTAGTCACATGCGTCCCTACGTCTAAGATCTCAATAGGTATATCAAATTTCTTTGCATACTCACTCAAAAGGACGAATCCACAGAAATTGTATCTTCACATGTACACAGCTGATAGTTTTCGGTTCTCTTGTTTTCAGGCTGGTCCTTCAACATAACCTAACTCTTCAAATCTGTTCTTAGAGCATCTCGAAATTTCAAAATTCAGTTCTGATCACACACAAACAATCATGCTTGAACTTGTTCTATAACATCGGTCCTGGCGACTCAAACATCCCAATACCAAACAATCTGGAGTCAGAACTCAAGACTTCTTCCTCAGCTCGACTATATCGAAAGCGACTTCATCTCTCTTTGTTGCTGGAAGACAACTCAGGCGCACACTGGCCCAATCACACAAATCGATTCCCACTAACGGATACTGACCGACTGTCTTGTATTAAAACCACAGGCCGAACCCCAACGATCACCAACTAACATTCCTGAGTTTCAGATTACTTACACGAAACCCTTACCTTGGTCTCGCCCAAAGAACTAAGGTACTCGCACCTACCTCTAACACTTCACCGGGCACATTCAAACTTTGCATGCTTGCTAACAATATACATAAGTACAGATTCAGAATCAACCGGATGGAACAAACTCAAAACTGTACCAAGGGCTCATCTACTATAACATCGATACCACTCTAACTCCCACTCATAGGTCTTCACCCCTTTTACCAACTAATACCAGAATCGGTCTCATTGTCTCTTATCAACAAGAATCAACCCACATACACACTGACTCAAACAAACAAATTGTACCTCAACTCCGGTACAACCATACTTCCCTGACTGTAGCGATGAACTCCTCCAACATCATCCACATTTCTAGAAACCACAGCTTCCACTTACCGATTCACGGCCCACGCCTTGGCCTCAAACTTACCAAAAGCAATAAATCAACAACAACAACAAATTTACATACAAACTGGGTTAGCAAAGGAAAGGGTCCAAGTGGCTCAAGTATGATTCCCTCACTTAAAGTCTCTTTTTTCGATGTAATAGAAGCAATGGTACTCTACTCAACATGCTTCAAGCAACACACACGCACGATCAAACAACATACACCAAGCATACTTGATAAACAAGCAAACGTGCTTACATGGCAAGCAAACACCGTGCAATTACAATACAAAAATTAAACTTACCTCACTTACCTGCCCAAGGTCTCGGAAACCAACAAATGTAACCCCCTCGCCCCGGTCTGGTCGACTGACCGGTTTGAGTAGGCTACACGGGGAAAACCGATGTGAAACCTGTTAAGGTCCCACCTCGGTTAGCAACCCTAGAAAATTTCTTTTAACTTTATCTTGTCTATAGGCATTATTATGTCCTATGTGGAGCACGACAGCGGAAACACAACAATATAAAAAAACAACCATCCAAAACAACACTTTAAAACAACCCATTTTTCCTTTTAAAGCAGGCCGTATCGATACACCTGCAGGGGGTATCAATACGCCTTGACCAAGTCAAGTGCCTCAAGTCAACCAGTGAGGCCGTATCGATACAGCCATTGGGCGTATCAATACGCCCTCTTCGGTCAACATCTCGCGGTCAACGATATTAGACCGTAACGATACGCCAAAAACTCGTTAAAATCACAGAATTCCAGAAAAGATTTGACGTATCGATACACCCCCGAGTATCGGTACGATAAGCCAAATTCGAGTCCCAAAGTGTAGGACCGCATCGATACGGCCCTTAGGCGTATCGATACGCCCTGCACTGCAAGACTCCAATTTACAGCAAAACGACTTAAGACTCGACTCTAGATGCGATTTACGACTCCCCTAGCCACAAACAACATACATGCAACCTTTAACAACCAAGATATCAACATACAAGACATTCGAAACGAACGAGGATCATGCATCTCAAGGATTCATACATTTACTATAAAGAGGACATGCTTTGCATTCAAGATTCATGCCTTAGAAACAAAACATGCAAGCATTCATAACATGCAACATAAACAAGGTTTACAATTCAAACAAGGCATCCAAAAGCCAAACCACATCAACATACATCAAAGCTCAAATCAACAACACCTATCCCATTGCTTGACTATTACAATCTTTCAATTTAAAGTTCATACTTTAGCTAACCAAAAGCGACACTTGGAGGCCCTTCCTTGCCCTTGCTACCCGCAAGCTACTGATCTGCATTGTCGAACAAAAATGAGCGTAAGCATAAAAGCTTAGTGAGGGTAAGCTCATAAAACAAACCTCGACAATGCAGGGTCCAAGCACAAGCAACAACCAAGATAGAATGCATGATCTTACCCCCGATCCACAAGAGCCAAAATATACATGATGCATGAACATATAATCAACACTATGCCATGATCAACAACTCATAAGCCCAACACACGAAGATACATATATCAATGTATGAACAACCACATATATCAATCCATATTGGCACCTAGCTATGACTCGAATACGCGGATAATCGTTGGAACTTACATCAAACCACAACCATTACCTTACAGTGGGATTACACTCATCACCGTTTCTCGCGGAGGGGATTCCACTCATCCTCACGCCCTGTCGATGGGATTCCACTCATCACCGACTAATATATATATATGAAGATTTCCGGGCGAACCCGTACTCCATCTTGATGACTACCGTCACCAAGACCACGTGCGCATTTGACTCACGTGTGCACACTAAACATCCTAATGATTGATCATTTGTACCCAAGCATACTAGTGCCAATATTAAACGCAATCCACAATATCATTTAATATCCACTTCCGTGCTTAGCAGGTACTCACCATGATTAACATCATGCACAATCCACAATCCAAACCACATGCATATATCAATGCATCAAACCATGCCTCAACCACAAGTATAACACATTATACATATCCGCATTAACCACAAATAAACATGAGGCATAAACAACAATTAGAGTGTAACCAAAGTCTCTAACTAAAGCTTGGGATTAGGCTACCACTCTAATCCCAACTGTAGGTGGGTCTACCAAGCCCAACCTAGTCCACATGCTCGAACCAAATACTTAAAACAATTTAAAAACATTTAACCACTCACCTTCACTTCCAAGCTCAACAACCAAGCAACCAAGACCTTCAAGCTTCCGGATTCACTCCTGATGCTTCACCAACACAAACTCTTGCTTCTAATCAACTCAACACAAACAAAACAACCTCGAATCAATTCATACATCAATGTAGCAACCCGGAATACTCATCAAGCATAAAACACAAGATTTTCAAGCTAAGAACAACCCCAAAAACTCCAAACCCGAGCAACCCTCAAACTCAATCCAAAACTCATGATTTCAACCTCTTGAACACTCTTAAATGATTCCAAAACAACCCCAACTATCATACTAACTTCAGCCCTCAATTTCCAACATTAAACACACCCAAAACTCATCTCAAAACCCTTCAAAACCCCCATTAAAACTCAAATACGAAAATCTTCATAAAACACTTCAAAATTCACATATGTTGGACCTTTTTGTTTTCTAAGATCATATCAAACATTATCAAATCAAAAAGTTAAATAAAAACCCATAAAGTAGCAATCTTTAACATTTTCCATGGAAAACCAAAATCTCTAAAACAATGATTAAAATGAAATCTAATGGTACTTTTGAAGAGAGGAAGATGAGAGCAAAATGGGGATATAATTACCTTTCAAAACCGACCAAAAATGAAGGAGAAAGGAGGTGGAATAGTGAAATGGAGAGAAAAGCTCTCCCTTGTGTTGGAATGAAAATATGGAGAAGGAAGAAGATAAGCACATGTCTATTTTAACAAAAAAGGGTTTTAATTTTGAAAGTTCACTTATTTACGGTTTTGCCATTAATGAGATGGCAATTTCATTTGTTTGCAAATTTCATGGAAAATGAGAAACAATTCAATTTTGGTCCAACACAAAATGTTTGTTTTGGAAATATGAAACCCAAAATAATATATTATTATTTTAATTATAAAACTGAAGCTCAAAATATTATTTAAATATTATTTTCACCCGACCCCCAAACCCGGGTGTTACAATATAAATCATGAATGGCTTGTATGAAAGTGTAAGCAAACATATTTTGATGTATATAAGACTTTGTTATGTATATAGAAGTGGAAATATTTAGTTGACTAAGTGAAATTAAATTGAATGAATATTCATTACTTGTTATTGGTTCGAATTTAGAAGTAAAGCCTTGTATAGACAACATGATTTAAAAGCACGTTAATAGACTAATATAAGCATAAACGTATGGTAAGATAGTATTTCAATTGTCATGAATAAAGAATTAAAAGTTTTTGTTTACCCACCTTTCGATAATTATAAGTTATATATTAAGTATGTATTAATTAATTGTCTGTTGCGCGTCGTAACGCTCTACACTCCTAACCAGGATTAGGGTGTTACATAAAGTGGTAATCAAAGCTTTAGGTTACAGGTTCTAAAGCTTTATACGAGTCTGCATTCATCATATAGGTTCGAACTAAGATATTGCTGCCAAAAGATAATTTCCATTGAAAGCTCCAATAGAGCTAAATATTCCTATTCAAATGAACAATTTTGATGGCCGTACTGGACGTGTACGAGTGACATTGAATCACATGTTCTAGTTTACCAAATTCAGAAATGCACATATAAACTTGTATATAGTTGGCATGATTGGTTAGACCATCATGATCAATAATGATGCGAAAGCTATTGAGATTTATATGCATATTTATGAAAAGAACCTGAAGTTCTTGTGGTGCTTGTTCTCAAAGGAAATGATTAAATTCCATTTACTAAAAGAACATGGAGTTCTTGTGTTGCTTGTTCTCAAAGGAAATGATTAAGATCCCACTTACCAAAAGAACTTGAAGTTCTTGTACTAAAGTTGAGACTACATGTCTTGCATATCTGAATGAAATATGGGCCCATTTATCCATAAATGTGGAAAGTTTTATATAATTTTAGTAGATGCATTTACATTGTTTTATCAACTTACAACCAGAAATTTGTGAGATTGGTTATAAAAAGATTCAAATTATGCAGTTAGACTATTCGTCTTGCAAAAGCTTGTGGGTTTATATTTTAGGCTATATCAGTTGGATGCCTCCTCTTTAATAGCAAAATTTTAGGTACCTGAAATAAAGATTGAAATCTTGAAGAGATCTTGATGAGTTATGTCACTACGAGAATGGAACCAGAAAATTGAAAAAGTTGTCGACAACTATTTTGCAAACAATTTTTTGTAGAATACTTCTATAGAAGTAAAGAAAGCAAATGAGGATCTTGTATAGAAATCTATCCAGAAGTATAGATATTGAATTGGCCAATGTAGAAAGAAGCTTTGAACTTCTAAAAGAGAAGTATTTGGACCAGCAGTCCAAACACCTAAATGTGTAATGCAAGTGAGGCACAAATAAGTAGTCGTAAATACGACTTGAATTATGATTTACGAAGAGTTTTTATTACTTCATGGTGGATGCAATTACCTTGGCAATTATGAAATATTTTATATGCGTCTACTTATTTTGTGGATCCCTATTTATCCTTGAAGGATTTAAAATGCTAGAAGCATTTGGAAATTTATGAGGAAAATTATTTAGACGTGTCTCATTGAATATTTTGGCGCATTTGATATAATCACCTTAGTGAGTACTAATTGAGGAAATATTGTAAGAATGATAAGATTTTCTTATGTATTTTTATAAAGGAGTTTTGGATCAAGATTCATTATGATAATTTGAATTTCATTAAAACTCCTAAAGAGCTTCCAATTGGAAACCCATGAAGTGCTTTCAATGTATTTAATGAAAGTATTTGAGAAAAAGAATCTTGAGATGTAGTTTTGTTTCGACCTAAAGATCGAGCACTTAAATATGCGTTTTTGTCTATGAATGAACATAACCTGAAAGATTCTTAAAGAAGATTCAATATGGATAGAGCATATCTATTGAGTATCCCAATAATTGTAAGATTGTTGGATGTTAATAAAGATAATTATATCTTTTCTTTGTAACCCCCTTAGCCTGGCCTAGACGCTTGACCCGAACTACGAAGATTACAGGGGAAAACCAAAGTCAACCTAAAAGTCAACCTTGATTAACGGCCTTTTTTAATATTTTCTAGATGCATATTAAGCCTATGTGAATACTTAAGAATCATAAGATAGGAAGGCACAGCGATCGGAAAATGTTTAGGGACTCAATTGCATCAATTACACGTTTAGGAACCAAAATGTAATTTTTGGAAATTATAAGGACTTTACAGATTTTAGGTTTACCAATAGGTAATTAATCATGTTACATGCTCCCCTGTCAAATTTTAGCTTAAAAAAACATTCCAAGCTCAAGCAATTGCATCTGCAACATTCAGGACTAAAATGTAAAGCAAGCAAACATAAAACAATTCAAATCAACATCCAACGGTCAACTGTATCGGAACACCCACCCATCGTACCGAAACGCCCGTATCGAAACGCTGTTGACCGTTTCAGTACTCGGGTATGTTCCGAGACCGGTATCGAAACATGCTTCACCAGTAGCCAAATTGTTTCGAAACAGCCTCAGCCGTTTCGAAACACTATGGCCATTACATGCCTCCGTTTCGAAACAATTGAGGGTATTTCGATACAGTTTGCCCAGTGACAGCAGAAATTGCTAGTTTTTCACCTTTTAAACCAATCAAACACGCCTCAAAGAGCATTAAAGCATACCACCAACTCGATTTGATACTAAGGAACATATTTAAGACCTTTAAGCTAGAGCATGACATCAACACGAAAACATTCAATCTAGAGGCATGCTACCTAATCACCAAACCAATATAAGCAACCAAACCTCAAACCAATCCACTAAGACCATTTACAACGCATAAGTGCCATCACAAACATGCCACAAACTTAGGGAGTTCAAAACTCATCTCCCAAATACAACCTTGAAGTCCCATTGCCAATATCAAAACTAAAGTGTGTAAAAACATCACCATATATGAGCTTTGCACTTCCTTGGATGTTCTTAACCTTCTTGCTGCCCGAAAACACCTCAGTTATATGCATTATTGGTAAAAGAGAGCGTAAGCACAATTGCTTAGTGAGGCATGCTATAAAGAAAAACCAACACAATAATGCATTTCTTGAAAATACTTTCTCAAAAGCTTTTTCTACAACATGCTCATTCTATCTCATGCTTGAAAACCATTTCAAACCAACTTCTCATTGAAAACACATGTACCTCAATTCTATCTCATGCATTTAATCCAATGCAAATCTCATGGCAAGGCCATTCACATGCTTGTAAAAACCAAAGCATTTCATATATAAACTCATATGCATTACTCATAGCATAAATCATGTAACACCCCAAAAATTACCCTAATTCAGAAACCCTAATTTTGAAATCCCTAGATTCAAAATCCTAACATTTGGGAATTTTGTACAGAAACCCTAATTCGATTTTGTGGACTTAATTGGAAATAAATCATATTTGGGTGACTGAATGATAGAAATTGAAACTTTGGTGACTATTCTGTAATGCGGGTAAAAGTCAGGACCCTTGTTTCGTGATTAACCCACTCGTTAGGGTAAATGTTAACTCCCTAAAAGTTTATTCAGCTTTTATTTTGGAATTTGGTTAGCCGCTCTCCCTCACCCCCTTCTCTCTCGGCATCTCCCTCTCCTCTAAACCGTAAGGTCCGGCGAAGCTCCGATCAGCCACCATCTGTCGTCTATTTCACGTTTTGTCACCACCGTTCGGCACCTTTTCCTCTCGCGAACCAACCCCGGTCCTCGTTGCTTCTTCATCGGCTTCCTTTTGCGAGTAAACAGTGAGAAACTCTTCGACTTCGCTTGGTCGCCGACCTTCACCACCGCGTGCTCCTCCGCCGTTCGCACCACCATAGTGACCACCACCGTCGTGCGTTTAAACCCCGACCCTTGGCTCTTTTCCACCGGCCATTGTTTACTCGAAAATCGTGGAAAACCGTTTGGCTTTCCCCTGCTCCGTCCGCCTCTGCCATCCGCACTACCATCGTCGGAATCGTTTTTGGGTCCCAAGCAAACCCCAACCCTCGAGTTCTCTTTGTGTCGCCGTCCGTTCTCATCTGTGCCTCTCCACCGTTCATCAGATTTGGGTAAGCTCTTCTCTAGTGGTTTTACGTCAGATTGTTTGGTTGTGAGTTTTGATATGTAGTGTGGAGTGATGAATTTGGTTATGTTGTTTGGCCGAAAATGATTATTTTTGTGTTATCAGAGGTACTACCGTCGTCGTCGCTGCTGATTTGTGCCGTCGTCGTCGTAGTTGTCGCACCGTCGGTGAGCCATCGCCACCCTTGTTGATTTACCACCACCGCGGGCTGTTGCACCGCCGTTGTTGATGTGTTGTTGACGCTGGCGCCGTCAAAGGGTTCTGGAAACCCTAGATCTGATTGCAACAATCAGATGTTGGGCTGGGTGAGTTGGGTGCTGTCGGTTGAGCCCAACTGTGGGTATGCAGTTTGGGTTTGGTATTTTGGTTAGTGTGGGTTGTGTGTGTATGTGTGGAAATAGAGAGAGCCCAACTCGTGAATTGACCAGATCGGATCTGTAAGCCCAAATGTAACCCAAGCAAGTGTTGAATTGGACTCATAAATCTAAACCGGTTTGACATGTTGAATTGAATCGGTAACCCGAACCAATGAGCTGAACCAGATTTGAATTTTTGACCCGAACTAGTTTTGATATGCACCAAACCGGACCGGACCTTTTGACCTACTCGAATCGGTTGACCAATTTGTCTTGTTGACCCGTTTTGACAGTCATGATGACCTTTGACTCTTGGACTCATTTTGACCGGACTGTTTGACCGTTGACTTTGACTTTGACCAAGATTGACCGAGAGTTGACTTTTCAGAAAACATGCATCTTAACCTTTCTCAACGTCTTGAGTCCGTATCCGCTGCCCGTTCTGCTTAAATAGTTTCCGAAAGCCCAGTTTTGCTAATTTTAAGTATTGTTATTGGAATATGATAAGTTTTGGTTTCAGAATCTGATTTGGAATATTCTCGTGTTCAGGTGCCGACCTTGAGACCGCTGGGTTACCTCCAGTTGTTCAGATCGATCGTGCACGTTCTTCGAGATCTTCATGTGAGTATATCTTCAGTTCGGTTTTCAGTGTTTTAGTCGGTGGCTTAGTGTTAGTAATAAATGCTAATATTAAATTCATATCTCGTAGGTCCTGCTTTAGTGAGATCTGAGCGTGAGATGCGCTTTTCTCGGCATTAGAGCTTCTGTTGCTTAAAGGTGTGTCTCTTCCTGTTTTATAAACCTATGTGTTTCTTTCTGTGCTTTTCTGGTATTAATATAAGTAAATGTTTTGTACATTTTGTGTGCATACTCTGTTGTGATTGAGTGAATGTTTTTAGACATCATGCATAACATGTCATACTGTGATTTAAGTGAAATATCAGATTTTCAGAACTGTAAAACATCGGATTTATAGTATTGTTCAACTTGAATTTTCATAATTCAAGTTTCGGATCAGACTCGGATTTTAAAATCTGCATCATATCATTGTGGGTATATGGATTGAGATTTGTTCGGGGAAGTTCAGTGGTTTCAACCTTCGGGTTGAATTCCGCTTCGGATCAGTGGTTTCAACCTTCGGGCTGAATTCCGCTTCGGATTAGTGGTTTCAACCTTCGGGTTGAATTCCGCTTTGGATCAGTGGTTCCACCCTTCGGGCTGAGTTCCACTTCGGATGGTGACATGGAGAAAGTAGGTTCTGGGGAACCTTACTTTTCGGTGTATCGGAGATGGGTACTATGATTCATGTGCATCAGACATCATATCATCATGATTCAGTTTTATTGTGTTTTCAGAAAAGTATTTATCAGAAAATAAAATATTGTTTTGTTTTTGTTGGTTTTCGTTGCACTTTAGAGACACACTAAGCTCTTTAGTTTACACCCCTTAGTTTTTACTTTTTCAGATATCTCAGACTTTTTAGGCGACTCGGTACTAGGAGCTTCTCGTGTTTTACTCAGATATTTTCTTATAATTCAGTATGAACTCTCTTTTAATTATTTCAGATTATTGTTTTGAAATATTTTAGAATATTTGTGTAATTCGGACATTGGGACTGTTTAATGTTTTTAATTTGGTTATTATTAAATGCATGCATTTATAAGGTTATTTTTCAGAAATTTAACCAAATATCGGAATAATATTTAAACGACTACATTTTATAATAATGGGACCTTATTAAGTTTTTCTTTTAATAATAATGTTGTTTTTAATTAAGTAAACTTAAAAGGTGTTACTTGAGGGATAAGTTTTCACATACGACTTCCTAGATTCGACCCATTCCTTCTAGGTCGGGTTTGGGGGGGGTTACAAATCATCTCATCAATAGGTACATGTGAATCAAAAGCATTTTCATATATTATATTGGCATTTCACATCTCATTATTACTCGGATATGCGGACAACATTCTCAAACTACTAGACGCTTCCGGTGGAATCTCACATCACCGTACTCACTTGTTTAGTAACATAATTTCCGGTGGAATCTCACATCACCGTACTCACATGGCGGAATCTCTCATCGCCATAAAGCTTGGGTATTTCACCAAGTCCTACCTGATGGAATGCTCATCATCGGTTCTCTCCCTTTGGATTAAACCAAAGAGCACGCACGTATTTTTAGTTTATAGTGCACTCTCATCCTATTGATCGATCAATTATATCCGATAAGTATCTCATCTTCTATGCCAATATAGTATGTTAAAACATCATCTCACCTACTGTTTTTCATGCAACATTTCTCAAATCTTTCACATCTCATTTCAAACCACAACATCTGTCATGCTTTAAAACAAAAGCTCAAATCTCAACAATGCAACATGTTAATTCATGAAACCATTTCAAGCATCATCTCATGCTACAAATCATGCATAAAACAGTAGGAATTTATTTATCTCAAACCATGAGCATGTAAAAGCATTTTAGGAGCAATCCACCACATATAAGAGAGCAATCTAGCCAATACTTACTTCTGGACTTAGGAAGGTGTTTCAAACCTTTCCTAAATCCCCAAACCTTGTTTCTTTGTCCCTCAAGGACTTCTAAACCATTCGCACTCACCGATTACGTTTCGCTTGCTCGCTGAAACGCTATCTAAGCTCCCGGATCAACACCAAAGGCGTCTGAAGATGTCTCCTCTGTTTATATCACATAAGAGCATAGGATTAATGCATCATCATGCATTGAAATCATCAACCACACAACTAAATCCGCTGCTCTATACAAAAACCTCATTTCGATTACCAAACATAACCGAAATCATCTCCAAACTCTTCCAAAACAAATCCCAGCCAAGATTTACCACTTCTAATCATTTCTAAACATCAATCAACATCAAAAATCACCACAAACTCGTCCATATACCTTCAGCCATGACAGAACACCAAAACCACCCCAAAAACCACCATTCTAGCATACAAAACTTAGGAATCCAAGCCTATTCAGGATTTGTTTGATAAAACCTCATTTATAAAATCAATTAACATCCAAAATACATTAGAAAACAACCTCAAAACAGAGCCTAACCATCAACCACGAAAATCACCAAGATCTCTCCAAAAACCTTGAGTTTTAATACAATTTCTCTTTTCTAACATTAAAGCAACTCAAAAATCATTAACAAAGAATTGATAACTTGGGAATTTCAGTAAAGAACTGATCATTAGAGGAGAAGGACAAAGCTTACCTCTAATGGCTGATTTCTCCTGATTTGGGCCACTTTTCTTGAAAATCCAATGTAAAAACAAGATGATTTGATGAGGAAAAGATTATGAATCAAAAAGAGATTGAAATCTCATCAAAAGGAATGAAAATCAAAGGATAATTGCTGGAGGAAATGTGTTTGGCTGAAAAGAAATTGAGAGAAAATGAAATGAGAGAAAATTGATGAAAGGTAGTTATGAAAAGTCAAAGGTAGTTTCCTTTTAACTAATCTTTATTTTCCTTTAATTAAAACATTAATAAAATCACCCAAATTAAGAAGAAATCTGATTAAAAACATTTTGGTAAAATTAGCTCCTTAAAGATTCAAAGTTTCAATCCTTTACAAAACAGTCCCTATTTAACTTTTGCAAAAACTGCGATTTGGTCACTACACCGAAATGTAGTATTTCCAAACCTTATTTTGTAAAATTGATTTCGCCATAATTATTCACATAATAAATGATGATTTTTAGATATTTTTCCATATTTTTAAAGCATTCCGAACTAGGTATTCCCTAAATCCCCTTTTAAGATTCGAACCGTTCCTGATCGGTCTGATTCGAACTCTAAAACATCTAGGCCCAAATTTGGAGCGTTACAACTTTCATCCTCTTAAGAAATTTCGTCCTCAAAATTTACCTGGAGGAAAAAGGTAAGGAAATTGCTTCTTCATGTCTTCCTTTCTTTCCCACATGGCTTCCTCAACACCACGATGTCTCTACAACACTTTGACCAGCTCAATGGTCTTACCACTTTGACCAAAATCTCAACAGGTTCCTCATCATATGTCAAATCTGGATTCAACTCAACCTCCTCCACAGGCATAACATGCGAAGGATCCGATATATACCTTCGAAGCATGGATACATGAAACACCTTATGTATCTTTTCTAACTCTTGTGGTAGCCTCAGCTTATAAGCAACAGGACCCACACGTTCTATCACCTCGTATGGTCCAATGTACCTTGGGCTCAACTTGCCGTTCCAGCCAAATCTCATCACCTTCTTCCAAGGTGAAACTTTCAAGAATACACGGTCACCCACCGCAAATTCTATCTCCTTATGCTTCAAATCCGCGTAAGACTTTTGCCGATCCGATGCTTCCTTCAACCGCTCACAAATGAGCTTCACCTTCTCGGTGGTTCTTTCAACAAAGTTGGCATCGAGACCAATTTCTGTCATGTTTCAACCCAACAAAGAGGAGTTCTGCACTTCCTCCCGTACAAACCTTCATAAGGTGCCATTTGAATACTCGCTTGGTAACTATTATTATAAGAAAACTCCACCAGAGGCAAGTGCTTCTCCCAAGAGCCTTGAAACTCAATAACACAGCACCGTAACATATCCTCAAGTACTTGGATAACACGCTCCGACTTTCCATCCGTCTGCGGATGATAAGAAGTACTAAAATTCAGCCGCGTACCCAATGCTTGATGCAAACACTCCCAAAACATTGTGGTGAACCTCGGATCTCTGTCCGAAACTATAGATTTTGGTACGCCATGCAAACGTAAAATCTTAGAAATGCACAACTCTGCAAGCTTATCCAAGGTGTACCTAGTATGCACAGGCAAGAAATGCACACACTTCATAAGACGATCCATAATCACCAAAATAGAATTCTTATTTGATGGCGATAAAGGCAAACCAGACACAAAGTCCATGGTAATCCTCTCCCATTTCCATTCAGGGATCCTCAACGGCTGCAACAACCCTGAAGGAAACTGGTGTTCATCCTTAACCCGCTGACAAACCATACATCTGCTCACATACTCGGCGACATCTTTCTTCAACCCCACCCAATAGTACTCATCCTTCAGATCACGATACATCTTTGTACTACTAGGGTGCATAGCAAACAGACTACTATAAGCTTCGGTCAGAATAGTGCGCCTCAACTCAACATCATTCGGCACCACTATACGACTCCCAAAACTTAAAACACCATCATCATTAAAACAGAAATCCGATGGTCTACCCTCAGCAATATCCTGAACATGTGGAAACAAGGAATCATCCAACAACTGTTTATCCTTTATCAACTGAACCAAAGATGGTTTCACTTGCAATTCAGCAACCAGACCACCATCTCGCGATATGCTAAAGCTAGCAAACATCGCTCTTAATTCCACCGCCACTTTCTTGCTCAAGGCATCGGCCACAACATTGGCCTTCCCCGGATGATACTCGATCGTTAGATCGTAATCCTTAAGCAACTCCACCCAGCGTCGTTGCCTAAGATTCAACTATTTCCGAGACATCGGATACTTCAAACTTTTGTGATCCGTGTACACAGTACACTTCTTACCATAGAGATAATGTCTTCAGATCTTAAGAGCAAAAACCACCGCAGCCAACTCAATATCATGCGTAGGATAATTGCGCTCATGCACTTTCAACTGTTGCGATGCATAAGCCACTACCTTACCCTCTTGCATTAACACACACCCCAAACCAACATAGGATGCGTCACTATACACCACAAACTCTTTCCCTGATTCAGGTTGAACCAAGATAGGAGCTTGCGTCAAAGTTGCTTTTAGCTTCTCAAAAGCTTGTTGTCTCGCTTACGTCCACTCATACTTAACATCCTTTTGCAACAACTTCATCAACGGGGCAAAAATCTTAGAAAATCCATCCACAAACCTCGTATAGTATCCTGCCAACCCAAGGAAACTACGGACTTCATGAACAGACTTAGGAGGCTTCCAATTCATCACTGCCTCAACCTTCTGGCGATCAACTCGAATCCCTTCGGTCGAAACCACATGACAAAGGAAAACAACTTCCTTCAGCCAGAACTCACATTTGCTTAGCTTAGCATAAAGCTGATTTTCTAGCAACGCTTGCAAAACAATCCTCAAATGACCTTCATGCTCCTCCTCAGTACGAGAGTACACAAGGATACCATCGATGAACACCACAACAAACTTGTCCAAGAATTCATGGAACACCCTATTCATCATGTCCATGAAAGCAGCAAGAGCATTCGTCAACCCAAACGACATCACAAGGAACCCATAAGGCCCATACCTCGTTCTAAAGGCTGTTTTCGGCACATCCACATCTTTCACCTTTAAGTGATAGTACCCTGACCTCAGATCAATCTTTGAAAATACAACCGCTCCCCGAAATTGATCAAAAAGATCATCAATCCTCGGCAAAGGATACATGTTCTTGCGGTCAACTTATTCAGCTGGCGATAATCGATGCACATTCTCATCGTGCCATCTTTCTTTTTCACAAACAAGACCAATGCACCCGAAGGTGATACACTAGGCCGAATAAAGCCACGGTCAAGCAACTCCTGAAGTTGCGTCTTCAACTCCTTCAACTCTTTGGGTGTCATGTGATAGGGAGCAATGGACACCGGAGTTGTGTTCTCGTACAACTCAATCCCAAATTCGACCTCTCGACTAGGCGGTAAACCAGGTAATTCCTCCGGAAACACTCTAGGGAACTCACACACAATCCTTATATCCTAAACGTGCACCTCCTTTGAACTAGGATTCATAACAAAGGCTAGGTAAGCCTCGCATCCTTGCCTCAACATCCGGCTTGCTTCCAGCGTAGACATCATATTAGACAGAAACTTCACATTTTCTCCCACCACCACCACCTCATAATCATCCGCAAGTTTCAACGAAACTCGCTTGCTTTCAAAATCCACAACGGGTCTATGTTCAACAAGACAATCCATGCCAAGGATGACATCAAAACCATAGAATGGCAATTCCATAAGATCAACAAGAAACACATGATCTTGCACCTTTAAGGGGCATCTCCTATACAACTTTCTTGTTACAACCGTCTCACCAAAGGAACTAGTCACACGCATACCATTATCCAAAGACTCAACAGGCAAACCAAGCATTTGAGCATGTTCACGCAATATGTACGAGTGTGTAGATCCAGAATCAATCAAAGAAAGTAATGACAAAGATTGCAAAGTAAAGGTACCTACGATCACGTCCGTGTCATTTCTTCCCTCACGATGGGCATACACTCGAGCCTGACCACCACCCTTAGGTTGGACAGCCACCACATGCGCAACATTCCTTCCACCCTCATCTCTATGCTGAAAATTACCACAGCCACGCCCACGACCTTTCTGTGGCTCAGCTGCTCTCACCGGAGCTTGTCCCTCTCTCAGCGGCTGAGGACAATCTTTCTTCATATGCCCTCGGTTACCACAGTTCCAACATGTCCCAAGGTTACCCCAACACTCACCACCATGTCTCCTACCACACCGGTTACACTCAGGAGTCCTCAAGAAAGTATTAGGTCCTTGCTGACCTCTACCAGGGTTACCACCCCCGCGCCTAGCATCATAGTGCGGCTTCCTATCCTTATGCCTCTTGTTGCGATCTCTACCATAATCGTGTTCTGCTGCTCGCTTTCTCGAGCTAGATCCACTTGCTCGGCTCACCAAACCAAGATTTAATTCAATATCCTTGGCTCTAGTGACCAAGACATCGAAATCAGTGTAATCAGCCGCAAGCATATAGGTTTTTGCGTCCGCTACCAGCTCATAACGGAACCGTTCGCATCTTTCCCGCTCATTAGGGATCAACTCAGGTGCATATTGGCTAAGGCGAACAAACTGAATCTCATATTCAGCCACGGACATGCTCCCTTGCACAAGAGACATAAACTCCCTCTTCTTCTCGTCGAGGTAGCGAACTCCCAAATACTTTCGCTTGAACGCATTCAAAAAGAACGTCCAAGTCACCTCGTCATCCTCCATTCCAGAGATAGTAGTCGTCCACCACGTGTATGCATCACCATACATCAATGACACGATGCATCCCAGCTTCTGAACATTATTGCAGTTCAGTTGCCCAAGAATCCTCTTGGTGCTCTCCAACCAGGACTCAGAACCTTCCGATGATAAACCTCTAAATTCAGTCCCCCATAGACTGCGGAGACGCTCTAACGACAATCTCACATTAGCACCATCTTGAGGTGCAACTCCATGTGCTCCAGCTACTGCTGCCTGGAAGGCTCCAGCAATAGCCTGTATCAGCACTGTCATATCAGGAGCAGCTTGCCCCTGAACACCCTCGGGTCCAGCAACCCCAGCAGCACCAGCCCCAGCTCCACCACCACCAGGTGGTCCACCAGGGGAGGATGAGGTAAATCCTCAGCATTTTCTACGTTCTCATTCTCAGTCGTAGATCTAGTATTGATTCTCAACTCTCTACGTGGCCTCATACTAAAAATAATGCACTGACAAAAATGCAACAAACACAATTAGGCATAATAAGGTAAGTAATCCAAGTACTCAAGCTCATTTTTTAAAACAATTCTTCTCATTAGTATTGATATGGAAATGGGATCCCCAACTACACTCCAAACATAGCATAGCATCACAAATTCACCTATTTGAATCACACATAAATGTTCATACATCAAACTTTCACCGAAAAAACATAATCATACATAACCACATACAATAACCACATACTAAGCCCCAATTATTCGATAACCTGGCTCTGATACCAACAAATGTAACCCCCTTAGCCCGGCCTAGACGCTTGATCCGAACTACGAAGATTATACGGGGAAAACCAAAGTCAACCCGAAAGTCAACCTTGATTAACGACCCTTTTTTTAATCTTTTCTAGATGCATATTAAGCCTATGTGAATACTTAAGAATCATAAGATAGGAAGGCACAGCGATATAAAAAACGTTTAGGGACTCAATTGCATCAATTACACATTTAGGGACAAAAATGTAATTTTTGGAAATTATAAACACTTTACAGATTTTAGGTTTACCAATATGTAATTAATCATGTTACATGCTCTCTTGTCAAATTTCAGCTTAAAAGGACATTCCAAGCTCAAGCAATTGCATCTGCAACATTTAGGACTAAAATGTAAAGCATGCAAACATAAAACAATTCAAATCAACATCCAACGGTCAACTGTATCGGAACACCCACCCTTCGTACCGAAACCCCCGTAACGAAACGGTATTGACCGTTTCGGTACTCAGGTATGTTCCGAGACCGGTATCGAAATAGGCTTCACCAGTAGCCAAACTGTTTCGAAACAGCCTCAGCCGTTCTGAAACACTATGGCCATTACAGGCCTCCGTTTCGAAACAGTTGAGGGTGTTTCGATACACTTTACCCAGTGACAGCAGAAATTGCTGGTTTTTGTAACCCCCTCGTCCCGGTCTGGCCGAATGACCGGTCCGAGTGGGCCACACAGGGAAAACCGAGTGAAAACCCCCTAAGGAATTCCCCCTCGGTTAGCAACCCTATATTTTTTTTTCATTTTAAATCTTGTCTAGATGAGTATTTAATCCTATGTGATCATACAGCGGAGCAACATTCACGAAACAAATGAACGAGCTCAAACTAACATGTTACAGCCCAATTTTATACTTATACTACAGGCGGTATCGATACCCTTAAGGGGTGTATCGATACCCCCTTGACTAGGTCAACTGGTCAAAGTCAACCCGTAGAGACCGTATCGATACACCCATGGAGTGTATCGATACCCTCCCCAACGGTTGACTTCCCACGGTCAACGCTAAGATGACGGTATCGATACACCAGAGGCCGGTATCGATACTGAACTGGATAGTAGCTCCAGTGACCAAAATAGTATCGATACACCTCTCAAGTGTATCGATACACGAGGCCTGAACAAGAAGGTGGTATCGATACCATACCAACCGTGTCGATACCCCTGCACAGCAAAAACTTCCAAACTCAGCTAAGATGAACAAGACTCGGACCTAGATGCAATTTAGGACTTTCCTAGACCCGAACAAGCGTTCATACAACATTTAAAGGTCATTGCTTAGCCATACAGACACCCAACATGAACATACATCAAGGGAACATGCAATTGAATCAAAGATGACACTTAAACATCCAAAAACTCATACTTCAACATTCAACATAAGGGCAAACTCAAAGGCACATAACCAACATTCAAGATAAGCAATTTAGGCATGGATTACAACTCAAACATGACATCACAAGCCATACAAAAGCAACATAACATAGAGTCTAAGCAAGCTCCTAAACAATCCACAATCATCCAACAAAATCAACACATGTCCCATTGCTTAAACTATTACATGTTCAACATTTAAAAGTCATACTTGAAGTACTCAAGCCAACAACCACACTTGGAGGCCCTCCACTTGCTCAAGCAACCCACGAACTAAGGATCTGCAATGTTGAACAAATAGAGCGTAAGCAATGATGCTTAGTGAGGGTAAGCTCTAAAAACAAACCTCAACATTGCAGGGTCCGAGCACGATCTAGCCAAGGCAAATCACATATAAACCAAGGATCCACAAGAGCCACAAGATAAAGATGCATGAGCAATATACAAGTAAATGTCATGATCAACAAGCTCTAAATCCTCAACACAAGTAGTCACATTAAACATCCAAGTAAGGATCATTAATCTCAACACATTGATACATTTATCAACCAACATTGGCACCTAGCTATGACTCGAATACGCGGATAAACTCGTTGGAACTCACATCCAACAACCACATTACCTCACGGTGGGATTACACTCATCACCGGTCTCGCGGAGGGGATTCCACTCATCCTCACGCCCCGTCGATGGGATTCCACTCATCACCGACTATATGTAAATACAATTTCCGGGCAAACCCGTACTCCTCCTTGGTGACTCAACGCCACCAAGGCCACGCACGACTTTTGACTCATGTGTACACACTAACATCCTAATGATCGATCATTTGTATTCAAGTATACTAGTGCCAACATTTACTCATTTCACATTACTCATTCCAATCATTTCCATGCTTAGCACGTACTCACCAACAACCATCATCATGCATGTCTCAAGCATCACAAGTCATATCTCATCTCACATTTATAATACAATATACATAAGCACACATATCACATTTCATACGAGACATACACAACCACATAAATGAGTTCATCCAAAGGCTCTAGATCAAGCTTAGGATTAGGCTACCACCCTAATCATGACACTAGGTGGGTCTACCAATCCCAACCTAGTCCATATACTCGAACCAACCATTTTAAATCCATAGAAAACAATTAACCACTCACCTAAGCTCCCAAGCTCAAAGATCAAGCAAGCAACCACCTTCAATTCCCCGGATTTACTTCCGATGCTTCACCGATGCCCAAACTCGATTCTAATCAATCCCAAACACAAACAAAACATCCACAACCAATAACTCATCATCAGAACTAACCCGGATTAACATTTTCAAACATCCAACACCCAAATCAAGCCCCAAAACAGAATTTTCGAGCAACCCACAAAACCCACTGAAATCTTCCATTTCAAGCATCCAATCAACCATCAAATACACCCAAAGTGACCCTCATATATCATACTAACACCAGCCCCCAACAACCAACATTAAACCACCCCAAAAACCACTTTAAAACCCTCCAAAAACCCCCTTGAAACCCAATTCCGAAAATTGCCCAAATTCATTTGAAAATCACATATGATATACCATTTGACCTCTATATACCCTAACTAAGCATATCAAATCAAAACATTTCATTTATCAACATAAAGATCTCATTTTTAATCAAAATGTTCAAAACTTCCATTTTCTAAAACCTCAATGAAAATGAAAATAAAAGGTACTTTCATGGAGAGGGAGATGAGGGGAAGTCAAAAAGCTCCTTGTTTCCCGTTGGTGTGTTTTTGAAGAAGGAAGTGAATAGTAGAAAATGGGTGTTTTTGTTTTGTTTTAGTTTAAAGGCCCAATGACCCTTTTGCCCTTAATGAATAAGAAAAATTTCAATAGTATGAAATCCATGGCTAAATGGGGATTAATCTTAAGACATGGTCAACTCAAATTAATTAATTTTGAAAACAAACTCGAAATATTATTTAGAGTATAAAACCGAGCCCAAACAATATTAAAATATTATTTTCACCTAACCCCTAAACCCGGGTGTTACAGTTTTTCACCTTTTAAACCAATCAAACACGCCTCAAAGAGCATTAAATCATACCAACAACTCGATTTGATACTAAGGAACATATTTAAGACCTTTAAGCTAGAGCATGTCATCAACACGAAAACATTCAACCCAGAGGCATGCTACCTAATCACCAAACCAATATAAGCAACCAAACCTCAAACCAATCCACTAAGACCATTTACAACCCATAAGTGCCATAAAAAACATGCCACAAACTTAGGGAGTTCAAAACTCATCTCCCAAATACAACCTTGAAGTCCCATTGCCAATATCAAAACCAAAGTGTGTAAAAACATCACCATACATGAGCTTTGCACTTCCTTGGATGTTCTTAACCTTCTTGCTGCCTGAAAACACCTCAGTTATCTGCATTATTGTAAAAGAGAGCGTAAGCACAATTGCTTAGTGAGGCATGCTCTAAAGAAAAACCAACACAATAATGCATTTCTTGAAAATACTTTCTCAAAAGCTTTTTCTACAACATGCTCATTCTATCTCATGCTTGAAAACCATTTCAAAGCAACTTCTCATTGAAAACACATGTACCTCAATTCTATCTCATGCATTTAATCCAATGAAAATCTCATGGCAAGGCCATTCACATTGTAACGCCCCGGTTTTGGGCTCAGAAGTTTTGGGCGTTGACTGGTTCGGTCAAAGTGCTGATCAAATATATAAGACTGAATTTAGGAAAGCCTAGTTCGGGTTGCATTAAAAATATGGAAAAATGTTCTAAAATCATCTTTTAATATATATAAGTGAATTGTGAAATCAATTTTGGAAAATGAGGTTCGGAAGGTTGACATTTTGGCTAGTGACCAAAATGTAATTTTTGAAAGTTGCGGGACAGTTTTATAAAGGATTGAAACTTTGAATCTTTAAGGAGCTATTATTCCAAAAAGGATTTCTCCAGATTTTTCTAAGATATTTTAAGTCTTTATTCTGATTTTAAAGATTATGAAATGTGGAGGGAAATCATTTTTACCATTTCTTAACTAACTTTCCATTTTCTCTCAATTTTCCTTTTCTCTCATTTTCTCTCAACCCAAACACAATTCTCCAGATTTCCTTCTCTGATTTTGGCATCTAAATCTCTCATTTCAACTCTCTTTTGATTCCTAATCATCTCTACAACAAAACCTCTCAATTTGCAAGTTGATTCATTAAGCATTTTGGCTCTAAAAAGGAGAAATTCAAGTTTGGAGGTAAGAACGTCCTTTTCCTCTAAACTATCAGTTCTTTACTGAAATTCCTAAGTTCTCAATCCTTGATTTATGTTTTGTTAATTGCTTTTCAATTGAAATCTTGATTTTTGGCTTAAAATGCAAGATTTGGTGATTTTGGTGAAATTTTCGTGTGATCTGTTTGGGCAGTGTTTTGGAGTGTCAAAATGATGTTAAATGAATGCTAAATTGATTAGAAGTTGAGGTTTAACTAATGCAATCCCGGATAGGTTGAATTTCCTAAGTTTGGCTTGAGTTTTTGGTTGTTTTTGGAGTGTTTTTGGTGATCTGTTATACCTGGAGGTATAAGGACGTGTTTGTGATCTTTTTGGATGTTATTTGATGTTTAAATATGGTTAGAAGTGATGGATCTTGGCTGGGCTAAGTTTTGGAAGTGTTTGGAGGTGATTTCGGTTGTGGTTGGTAGCCGAATTGTTGGATTTGTGATGAGCAGCAAGTTGAGTCTTGTTGCTGGTGTTCTTAATGCATAATGATGCATTAATGTTCTGTTTTTGTGTGCTTGAAACAGGGGAGTTTGATCCGTGAGCTTTAGAGGTGTTGCGGAAGGTTTCGGATGCTTGGAAGGCTTGTTGGCTAGCCTTGTTTTGGTTATCGGTGAGTGAAGTTGGGATTTCAGCTTTTAAACCAAGGTTTGAAGGTTTTGGGGAGCTTAGTGTAAGTCTAAACAACTTTTCTAAGATCAAGAGTAAGTGAATGGATTTTTGCTCTTGAATTGTGTTGTGATTTGGTTTTAAAAGCAAATGTGGTTGATGATTGAAATGCATGTGTTTTGCATGGTTTAATTCTGTTTTGCAAGCATATTTTAGCATGGTTTAATGCTGGTTTTGAAAGCCGTGCGTGAAGGATGCTCAAGGTAAGAGATCCTTGATTTTTATAAATTGAAAATGTGGTTTTGATGCATGGTGTTGCATGGTGTTTCATGGCTTTGTGTAATGCTTTAAAACAGTGAATTGATGATGATAAATGATGGTTTTGCATATTGGTTATGCATGTGAATCATTGGATTAATGTGGAATGGTTTTGCATATTGGTTATGCATGTGAAACATTGGACTAATGTGGTAAGATGGTTATATTGGCAAGTGATGTAAGTGGTTCTTGGTTCGTTGATCAGATATAGTTAGCCGGCTATAGGATTGGGTGCACCGTGAGTTAAGTCGCCTTGGAGGTGGAGTGGTCAAGAGTGGACCGGGAAACTCCCTTCAAGTATCCTAACGAGATGATTGAGGTCATAATGGAGGTGTTGCCCATTCGAGGACCTTGGTTGAGCAAAGGTTATATGGTGGTTAAAAGTCCATATGTGAGAACCTTGTGCTTGTTGAGATCACAATGGCAGTGTTAAGTCCATGTGTGGATCTTGAGTAGGGTGTCCCGGATCTCGTTAGTGATGTTCTACAACTACCAATCGGTGAATGCAAAGGTTGTATGGTGTTTGAAAGTCCATACATGGGAATCTTGTGCATGTCAAGGTTGTATGGTGGTTAAAAGTCCATACATGGGAACCTTGGGGAAAAGCTAAGGTTGTATGGTGTTTAAAAGTCCATACATGGGAACCTTAGGATGTTGAGGTCAAATGGTGGTTAAAAGTCCATTTGGGAGACCTTGGATTGGTAGGGTGTAGGGACAACGCTCGGAATCCGCGTATCCGGTTGGATGTTGAGTTGAAAAGTGGATGTGGTTGATCACTTGAAGGCCAATATGATATTCTTGATTGTAAAGAAGCATGGGATGCTTGAAATGATGCATAATTGCATGTGAGGCATGAGATGCTTGGAAAAGATGCATGGTTGCATGTAAAGTGTATAATGCTTGTGAATGCATGTTTACTTGTTAAGTTGAACAAGTGTTGATTATCATTTGGTAAATGATGCATGTGAGCATGAAATATCTTTATTGCATTGGAGTCTTGTAAGACTTGTTTTTAAAGGCATGTGAAGATGATGTTATGGTTCTTATGTTGCCTTGGTTAAATGCATGTGATGGATTATTTGAGTTATGGTTTTAAAAAGGTTTCCTGCTTGAAATGGCTTTCAAGTTTAAGAAAGGTATGTTGTGAAATGGGAGTGTTTTCCATGGTTTTGTTTTAAGCTTTGCATAAGGTGTTTATGCATGGATTGGCTAAATGGTTGATTTTTGTGAGTTGTTCTTTGAAAAGGTTTTCTTAGCTTGCTAAGCTAAGGGTTGGTTTCATGTATGTGCAATGCGTGGCTTTGAGCTTGATGTTGAAAAGGGTTTCCAAACTTGGCTTTGGTAAACAAATCGGGTTTGTTTTAAAAGTGTTTAATGACCCGCTGCATTGATGGTGTTTTGGTTTGAGCATTCCTCACTAAGCATTATGTGCTTACGCTCCTTTTTGTCCATCAATGCAGATTCTTGAAGTTTGGACAGCAAGGAGCAAGGGATTCAAGGTGGACTCCAATGGAGATGTATGTCTCGGTGAATAGCTATAGTTAATAAAGGCAATGGGGTAGAATCTCTCGGGTTTATGTGTATGTGATCGTATATGTTTGATCAAGAATGTTTTAATGTTGTTGCTAATGTTGTTGGAACATGAATTGGCTTAAATGAGATTGATTTGGAAGGTTTGTGCCTAAATGGTTGCTTGTGTAGGAAGCATGCCTATAGATTTGGGGCTTTTCTTATATTTTGTGTTTTTGTTGATTTGTTGATGCAAGAATGTCTCATATATGTTGAATTGCATGTTGGTAAAGTTTGGTGGCTTTTGGAGCATGTTTGGAGGATCGATTGCATGTTTAAGTATGTAAAATGTTGCATTTTGTGCAGGGTGTTTCGGAACAGTTGACACCGTTTCGGAACGGGTGCCCTGAACCAACCCAGGCGTCCGAAACGGGTGATACCGTTCCGAAACGGAATGGCTTCTGCCAGACCCCCGTTGCGGAACGCGTTGCGGAACGGCGACCGTTGGGGGCTGACATGGGCGGTTAAATGTTTCAAAATGTTTGCATTTTGGTCCTGAATCTTGTTTGTGCAATTGTATGAGTTCGGGATGTCCGTTTGAGCTGAAATTTGGCAGGGAAGCATGAAACCTGATTAATTTTAAGTTGGTAACTTAAAATCTGGTTAAGTCCTTAAAGTTTTCAGAATTTACAATTTGGTCCCTAAAGTTGTAAATTGTTCAATTGGGTCCCTGTTTGATCTCTGGTGTTTGCGATCTTTGAGTATTCTGTTTGCCTGATCACATCTAAGATTAATGTGCATCTAGATAAGATTAAAAAGAAAAAAAAAGGGTCGTTAATCAAGGTTGACTTTCGGGTTGATTTTGGTTTTCCCCGTGTGACTTTCTTAATTCGGGTCAATCGTCTAGACCGGTTTAAGGGGGTTACATTTGGTGGTATCAGAGCTGAGTTGCGAATGTTGGGGAAAACGGTAAGTTGTTGTGATGTGTGTTTGATGTTTACCTTGATGTGTGGTTGAAAGTTGGTTGAAACACGTGTTTCTGAGCAAATTGTTGATGTTTCTGAGCATGTTGCTGATGTTTTCAAGCATGTTTTATGGTTATGAATCTTGGTTGAGTTTATGTGGATATGTGCTGATGCTATGAGCTGATGTTATGCATGGTGAATGTGTATTGAGTATGTTATGTTGATAATATGCTGTTGCAAGTGGATGCTGTTTGGTGTAAGCATGATCAAAGTATGTTGTTTGATATGCTTGATGTTGTGATATCCATGTTGTGTTGACTGTTATGTCATGTAAAGGGGGGGATTCGGGATACCCATTGCCTTATTAATATAGCTATTGTGTTATTTGGAGTTGGAAATTGAATCCTTGCTTAATGCTGGTCTAACTGGTTTGTTTGCTTGTTGTGATTGTTTGTTGTTGTTAGTAGTATGGCAAAGTCGATGGAAGAGTGGCAGTTGGGTAAGATGGTTGCTGCCTTGGGGCAGGTTGTTAAGGCATGGAATTCACCCTTTTGTAGAGGTGTTTTGTTTCAGCCTTCTGTGCCTGGAGTTGAGGTGGTAAGACAAGGGAAAGAAGTTGGTTCTGTGATGAAAAGTTCATTATCTGTTGAGCAGGAGGTGTTGGGAACATCTCAGGCTGTGGTAAAGGTAAAGTCAGTGGATGTGCTGGCTGTGGGATGTGAGGGTTTGCCGAAGCAGCGTTTGCTTGATTTGGGTGCTGTGGAATATCAAGGTTCTACACCTGAGGCATTTGAGGCATGGTTGGCCAGTGTGGTTCTGATCTTGGATCAGGAAGGCTGTGATTATGCCTGTAAGCTGGGGAGTGTTGTATCTTTGATGCTGGAGGATGCGTGTGCCTGGTGGACATCTGTGGCTGTGGCGTCACATATTCCTGATATTGATTGGGATTTCTTTGTATCGGCCTTTTATGGGAGGTATCTTGGAAGGGAATTTCCAAGGGTTAAGCAAGGCGCGGGTAGTGCTGTTGTGGGACAAGTGTTGCTTGGGCGAGAAGTGGAAGTTCAGCCACCGGTATGTGACCGTTGTAAAAGGCGCCATGTTGGAGGTTGTTGGGGCACAGGTGGTTGCTGGAATTGTGGTTCTAAAGTGCATGTTAAGCGTGATTGTCCACATGGAGAGAAGTCAGCTTTGGTGATAGCCAAAGGGTCTCAGAAAGGTCGTGGGCACGGCCGAGGCAAGGTTCAGAGGTGGCAGAAAGAGCAGAAGGTTGTGAAGAGTGTGGGAAAGGAGAATTGCTGGGAATGTGGGTCTGCTGGACACATGAGACGTGATTGTCTGAGGTTGGCTCGGAACAGCCAAGGTTCCTTACCGCAAGGAGTTGATGTTGACCCTGGTGTGTTAGTTGGTGCTGCAGTGGTGTGGCAGAGGGATGATGGTTCCGCAAGGAGGAGAGCTTGTCTGATGAAGCTTCAGGGTGGTGTTGTGTTTTCAGGTAACCTTGTTAAGTAATCTTCGCTCTAGTTGCCTTAGTTTGGTTTCTGTTGGTTTTCCTTGTGTGGCAAGTTTAGTCTTGTTGCTAGTATGTTTGGGGTAATGGTAGTTGTGGTTTGGAAACATCTTGGGTGTGAAGTAGGCTTGGGTGAGTATCTTGTGGTTAATGGTTGTTGGTATGATGGAGTTGGATAAGTTAGAAGGGAGTTAGGAGGTTGTTCTTAGACAGATTTTGAGGATGTTATTGGAGGGTGTGAACTAGCATTCATGCACAGTTAAAATCATTGTTATATGCTATATTATATATGTTGGTCCATGCATGCATGTGGCATGACACTAGAGGTTTTGCATACATGTACATCAGGCATTGATAGGGCATGTAGGTGATCATGCATACGATGTTCACGCTCGCTAATAACTAATCGAATCTGTTAGTGTTGTGGTTGGATTAGGGGGGATGATGGGTTTTTAGAGGTTGTTTTGGTGCTGAGTGAGAGTTAGAAGTGTTGGAGTTTGTTAAACTAGTTGCTAGTGATAGTGAGAGTGGTATAGCCTGTTGGTAGAAGGATAGTGTTGTTGTTTAAAGAGAGTTTAGTGGTTTGGTGGTGAGGAGTATCGGTTGAGTTTAGAATCGGTTTGGTGGTTTGAATAGCTAAGTGGAAGGGGTAGTCCCTTGGTGCTAAGTGATGTTGCAGCTTAGTGGTTGTGTTTTCAAGTGCTGAGGTAGCTTAGCTTTTAAGTTGTTGTGGAAGGGTTGTGTTTGTAAGTGTTGGTTCTTGGTAACCTATGAGGAGTTGAAGAGTTGTTATGTGTGTTTTGGTTGGGCAATGTTCTGGTAATGCAAGCGTTCTGGTTGAAGTTTGTAGTGAAAGGGCTATGAGGGATCGAAGGCTTTTGTTGGTCGTTTGGGTTCTTGTGAGAAGTGGTTGGCTGGTTGTGGTTAAGAAGGTTCCGTTTGAAGTCAGCTTGTGGTGTGTGGAGCGGCTGACGGATTCAAGTTGGGGTTATGTTGTAATTCTTGGAATCTGGGTGAGTAATCCTAGTGAGCTGTTATGGTAATGTTAGCGGCAGATGTGAAGGATTGTCAGTTTTGTTGAAGAGTTTGGGTAAGCAGTTGATGCTTAAGGATTTCTGCTTGTTGGGAAAATCCTTGGAAGAGGTTTGGGAGTTTGCAAGAGTTTTAGAGGCTGAGAGGTTTGCATAGTGGCTGAGTTGGATTGGTTGTTGTCTCAGTGTAAATAAGTCTTGGAAGTTGTGTGTTACAGTGTGGTGTGCTGTAAAAGTTGAGGTTCTTCAGGTTGATGTTGGGGCTGTGTACAGTCCGGTTATGTGAAAGATTAAGTTGTGGCTGTCTTTGTGTGTTCTGGATTTTGTGAACAGCATGTGGTGGTGTTGGGTTTGGTGGAGCTTTGTGTGGAATGTGTTCAGTGTTGGTTAAGGCTTTTGTGTCGCCTTGTGTGCTGCTTTGAGAAGGTTGTGGTTCTCTTTTCGCCGGTTGAAATTTCAAGGACGAAATTTCCTAAGGGGGGGAGAGTTGTAACGCCCCGGTTTTGGGCTCAGAAGTTTTGGGCGTTGACTGGTTCGGTCAAAGTGCTGATCGAATATATAAGAGTGAATTTAGGAAAGCCTAGTTCGAGTTGCATTAAAAATATGGAAAAATGTTCTAAAATCATCTTTTAATATATATAAGTGAACTGTGAAATCAATTTTGGAAAATGAGGTTCGGAAGGTTGACATTTTGGCTAGTGACCAAAATGTAATTTTTGAAAGTTGCGGGACAGATTTATAAAGGATTGAAACTTTGAATCTTTAAGGAGCTATTATTCCAAAAAGGATTTCTCCAGATTTTTCTAAGATATTTTAAGGCTTTATTATGATTTTAAAGATTATGAAATGTGGAGGGAAATCATTTTTACCATTTCTTAACTAACTTTCCATTTTCTCTCAATTTTCCTTTTCTCTCATTTTCTCTCAACCCAAACACAATTCTCCAGATTTCCTTCTCTGGTTTTGGCATCTAAATCTCTCATTTCAACTCTCTTTTGATTCCTAATCATCTCTACAACAAAACCTCTCAATTTGCAAGTTGATTCATTAAGCATTTTGGCTCTAAAAAGGAGAAATTCAAGTTTGGAGGTAAGAACGTCCTTTTCCTCTAAACTATCAGTTCTTTACTGAAATTCCTAAGTTCTCAATCCTTGATTTATGTTTTGTTAATGGCTTTTCAATTGAAATCTTGATTTTTGGCTTAAAATGCAAGATTTGGTGATTTTGGTGAAATTTTCGTGTGATCTGTTTGGGCAGTGTTTTGGAGTGTCAAAATGATGTTAAATGAATGCTAAATTGATTAGAAGTTGAGGTTTAACTAATGCAATCCCGGATAGGTTGAATTTCCTAAGTTTGGCTTGAGTTTTTGGTTGTTTTTGGAGTGTTTTTGGTGATCTGTTATACCTGGAGGTATAAGGACGTGTTTGTGATCTTTTTAGATGTTATTTGATGTTTAAATATGGTTAGAAGTGATGGATCTTGGCTGGGCTAAGTTTTGGAAGTGTTTGGAGGTGATTTCGGTTGTGGTTGGTAGCCGAATTGTTGGATTTGTGATGAGCAGCGAGTTGAGTCTTGTTGCTGGTGTTCTTAATGCATAATGATGCATTAATGTTCTGTTTTTGTGTGCTTGAAACAGGGGAGTTTGATCCGTGAGCTTTAGAGGTGTTGCGGAAGGTTTCGGATGCTTGGAAGGCTTGTTGGCTAGCCTTGTTTTGGTTATCGGTGAGTGAAGTTGGGATTTCAGCTTTTAAACCAAGGTTTGAAGGTTTTTGGGAGCTTAGTGTAAGTCTAAACAACTTTGCTAAGCTCAAGAGTAAGTGAATGGATTTTTGCTCTTGAATTGTGTTGTGATTTGGTTTTAAAAGCAAATGTGGTTGATGATTGAAATGCATGTGTTTTGCATGGTTTAATTCTGTTTTGTAAGCATATTTTAGCATGGTTTAATGCTGGTTTTGAAAGCCGTACGTGAAGGATGCTCAAGGTAAGAGATCCTTGATTTTTATACATTGAAAATGTGGTTTTGATGCATGGTGTTGCATGGTGTTTCATGGCTTTGTGTAATGCTTTAAAACAGTGAATTGATGATGATAAATGATGGTTTTGCATATTGGTTATGCATGTGAATCATTGGATTAATGTGGAATGGTTTTGCATATTGGTTATGCATGTGAAACATTGGACTAATGTGGTAAGATGGTTATATTGGCAAGTGATGTAAGTGGTTCTTGGTTCGTTGATCGGATATAGTTAGCCGGCTATAGGATTGGGTGCACCGTGAATTAAGTCGCCTTGGAGGTGGAGTGGTCAAGAGTGGACCGGGAAACTCCCTTCAAGTATCCTAACGAGATGATTGAGGTCATAATGGAGGTGTTGCCCATTCGAGGACCTTGGTTGAGCAAAGGTTATATGGTGGTTAAAATTCCATATGTGAGAACCTTGTGCTTGTTGAGATCACAATGGCAGTGTTAAGTCCATGTGTGGATCTTGAGTAGGGTGTCCCGGATCTCGTTAGTGATGTTCTACAACTACCAATCGGTGAATGCAAAGGTTGTATGGTGTTTGAAAGTCCATACATGGGAATCTTGTGCATGTCAAGGTTGTATGGTGGTTAAAAGTCCATACATGGGAACCTTGGGGAAAAGCTAAGGTTGTATGGTGTTTAAAAGTCCATACATGGGAACCTTAGGATGTTGAGGTCAAATGGTGGTTAAAAGTCCATTTTGGAGACCTTGGATTGGTAGGGTGTAGGGACAACGCTCGGAATCCGCGTATCCGATTGGATGTTGAGTTGAAAAGTGGATGTGGTTGATCACTTGAAGGCCAATATGATATTCTTGATTGTAAAGAAGCATGGGATGCTTGAAATGATGCATAATTGCATGTGAGGCATGAGATGCTTGGAAAAGATGCATGGTTGCATGTAAAGTGTATAATGCTTGTGAATGCATGTTTACTTGTTAAGTTGAACAAGTGTTGATTATCATTTGGTAAATGATGCATGTGAGCATGAAATATCTTTATTGCATTGGAGTCTTGTAAGACTTGTTTTTAAAGGCATGTGAAGATGATGTTATGGTTCTTATGTTGCCTTGGTTAAATGCATGTGATGGATTATTTGAGTTATGGTTTTAAAAAGGTTTCCTGCTTGAAATGGCTTTCAAGTTTAAGAAAGGTATGTTGTGAAATGGGAGTGTTTTCCATGGTTTTGTTTTAAGCTTTGCATAAGGTGTTTATGCATGGATTGGCTAAATGGTTGATTTTTGTGAGTTGTTCTTTGAAAAGGTTTTCTTAGCTTGCTAAGCTAAGGGTTGGTTTCATGTATGTGCAATGCATGGCTTTGAGCTTGATGTTGAAAAGGGTTTCCAAACTTGGCTTTGGTAAACAAATCGGGTTTGTTTTAAAAGTGTTTAATGACCCGCTGCATTGATGGTGTTTTGGTTTGAGCATTCCTCACTAAGCATTATGTGCTTACGCTCCTTTTTGTCCATCAATGCAGATTCTTGAAGTTTGGACAGCAAGGAGCAAGGGATTCAAGGTGGACTCCAATGGAGATGTATGTCTCGGTGAATAGCTATAGTTAATAAAGGCAATGGGGTAGAATCTCTCGGGTTTATGTGTATGTGATCGTATATGTTTGATCAAGAATGTTTTAATGTTGTTGCTAATGTTGTTGGAACATGAATTGGCTTAAATGAGATTGATTTGGAAGGTTTGTGCCTAAATGGTTGCTTGTGTAGGAAGCATGCCTATAGATTTGGGGCTTTTCTTATATGTTGTGTTTTTGTTGATTTGTTGATGCAAGAATGTCTCATATATGTTGAATTGCATGTTGGTAAAGTTTGGTGGCTTTTGGAGCATGTTTGGAGGATCGATTGCATGTTTAAGTATGCAAAATGCTGCATTTTGTGCAGGGTGTTTCGGAACAGTTGACACCGTTTCGGAACGGGTGCCCTGAACCAACCCAGGCGTCCGAAACGGGTGATACCGTTCCGAAACGGAATGGCTTCTGCCAGACCCCCGTTGCGGAACGCGTTGCGGAACGGCGACCGTTGGGGGCTGACATGGGCGGTTAAATGTTTCAAAATGTTTGCATTTTGGTCCTGAATCTTGTTTGTGCAATTGTATGAGTTCGGGATGTCCGTTTGAGCTGAAATTTGGCAGGGAAGCATGAAACCTGATTAATTTTAATTTGGTAACTTAAAATCTGGTTAAGTCCTTAAAGTTTTCAGAATTTACAATTTGGTCCCTAAAGTTGTAAATTGTTCAATTGGGTCCCTGTTTGATCTCTGGTGTTTGCGATCTTTGAGTATGTTGTTTGCCTGATCACATCTAAGATTAATGTGCATCTAGATAAGATTAAAAAGAAAAAAAAGGGTCGTTCATCAAGGTTGACTTTCGGGTTGATTTTGGTTTTCCCCGTGTGACTTTCTTAATTCGGGTCAATCGTCTAGACCGGGTTAAGGGGGTTACACACATGCTTGTAAAAACCAAAGCATTTCATATATAAACTCATATGCATTACTCATAGCATAAATCATCTCATCAATGGGTACATGTGAATCAAAAGCATTTTCATATATTATATTGGCATTTCACATCTCATTATTACTCGGATATGCGGACAACATTCTCAAACCACTAGACGCTTCCGGTGGAATCTCACATCACCGTACTCACATGGCGGAATCTCTCATCGCCACAAAGCTTGGATATTTCACCAAGTCCTACCCAATAGAATGCCCATCATCAGTTCTCTCCCTTTGGATTAAACCAAAGAGCACGCATGAATTTTTAGTTTATAGTGCACTCTCATCCTATTGATCGATCAATTATATCCGGTAAGTATCTCATCTTCTATGCCAATATAGTATGTTAAAACATCATCTCACCTACTGTTTTTCATGCAATATTTATCAAATCTTTCACATCTCATTTCAAACCACAACATTTGTCATGCTTTAAAACAAAAGCTCAAATCTCAACAATGCAACATGTTAATTCATGAAACCATTTCAAGCATCATCTCATACTACAAATCTTGCATAAAAACAATAGAAATTTATCTATCTCAAACCATGAGCATGTAAAAGCATTTTAGGGGCAATCCACCATATATAAGAGAGCAATCTAGCCAATACTTACTTCCGGACTTAGGAAGGTGTTTCAAACCTTTCCTAAATCCCCAAACCTTGTTTCTTTGTCCCTCAAGTACTTCTAAACCATTCGCACTCACCGATTACGTTTCGCTTGCTCGCCGAAACGCTATCTAAGCTCCCGGATCAACACCAAAGGCGTCCGAAGATGTCTCCCCTGTTTATATCGCATAAGAGCAGAGGATTAATGCATCATCATGCATTGAAATCATCAGCCACACACCTAAACCCGCTGCTCTATACAAAAACCTCATTTCGGCTACCAAACATAACCGAAATCATCTCCAAACTCTTACAAAACAAAGCCCAGCCAAGATCTACCACTTCTAATCATTTCTAAACATCAATTAACATCAAAAATCACCACAAACTCGTCCATATACCTCCAGCTATGACAGAACACCAAAACCACCCCAAAAACTACCATTCTAGCATACAAAACTTAAGAATCCAAACCTATTCAGGATTTGTTTGATAAAACCTCATTTATAACATCAATTAACATCCAAAATACATTAAAAAACAACCTCAAAACAGAGCCTAACCATCAACCACGAAAATCATCAAGATCTCTCCAAAAACCTTGAGTTTTAATACAATTTCTTGTTTCTAACATTAAAGCAACTCAAAAGTCATTAACAAAAGATTGATAACTTGGGAATTTCAGTAAAAAACTGATCATTAGAGGAGAAGGACGAAGCTTACCTCTAATGGCTGATTTCTACTTGATTTGGGCTAGTTTTCTTGAAAATCCAATGTAAAAACAAGATGATTTGATGAGGAAAAGATTATAAATCAAAAAGAGATTGAAATCTCATCAAAAGGAATGAAAATCAAAGGATAATTGCTGGAGGAAATGTGTTTGGCTGAAAAGAAATTGAGAGAAAATGAAATGAGAGAAAATTGATGAAAGGTAGTTATGAAAAGTCAAAGGTAGTTTTCTTTTAATTAATCTTTATTTTCCTTTAATTAAAACATTAATAAAATCACTCAAATTAAGAAGAAATCTGATTAAAAACATTTTGGTAAAATTAGCTCCTTAAAGATTCAAAGTTTTAATCCTTTACAAAACAGTCACTATTTAACTTTTGCAAAAACTGCGATTTGGTCACTACACCGAAATGTAGTATTTCCAAACCTTATTTTGTAAAATTGATTTTACCATAATTATTCACATAATAAATGAGGATTTTTAGATATTTCCCCATATTTTTAAAGCATCCCGAACTAGGTGTTCCCTAAATCCCCTTTTAAGATTCGAACCGTTCCCGACCGGTCCGATTCGAACTCTAAAACATCTAGGCCCATTTGGGGCGTTACATTCTTGGTCTTGAAGCTCCACATATTAGTTAGTCAAGAAATGTCCATGGATATACAAAGATCATTACCTTTAGATATCCAAACATTCGTCGATACCTCCTCAAATCTTGTAGAAATAATTGTTATGCACGAGGCAAACCAAAAATGTGTTTGGCTAATACCATCGACCCAACATATCCAGAAGATATGTGATTTACTTTCACAAAATATGATACAAATGCTATCTTGTGTAGAGATATGGATACATCATGGAAAATATTACTCCAAAGTTTCATCCCTTGCAATCTTTAGAAAAGTATTCAAGATTGAATTATGAAGATTCAAAGATCTTTTGTGGTGTTTTCATGAGATGGAGTAAATACACATTGCACTTTTTTTCCCTTAACTGATGTTTTGTCCCAATGGGTTTTCCTGGTAAGGTTTTTAATGAAACAACATGTTTTTCGTATCAAAGATGTGTGTACTCTTTTTCTTTCACTAAAAAATTTTTTCCCACTGAGTTTTTATCTTAGTAAGGTTTTAACGAGACACATTATCTTCATAGACATCCAAGGGGGAGTGTTATAAATATTTATCTATGTGAATGTCTATCATGATAAGAAATTTGTCAAGGAGATTTAATTTATTTTATTATTAAGAATATTATCTTTATTAATTAGAGTTTAATGTATTATGTACTTCTTATGCCTATAATAGATAATTTGATGAAGACATTGTACATACAATTCTATATTTGAGAATAATACAAATCTCCCTATTTCTCTCATCTCTTTGTTCTTTTATTCTTGTTATCGTTCTTCGTTATTTTATTCACAACAATTAATTGTTTGTTAAGTTTCAGATAATTTTTAATATTCATTTAAATAACATTAAAAAATAGTATCTAGTAGTGTTTAACATTAGTAGTGTCAAGCAGGAAAAATTATATCATGGATTATTTTCACCACGTGTCCACATCATTTATAAAACCAACTAATAAAATCCATCTATTTCATTAACTTTTTTACATGCAATTTTTAACCAAGTGAATCTTCACTTGGTGAAAATTATTTTCTAAATTTGATTTACAGTAAATATGAATGAAGATTCATTTGGTAAAAAACAACAAGAAAAAAATTAATAAACTGGATGAATTTTATTAGTTGATTCTATGGATGACATAGTGGGAACGACCTATATAATAATTTCTCGTCAACCCGTGTTTGTTACTATTTTAGGATTCTTACTTCTCATTGTTTAACGACGAAAAATCCCATACCTATAAATAGATATTACTGGTTATTGGATTGTTCACACATATTAACGTCTTAATTAATATTAATATATATTACAAGTATCTAAAATCTTATATATGTATATATATAATTCTGGGTATTATTTTATATATAATATTAAATATTATAAATACTCAAATTATTTTATGAATATTTTTAGATACATATTAAAAGTATTATTTTAATAATAAATATTTAAATGATTATTAAAAATTATCTAGAAATAAAAAAGTTGATGAATATTTAATAAAATAAATTAAAAATATTTTTAAACAAATGTATATATACACATAATTAATTTTAATGAATTGGTCATAGAGTTTTTTTAATAGATTAGTCATAGAGTTAAATCACCGTAAAAGAAATGCAATATAAGATCGAAAACGCGAAGTCGCCGGTAAATGACATCATTCACTGGTGGAATACCATTGGGTAACTAAATGAAACGAAATCCCACCATTTTCTTCTTAGTTTTTTTTTTTTTAGGAAAATAATAACCGTGTATTAATCAAGAATATCATCGTTCATTACAACATCCGATATGCACGCAGGGAAATCAAACTCAAACCATGATGGGCAGTTACTACTTACTAGTAAGGGTGTAAATGAGCCGAGTCGAGCTCGAGTAGTGCTCAGCTCATTAAGAATTCGAGTCGAATTTGAACTTGAGTAATTTTTAATAGGCTAAACGAGACTGAATAATCTAAGCTCGACTCGGCACATTAAGAACTCGAGTCAAGTTCGAGTTTGAGTCGAGTGTTGACTGAGCTTTGACTGAGTCAGACTCGAGTATCTCGTGATTTATATCGTCTCAATTAAAATCATATTAAGAAAAAAAACTTTGATACACAAGTTGTGTAAACTAAACTTTACTGTTAGGAGTATGTGATCAAGGAATCAAGAATGGTGAAGAAAGCTGGAGGAAGTTTGTTATTCTGTTATGGTTGGTTAAGTTGTAAAGCTGTATTTGTTAAGCAGTTATGAAACTGTTAACAGAGCTCTCTGAGTTCTCTTGTGTTGTATAAATACCTTGTGATATTGAATAAGAAATAAGACTGGTTTGTGATCATTTCTTCTACACTTTCTTTCTCTTAATTCTTCTTCACTCTATATTCAAACATGGTATCAGAGGTTTTCAAAGGGAGTGAAACAGGTTCGTCAAAACCATTCACGAACAAGACGATTTCTATCCGTCTTGATGACACCAATTACCTGTTGTGGAAGCAGCAGGTGCTCTTTGCCATTGAGAGTTTGGCGCTGGTGAGCCATGTTGATGGAACACTGGCTATTCCTTCTCAGTGTATCGTTCAAGATGGTGCCAAGATGCCTAATCCTGAGTTTGTTGCCTACAAACAACAGGATAGTGCTTTGTGTTCTTGGTTACTCTCATCTGTTGGCCCGTCAATTCTTCCTTCTCTGGTCAATTGCCGCACGGCGCTTGAGATATGGGAAAAGATTCAGCATCTTTTTTCAGTTTCTTCGACGACCAAGATTATGCATCTTCACTGTTCGTTGAAGAATCTGAGGAAACGGGATCAATCGATGCGTGAGTACTTGGCACAAGTTCAGGCGATCTGTGATAGTTTGGCGGCTTGTGGAAATCCGTTGACCGACACCATGCATATTTCTGCGATACTTTCAGGCTTGCCACCGGAGTATGAGCCGGTGGTGGCTGTCATCACCTCCAGTCAGCAGGCGTACAAGATAGATGGGGTGTGCAGTGTTTTACTCGATACAGAGGCTCGTCAGCAAGATTTTCTTGCTCAGGTTAATCTGGCTCAAGGCCCATCTGGTGGTAATATTCAAAGCCCACATTCGTTGGGTCGAGGTTATTCCAACCAAGGCTATCATCAGACTCCTTACCCTAATGTTGGCAATGGAGGTACGGCGTTTCAACGACCGTTTCAAGATACGCAGAGGGGTTTTCAAGATCAGACGTTTCAAGTGAATCGGGGTGGTTCTTTCAGTCGTGGTGGTTACCCTTCTCGAGGACGTGGTGGTCGGACCTTTGCTGGGCGTTTCAATGATCGTTCGCGAGTCCAGTGCCAAATTTGCGGGAAGATTGGTCATCTGGCCAGCCGTTGTTATTTTCGGTTTGATCAGATGTATGAAGGTCTTGGTAATTCGTCTGCCAATCACTGCTTCATGACTGATGAAGCTATGGAGGAGCCTTCTGAATCTCCGGTTGAAGAATCTGTTCATATGGTTAGTTCGGATCTGAATGCGAAAGATGAAGGTCCTACTGGGTATTCCGATGCTGTCTGGTATCCAGATTCTGGGGCAACGACTCATTTGACACCGGATGCAGGTATGATTGTTCAGTCTTCACCTTATTTTGGGTCAGGTAAGGTTTCGGTTGCTAATGGAATGGTTGTTCCCATTTCGAAAGTTGGGTCTGCCGTGTTAAATTCTAGTAACAGGTCTTTAATGTTAACTAATTTGCTTCATGTTCCTTCGATTAAGAAGAATTTACTTTCGGTTTCAAAATTTACTAAGGACAATAACGTATCTGTTGAGTTTTATCCGAATTTTTGTGTTGTGAAGGATCTAGCAACCCAGCAGGTGATTCTGCAAGGTTTGGAAAGTGAGGGGTTATACAAATTGCCTTCTGCTGTTGCTTTGAGTCATAGTGCTGTTGCTGATTGTTCAAATACTCAAGATGATGCTCATGGTGATCTTTGTTTAGGAATAAATAGGTTGCCTATTCATTCTGTATGTACTGATGTTTGTGATGATGTTCCTCGATCTGTTTCTGATTGCAATTTGCTGTCTTTATGTTCTTTAGAAATCTGGCACAAAAGGCTAGGACATCCTTCTAGTGCTGTTCTATGTAAAGTTCTGAAGCATTGTAATCTTCCTTCTGAAAGTAATAAAATGTTTTTTTTGTGAAGCATGTCGTTTGGGCAAAAGTCATAAGCTTAAGTTTCAAAATTCTGTGACTGTTTATTCTAAACCCTTTCAATTGGTTCAAGTTGATTTGTGGGGTCCTGCTCCTTTGGTTTCCAATAATTATACATATTACATTAGCTTTGTGGATGCTTGTACTCGTTTTACATGGATCTTTTTTCTATCAAGGAAGTCTGATGTAGCTCAAATTGTTATGGCTTTTCATAAGTTTGTTGAGAGGTAGTTTGATACCAAGCTTAAAGCTTTTCAAACTGATTGTGGAAGTGAGTTTAAGCCTTTATCTTCTTATTTTGCTCAGAATGGTATTAGTTTGAGGAATACATGTCCCTATACCTCTCAACAAAATGGAATTGTTGAAAGGAAGCATAGGCACATTGTAGAACTTGGGCTTACTTTAATGGCTCAAGCCTCTGTACCTTTTAAATTCTGGTCAGATGCTTTTCTTACTGCTGTTTATCTCATTAACAAATTGCCTACTGTTGTTTTGCAAGGGAAGAGTCCTCATGAAAAGCTCTATAATGAGTTACCTTCTTATGATAGTTTAAGGGTGTTTGGCTGCCAGTGTTTTCCTCTGGTTAGGCCTTACAATCAACATAAGCTGCAGTACAGGTCTAAACCTTGTACTTTTCTGGGTTACTGCTCTCATCAGAAAGGCTTCAAGTGTCTTAGTGAGGATGGTAAGGTTTATGTTTCCAGACATGTTCAGTTTAATGAGGATATGTTTCCTTTTGCAGGTGTTGCTCAGCATGGTCAGAAGGTGCAAACTGAGCCTGGTGGTGCTGTGGTTGCAAAGTTCTTTAAACCAAGGGTAGCTTGTGGTGCACGTGCTGTTGTTGAAGAGATTACCAGTGCTTCTAGTTCTTCAGAGTCACCACAAAAGCTGTGTTCACCTAGTACTAGCTCTCAAAGTCAGAATCAAAGACAAGCTGGTGGTCAACAAGTGTCAGCACCAAGTGTTCAAGTGCATGGTGGTCCTACAGAGTTTCAAATGCCAGCACAAAGTCAGAGTCAAAGTCAAGCTGGTGGTCAACATGTATCAGCATCAAGTGTTCCTCCTGTTCATGGTCGTCCTACAGAGTTGCAAATACCAGAGTTGCAAATGCATGCTGTTCCTGCAGGTTCTGTTGCTGGTGGTCCTGCAGAAAGGGTCCTTGGTCATGTTTCTTGTACACCTGTTTCTACTGAAGTTGATGTCCAGATGCAAGAGCCTGGTACTGTTGTGTCTTCATCAGGTGCCTCAGACTCATTTCATGGTTCAAGTTCAGCTGTTGGTGAAGGTTTAGTTCCAGCTTCTGCTTGCTCAGAAGGTGTGTTGGATGTTGGAGTTTTTCCAGGTGCTTTAGAGTTGGGTGCTAGTTATGTTCCTGTGGAGCAAGAGCAAAGTTCAACTTCTGTGCATAGTACATCTTCTTCCTCCACTTCAGATTCAGTGAGGAATTCACATCATATGGTTACAAGATCAAAAGCAGGTATTTTTAAAACTAAGGCCTTTAGTGTTGAAGTTATGTCTGAGTTTGATGAACCAGTAGACGTTTATCAAGCTATGAGTCATGCTAAGTGGAAAGAAGCTGTAGAGAAAGAATTTGGAGCATTAGTTGGCAAAGGTACATGGGAGTTAGTTTCTTTGCCCAATGATAGAATACCTATAGGCTGTAAATGGCTGTTCAAGGTTAAAAAGAATGCAGATGGTAGTGTTGCTAGGTATAAGGCAAGACTAGTAGCTAAGGGTTATTCCCAAAAAGCAGGATTTGATTACAATGAAACCTATAGTCCTGTTGTAAAACCTGTGACAGTTAGAGTTTTGTTAAGTATGGCTCTTAGCAAAGGATGGGTGTTAAGACAGATAGACGTTGACAATGCTTTTTTAAATGGGGACTTAGAGGATGAAATATACATGGTTCAACCACCAGGGTTTGAACAGGTTGATGATCATGGGAATCAGTTAGTGTGTCGATTGAAGAAATCCCTATATGGCCTCAAGCAAGCCCCCAGGGCATGGTTTGAAAAGTTTCGGGCTTATTTGGTAGATGTTCTTAAGTTCAAAGAGTCCTTAGCAGATGCTTCTTTGTATTTTCGAGGAGACATTGGTCATAAGATATATGTTATGGTGTATGTTGATGATGTGGTGATCACAGGGGATGATGCAAATGAAATTAATGAAGTCATTCACGATATTAACTCAGCTTTTTCTCTTAAAGATCTGGGGAAACATGATTTCTTTCTTGGCATGACTGTGCAACATGTTGAACAAGGAATCATTCTAAGTCAGAAGAAACATATACTTGAACTTCTTGAGAAGTCTAAGATGATAAGTGCTAATCCTGCTCCTACCCCAATGGTTACTTCACCTCAGTTGTCTGCTGCTAGTGGAGATCCTTGCTTAGATGCAACCTTGTATAGACAGATTGTAGGCACTCTACAACATGTTTGTACAACAAGGCCTGACATTCAGTTTGCAGTGAACAAGGTGAGCCAGTTCATGCAATCGCCTTTAGATAAGCATTGGAAGGCTGTTGGTAGAATCATAAAGTATCTTAAGGGCACTCTGGATCATGGCTTATTTTTTAGCATGATACCAACGCTTACAACACTTGTAACGTATTCTAACTCTGATTGGGGTACCAATCCTGATGATAGAAGGTCCACAGCAGGACACTGTGTGTTTTTAGGGGGCAATCTTGTTGCTTGGAGTTCAAAGAAACAAGGTGTGGTCTCTCGGTCGTCCACTGAGGCAGAGTTCAGAAGCTTAGCAAATGCTATGTGTGAAGCAATGTGGGTAAAGTCTCTACTTATTGAGCTTGGGATTTCTATAACTTCTACACCAGTTATATGGCGTGACAATACTAGTGCTATAGCACATTCAGCAAATCCAGTTCACCATGCCAAGTTGAAGCACGTTAAACTTGATCTGTCGTTTGTAAGGGAGAAGGTTGCAGAGGGTCAGTTTCAGATTAACTATGTGCCTGCAGCAGATCAAGTTGCAGATATTCTAACCAAGCCTTTGTCAGCATCCTTCTTTGTTCATCTTAGAGAAAGGTTGTGTGTGTTTTCTGCTGGGGAGTTGAGTTTGAAATCTACAACCAGAAAATTTTCAACATAGGTGTGAATGTTTCTGATCTGTCAAGGTTGTCTGTTGTCTTTTAAAGATCAGTGAAGAAAGAAGATGAATATGGAAGTGTGTTAGATAATGAAGACGTTCAGTCTCTTGTGAAGGAAAGGAAGAGGAGAAACATGGAAGTATGTTAGGAGTATGTGATCAAGGAATCAAGAATGGTGAAGAAAGCTGGAGGAAGTTTGTTATTCTGTTATGGTTGGTTAAGTTGTAAAGCTGTATTTGTTAAGCAGTTATGAAACTGTTAACAGAGCTCTCTGAGTTCTCTTGTGTTGTATAAATACCTTGTGATATTGAATAAGAAATAAGACTGGTTTGTGATCATTTCTTCTACCCTTTCTTTCTCTTAATTCTTCTTCACTCTATATTCAAACATTTATACAAGCTTGTAAATTTTAGGGTTTAGAAGTTTAGGTTGTTAGGTTTAGATTTTAGGGTCTAAGACTTATGTTTAGGGTTTATGTTTTAGGGTTCTAAGTTTAAGAATTTAGATTTTAAATTAAAAAAAATAGTACAATATATTTTTGAGTAGCTTACGAGCTTTTCGAGTCGGATATCGAGTAGCTTGACTCGGCTCATTAAGAACTCAAGCTCAAATTGAGTCCAATCGAAAAGAGCGTTGATCGAGTCAAACTCGAGTAGTTCGCGGTCTGTCTTGTCTCACTTACAGCCTTAGTTACTAGTAAGCGCCCAATGTGCGAGTGTATGAGCAACATTGTTGGCTACATAACAAACCCGGGTTTGCCTATGATGTTCTAGTATCTGTGCTGTTCCTTGTAGGTGAGCTCCAACAACTGAAAAAATCAAACTAGAATTAGCTAACCTGTTGACAATGGCGATGGGTCTCCTTCAAGGCTTCAACCACCACCGAGGGACACCCCCTCATGAAAAGCACGAGCTGAACACTGACCCGGTACTTGTTTCACGGGTGCAGCCTAGGCTCCATCCACATTAACCTTTATGGTCCCAACTGGGGGTCAATGAGAGCGCAGCATCCGAGGGGTGGATACCCCGTTGAATGCGTAGGTTTGCCTGTCCAAAAATTCCATATGTTCCATGGAAGGACAACAAGAAAGACAAAATGCTCAGAATCAAGAGTGAAAACAGCAGCCTCTAGCACCATGTCTGGATTCCATTCTATTTATCTGTCTATCTATCACCATGAGATTCAGACCACTCAAATGCAAGGCTTCCTTTGCATGTCCACAATCCCGCGTGAATCACGGTTTCACTCTCAGCGCCACACAACTTGCACCGACCATTCTTCTTAGCCATTTAATTCTTTTACAGCCGCACGTTTTGACGTTGGAAACTAAATGTTATGAAAATAGAAATAAAAATAACAAGAAATAAACGACAACACAACGACCAAAGAGCTTATAAAACACCCTGTTATCTCTCTAATTCTTTTAACTTTTGCTCCCAATCTTTGAGCTCGTTTCAAGTATTCTGCTTCTGTTCATTTTCCCAGATAACAGAAGCAGGAAAACGAAACATTAACTTTTCCTTTTCTAGATTTCAATTTCTTTCTATTGGTTAATGTTCATTTCTTAGCTCCATTGTTTCACGTGAAGCAGATGCAGATTCATAAAGAAAAAAACAAGGGAAATATTCCATTTCTTTTTCAAACAATGTCCTTTAGTGCCTAACCAGATCTAGCGTTTTTGTTCCCATTTCCTGTTTACAACCACAATTTCACTCCTCTTGTTCTTAGCTTCCCATTTGGTCGATTCTTCCCCAGTTTTTTTCTTCAAACTATGAAAATGGATCGGTTTACGTGGGTGACGATTCTTCCCGATGCATTAATCCAGGGAACGGCGGATGATATCTCCATACAAATTGCATTGATTTGGGAACAAATCAAAGCGCCATTGATTGTGCCGTTGTTGAGAACCGCCGTCGTCATTTGTTTGATCATGTCATTGATGCTTTTTATCGAGCGGGTTTACATGGGAATCGTCATAACGTTCGTCAAGCTCTTTGGTCGAAAACCAGAGAAAAGGTACAAATGGGAACCATTAAAAGAAGATGCCGAGTTGGGAAACTCAGATTTTCCCATGGTTCTAGTTCAAATCCCAATGTTCAATGAAAGAGAGGTCATTTTTCATTCCCCTGTTACTCAAAAACAACATTACAACATTTCCTTCTTTCCCATTTCCAATGGTTAATTTACATATAGCAATGCAGGTTTATAAACTCTCCATTGGAGCTGTATGTCGCCTCTCATGGCCTTCTGATCGGATCTTTGTTCAAGTCCTTGATGATTCAACAGACCAAGCAATTAAGGTGAATTAATTCAAGTTTTGTGGTTTTGGGTTATCGTGTTTTCTTGCATGGGAACTAACATTACAACTAAAATTAATCTAGGATATGGTGGAGTTAGAATGCCAAAGATGGGCAAGGGAAGGCATCAACATCAAGTATGAAATACGAAACAACAGAACTGGGTACAAAGCAGGGGCTCTAAAAGAAGGCCTGACTCGCAGCTACGCTAAAGATTGCGATTACGTAGTCATTTTCGATGCCGATTTCCAACCGGAACCTGATTTCCTTAGGCGTACCATTCCTTTCCTTGTTCATAACCCTGAACTAGCTTTGATTCAAGCTCGTTGGATATTCGGTAAATCCCCCCCCCCCCCCCCCCCATTTTTTTGTCACCTGTTTAATTTACCTCTACTAATATTAGCATTAACAAAAGATTACCGGTGCCTCGTAGATCTATCAATGGACCAAAATCTGTTTGAAAAACCGCCCTGGAAAAGGGATTTTTTTCTGGGACAGATGCAGGATTTTATGTTAGGGGTGCAAACTGAGATTTTGCATTAATGAATTGCAGTGAATGCCGATGAATGTCTGCTGACAAGACTGCAAGAAATGTCACTGGACTACCATTTCACTGTCGAACAAGAAGTGGGATCTTCCACGTATGCTTTTTTTGGCTTCAATGGTAATGAATAAATGAACAAAGTTAAAAATAAAAAAAATGGAACTCGTTCTATGGAATTTAATCCGGATCCTGTATTGATTGAACTTGTATAGGAACTGCTGGAGTGTGGAGAATTGCTGCTATTAATGAAGCAGGAGGATGGAAAGACAGAACTACAGTGGAAGACATGGATTTGGCAGTTCGAGCTGGTCTAAAAGGCTGCAAATTCCTTTACCTCGGAGACCTACAGGTATTCTAAAATGAGGTCGAGGTCGAATACGACACTTTCACATCTAAACTGCCCAATTCATGTTCTTAACCAATAAAAGACACAATGTTTAGAGTTTTACTGATGTGAGTATAGGTGAAAAGTGAATTGCCTAGTACCTTGAAGGCCTTCCGCTACCAACAACGTCGATGGTCTTGTGGTCCTGCTAACCTCTTCAAGAAAATGATAGTGGAGATTATTACAAACAAGGTTAGCTACTTTTAAGGAGTTAAAATGTGCTCAGAAACTTGTTGGTCTACTGGAATTTAACCCTTTTACTGCTTAAATTTGCTGCAGAGAGTTTCCTTATGGAAGAAAGTATATTTAATCTACAGTTTCTTCTTGGTCAGAAAGATTGTTGGGCACATTGTTAGTTTCTCATTTTACTGCGTTGTTTTACCACTAACTGTTCTTGTACCTGAAGTTGAGATTCCCAGGTGGGGAGTTATTTATATTCCTTCAATTATTACCATTCTCAATGCAGTTGGAACTCCAAGGTCTGGTAATATTTTTTCACTTCGTCCCAAACCAATGTTAAACAATTCAGCATTTAGTTATCTTTTACATATCTTTCTGTTTTTAGGTCATTCCACTTATTGTTTTTTTGGATCCTGTTTGAAAATGTGATGTCAATGCATCGGACTAAGGCCACCTTCACCGGCCTATTAGAAGGCGGTAGAGTAAATGAATGGATCGTCACCGAGAAACTCGGAGGTGTTCGCAAGGATAAACCAGGCACTAAAGCACCAAGGAAATCTCGTTTCAGGTTTGGGAAAAGGTAAAAAAAAAAAACCCTTAAATTCTCGTTCAAATTAGCAAACTATTTTTCAGTCTAACATTTCATTCCATTATTCAAATAAAATTTCAACCACTTAAAAAAATATCTTTTGTCATCTAAATAGAACATAATGTGTGGCCTATTTTCTTAATTTTATAAATTTCTTTTAAAATCTGAATTTGTTCAAAATTCTAAAATTTTAATTTTTTTAATAAAACCCTCAAACCACATCTCCCTCGTCGTCTAGTATCCCCTCATGTCTGTGGTTTACTGTTCATGATCCAAACGTCGTGTATGTACATCACCGTTCGACATCTCTACTCTCTAGTCATCGATCAAAAACCAATCGACCTTTTTTTCATTGTTGGATGTTCTTCGACGGTACAATGGATGGTTCATTTGTTGATTTGGATGACAAGACGATGGGGTTTTCAGTTGTGGGGTCCACAAAAGTAAGAGTGGTTGAATTAGTGGTCGGATTGGAAGAATTTAGGGATCTATGGTTAGGGTTTTGAGGTTTTTTTTAGAGAAATTAAAGATTTTTTATATTTTTTAAAATAAAAATTAAAAAACAACAAAAATAAATTACGTGTCATGTTATGATTGGATAACAAAAATATTTTAAATGTGATAGATTTTTGGTGTGAAAAAACTATGATAGAAAAACTTTATATGAATAAATAGGTTTTTTAAGCGCATAACTAAAAGAATTCAACACTTTTTTAACCGTTAAACCTTATTGGAATCTAATTTACATCTCTCATTTCCTGTTGGCAGAATCCATCCGTTAGAGATTACTATTGGAGCTTTCCTCTTCTTCTGTGGCTGCTATGATTATGCGTTCGGAAAATACCACTATTTCATGTTTCTTTTGTTGCAATCGATTGCTTTCTTCATCGTGGGAATCGGGTATGTCGGCACCATTGTCCCTAATATCGGGGATTCAAGTAGCACTCCGTTATTGCAATAGCGGTAGTGGTATTATTAAAAGTTGCTATTGCGAAAAATAACGGTTCGCAATGATTATAATAACATTCTTTTATTTGCAACCGCGGTCGAAAACGCGACTGCAATTATAATTTAAATCTGTCCAACACGTAAAAGTAACTCCAAAGGTTGTCGTTGGTGTTGGTATGATTCTTTTCGCTGCCGGCGAACTCCCTCAGCAGGTCGTTTCTCTACTTCAGCAACTGAATACGTGGAGGGGCATTCTCTTGCAATCTATAGAAAGACAGGAACTAAGGGTTATTGTTGCAACTCGAAACATGTTTGCTCTTTTGTGAATATCAAAGAGGTCAAGGATAACAAACAAAAATTTTATGTTGTTATGGCAATGCTTCGCCTTCATACAGAGATAGTAAGGAGCAAATGGAGGCAGTTTCATGGTTTTTGACCCAAAATAGATACCGGGGATGATTTTGAAGTTTATGGTTTGCAATTGTGATTTTTTTTCCTAATCAAACTACTAATTCCAGTGTTTACTACAACAAACTATGAAATGAACTGAGATTTTTCAACTTAACCAGGCTTTCTTTGCTCAAGAAAATGGCAGGTGAGCAAAATTCGCTTTTATCTTAAAAAAGTTTAAATTTGGAAAGCTTAAAGGTTAAATTGGACTTCAACAAAAAATCAAAAACAAATTAAGCTTTTATGAAAATTTTGCACCGGTTGAGCCCTCAAAATTCAAATTACGATAAATCAATCCCTCAAAATTTAAATTACAATTAATTTAGTCATTCCGTTAAGTTGACTGTTAACTCAAAAGTAATTATTATGATGCTGACACGTGGGACACTCTGAACGTGTCACGTCATCAAAACCGTAAATAATCATTCAAAAATTTAAAAAAAATTAAAATTATAAAATGATATATTTAAAATTAAAAAATCTGAAAAAAATATTTAAAATCGTAAAAAAATTAAAAATTAAAAATATAGAAAAAAATATTTAAAAAATTCAAGAAAAATCTAAAAGATGTTTAAACGTGTAAAAAATTTAAAATCATGCAAAAATATTTTTACTTAAAATAAAAATATAAATAATTATAATAATTATAAAAAATTATATAAATAGTTATAATGAAATAATATTTAAAATTTGTTTAATTTTTTAAAAATATTTTTAATTATAAAATCTTAAAATTTCAAAAAAAATTCAAATTCAAATCCTTAACCCTAAACCCCAACCCTACATTCCCAAGTCCTCAAATCAGTTTAATTGACAGTGAAAGTTGTTGGTACTGTGGCAGACGATGGTGCTGGTGAGAAGAAATATTGAGGGAGAACCGAAAGTTTTCTAAGACAGGGAGTGGTCGGTGGTTGAATCGGTGCTAATGCTTGATTTAGAGATTTAGGAGGGTTTTTTTAAGAAATGAAACTTTGGTGTTTTTTAGAAAAATATTATTTTATGTTTTTTATAAAAAAATAAAGGAAAATAAGAAAAAAAATAATTTCCTTTTTTATATTTTTAATTTTTAAACTTTTTATGAATTTTATAAATTTTATAGATTTTTTTAGAATTTTTTTAAAAAAAATTGATTTTGATGTTGTAGCATGCCTAGAGTGTGCCACGTGTCCTTCTATATTTTGACCGTTAGAGAGCGTTGACGGTTAACACGGCCAAATTAAGTATAATTTGAATTATGAGGGCTAAATTGGTTGCAAAATTTTTATAAAGGCTTAATTAGTTTTTTTATTTTTCGTTGAGGGCCAATTTGAATTTTAAGTTAATTTTAAATAAATCATGTCGATTTATTTGATTTTATAAATTGAATTATTTGTTTTTTCAAGTTGATTTGGTTAAATATTATAATCCAAATCTGTGAGATTGGAGGCATGGCCGGAATAGGTGAATAGTAATGATGTTTGACAGAGAAAAGTTACGGTAACTTTGATTTAGAGAACCAAGAGAGAAAAAGAAGAGAGAGAAACAAATGATATGAAAATGGGTTGATTAGAGTGTTTACCCAATACAATGAATAGACTGATATAGCTCAAATATAAACAGACTTGTAGCTGTTATAACAATTGAAACGACCCCAGCTAACTCTCTAACCAATACAATTCACTGACCTAAATATTTTCTTTCATGAAAATTAAGTTGTTAAACCTCTAGTTCCATGTATTCCACCTCTAAAGTATTGTAGAATTACACATCACAACTCTATAAACCAACTTTAACTAGCTTTCATCAGCACCATTGTAATCAACTTCCAGCAGCAAATAGCAATGAATACACAAAATTCAGCAACTGGGCATCTTTTTCCAACAAAAGAAGCTGTAGCAACCAATCTAAATAATAAGGGAAGATGCCAACACAATCACTGGTTCAACTTTAAAAACCCAAGAACGAAGTTTGTCATTAGCATTATGTTGTTGCCAAACAGAAGTGGGCAATCCCATTACCTATCAAATTCAATCCAGACTTGACTCTTCAAATCTCAATTACAAACAATAAAACAACAAATCAAAGCTAAATAAAGCTAACAACTAGGTAATCCACAAATAACATAATAACTACAACCACCTCACATCGATTTTCAATCATAGTATCCTCCTTCCAATTCACACAATGCTCTATCTATCCCCACTTTCAACACGATTACTAGAGAAAATCAGACAAGAAATCATGCAACCGATATTATTCAACCAATCAGTGAGCAACAAATCAGGCAAGAAAAGAAAATCGAGCGGATCTCGCCAAGAATTGAAGCCCAAGTTGAATCAGTGAGCAACCCGTTGAAATCAGAGAATGATGAACCGGAGTTAGATCTGAAATAGCAGTCGACAGCGGTGGTGATCGTCATAATAGCAAGTGAAAGATGACAATCGGAGGAAGCAGTGGTGAATCAACGACTAAAGAACAAAATGACGGAGACAACAGGGGAAAACGACGTCAAGAATGTTTGTAACACCCCATTCCGATTCGAATATGAATAGTTACATTTGGGTCACCCAAAATCCGACCCAACAAAAATTTTATTTTTAACCATAAATTTAGCCGTTATATAAAAACATTAAGCCATTCATAAATCATATAAATAAATAAGAAGTATAAACCACGTTACAAATAGGAGCTCACGTTTATACATTGAAAATCAAAATAATATTTCAAAATAAAGTTACACATTCGGCCACATAAGGTCCTATGAATACTCAGCCCACTAAATACAAGTACAGTACTATGGCTAACAACGCATGCTGGAATCCCAAACTAATAATGCTCCTCGAGCTCTCGATCGATCTACCAACCTACACACGAAATAACGATTCCGAGCACTGAGCTTATAAAGTTCTGTAGTACACATCTACTCTATTATACTTTATGTTAGTCATAAATATAAGCATGCAAGCTAGTATGAACAATAAGAATAGATAAATAAACAGGTGGTGCTACCACTAGTCGCCTAAACACATGTTCTCATCATGAAAGTATCGATACGAGTATAAATTAATTTATTGATATTCCGCATTGATTTCTATCTTTAACTAGCATTATATATTATTTAGTTCAGTGGGTACTTGTACTCGAATACGAGTATCGATACAATACTCCTAGGTACCAATACTCACATGCGTACCGATACTAGCATTGCTCACTAGGAATCTTAAATTTTCTCAAGTACCGGTACGGGTCAGTTCGTACCGGTACGCCCCTAATCGCTTACTGCTACAGCTGAAGCCCGTACCGATACCCTACTCGTGGGTTTGTACCACTTCCGTGAAATATAATGTTAGAACGCTTTATTCGATCTATAAAGCTTATGAAAGTCATTAGGGTTTGTTTGTTAACACATTTAATCAATTAATATTATTTATCAGCTTTATGATCATTTACCGAATAATTTTCAATATTTATCCTTTACGCACAATTTCCATCAACAGATCAATTTCCATACTTTAGCACCAAATCAACACAACAAACAATTCAAACAATCATCACATAAAATACAAGAATATCCGAACGACCCTACATGGTCTCTAAAGTCTATACGAGTCAAGTCATATCCCTAAACATCATCATACATATCATAATTATCGAGTCTCGCAATACCAATCTCTAAAATGCTTTATTATCTACCTATTTTGCAGACAATAACACATAAAGCAATAACATTTATGATGCTAATAAAGTAATAGGAGTTCGAGGTGTACTAACCTTATACGGAAATCTCAAAATGCTACCTTAGATAGGTTTCTTTCAACTTCTATTCTTCTTTTATCGAATGAGAAGATTATTCAATTCTCTTGCACAAATCATCCGAGTGCAAAAGAAAAAGAAGAAGAATTAATGCTCCTCCAAATAATTAATAAAGGTGACTAGAATAATTTATTTAACAAACTAAGCTTAAATTCTTTCTAAAATCAATTTTTCTTAAACCCTCAAATAAACTTTATCTAAAAATTTCCATAAAATACTTTAGAATTTGCTCATGACTCACCCAATAACTTTCATACTCAATTTATTCTTCACAAAGATCTTTAATTTATATTTCTCCAACTTAACCAAAACTTTCTCACTCTAGAGTTTTCATGAAATTTGGGAGTTTTTCATAACTTAACTAAAAACATTAAAATTATACTCACCTTATAGAGAATGACGAAATAAGCAACTTTGGGGGAAGAAGATTAAAGTTTGAACTTCTTACATTTTTCTTTCTTCATGTTCTGTTGCACTTTTTGGGAGAAGAAGATGACTTATTCATATTTTCTCTCTTTTTTTTATTAATACCCTTTTTAAATTTAAAATTATATTAAATTCCAACCACCTATCTTATTTTAACATCAATGGCTAGGATTTAGCATGAACATTCTCATAAAATCCAATGGCTATAACTTAGCCACATAAAATATCATATATTTTCCTTGGTTAAATATTTCATTAAAAACTTTATATTTTCCTTTTGTTTCCAGTTTAGACTGATGAACTTTATTATTTTCCAATTTTCATCTTTATTCTCTCATAACACAACTTCCATGAATTAATCCTTGATATTAAAATATCCCAAATCTAGATTCAAGATTCGAATGGCTAACTCGTAAGTCAGGTTGTTACAAATGTTGGTATTTAATACCATGTGAGAATGAATTAATGGTGGCCGAAATAGATTACCAACGATAATGTTTGACAGAAAAGAGTTACTGTAACTTTGATTTAGAGAGTCAAGAGGAAAAAAGAAGAGATAATCTAATTTTATTAACCGAAACAAATGATATGAAAATGGATGATTAAGGTGTTAAATCAATACAATGACTAGGTTTCTATACCCCAAATATAACAAACTTGGTAGCTGTTATAAGTTATAACAATTGAAAACCTCACACTAACTCTAACCAATACAATTCAATGACCTAACTTTACTGTTCTCTAACAAAATCAATTGTATATATCTTTGGATCCATATTGATTATTAATATGAAAATGCGTAAATTATCTCTTTCAACAAAAATTAAAAAAAAATCAAAGAATCTTCAAAACTTCAAATATATATATATATATATATATATATATATATATTGGGCAAAGTAAAAAGAATGTCACTAAACTATCTTAAAATGTTATATAATAGACACTAAACTTTGATTTTTGTTATAAAATAGAACACCACGTTGTTAATTAATGTTAAAAGAATGACATGACATACTACAATTAACGAGAAATATCTCATTTGACCTGTTATTTTATCTAAAATTTCATTTCAAAGAGATCTATTAATTGGTCGAGTGATCAATAATGCTCATGTTGTCCTTTCTTGTATGTGTTCGAATTTTAATATCTATCTTCATAATGTAAAAACTCACTATTTAATAAAAAATCAATTTATATTTTCCCCAATATTCCCAAGTAATAATTGTAAAAAATTAAAAATAAGTTTAGATTATATATATGAAACCCGAGTTTTGCTCTATCATTCATCTCTTTTTCTCAACCGACCTCAAGGCTTCAATGGTTCTGTCTTGCTATGAACGATGCTCCAACTCGGGAAGGTCTACGGTGCGACAGCTTAAATTGCGGCGTGACCTGTTTTTTCATTTACAGGTTACCAACTATTTAAAACAGGTTTTATGTAACATTTAAGGTTGGCGAATGAAATGTTTTACGCCTAAATTGATTTTTGTCTAACATTTTAGGTGGCGAGTGAAATGGCCTATGTTCATTATATTTTAGGTTCACGAACCTCACAAACTGCTTTTCGGTAACATTTTAGGTGACGAGTGAAATGTTTCACTCAACTTAAAAAGTTAAATATCTCTTTAATAAGTTAGGTTCCCTAGCGCCAAACTAAATGTAGGTAACATTTTAGGTGTTGATCTCGAAACTGAATTTCATTAACATTTTTGGGTAAAACTGAATGTAGGTAACATTTTAGGTGCCAATCCCGAAACTGAATTTCATTAACAATATAGGGGCCGAACCCAAACTGACTTCTGGTAACATTTTGGATTCCAAACCCCAATCTAATTTTCGGTGACATTATAGGTCGCAAACCCCAAACTCGTTGCTGATAACATTTTAAGTGCCAAACCGTAAACCCATTTTAGGTAACATTTGAGGTGTCGAACCTGAAACTCGTTTTGCGTAACATTTTAGGTGCCGAACTCCAAACTAAATTTCATTAACATTTTACGGTCTGAACCCCAAATTGATTTTCGATAACATTTTAGGTGTTGAATCTCAAACTGATTATCAATAACATTTTAGGTGCTGAACCTCAAATTGATTATCGATAACATTTTAGGTGCTGAACCTCAAATTGATTATCGGTAACATTTTAGGTGCCTTAACCTTAAAATCGTCTATAAATATTTCTACAATTCTACCATATATTGCAGAAATATTTAAAAAATTATGGCAAGATTTTCTTCAACCGTTTTCTTGTTAGGAACTTACTTCTACACTTCATTCAACAACAACATAAAGAAGGATGATTTGTTTGAGTTGATTTTCACAGAGGTTAGCAAATCAACATGAAAGAAATTCTCTTCATTGGAAGCCAAAATCCCCGTTATTAAGCCTGGCCCTGAAGCGCATTACATGCTAAAGATATGTAATGCAAGCAATCTTCGCATGCTATTTTGGAGATACAACCGTGTAGGGGTACCAATATCGAGTTGTATGTAAATTTTGATGAAGGTGTTAGTTCATCAAGAATCGCATGAGGTGCTCTACCTTCTGCAGACGAAGACTTTGTTTCTGTACATAATTCTAAGAGACGACATGAGAAAGAATAAATAATCGAGGAATTGAATATCACATTTGATATATGTACAAACTACGACAACACAAAAACATACTCTTCTTCCATTCATTTTAACTAAACTAAGCTTAGTAGCAATGAACCATGTATCAAATTTCAGATCATACTTTTTAATCTAATTTTTGTTTGTGTTGGTGATCATATTTCTCACACATCGTTTCCTCGAACAAATGTACCAAATGTAATGGGATTTTGACAACTTAATCAAAGCTGAGTATATCATTAAATACGTTCGACATCGTTTTAACATCGATAAGTGTTAAAACTAAACGTCAAATTTTGATATTCTGCAATGTGAAACTAAATTCTTACAGGATTTGGTAACATTTAAGGTGTCCATTCTTGTTATAAGTGTCGAATCTCTTACATAAATTTTGATACTGCAAATAAAATATGAACATGTAACTATACATCAACATGAACATTGTACACGATTAAAATCGAAACTTTACAAGATTAGTTACATTTTATATGTTTGGGCATCGAAACTCTTAGTCATGTTACAACTAAGAATCCTGACAAGAGAAGACGTGTTAGGCACATACAACAAAGAATCTTGATAATAAAATGATGTGTCAACGACGTGCATAAGAGATTCCTAACATGAGTCGTGAGGGAGTAGAACTTTCACTCCGGTTACTGTTGTCACTAGATTTTCACCACGCCAAATTAAATAATCTAAAAAAAAATAATAAAAAAGAAAAATCCTTTTTTCCTTAAATAAAAGGCTCATCCTTCCTAAATAAAACAACAAAAAAAATTCCATCTCAAAAATTTATTTTTGTAAAGTCCATTTCAAAAGAAAAATCAAAGCCCACCTTAGAAATATAAGCCATTCTTCTAAAAGAAAGAAAAAAAGAAAAAAATGATATAAATAAAATAAATAATGATGGTGGTATTAAATGGAAAAAAGAAAATAAAATAACAACCAAGAAATAATAATAAATGTAATAAAACCAGCAAAGAAAATAGTAAAAAAAGAAAAACATAGCAATAAAAAAGAAAAAAAAGGAAAAGAGGGAACAAGTGCGCGTCACGCGCCAGCGCGTGAGCCGCACGCGCGCGAGCTACTTTCCTGCAAACCCTCCCGTCGAACGATGCTGGTGGCTGTCCGGCGTCTACCGGCCACGGCTGTCGTCGTTGGTGTCGGTCGACGCGTCTCGCCGTCGTCGGCCCAAAGGCACCAACACCGTTCGCCGCCGCCGCATGTGGTCTCCAGAATCTGCAAAAAAAAAACTCAAGACAAATGGTAACCCTAGGCTCGAATCAAGGGGAAAATTCAGCTTCAAATCTAAACCAAATCAGATAAGGTTTGAGGGGTTTTTCTGAGAATCAAGTTTCTTGTCTAATTTTGGCTTCAATTCGGGGATTGAAATCCGAATTTGGCTTGAATTTGAACCTGAAATTCAAGTATAAATACCCCATAAACTTCACTTGTTCAACACACCCAATTTCAAGAGAAAATACACTTGAAAAAGCAAAAAGCTTAGAAATAAATTCCGAAAAATTCTTTAAAAATTCTCAAGAGTTGCTGGAAATTTTGGAGTAGAAGTTCGGGCTTGGAGGCAATTTTTCGGAGGCAATTGGGAGCGTTTCGAGAAGTTCATATTCAAGTTCTTCGTTCGTCATTTCGGTAAAATTTCTATCTTTCCTTTTAATTTTTATTTAGTAATTTTCATGCTTGTTCTTGGTTGAATTTTTTTTTTGGAAGATGTCTTGGTTGGTTGAATTTTTGTGTTTGTATTTGTGTTTTTTTTGGATTTTAGGTTGTGTTCTTGAAGTCAGAAAATTGTTTCGCGATTCTGGTAATGTTTTCGTTAAAAAATTTCGTTTAATTTTTGGTTTAATCTTTAAAAACTTGCATGCTTTAAAAATGTTGTTTAGGAGTGTTTTGATCTTTAGAAATAAAGAAAAGAGTTTTCAAAAGTCTTGTTATTAAAATGCAAGAATAATTTGAGCTAATGTGGTTTTATTTAAAAAAAACTTAAAGTTAGGAATTTAATTAGGAAAAATAATAATGCATGGGTGGAAATAATAAAAAGGGACATGATTTACAAAAAAAACAATAAAAAGTTTTTTCCTTGAAATTTAGTTTCAATAATAAAGTAGGTTAAGTGATTTTTTAAAAAAAGAAAAGTAAATAAAGATATTTTTTAGAAATAAATAATAAATTATTTTTCAAGAAAAAGAAAATAAATTTTAAAAAAGCTTTTAAATAAAAGTTTAGGATTTTAGGAAAAAAAGTTTTGAAAAAGCTTAAAAAAATCTTTTCAAAAACATAGGGTGTATTTTAAAAAGTCATATTTAAAAGAAAAGCTTTAAAAAATGAAAAATATAAAAAATAAAATAAAAGTGTAAAAAGCTAAAAAAATGTGAAAAAGAAAAAAGAAGGGTCGTGGTTTTAAAAAGTAAAAATAAAAAGAAATAAAAGTTTTTTTTAAAAGAAATAATAAAAAGAAAAAACAAAAGAAAATATGTTGTTTGCTTGTTCTTTAGAAATAGGTGAAAACTTAGAATTACGTTCTAAAGCTTAGATATAGACGTGTTTGTTGAAAGATTTACTTCACGAAAAAATAAAATACACTTAAGCAAACTTAAACCTTTAATTAGGAATAAAAGACTTAGACATTTTTTAGGATTTTAAAACGATCAAACTTAGAATAAAAATAAAATGCTCAACACATTGAATTTTTATGTTGCTTGAAAAGTGAAATTAATTTGATACGGTGTCTTATCAAACGGGAATGACGAGTTAGAGCCAGAAATGTTGGCGGTGATTAAAGTTCATCTCCCGGTCGATAAGGCTGTTAAAATAGTTTGATATTCATTAAATGGACAAATAAAGTCGAACCTCTGTGAACTTGCAAATTCCAGTTTTGAAAACGTTTTTAAAATCAATTAGGTGCCAATTTTGGGTGTCGTGGGGGTGCTAACCCTTCCCCACGCGTAACTGACCCCTGAACCTATTTTCTGGTTTTCGCAGACCAAAACCGTTGTTTTATTAAAACTAAACGTTTTATTAAAATAACCTCATTTTAAAGTGATCCAATCACACTTTTCAAAAAAGGTTGGTGGCAACTCCCTTTTTTAAGTTTTCCAAAAGTCGAAGCCTTCTAAAAAGGGTTGCGACAACTTGGCGACTTCGCTGGGGCATTGTTTTTATTTTTAAAAAATAAAAACAAAAGTGGGTTAGGCCACAAATTGATTTTAAATGGTTTCTAAAAATATTTTTTTTAAAAAAAACTAATGGAATTTGCAAGTTCATAATATGTTCAATTTATTTGTCCATTTAAATGAATATAACTCTATTTTATGCATTTAAGACTTAATTTCAAGCTCTATACCCAAGCTTTGTCCCGTTCGTTTAAGTGGGGGGAACACGCTTTGCTCATGTAAGAATATTGATTCTTCGTATGAGCCTAGCAAGTACCTTCGAGACTTATTCCCTTGTCTTCGTAAGGATATTGATTCTTCAAGAAGGCATCGGTGGTGAGTCCTCCTGAGTTGAACTCGATTTGTTTGGAGCCTATAATGGGTGAGAATCGAGGGCCTTGCTACCCTTAGTAGAGGAAAACAAGGACAGCCCGAGTACCCTTTTAGAACTGAACCAAGTTTGAGAATTTAGAGCCTACCCCAATAGAGCCATGTGGAAAGCCTAGGGTGTTGAGTTTGGTCAGAGTCGCAAGAATAATTCATGGATACATGTACTGGAATGTTGGAATGGCTGCCCAGAATTATCATACAATTAAATTGTTTTGGATCTTGTAGGTTTTATTTATGTTTTTTTAAAAAATTACTAACATTTTTGTGTGCGAGTTTTGTTTTGTTTTTGTGGCATATTTATTTGTTGCATGCATCCCATATATAGAGGGGATCAATTTCTAAAGCATGTTGCTCGATCAAAAAAAAGCTTCTGCCATGGATGGAAGGTATATAAAGGAGGAAGACAACGCGCAAACAATGAGAATTTGTCGAATGATCGGGTGGAGGAAACATCGAAGTATGCTCGCATCAGCGCCAAGCAGAATACCATGAGACACAAGTACAATATGACCACTTCGATGGTCCAACCAAGCAGAATTTGAAAATGTTCTTTGGTCTACTCGATATAGGGGCAACATCAAAAGGACCCAGAAGCGAGACAAGTTCGTTAATAGCATGACATCCTAAATTGAAGACGTAGCAAAGCCTGGGGCGTTAAGAGGGTACATTTCTTCGCCTCACATCAGACCAACAAGGTGGGACTGTAACCCCCTCGTCTCGGTCTGGCCGGATGACCGGTCCGAGTGGGCCACACGGGGAAAACCGAAGCGAAACCCGTTAAGGTTCCCCCTCGGTTAGCAACCCTATTTTTTTATTTTAATCTTGTCTAGAGGGATATTAAGTCCTAAGTGATTCACAACAGCGGAAAACATCCAAAGAAAGATCACATTCGAACCACAACCATACATACTAGTCCATTTTTAAGCTTACAGGGCAGACCGTATCGGTACCCTAACTAGGGGTATCGATACGCCCTGGCCAGGTCAACCCAAGGAGTCAACTCCGGGAAGACCGTATCGATACAGCCCTTGAGCGTATCGATACGCCCTTCTCGGTCAAACCTTCTTGGTCAACAGAGTAGACCCGTATTGATACGCGTGAACCCCGTATCGGTACGCCCTAATCTAACTCAAAACTCCAAATTCCAGTAACTTTGGAGGGTATCGATACCCCCTGGGTATCGGTACGCCATGCAAAATTAGTGGCCTTTGGGCAAGGCCGTATCGATACGGCCCTTAGCGTATCGATACGCCCTGCTCTGCAATCCCACAATTTTCAACTTAACGCCCCCAAACACGACTCTAGATGCATTTTTAGACTCTCCTATGCACATACAAACATTTAACCAATCATACTTGAGCCAAAGGAAGCATTCAAACATGAAACAAGGCATCTAATCATGGCATTCATACGAAAGGGCAAATTTAGCATAAATGGGCATACATGGAAGCTCAAAAGGCCTTAAAAGGCACAAGTCAACACATAGGAGGTTTGCACTCTCTAACAAGGCAACCTAAACATCTAAAGGCATGCCACCACACACAAACATACATCATAGCATATCATGCTTTAAAAACCATAGTAAATCCAAAACATCAACATATCAATGATCATACATAGCTCATACAAACACCCTTGCCACATTGCTAACTAATACAAAATTAAGAACTGTACTTGAGCCACAAACTTGGAAAGCCCTTCTTGCCTTGCTCCGAACTAACGCCACGCTAAAGATCTGCATTGTTGAAAAATGAGAGCATAAGCTCTAAGCTTAGTGAGGGTGCTCTAAAACGAAAAACATCAACAATGCAGGGTGCAAGCATGTAAATCCTAATCTCACAAACAACATACATTGGTAAAGTAATCAAGTAGACCTAGCTAGTCTTTCAAGAGGCATAATATGGTTTCTCATATCCTACCAAGCTCAATCATCATATAACGACACCACATATCAACATCATATATCACAACATATGAACAAGTTTAATTGGCCACTATTAATTACCCAGATGTGCGGGTTTAAATCTCAACATTCACATTACCTCGGTGGGATTCCACTCATCACCGGACCTTGCATGTGCGGGATTCCACTCATCATCACATGCCCTACGGATGGGATTCCACACATCATCCCGTAGAAATATATAAAAGCTTCCGGTGGAATATTACATCACCGTACTCCTCCTTGATGACTTAACGCCATCAAGGCCACGTACGTTTTGACTCAATTTGTGTGCACACTAATCCTAATGATCGATCATTTACAATCGGTAATTTATTTAGTGCCAATTTTCATTTACCACATTACACTTCCATCAACCATATCATCATGCTCATCACATATTCATACCATGGCATACATGTACAAATTAACCACATATCGCTAGAGCATAGATAGGCAATACACAAGTATTAAATGGAAATCAATAACTAAAATTAACGACTTGAATTAAATAGAAATGGCCTACCAAGCACATTTCACTTACACATTACACACACTCGAACCAAACTTTAAAACAAGATTGAACCACTCACCGCCCTTCCTTAGCAACCGAAACAAATCTCCTACGAGCCCGGATTCGGTCCCAATGCTCCTTCGACGACTCCTCTTGCTTCTAGACAACCAAAAACACAACCAACAACCACAATCAATGCTAACATTCAATCAACACTCAACCTTAGAGCTTAAACTAACTTCACCCACATTTTCCAACGAAATTAATCCCCAAATATCTCAAATTCGTACTCCTTCAAACCTTAGCTGAAATACCCATTTTCAGTCACCCAAATGACTCCCAGAAGGTCCCAAAACAACCTCCTAACCTATATAGACCATCAGCCCTTTAATTTCAACCTAAAACCCACAAAAAATGGAGTTTTTGACATCTCAATTTTTGCTTTAAGAACCCACTTCGGGTTTTCAATGAAACTCAACCATTTTGACTTATGTTGCACCTTTTAACATGAATAAACAAAGACCCAACTTCATTTTGCAAAACAAGATGAAAATCCCCATAAAAACCCAAACTTTAAATCAAACCCTAATTTTCAAAAGCTCATAGTTTTAAAATCTAAAACCATGGATAGATAAAGGGTGAAGAGGAGAGTGAGAATATGATTTTACCTTTCAATATGGTCTTGAAATGAGGTTGAAAATCAATGGAATAGTAACCTAAGCTTGGGAGGGTTTTGAAGATGGTGTTTGGGCATCCAACGTTGGAAATGGGTGGGAGAAAGAAGATGATGACTTTTGTTTTAAAGTTGTCTTGCTTTTTAAAAGTTTTAGGTCAAACTACTCCTTTAGTCCCTCCTCTTTTTACTAACGCCCAATTAGATCCTAATTTAGGTTGAATTGATTTTATTTAATTTTATTGACTCGGACTACAAACCCGACTAACTCCTAACCCCAAAACACGGGCGTTACAACTCTCTCCCACTTAAGGAATTTCGTCCCCGAAATTACCTGACCGAAAGAGATACGGAAACTGCTTTTCCATATCCTCCTTCCTCTTCCAAGTGGCCTCGTCCACACCTCGATGTTGCCATCGCACCTTTACTAACTCAATCGATCTACCCCTCAACACCTTACTGTCAGAAGCTAAGATCTCCACGGGCTCTTCCTCATAAGTCAAATCCGGATTCAATTCAATCTCTTCTATGGGCATAACATGTGATGGATCGGACCTATACTTACAGAGCATCGAAACATGGAACACATCGTGTATCTCCTCTAGCTCGGGTGGCAAACGCAACTGATAAGCAACCGGGCCAACCCTCTTCACAATCTCATACGGTCCTATGTACCTCGGACTCAACTTCCCTTTTCGGCCAAATCTCATCACTTTCTTCCACGGAGACACTTTCAAGAACACCTTCTCACCCACTGAGAACTCAACTTCCTTCCTCTTCAAGTCGGTATAGGACTTCTGCCTATCCGAAGCAGCTTTCAAACGATCACAAATCAGTTTTACCTTGTCAGTTGTCCCCTTGAGCAAATCCGGCATTGGCAACAACTTCTGTCCCACTTCGGCCCAACAAACTGGAATCCTACACTTCCGGCCATACAAGGCCTCATACGGAGCCATCTGAATGCTCGACTGAAAGCTATTATTGTACGAAAACTCTACTAGAGGCAAATGCTTCTCCCAAGTACCCTGAAAGTCAATGACGCAACAACGCAACATATCCTCTAAGATTTGAATAACCCTCTCTGACTGACCATCTGACTGAGGATGATAAGATGTGTTGAAGTTCAAGCGGGTACCCAAAGCTGTATGCAGACACTCCCAAAATCTAGAAGTAAACCGCGGATCTCTATCTGACACGATGGACTTTGGCACACCATGCAGTCTAACAATCTCACCAATGTACAAATCGGCCAATCTATCTAAAGTGTAAGTAGTATTGACTGCCAAGAAGTGAGCACACTTCGTAAAATGATCCACTATCACCCAAACTGAGTTCTTCTTCGTAGGAGTCAAAGGCAAACCCGAAACAAAATCCATGGTGATGTTCTCCCACTTCCATTCCGGAATTCTCAACGGCTGTAACAATCCTGAGGGAACCTGATGTTCCGCCTTCACTCTCTGACACACTAAGCACTTACTCACAAAGTCGGCCACATCTCTCTTCAAGCCAACCCAAAAGTACTCATTCTTTAGATCACGGTACATCTTCATACTTCCAGGATGCATAGCAAACATACTACTGTGGGCTTCAGTTAAGATCGTACGCCTCAAGTCACTGTCTTCTGACACAACTATTCTATCCTTGAAACACAAAACCCCATTAGTACTGAAACTGTAGTCTGAAGATCTACCCTCGGCTATATCTTACACGTGAGATGCCAAAGATCTATCTAAGAGCTGTTTCTCTCGAATCAACTGACCTAGAGTAGGTCTAACTTGAAGCTCGGCTACCAAGCCACCATCTCCGGACAAACTCAATCTAGCAAACATGGCTCTCAAGTCCACGACCATCTTCCTACTCAATGCATCGGCCACTACATTGGCCTTACCCGGATGGTACTCAATGGTAAGATCATAGTCTTTTAGCAACTCTAACCACCTACGCCGTCTGAGATTCAAATCTCGCTGAGTCATAATGTATTTCAAACTCTTGTGATCGGTGTACACTGTGCATCTCTCACCATACAAATAGTGCCTCCAAATCTTCAGAGCAAACACAACTACAGCTAACTCTATGTCATGGGTTGGATAGTTGCGCTCATGGGTCTTCAACTGTCTTGAGGCATAAGCCACTACTCTCTTGTCTTGCATCAGAACACATCCTAGCCCTACATAAGAAGCATCACTGTAGACTACATAGTCCTTCCCGGAGTCTGGCTGAATCAAAATCGGTGCTTGGGTCAAAGCTTCTTTCAATTTCTCAAAGGCTTTCTATCTTGCATCTGTCCACTCAAACTGAACACTCTTCTAAAGTAACTGTGTCAAAGGAGCGGCTAACTTAGAGAAACCCTCTACAAATCTCCTATAGTATCCGGCTAAGCCTAGGAAGCTACGTACCTCTGTTACAGACTTCGGTTGCTTCCACTCAACAATGGCTTCAATCTTCTTCGGATCAACTCTAATCCCATCGACTGACACTACATGTCCTAAGAAGACTACCTCTCGGATCCAGAATTCACACTTGCTTAGCTTCGCATACAACTGATGATCTAGCAAAGTCTTCAAAACTAGTCTCAAGTATCGGTCATGGTCTTCTTCAGTTCGCGAGTACACCAAAATGTCATCAATAAACACAACTACAAACTGATCTAGATACTGATGAAAAATCCTATTCATCATGTCCATAAAAGCAGTCGGTGCATTAGTCAACCCAAATGGCATGACTAAGAACTCATAATGTCCATATCTAGTCCTAAAGGCCGTCTTCGGTACATCAACCTCTCTTACCTTTAGCTGGTAGTAACCCGATCTCAAATCAATCTTCGAAAAGACTGATGCTCCCCTCAACTGATCAAACAAGTCATCAATTCTAGGCAACGGATATTTATTCTTCACTGTCAACTGATTTAACTGTCTGTAATCTATACACATTCTCATGCTTCCATCTTTCTTCTTCACAAACAAAACTGGTGCACCCCAAGGTGAAGAACTAGGCCTAATAAAACCTCTATCTATCAATTCTTGTAACTGAGTCTTCAACTCTTTCAATTCTTTCGGTGCCATGCGATACGGAGCAATCAAAACAGGAGCTGAATCAGAATAAGTCTCAATGGTGAACTCTACCTCTCTGTCCGGTGGTAACCCTGGCAACTCTTCCGGAAACACACTAGGAAAGTCACATACTGTCCGGATGTCCTGAGGTCTAACCTCACTCATGTTAGGGTTCATCACATACGCTAAGTATGCTTCACACCCCAACTCGACTAATCTCTTAGCCTCTAATACTGAAACCACATTGGACAAGAACTTCACGTTCTCACCCACCACTACCATCTCATAGTCATATGTGAGTCTCAAAGAAATCCGCTTAGTTTCAAAGTCTATCCTAGCTCTATGCTCAGTGAGCCAGTCCATACCTAGAATCACATCAAAACCATAGAAATGTAGCTCCATCATATCCACTGGAAACACATGCCCCTGAACCATTAACGGACACCTTCGGTACATCTTCCTAACTACTACCGTGTCCCCAAAGGAACTAGTAACACTACCCTATCTCTAACATCTCACAAGGCAAGTTCAAGGACTGTGCATGCTCACTCAATATGTAGGAATGTGTAGACCCAGAGTCAATCAAAGAAATCAAACCCAAAGACTGTATCGAGAAGTTACCTGCGATCACATCGGTGTCATGCTGATCCCCACGCTGAGCGTAAACTCTGGCCTGACCTCCGCCCTCCGGCTGAACTGCAACTACATGTGCTATGTTCCTCTGACCATCGTTCCTCGGCTGGAAGTTACCTCTACCGCGCCCGCGGCCTCTCTGAAAGTTATTGGCTCTAGCAGGAGCCTGAGCTGGTGCCTGTCCTACCTGATGTGGACAGTCACGCCTAATGTGGTCTCTAGCCCCACAACTCCAACAAGAATGAAAATTTCCCCAACACTCACCGGTGTGGTTCCTCCCGCAAGTAGCACCTGTGGGAAACTTCCCACCAGCTCTCTGGCCTTGATGGCCCCTACCGTGGTTACCGCCACCACGCCTATGATCAAAATGATGTCTGTTGTCCCGATGCCTCTTGGCATCACCTCTATCAAAGTTACTGGACCTCTTACCCGAACTAGATCCACCAGACCGCCTGGTCAAACTCAATCTGTGCTCTAAGTCCTTGGCCCTCGCGACCAATACATCAAAATCAGTGTAGTCTGAAGCTAGAGTATACGTCTTGATCTCTTCACTCAGCCCATAACGAAAGCGGTTACAACGCTCCACCTCAGTAGGTACAAGCTCAGGTGCATACTGACTCAATCTGACAAATCAGATCTCATAATCGGTCACGGACATACTCCCCTGAAGCAACGCCATAAACTCCCTCTTCCTCTCATCGAGGTATCGCGGGCCCAAATATTTCTTACGGAATGCTGTCTCAAAGAACTCCCAAGTGATCTCGGCTTCATCCATACCCGTAGTAATGGTGACCCACCAAGTGTATGCATCACCCTGAAGCAGAGACTCGACACATCCCAACTTGCGCTCACCAGTACACCCCATCTGAGCAAGGATACATACAATCTTCTCAAACCATAACTCGGATCTCTCTGGAGTAGACCCTCTGAACTCTTCGGCCCCAAGGCCCCGAAGTCTCTCTAAAGGCAATCCAGTGCCCTCACCCTGATGATGTGCTGCCTGACCCCCAGCTACTGCAGCCTGAAATGCCCCGGCTATCGCCTGAACCAGCGGAGCTAAGTCTATTCCGGCCGGTCCTTGGCCACCTTGGCCTCCTTGAGGTTCCTCTCCTTCGGCCCCGACCTCGCCTCCCACTCCAGGTGGAGAAGGTGGTGGTGGTGGAGGTGGTGGAGGAGCTCCAACTCCAACCACAAGCTCTCCAACTTGAGCCTCAACCCTAACTATTGGCTCAACTCCTGAAGATGCTCCCCGTGGTTCCGATCGAACCATCCTAGGCCTCCCACGTGGTCTCATGATACAGCTAGCAAGGTATAAACTGCAACAAGAAACAGATAAGGATTACGTTAGCCAAAGCAAGGGTCCAATAGCGCTCAAGTACTCCTTTTTCCAAAAATCTTTTTAAATTAGGTAATAGTAGCAATGGGCACACACTCTACACCAGACATAACAATTCATGCTTCAAAACATCATAGGATCAATCAAATATCGAGAATTCATGGCAAAACATGCATCAAACAACACAATCATTTGACACATCAAGCTTACCTCACTTACCTGCCCGAGGTCTCGGTAACCTCAGGCTCTGATACCAACAAATGTAACCCCCTCGTCCCGGTCTGGCCGGATGACCGATCTGAGTGGGCCACACGGGGAAAACTGAAGCGAAACCCGTTAAGGTTCCCCCTCGGTTAGCAACCCTATTTTTTATTTTAATATTGTCTAGAGGGATATTAAGTCCTAAGTGATTCACAACAGCGGAAAACATCCAAAGAAAGATCACATTCGAACCACAACCATACATACTAGTCCATTTTTAAGCTTACAGGGCATACCGTATCGGTACCCTAACTAGGGGTATCGATACGCCCTAACCAGGTCAACCCAAGGAGTCAACTCCGGGAAGACCGTATCGATAAAGCCCTTGAGCGTATCGATACACCCTTCTCGGTCAAACCTTCTTGGTCAACAGAGTAGACCCGTATAGATACGCGTGAACCCCGTATCGGTACGCCCTACTCTAACTCAAAACTCCAAATTCCAGTAACTTTGGAGGGTATCGATACCCCCTGGGTATTGGTACGCCAGGCAAAATTAGTGGCCTTTGGGCAAGGCCGTATCGATACGGCCCTTAGGCGTATCGATACGCCCTGCTCTGCAATCCCACAATTTCCAACTTAACGACCCCAAACACGACTCTAGATGCATTTTTAGACTCTCCTATGCACATACAAACATTTAAACAATCATACTTGAGCCAAAGGAAGCGTTCAAACATGAAACAAGGCATCTAATCATGACATTCATACGAAAGGGAAAATTTAGCATAAATGGGCATACATGAAAGCTCAAAAGGCCTTAAAAGGCACAAGTCAACACATAGGAGGTTTGCACTCTCTAACAAGGCAACCTAAACATCTAAAGGCATGCCACCACACACAAACATACATCATAGCATATCATGCTTTACAAACCATAGTAAATCCAAAATATCAACATATCAATGAGTCATACATAGCTCATACAAACACCCTTGCCACATTGCTAACTAATACAAAATTAACAACCGTACTTGAGCCACAAACTTAGAAAGCCCTTCTTGCCTTGCTCCGAACTAACGCCACGCTAAAGATCTGCATTGTTGAAAATTGAGAGCGTAAGCTATAAGCTTAGTGAGGGTGCTCTAAAATGAAAAACATCAACAATGCAAGGTGCAAGCATGTAAATCCTAATCTCATAAACAACATACATTGGTAAAGTAATCAAGTAGAACTAGCTAGTCTTTCAAGAGGCATAATATGGTTTCTCATATCCTACCAAGCTCAATCATCATATAACGACACCACATATCAACATCATATATTACAACATATGAACAAGTTTAATTGGCCACTATTAATTAACCGGATGTGCGGATTTAAATCTCAACATTCACATTACCTCGGTGGGATTCCACTCATCACCGGACCTTGCATGTGCGGGATTCTACTCATCGCCACATGCCCTACGGATGGGATTCCACTCATCACCCCGTAGAAATATATAAAAGCTTCCGGTGGAATATTACATCACCGTACTCCTCCTTGATGACTTAACGCCATCAAGGCCACGTACGTTTTGACTCAATTTGTGTGCACATTAATCCTAATGATCGATTATTTACAACCGGTAATTTATTTAGTGCCAATTTTCATTTACCACATCACACTTCCATCAACCATATCATCATGCTCATCACATATTCATACCATGACATACATGTACAAATTAACCACATATCGCTAGAGCATAGATAGGCAATACACAAGTATTAAATGGAAATAAATAACTAAAATCAACGACTTGAATTAAATAGAAATGGCCTACCAAGCACATTTCACTCACACACTACACACACTCGAACCAAACTTTAAAACAAGATTGAACCACTCACCGCCCTTCCTTAGCAACCGAAACAAATCTCCTACGAGCCCGGATTCGGTCCCAATGCTCCTTCGACGACTCCTCTTGCTTCTAGCCAACCAAAAACACAACCAACAACCACAATCAATGCTAACATTCAATCAACACTCAACCTTAGAGCTTAAACTAACTTCACCCACATTTTCCAACCAAATTAATCCCCAAATATCTCAAATTCGTACTCCTTCAAACCTTAGCTGAAATACCCATTTTCAATCACCCAAATGACTCCCAAAAGGTCCCAAAACAATCTCCTAACCTATATAGACCATCAGCCCTTTAATTTCAACCTAAAACCCACCAAAAATGGAGTTTTTGACATCTCAATTTTTGCTTTAAGAACCCACTTCGGGTTTTCAATGAAACTCAACCATTTTGACTTATGTTGCACCTTTTAACATGAATAAACAAAGACCCAACTTCATTTTGCAAAACAAGATGAAAATCCCTATAAAAACCCAAACTTTAAATCAAACCCTAATTTTCAAAAGCTCATAGTTTTAAAATCTAAAACCATGGATAGATAAAGGGTGAAGAGGAGAGTGAGGATATGATTTTACCTTTCAAAATGGTCTTGAAATGAGGTTGAAAAGGCTATTTACAAGTATAAAACCATATAGAAAACATGCTCAAAGGGTGTTCATACACATTACCCAAACAAACCACGAAATCCCCCATTGCCCTTATTACTCTAGTCCATAACCGAAACATAATTTCAAAGTGAAGTCTCTTAGGATTCCCTTGCAAGTTGTTGCCTCCCAAACACTTAGTTATCTGCATTGATGGACAAAAGAGAGCTTAAGCATACAAGCTTAGTGAGGAGTGCTCAAAACCCAAAAACACCATCAATACTTAAAACCAATCTACACTTTTAGAAACCATCATGCTTTCTTGAAATCCATGCACTTAACTAACAAAAATTAGCATGTTAAACCATCATTCCAAGCTTTTCCATGCATAATCACCGCATGCAAAGCATAAAAAGGTAAAACATGCATTTTATTCCCATCATGCTTCCATAAACATTTCATAACAATTTATCAATTATATTGGCTCACAAGTTATCAATAACATCCTCATTTCTCAAAAAGTATCAGATACAAGGATTCCCAAGTGTTGACCCAACACTTCATACATTCTCATCGACATCTCAAGGTCCACACACGGGAGCTACCCTCTACCGTTGTCACACCCGTGGTGGAGTATTCGGTACCTTACAATCCCTCAAAACCACTCATCGGTAGAAGTATAACCCCACTAACGAGAGAAGGGACACAACTCAATTCCTCAATCGTTGTGGTACTTGGATGGAGTTTTCGGTACATTCACAACCCTCAACATACAATGCGACTTGTTTATAGTGCACTCAAGGATCACTTATGTAGTGCATCCTTTAGCAATATGGCATCATAAACAAAAAATCGCTTACTCAAAATCATGCTTTTAAAACAATAGGTAAACACTTGTAAAATCAAGTGCATCCACAAGCTTATAATAGCACAATCCAATGGAAAAAATCACTTTACTTACATCCGAACTTAGTAAAGTGTTTCAAGCTTACACTAAGTTCCCAAAACCACTTTTAAGATGTTTTAAAGCTGGAAATCCTATTTCCACTCAGCGACTCGCGAAACCTCAATCACCGACGTGAAAATCGAATATCCAAATGGTCCAAAATACCTATTTGAATGATTCCTCCTCTATTTATACCATACAAGAACAAATGATTAATGCATCTCAAAGCATTAAAACCATCAGCAATCACTAAAAACCCGAAGCTCTGCCCAAAGGCACCAAAATCCCCATTTGAAACAACCGAAATCACTTTCGATTGATCACTAAACTCAACCCAGTCATCAACAAACACTTCTATCACATTTTAACCATAAATCAACATCCAAAAACATCCTAACATCATCCCCATACCTCCAGCAACTCAGATTTCACATCAACAACCTAAAAACCCAAAATCTAACAATATAACAATTAGAGATCTCAATGATTTCTGGATTATTATGATCAAAACTCATTATCAACATCAATAATCTCCCAAACATTATTAAAAACCACCTCAACTGAACCAAAACAAAGCAAGTAGAAAAATCACATTTCATTTCCTCTTTTAGCAAGATTTCAGTATTTTTACAAAATCAACATTAAAACCTCAATTAAAAATACAAATCAAGAATCAAGTACTTTGGAATTTCATTAAAGAACCTTGATTATAGGAGTAGCACGAAATTACCTCCAATCCTTGCTTTTCTTCCAATTGGCAAGTTTTCGACTAATGAAGCTTTAAGAAATCTTGTAAATCTATGAGAAGAATCTTTGGAAAAGAGTTGTAAATCAGAAGAGCAAAAGAATGAAAAGAAATTCTGGAAATTGAGAGAAAAGAGGGAATGATTGGCTGGAGAGAAAATGAGAAATGGAAAAGTTACGTAAAAAATTGCATAACAAAATAACTACCTCTATTTTAATAATACCTCCCTCTTGAACTTTAATTAAAACATTATAATCACATGCCAATTAAAAGAAAGGGCTTAATTGCCAAAAAAAAAGCTCCCTAAAGATTATAATAATTTGACTCTCCTTTGAAAATTACAATTTTTCCACAATTTTAAATCTTTACATTTCGGTGACTACAAAAAATGTAAACGTCCCAAAATCAATTTTAAAAATTGATTTCCCCAAGCCCATCTATATGATTTTTGATAATTTTACCATATTTTTACCTTATCCCGAACCATGATTTCCCTAAACAATTTTTAAAGGCTCGAATATCCAATTCTAGGTTTAACCAACTTAAACCGATGCCTAAATCATCTAGGCCCAAAACTGAGGCATTACAACTCTCCCCCACTTAGGAAATTTCGTCCTCGAAATTTTACCTGAAGGAAAAAGATGCGGAAACTACTTCAACATGTTCGCCATGCTTTCCCACTATAAATTGCTCATAAGTCTTATATTTTGTATGCATTCCATCTCATATTATTGCTATTCTTAAGTGCATTTTAGGCATATTTAGGTACATGCATGCATTATTTACAATATTCTTTACTTTACCATGTTCCTATTGAATATCTTTGATTTGGTAAGAAAAGATACTATTTTAGTTTAGTTTTAGTTTCAAATGCTAGAAGCTGTCAGGAAGAGGAGAAATCAGAAGAGTGGATGCTGAAGCAGCAAACCAAGGAGCTATACTGAAGCAGTTCAACATAGAGAGAGATGCAGTCGAATAGCTGTCGCCGCAATATCTATCACCTAGGGCAGCAACTTGAGGAATTGGTGAATTGGAGTGCGATCGGTAGAGCATAATTTGCTGAGTCCATTGAGCCCATCAACTTAATTTACTGATGCTGGAAATAGCGAACAGAGCCGCCAAAGGAGAAGATCAAGGCTTGCTTGCGGCACAAGGCAACGACAAGAGAAGTCCAAATTAAAGTCAAAGAAATTAGATTTAAAGATTGCATTTAATGCAAAAGCTACTTTATCATGAGGAAGACTTCTACTCCAAGGAGGACTTAACCTAGGCCATGCCCTATATATACTTGATCATATTTTGTATTTTGGACATCTTAGAATCTCCATAGTCGACATAGCTTAGATTTCTCTTGTGTTTTCTTGCCACCACTATGTTCTAAATTATCTAGGGTTTGGGTTATGTTGTAAAGTAGTTGTGAGAATGGTTGTTTAGGTTTATGTTTGCTATTGCAATAAATTCAAGGTTTGCTTATTTCATGTTGTTCATTGTTTTCAATTGAGTTCGAAAGATCGATTGTGAGCAATCCATTTGTTTGGCATCGAGAGAGCCAAACTCACGAAAGAAGAAAGCACGATCTCATCAATACCATGTGTTGATAATTCTAGCCTGGAAATAGGTTAGCGTTTAAGGCGGCTAAAAGAGGACGAACTAAAGGTTGTTGTTCATTGCAAGATTCACGCTGACGGGTATTATTTGCAGCGGGCATCAACAATATTCTGACTTAGATATAAGCTGAATCATTCTCAAAGCGTTCTGCCGAGCCTTGAAGGCCTGCAGAATTTTTCGATGAGCCAATCATCCGTTCCACTGCCGAGGCAGCGAAAGTTGTTGAAGCACCAATCTGCCATCTCCCGTCGAGGCAGCAATGTCTGGCAGTGCAATACAACTTAACCTATTCAACTTAACCCATTCCATCAATCTGATCTCTTCTCTTAATTACTTGTGTTTCTTTACTTTTCTTTTAATCAAACTGAAATTTACTTGTGCATTTAATATTTTGTGTGCAGCAATTTATATTCGAATTAGCAGTCCAATCCTCGTGGTAGACGATATCTTTTAAATTACAACTTGATAAGAGTGTGCACTTGCGCTCATATTTAGAAAACACCCTACCGCTCTACAAGTTTTTGGCGTTTTTGTCAAGGATTGAAAAGAAAATTTTTCTGCACTTTTACTTTATTGAATATAGTTTCAGTTTTTATTTTTCCTTTTTATTCGAAAAAAAAAGTTCAAGTGCAATACAAGTCAAGGGCATCAACATGTCAAGAAAAACCACTCAAGAGTTGATGTTAGAAAATTCTTGCAATTTTTGCGAAGGAAATCATGAGTTCGAATGTTGCCCTCATCTATTCGGTGAATACATAGACGAACCGAGATGGAACCAACAGTAAGATTACTCATGCTACGACCAACAAGCTCAAATTTTTTCCTACCATGACAATTTTACTGCCGTAGCAGCAGTCATGCCCTAGCAATGTAGTTCTCCTCAAGAGCAATCAAAATCCTTGGAAGACATGCTTCAAGCTTTAATTCCATTAACTCAAGAATCGTCAGCTTCTATGGACGCAATTAGAGGTGGAAATCGGGTCATTCGGTTCAGATTCGGTTCGGGTCATTTCGGTTCGGGTCATTTCGGGTCTATTTAAAATCAGTTTAGATTCGGTTCGGGTCAGTTCGGTTCGGGTTCGGGTCTAATTCGGGTCTGTGTTGAGTCAGATTCGGTTCGGGTATTGGATGGGGTCAAAATCGGATCGGTTGTTTTCGGGTCGGGTCAATATCGGATCGGTTGCTTTCGGTTCGGGTCAAAATTGGGTCGTTCAGGTCGCTTTCGGGTCGGGTCAAAATCGGGTCGATTTCGGGTCGGGTCAACATTTAAATTTTCGGGTCAATTCAATTTGAGTTGGGTTAAAGGTTTGAGGTTTAGTATTTATGGTTTAGTTTAGAGTTATTGATGTATGAGATTAATTCTGATTCAACTTGTTAATCTATGCATTTGAATTTGATTAAATATTTAAATCAAAGCTTCATGTATCCATATCAATTTTTTTGTATAATTATATTAAATCAAAGTTTATTATATGTAATAATAATAATAATAATAATAATAATAATAATAATAATAATAATAATAATAATAATAATAATAATAATAATAATAATAATAATAATAATAATAATAATAATTTCTGAAATGAATTAATTTATTAAACTTAGGATCTAATTGAGCTAACTAAAATCTAAAAGCATAAATCACGGACATAATTAAAATAATTCTAAAACTAAATGTGAAATTTCAATTAAATAAATCTAAATTAAAACTCAATTAAATTTAAAAAAAAAAGAAAAAAGAGAAAGACAATTGGTAAAAATAAAGAGGGAAAAGACAAAAATTTGGAGGGAAATAAGCCACCAATTTTTTAAGCTAGATTGAAAAAAAAGAAAAAGACAATTAGAAAAAATAGAGAGAGAAAAGACAAAATTTTGGAGGGAAATAAGCCACCAATTTTTTAAGCTAGAGATTAATTACTTTTTAGGTCACGTTGAATTTAAAATGTTACATTTTAGTCAACTTTAAGTTTTAGTTTAATTTAATTTAGTCACAAGTATCCCCACGGTTTAGACTTCGGATATAGAAATCCCCTCCCCGTAGTGATATTTAGTCTCTAAAAATTTACTTTTAGTCGAAATTAACTAATCTTTGTAATTTAGTCTATTAATTTAATATAATGATATTTTTGTTAATTTTAATTTCTAAGATTTAATTTTTAGCCAAAATTGACCCCTATTTATTTATATGGTATAATTATAAAATTGGTCATTGGACTCTCAAATTTCTCCACTTCCAAATTGTCAATTTAGTCCACAATTTCAATTTTATGCTATATTTTATGGTGAAATTATAAAATTTGTCACCAAGATCTCAAATTTCTATACTTTCAAATTGTCAAGTTGGTCTCTAATTCCGGTTTTAGCTATATTTTATGGTAAGATTATAAAAATTATCTCAAATTGTCAAGTTGGTCTCTAATTGGGAGAGAAAATAGTACATTGAAACTCTAAATTTAAAAATTAGTTTATTTAATTAATATTGAAACGTAAAATAACATAAAATGTTATTATACCACAACTTTGACAAGAGGAATAGTCTCTTCCATGATATAGTATAAAAAGATAATAAAACATACTTCTTTTTATTATTTATTATATTGTTAAAAATAGATATCTGGGTTAAAATCGGGTCAAAATCGGGTTAAAAACGGGTCGATATTCGATTCAGCTTTTGGTTCGGGTCAAATCGGTTCGGGTCCATTTCGGTTCAACAAAAAATTTCGGTTCGGTTCGGTTCGGTTTATTTTGGGTTTCGGGTCAACTTCGGATCATCATGTTCGGGTCAAAATCGGGTTTCGGTTCGCGTAATTCGGTTCGGGTTTCGGGTCTCGGGTCAAGTTTGCCAGGTCTAGGCGCAATCATCACCAAGATGGACACACTTTTAAGCAATTTGATCCTCATTAATGCCTTGGATGAACCTGAACATGATGCCTTGGCAACCTCTGCCCCGACAACCATTGATCACCAAAAAATACGTCTCATGGACACTAACATCCCAAGGCAAGAAGACGCGGAGCAATATGAATAACACATTGATGAGCCTAAGCAACAAATTTCCTCGGCAAAGATTGAGGAGCCTGAACAGAGCAAAGCCGCAACAACACTTAGTGAGGTTGAGAAAAGTATTGAGAATGCCGCAGCAACCGCTGCCAAGGTAGCAACCACTACCGAGGCGACAACAACTGATGAGGCATCAACCTCTACTGATGCGACAACCACACTCTCGAAATTGCACGACCACATGCAAGAGCAACAAGATGACAATACTTCGCTAGTGGAATATGAGCAGGTAATACTGAACCTTTTGAATTCTTTGAAAACTCACCTATTCCATTGCATGTATTTGAGGAACCAACGTCGGTGAATTTGGAACCATCGAAATCTCTACTGATGGAGATAGTTGAGAGGCCTTAACAAAACGACGAGTGGATTCATGAAGCTTTTCAGACAATTGGAAGGTACATATGGACTACAATGGAACATAACAACTTGTTGCTGCAGGAGTTGCCTCGGTAGCGAAGCCTACTTTCAACCATCGACGAGAATAAGGTAAGTGCATGGTTGGATATTGATATGATTTTTTCTAATCACATATTCATGCCTTCAGGAAAAACAACAAGGTGGAAGGTACATATGGACTACAAGGGAAGAAGGATGAAAGGAACCTCTACCATGAAAATGCAAAAGCAAGCAGTTGCAAGCATAGTGGTCCACCCTTTTATGGGCAAAATAGTCACTCGATGGAGGGTGCAGGTGTATTACAAGAATTATAGGAAATGACCCCCTCAAGTTTGAAGAGACAAGGGAGTAGTTACTTTAGGAGATGCATGCCAATGCACTCCTAGAGTGACTTAATTTTTATTTTTCCACATCTTTATTACTTTATCTATTTAGGAGTAATTTTAATTACTTAGGACTAGATTTTATTTTTAGCTGCATTGTTACTATTTATTCCCATCTCGCAACTATTTATCCGGATTCAGACCCTAAGGAATCAAGCCGCCGCGCACAACAGAGGGCAGCACTACTTAGCCAACTGCCACAAACCGCAATTGACGACATATCAAATAACTCCTCAGAATCATCTCCATTATCTGACAATAACTAAGTTTATGTTTTCTTTCCCTGTCTCATGTTTTTTTTTTCAGTTTCTAATTTGTTTTTAATTTGATGCATTGAGGGCAATGCCCATCTCGAGTTTGAGGGGGGGGGGGTTAGAACTCATTTATTATTTAGGCATACTTATATCATATAGTTGCATATGTACTTGCCTTTAAGTTAATCAACAAGAATTTTTTTTGTTAGAACTTGTGCCTATGATAGGATAGCTGATTTTAAATTCTTCGCGCCATAAAAATTGAACTTAATTTTGGAGAAAGCATGAACAAAACTTAGATTTTTTCTATAATTGCCAAAAAATCATAAACACTACTGTTACTTGCTGAATTTGAGTGAATTTTCTAATAAACACTGCCTACTTGAATTATTTGTAAAATTCTAACACGGTTGCATGTAGCTACCGTGGTAGACAACAAACAGAAAAAAGAGAAGAAAAGCGCTGCCACGGCAAGAACAAAGAAAGATATGTTGTTTTACCCTAGAGGTGCCCGAAACAGGCTCTAGGAAGAATCATGTGCCTAGGACACTCCGCTGCTATGAAAGTCCATGTATCTTAAAATTTTTGATGTGACGAACAAATTAACATGAGTGAATGAAAGTCTTCATGGGATGACTCTACTCAATGGGTTCAGGGTTTTGTAGTTTGCTCCTATCTTAATTTTAGACCTAAAGAGTAGTTGTGATGAGCTGAAACCCTTACTGCCATGATTGTAAATTGTGCTTAATTGTGTTGCCTCAACAGCAACCGTATAATACCTTGACATCATCCTTGTTTACTTAGAATATTCTTCAGATTCAGCCTGTACACAGCTTCTGCACAGACTGCACTGGCATTATAGTCTAATTCTAAGGTAATTCATGTTATTTTCCTTTCACTAATCAAATGATACGTGACACAGACTTGAGGCGCAGAATCAAGTTTAAAACAAGTTTTTCTTTCTGATTAGTGCAAGGGCAAGTATGTTTAGGATTGCATTGCTTGAGGACAAGCAATAGTTCAAGTTTGGGGGTGTGTAAAATGCTCACGAGTCTTATATTTTGTATGTATTCCATCTCATATTATTGCTATTCTTAAGTGCATTTTAGGCATATTTAGGTACATGCATGCATTATTTACAGTATTCTTTACTTTACCATGTTTCTATTGAATATCTTTGATTTGGTAAGGAAAGATATTCTTTACGGATGCCTAGGCAGCAAACCAAGGAGCTGTACTAAAGCATTTCAACACACAGAGAGATGCTGCATAGTAGCTGTCGCCGCCATATCTATTGCCCAACGCAGCAACTTGAGGAATTGGTGAATTGGAGTGCGATCGGTAGAGCATAATTTGCGGAGTTCAATGAGACCATCCACTCAATTTACTGATGCTGGAAACATCGGACAGAGCCGCCAAAGTAGGAGATCAAGGCTTGCTTGCGACACAAGGCAACGACAAGAGAAGTCCAAATTAAAGTCAAAGAAGTCAGATTTAATGATTGCATTTAATGCAAAAAGCTACTTTATCATGAGGAATACTTCTACTCTAACTAGGACTTAACCTAGACCATGCCCTATATATACTTGATCATATTTTGTATTTTGGACATCTTAGAATCTCCATAGTCGGTATAACTTAGGTTTCTCTTCTGTTTTCTTGCCGCCACTATGTTCTAAAGTCTCTAGGGTTTGGGTTATGTTGTAAAGTAGTTGTAAGAATGGTTGTTTAGTTTTAAGTTTGCTATTGCAATATCAAGGTTTGCTTATTTATTGTTCTTTATTGTTTTCAATTGAGTTCGAATGATCGATTGTGAGCAATTCATTTGTTTGGCATCGAGAGAGTCAAACTCACGAAAGAAGTAAGCACAATCTCATTAATAGTATGTGTTGATCAATCCAGCCTAGACATATGTTAGGGTTTATGGCGGATAAAAGAGGATGACCCAAAGGTTGCTTTTCATTGCAAGATTCACACCGACAGGTATTATCTGCAACGGGCATCAACAATATTCTTACTTAGACATAAGTTGAATCATTCTTGAAGCGTTCTGCCGAGCCTTGAAGGTTTGCCAAGTTTGCTGTTGAGTCAATCGTCTGTTCCACTGCCGAGGCAGCGAAAGTTGTTGAAGCACCAATGTGCCATCTTCCGCCGAGGTAGCAAAGTCTAGCAGTGCAATACAACTTAACTTATTCAACACAATTCCACACTATAGATCGGCAAAACCTGACCCATTCCATCAATCTGATCTCTTCTCTTAATTTCTTGTGTTTCTTTACTTTTCTTTTAAACAAACTGAAATTTACTTGTGCATTTAATATTTTGTGTGCAGGAATTTATATTTAAATTACTTGTCGAATCCTTGTGTGAGACGATATCTTTGGTATTACAACTTGACAAGAGTGTGCACTTGCGCTCATATTTAGAGAACACCCTACGGCTCTACACCCACGTGGCCTCCTCAACTCCTCGATGTTGCCACACACCTTCACCAATTCAATCGTTTTACCGTGAAGAACTTTGCAACTAGAATCAAGGATCCCCATTGGTTCCTCATCATAAGATAAATTCGGATTCAACTCAATCTCCTCAACAAGCATCATATGAGACAAATCCGATATATACCTTCGCAACATTGAAACATGAAACACATCATGAATTTTCTCCAATTCGGGAGCCAACCTCAATCGATGTGCAACAAGACCAATGTAGAGCGTTTGTGTGTTCTCTAATTATGAGCGCAAGTGAACACTATTGTCAAGTTATAGTATAAAAGATATCGTCTCCCACAGGGATTGGAGAGCTCAACTCATATTGCAATTCATGCACAAAGAAAATTAAATGCACAAATGAATTTTTGGTTTATAAAGAAAAGTAAAGTAAACACAAGTAAATAATAGAAAAGATCAGTGATAGAATGGGTCAGGTTATGTTGCTGAGTAGTGTGAAACTGCATTAAATAGGATAAGTTGCTATGTGCTGCCAGACTTTGCTGCCTCGGCGGAGGATGGCATATTGGCTGCTTTGACGCTTTCGCTGCCTCACCAGTGGAACGGACGTATAGCTCGGCGGCAAACTCGGCAGTCCTTCAAGGCTCGGCAGAATGCTTCGACAGTAATCCCACTTATGTCTAAGTCAGAATGATGTTGTTGCCCGCTGTAGATGGTACCCGTCACGGTGTGAATCTTGCAAGGACAACAACCTTGGTTCATTCTTCTTTAGCTGCCTTAAATTCTAACCTATGTATAGGCTGGATTGATTAACACTTGATTAGAGTGAGGGTCGTACTTATCCCTTTCGTGAGTTCGACTCTCTCGATACTGAACAAATAGATAGTTAACAACTAATCTTTTGAACTTAATTGAAAACTATGAAGAGCATAGAATAAGCAAACCTTGAAGTTTTATTGCAAAAACAAACTTAATTCCTAAACAATCGTTCTCACACTAGTTTAGAACATAACCCAAACCCAAAAGAGAATTTAGAACATAATTGGTAGCAAGAAAACCTAAACTATGCCTAAGGGAGAACCTAAGATGTCTTGAAGTACAAAATTTGTCGAGTATATATAGGTATTAGCTAAGTCAAGTCCTCCTTGGAGTAGAAGTCTTCAAAGTAGCTTTTGCATTAAATGCAACCTTTAATTCTGACTTCTTTGAGTTTAATATGGACTCCTTCTTGTTGCCTTCCACCGCAAGTTATCTCAAACTTCTCCTTCGGTGGCTCTGTCCGCTGCTCCTGGCATCAGAAAATTGAATGGATAACATCGTTGGAATCAGGATTTTCTGCTCTACAGATCGCACTCCAGTTTTCCAATTCCTCAGCTTGCTACCCTGGGCAGTAGGTATGGCGGCGATGGTAACTCGACAATGATTGTCTATGTCTTCAACTGCATCAGTACAGTTCCCTGATATGCTAGCTCAGCACAGCTCCTCAGTTCCTCTCTTCTTCTTCCAGCATCTAGCACCTGAAACTAAAACTAAACTAAAACAACATCTTTTCCTTACCAAATAAAAGATAACCAATAAAAGCACGGGAATGTAAAGAATATTGTAAAATGCAATGCATGAACCTAATTATGCCTAAAATGTACTTAAGAGCAACAATAATATAAGATGGAATTTGCAAAAAATATAGAACTTATGAACACTTTACACACCCCCAAACTCGAACTATTGCTTGTACTCAAGCAATGTAAACCTAAACATACTTGCCCTTTTGAACTAAATAGAAAGAAAAACATGTTTTAAACTTGTTTTGACACCTCAAGGCCGTGGCACCTGTGATTAGATTAGTGAGAGGAGAATAGCATGAATTACCTCAGAATTAAACTATAATGCCAGTGAAGTGTGTGCAAAAACTGTGTACAAGCTAAGGCAGCATAGTTAAGCACATTTAATAATCACGGCGATAAGGGCTTCAGGTCACCACAACTACTCTTCTAGGTCTGAAATTAAGATAGGAGCATACTACAAAACCCCGAACCCATTGAGCAGAGTCATCCCGTGAAGACTTTCATTCACTCATGCTAATTTGTCCGTCACTTCATAGATTTTCAGATTCATGGACTTTGATAGCAGCGGAGTGTCCTTGCACATGATTCTCCCTAGAGCTGGTTTTGGGCACCTCTAGAGAAAAACAACATAAAATTTATTTCCTGCCGAGGCAGTGCTTTCCTTTTTGTTTTGTTGCATGCCGCGGAAGGTTCCTGCAATCATGTTAAAATTTTTCAAATAATTGAAGCAGACAATGTTTATCAGAAACTCAAACATATTCATCAAGTAATATTAGTGTTTTTAATTTTTGGCAATTATAGAAAAAATCCTAAGTTTACTACATGCTTTCCCCAAAATTAAGTTCTTTTTATTTCATGCGAAAAATAAAGTCGGCTATCCTATCATTGGCACACGTTCTAACAAGAAAATTTCTTTTCGATTAATTTTTAAAGGAAAGTACATTATGCAACCTAATATGCACTATTTATGCCTAAAAAAAATGAGTGCTAACCCCCCAAACTCGAGACGGGCATTGCCCTCAATGCACAAAATACAAAATAAAAACCAAAACAGAAAGATAAATACAATTATGAGAATTAAAACATAAAAATAAGCAATTTAAATAAAGAAAAGAAAAGAAAAGAAAAGAAACTCTAGAAGTTGGCTGACGGCTGAGAGGAAGCTTGGGTCTTGGCGGCATAGGTGTAACCCCCTTAGCCCGGCCTAGACGTTTGACCCGAACTACGAAGATTACATGGGGAAAACCAAAGTCAACCTGAAAGTCAACCTTGATTAACGACCCTTTTTTCCTTTTTATCTTTTCTAGATGCATATTAAACCTAGGCGATTACTCAAGAATCATGTAAGAGAAGAACACAACGTTCAGAAAACATTTAGGGATTCAATTGCGCGAATTATACTTTTAGGGACCAAAACATAAATTTTCAGAAAATATAAAGACTTAGTAGATTTTAAACTTACCATTATGTAATTAGTCATATTTCACGCTTCTCTGTCAAATTCCAACTAAAAAGGACAATCCAAGCTCAAGCAATTGCATCCACAACATTCAGGACCAAAATGTAAAACATGTAAACATAAAACAATTCAAATCCATCACCCAACGGTCGACTGTATCGGAACACCACCCCGCGTACCGAAACGCCTGTATCGAAACGTTGTTGACCGTTTCGGTACTCGTGTATGTTCCGATACCGGTATCGAAATAGGCTTCACCAATAGCCAAACTGTTTCGAAATAGCTTCATCCGTTCCGATCCTCTATGGCCATTACAGGCCCCTGTTTCGGAACCGGTGAGGGTGTTTCGATACACCTTGCCCAGTGACAGCAGATATAGCTGGGTTTTCATACTTTTTCATACTCGAATCAATCCCGAGACATGCCATATCAAGCATACATCAAAGATACTTATCAACAATCATCGTAACAAAGCAATAGCCTAAACATAGCAACAGACACTTAGGAAAAGGTACTAGAGGCATGCTTCCTACCACATCCAAAACCATAACAAGTCAAAACTCCCAATAAGCCAAAAACCAACTCCAAAGGCCATTTACAATTCAAGTAAAGTCAAACCAATTTGCTCAAAGAGAAAGAACCACACAATACACTAAAGGTGAACCACATAATTTTCTTTGACAATAATCTTGGATTACTCTTGCTCTTGAGCTACCTCCAAATGTTCAATTTTCTGCATTGATGAAACAAACAAGCGTAAACCATAAGCTTAGTGAGGAACGCTAAACACATTCATCAATGCATAACCCAAGTTTACAAAATCATCACTTTAGAATACATGCCCTAAATAAAACAAGTCTTCTCCAGACTTCAATGCACTTTTGAAACCTCATGCACATATGCATCAATATTCAACAACAAATTACCCTTTGCTCATGCTTTAAGTAGCATCACATGCATTCTTGCATCATACACATATTTCTCATGCACTCTTGCATCATTTACAAGCATCTCATTCTTCACTTAGAACATTTACATTCTATTGGCTTTCAATTGATAGTTCTAAAATCTTTTCAACACAAGACACAATCGGATACGCGGACTACAAGTGTTGTCCCTCACGCTTCATACAAACTACCAGACTACCCAAGGTGGAGACATATGACACAATCACAACCCCTCAACACCCGTGATGGAGACTAATGGCACAATCACAACCCCTCAACATCACTCATCGGTAGTTGTATAATTCCATTAACGAGAGTATGGGACACATACACAAGACTCACACACGGGACTAACCATTCACCGTTGTGATCTTAAACTCAATCGTTAGGGTACTTGGATGGAGATTATGACACAATCACAACCCCTAAACATCCAAGGCGACTTTATTCACGGTGCACCCAATCCTATAGCCGGCTAACTATATCCGATTAAAGTAACCAAAAACCATTTCATCACTTGCCAATATAATCATTTATCCACATTAATTCACTGTTCAACACAAGACACAATCGGATACGCGGATTACAAGTGTTGTCCCTCACGCTTCATACAAACTACCAGACTACCCAAGGTGGAGACATATGGCACAATCACAACCCCTCAACACCCGTGATGGAGACTAATGGCACAATCACAACCCCTCAACATCACTCATTGGTAGTTGTATAATTCCACTAACGAGAGTATGGGACACATACACAAGACTCACACACGGGACTAACCATTCACCGTTGTGATCTTAAACTCAATCGTTAGGGTACTTGGATGGAGATTATGACACAATCACAACCCCTAAACATCCAAGGCGACTTTATTCACGGTGCACCCAATCCTATAGCTGGCTAACTATATCCGATTAAAGTAACCAAAAACCATTTCATCACTTGCCAATATAATCATTTATCCACATTAATTCACTGTTTTTCAAGAATAACCACAATGTCATTACCACAAGCACACATGCTTAACATCACACACATTTCCATATGAAAACCAAGGATCACTTACCTAGTGCATCCTTAACACAATGACATTAAATTCCAGCATTAAACTATGCTTAAACATGCTTAAAAACAGTAAACAAATCCACTTACAACAAATGCATTTTCAACCAACTTAACACATTTCCAAGAGAGGGATTACCGAAACACTTACACTTCAGCTTAGTTAAGCGTATCCAGCTTACACTAAGCTCCCAAGAGTACGCCAAAGCGTTACAAAGCAGGAAATTGCATTTCCACTCACCGATACGTGAAGCCTTGTTCGCCGACACAAAAATTACACCTCCGGAGCCTCCAAAATAACCTCGTTAGCTTCCGAATCAAGATCCCCTATTTTCACAACATCAAAAGAGAGATCTAAATGCATTAAAATGCATTCAAGCACCATCAACAATCCATAGACTCGTTGCCCACTCAAACAACACCAAAATACCCTTCCAACACAACCGAAAACTCAATCGATTGCCTCCTAAACCAAGCCCAGCCATCATGCAACACTTCCAAAGCATTAACAACAAGAAAACACATCTAATAAACATCCTAACTCATCCTTATACTTCCAGCCATCAAGATTCCATCATTCCACCCAAAAATCACACTTAAACTTCCAAAAAACTCAAGGATCTCAAGGATTTCGGGATCTATGTTATTAGCACATCCTTTTAACATATAAATCAACTTAAAAATCAAATAGAATCAACACAAAACAGTGCCCAAATCATTAAGTCCGAAAATCAAGAATTACATCACAAATTTGCAAGATTTTGCTCTTAACTCAAAACTATAATCAAAATTCAGTTAAAAATCATAAATGAGAGTCAATAATCTTGGGAATTTCAATAAAGAACCTAGATTAAGGGTTAAGAACGAGATTTACCTCCAATCCTTGCTTCCTTGAAAATTTGGCAAGTTTTCCTTTTAAAAATCTTGAAGAAGAAGAAGTGAATCTTTGAAAAGTGTTTAGAGAAGAAAAGAAGAATTTGAGAGAAAAGAAATCTGATGAAAAGTTGTTTGAAAAAAAAAGTGTTTGGCTTAAATGAGAGAGAGAAAAGTAGTTACGTGATTAAAACCTCTCTAATTCCTTATTTATTTCATATTTAATTAAAACCATTTTAATTCCTTTATTAAAACCCTTTAAAAACACATGTCAAATTGAAGGAAGGCTAAATTGTACAAAAGCTCCCTAAAGATTATAAGATCTTGACTCTCTTCTTGAAAATAACATTTTTCCGCAGTTTTAAAACTTTACAATTTGGTCACTACTCAAAATGTCTATTTTCCAAAACACTTTTTGAAAATTTGATTTGACCAACCTCTTAACTATATTTTTAGAGGTTTTTACCATTTTTATCATAATTTTATCCTATCCTGGTCGTTGATTTCTTAAAATCACCTTACGCGATTCGAACCGTTCTCGACCGGTCCGATTCGATGTCTAAAACATCTAGGCCAAAAACCAGGGCGTTACAACTCTCCCCCACTTAGAAAATTTTGTCCTCGAAATTCTTACCTGAAGAAAAGAGATGCAGAAATTGCTTCAGCATGTCCGCCTTGCTTTCCCATGTGGCCTCCTCAACTCCTCGATGCCGCCACAACATCTTCACAAGCTCCATCATCTTGCCACGAAGAACTTTGCTACTCACGTCCAAAACCTTCATTGGTTCTTCATCACATGATAGATCCGGATTCAAATCTATCTCCTCAACAGGCATTACATGTGAAGGATCCGATCTGTACTTCCGTAACATGGAGACATGAAACACATCATGTATCTTCTCCAACTCAGCAGGAAATCTCAACCGATATGCCACCGAACCAATACGCTCCACAATCTCATAAGGTCCAATAAACCTTGGGCTAAGTTTACCCTTACGCCCAAATCTCACCACCTTCTTCCAAGGTGAAACTTTCAAGAACACACGTTCTCCAACTGCGAACTCAACCTCATTATGCTTCAAGTCCGCGTAAGATTTTTGCCTATCTGATGCTGCTTTTAACCGCTCACAAATGAGCTTCACCTTCTCGGTGGTTCCCTTAAGATAGTCGGCATTGAAATCAACTTTTACCCAGCTTCTGCCCAACAAAGAGGGGTTCTGCATCTCCTCCCATACAAAGCCTCATATGGAGCCATTTGAAAACTTGCCTGGTAACTATTGTTATACGCAAACTCAACCAACGACAAGTGCTTCTCCCAAGAACCCTGAAAATCTATCACACAACACCTAAGTATATCCTCAAGCACCTGAATCACACGTTCTGACTGTCCATCCGTCTGCGGATGATAAGAAGTGCTGAAATTCAGCCGTGTACCCAAGGCTTGATGCAAACATTCCAAAAAACGCGCTGTAAACCTCAGATACCTATCCAACACAATGGACTTTGGCACACAGTGCAACCGCACAATCTCAGCTATGTACAGCTCAGCCAACTTATCCAAAGTATACGTAGTATGCACATGAAGAAAATGCGCACACTTCGTAAGCCGATCCACAATCACCCAAACTGAATTCTTCTTTGTCGGTGACAAAGGCAAACCAGACACAAAATCCATGGTGATTCTCTCCCACTTCTATTCTGGAATTCTCAAAGGCTGTAATAATCAAGAAGGAACCTGATGCTCAGCCTTCACTCATTGACACACCATACACTTACTAACAAACTCAGCTACATCCTTTTTCAACCCCACCCAATAGTACTCATCCTTTAGGCCATGATACATTTTTGTACTACCCGGCTGCATAGCAAAAGGACTACAATGAGCTTCAGTCAAAATAATGCGCCTTAACTCAGCATCATCTGGTCCCACTATCCGATTCCCAAAACACAGAACACCATCATCATTAAAGCTAAAATCCGAAGGTCTATCCTCCGCAATGTCTTGAATATGCGAAACAAGAGAATCATCAAGCAACTGTTTCTCTTTAATCAACTGTAACAATGATGGTTTCACTTGCAATTTCGCCACAAGCCCACCATCACGCGATATACTCAAACGAGCGAACATCGCTCTCAACTCAACAGCCACCTTCCGGCTCAAAGCATCAGCCACAACATTAGCCTTGCCTGGGTGGTACTCAATCGCTAGATCATAATCCTTAAGCAACTCCACCCAACGTCCTTGCCTAAGATTTAACTCCTTCTGAGACATAAGGTATTTCAAACTTTTATGATCCATGAACACAACACATTTCTCACCATACAGGTAATGCCTCCAAATATTCAAAGCAAATACCACTGCTACAAGCTCAAGATCATGAGTAGGGTAGTTGCGCTCATGAACCTTCAACTGCCTAGATGCATAGGCCACCACCTTACCCTCCCGCATCAACACATAGCCCAAACAAACAATGGACGCATCACTGTAGACCACAAACTCCTTACCAAACTCAGGTTGAATCAAACATGAGCTTCCGTCAAAGCTTCCTTCAGCTTCTCAAAGGCTTGTTGCCTCACCTTTGTCCACTCAAAGCGAACATTCTTATGCAGCAACTTGGTCAAAGGTGCCGCTAACTTTGAGAAACCCTCGACAAACCTATGGTAGTACCCAACAACCCAAGGAAACTCTGTACCTCAGTCACTGACTTAGGCACTTTCCAACTCATCACAACCTTTACTTTTTGCGAATCAACACGAATACCCTCAGTCGATACCACATGCCCAAGGAAAACCACTTCCCTAAGCCAAAATTCACATTTACTCAGCTTCGCATACAACTAATTCTCCAACAACGCTTGCAAAACGATCCTCAAGTGTCCATCATGATCCTCCTCGGTACGCGAATACACAAGTATATCATCAATAAACACCACCACAAACTGATCCAAGAATTTATGGAATACGCGATTCATCATATCCATGAAAGCGGTATGCGCGTTGGTCAAACCAAACGGCATCACCAAAAACTCATAATGCTCGTACCTCGTCCGAAAAGAAGTTTTAGGTACGTCCACATCCTTCACCCTCAGCTGATAGTATCCTGATCTCAAGTTTATCTTAGAAAACACTGAGGCTGCCCGAAATTGATCGAAGAGATCATCAATTCTAAGCATGGGATACTTGTTCTTGATCATCAACTTGTTTAGTTGCCGATAATCTATACACATTCTCATCGTCTCATCCTTCATCTTTACAAACAGAACCGATGCACCCCAAGGTGACACACTTGGCCGAATGAAACCTCGATCCAACAACTCCTACAACTGCGTTTTCAATTCCTTTAACTCTTTGGGTGCCATGCGATAAGGAGCAATGAACACCGAAGTTGTATTCTCGTACAACTCTATACCAAATTCAACCTTCCTATTTGGTGGCAATCTAGGCAATTCTTCCGGAAAGACACCCGGAAAATCGCAAACCATTTGGATGTCCTGTACGCGCACATCCTTAGTTCCAGGATTCATCACATAAGCAAGGTCAGCCTTACATCCCAACCTCATCATACGATTTGCTTCCAAGGCCGAAATTACATTTGACAATAATTTCACATTTTCGCCTACTACAACAACCTCATAGTCATCGGCCAACTTTAAGGTGACTCGCTTAACATCAAAATCAACCACGACTCTATGCTCTGTCAACCAATCCATGCCAAGGATTATATCAAATCCGTAGAAAGGCGATTCCATCAAATCCACAAGAAAAAACATGACCTTGCACAGACAGAGGACACCTCCTATACAGCTTCCTAGTGACTACAGCCTCACCAAAAGAACTAGTCACTTGCATTCCTACTCCAAGCATCTCAACAGGTATATCAAGCAAATGTGCATGCTCACTCAAGATATAAGAATGCGTGGACCCAGAATCAATCAAAGCCAGCAAAGATAAAGACTGAAGAGAAAAGGTACCTGCGATAACACCGGTATCGTTGCGCTCCTCACGTTAAACATACACCCTCGTTGGTCCACCTCCCTCAGGTCGAACGGCTACAACGTGAGCAATACCTCGATGCCCCTCATCCCTCCTCTGAAAGTTCCCATGGCCCGCCCACGACCTCTCTAAGGTGCAGCCACCACAGAAGCACATCCTTGGCCACCACCAACAAACAAAGGACACTCTATCTTCACGTGATCTGCCGAACCACAATTCCAGCAGGAGTTCCCTGTCACAGCAACATGAGCCTAGACCTCTCTAGCCGCTCGAGGACAACCTCGCTTTAAATGGTCCCTCGAACCACATGTCCAACATGTATGCTGCTCGGACCTCATATGACCTCCCTAAGCCTGACCACCTCGACCCGGAACACCACGTTCCCTTAGGCTGATGTCTCCTGTCACGACCTCTCTTGTTCCGTCCTCCACCGGAACTATACTCATCAGCCCTCTTCCAAGAGCTAGATCCAACCCCTCTAGAAGACAAGCCCAGGTTCTGCTCGATGTCCTTTGCCCCACACACGAGCACATAGAAATCCGTGTAGTCAGCAGCTAGCATGTACGTCTTAACATCTTGCACCAATCCATACCGGAAGCGATCACCGCGATGCCTCTCACTCGGTACCAGCTCAGGAGCATACTGGCTCAAGCGTACGAACTGAACTTCGTACTCAGCCACCGATAGGTTACCCTGAACGAGAGACATAAACTCCCGTTTCTTCTTATCCAAGTATCTTACACCTATATACTTCCTCCAAAAGGCACCCCTAAAGAACTCCCAATCCGCCTCATTGGGTTCCATCCCAGCTGTGGTAGTCGTCCACCAGCTATAAGCATCACCTTGCAGTAAGGAAAATGCACACCCAAGATTGCGCTCATCATTACAACCTATTTGATCCATTATGCGAATCGTACTGGCCAACCAGGCCTCAGACGCCTCGGGTACCAAACCATAGAACTCTGCTGCTCCTAAGCTCCTCAACCTCTCCAAAGGTTGACCCACCTGCCCAGCTGTAGGGGCCTGCACTTGCGCTCCAGCAAAAGCAGCCTGAAATGCTCCGGTAATCGCCTCAACTAATGGCGCCAAATTACCCAATCCAGGACGAGCTTGTCCTTGTTGCACCTGATCCCCACCTCCAGGTGGTGGCGGAGAAGGTAGATCTCCACTAGGAGGAACATCAGCCCCCTACTCTACCTGGTTTACCTGCTCATCTGCAGGCACTATCGTATTGGACCTCAATTCTCTTCTAGGTCCCATGTGCTATTTTAAACAAACACAACAACGAAACAAATCAAACCATTTAGGCCAGCTGCAAGCAAGAAATCCAAGTTTACAAAACATTCGATTAGTGTAATAAGGCAATGGGCACCCAATTTTCCCACAAAACATAACATACATGTAACATCATGCTCACATACTTTCCAACATTCCAAATCAACACATATCCTCACAACATCATTCTCATACCATCATATTTATCTCATATGCAATTTACATCAATCAACATGGCATAAGTTCAAAAATTCAAACATTAACATGCTTTTCAATCATCATACTTCAACTCACATCAATTACACATACCAACATTCTCAATTCTTTAGTCACCACGCTCTGATACCAACAAATGTAACCCCCTTAGCCCGACCTAGACGTTTGACCCGAACTACGAAGATTACAGTGGGGAAACCAAAGTCAACATTGATTAACGACCCTTTTTTCCTTTTTATCTTTTCTAGATGCATATTAAACCAAGGTGATTACTCAAGAATCATGTGAGAGAAGAACACAACGTTCGGAAAACATTTTTGGACTCAATTGCGTGAATTACTCTTTTAGGGACCAAAACGTAATTTTTAAAAAACATAAAGACTTAGTAGATTTTAAACTTACCATTATGTAATTAGTCATATTTCATGCTTCTCTGTCAAATTCCAACTAAAAAGTACAATCCACGCTCAAGCAATTGTATCCACAACATTAAGGACCAAAATATAAAACATGTAAACATAAAACAATTCAAATCCATCACCTAACGGTTGACTGTATCGGAACACCACCCCGCGTACCGAAACGCCTGTATTGAAACGGTGTTGACCGTTTCGGTACTCGGGTATGTTCCGAAACCGGTATCGAAACAGGCTTCACAAGTAGCCAAACTGTTTCGAAACAGCTTCATCCGTTCCGATCCTCTATGGCCATTACAGGCCCTCGTTTCGGAACCGGTGAGGGTGTTTCGATACACCTTGCCCAGTGACAACAAATATAGCTGGGTTTTCATACTTTTCATACTCGAATAAACCCCGAGACATGCCATATCAAGCATACATCAAAGATACTTATCAACAATCATCGTAACAAAGCAATAGCCTAAACATAGCAACAGACACTTAGGAAAAGGTACTAGAGGCATGCTTCCTAGCTCATCCAAAACCATAACAAGTCAAAACTCCCAATAAGCCAAAAACCAACTCCAAAGGCCATTTACAATTCAAGTAAAGTCAAACCAATATGCTCAAAGATGAAACACATACTTTTGGATGAAAACCCATTGCCATTTCCAAAATATAGATCCCACCCATTGCCTCATATTACACTAAAGGTGAAACACATACTTTTCTTTGACAAAAATCTTGGATTACTCTTGCTTTTGAGCTAACTCCAATGTTCAATTTTTTGCATTGATGAAACAAACGAGCGTAAGCCATAAGATTACTGAGGAACGCTAAACACATTCATCAATGCATAACCCAAGTTTACAAAATCATCACTTTAGAATACATGCCCTTTATAAAACAAGTCTTCTTCAGACTTCAATGCACTTTTGAAACCTCATGCACATATGCATCAATATTCAATAGCAATTTACCCTTTGCTCATGCTTTAACAAGCATCACATGCATTCTTGCATCATACACATATTTCTCATGCACTCTTGCATCATTTACAAGCATCTCATGCTTCACTTAGAACATTTACATTATATTGGCTTTCAAGTGATAGTTCACAAATCCTTTCAACACAAGACACAGTCGGATACGCGGATTACAAGCGTTGTCCCTCACGCTTCATACAAACCATCGGACTACCCAAGGTGGAGACATATGGCACAATCACAACCCCTCAACACCCGTGATGGAGACTAATGACACAATCACAACCCCTCAACATCACTCATCGGTAGTTGTATAATTCCACTAACGAGAATATGGGACACATACACAAGACTCACACACGGGACTAACCATTCACCGTTGTGATCTTAACCTCAATTGTTAGGGACTTGTATGGAGATTACGACACAATCACAACCCCTCAACATCCAAGGCGACTTATTCACGGTGCACCCAATCCTATAGCCGGCTAACTATATCCTACTAAAGTAACCAAAAACCATTTCATCACTTGCCAATATAATCATTTATCCACATTAATTCACTATTTTTCAAGCATAACAACAATGTCATTACCACAAGCACACATGCTTAACATCATATGCATTTCAATATGAAAACCAAGGATCACTTACCTAGTGCATCCTTAACATAGTGACATTAAATTCCAGCATTAAACCATGCTTAAACATGCTTAAAACAGTAAACAAATCCACTCTTACAACAAATGCATTTTCAACCAACTTAACACATTTCCAAGAGAGGGATTACCGAACCACTTACACTTGAGCTTAGTTAAGCGTATCAAGCTTACACTAAGCTCCCAAGAGTATGCCAAAGCGTTACAAAGCAGGAAATTGCATTTCCAATCACCGATACGCGAAGCCTTGTTCGCCGACACGGAAATTACACCTCCGGAGCCTCCAAAATCACCTCGTTAGCTTCAGGATCAAGATCTCATGTTTTCAGAACATCAAAACACATCTAATAAACATCCTAACTCATCCTTATACCTCCAGCCATCAAGATTCCATCATTCCACCCCAAAATCACACTTAAAACTACCAAGAAACTCAAGGATCTCAAGGATTTCGGGATCTATGTTATTAGCACATCCTTTTAACATATAAATGAACTTAAAAATCAATTAGAATCAACACGAAACAGTGCCCAACTCATTAAGTCCGAAAATCAAGAATTACATCACAATTTTGCAAGATTTTGCTCTTAACTCAAAATTATAATTAAAATTCAATTAAAAATCATAAATGAGAGTCAATAATCTTGGGGATTTCAATAAAGAACCTAGATTGAAGGTTAAGAACGAGATTTACCTCCAATCCTTGCTTCCTTGACAATTTGGCAAGTTTTCCTTCCAAAAATCTTGAAGAAAAAAAAATTATTTCTTTGAAAAATAGTTTAGAGAAGAAAAGAGGAATTTGAGAGGAATGAAATCTGATGAAAAGTTGTTTGACAAAAGTGTTTGGCTGAAATGAGAGAGGGAAAAGTAGTTACGTGATTAAAACCTCTATAATTCCTTATTTATTTAATATTTAATTAAAACCATTTTAATTCCTTTATTAAAACCCTTTAAAAACACATGTCAAATTGAAGGAAGGCTAAATTGTACAAAAGCTCCCTAAAGATTCTAAGATCTTGACTCTCTTCTTGAAAATAGCATTTTCCACATTTTTAAAACTTTACAATTTGGTCACTACTCAAAATGTCCATTTTCCAAAACCCTTTTTGAAAAATTGATTTGACCAATCTCTTAATTATATTTTTATAGGGGTTTTTCCAATTTTATCACAATTTTATCCTATCCCGGTCCTTGATTTCATAAAATCACCTTACGTGATTCAAACCGTTCTCGACCGGTTCGATCCGATGTCTAAAACATCTAGGCCCAAAACCAGGGCGTTACAATAGTAGGACGATGAAGATTGAATGACAAGGCGGCGACTGGCAGATGTACGGGCGACAAACTTGGCGGGTGAAATTTTTGTTGTCCGCGGCTGGACTCTCTTAGGAGTGGGGTGAGGTGCTTCACTCTTTTCCGGCTCGGATTTTAACTCCTCGTCCTCCAACTCAGCGAAGATGATGTGCAATTTCCTCTTGTACGTTACCTCTTCCATTGGTTCTTCCGGAGGGTTTTCTGTCTCCATTGGGGCTGTTGTTGCTGTCGTTTTCTGTTCGACCTTGTTGGATAGGGAGGTGTTTACCATCGTTTCTGCTGTGTAGGCTGGGGAGAGATGTTGTTGATGCCTCTCGAGAGTGTTTGCCACCGTGTTATAAGCGAAGGTGGCAGAGTATGATGGGTAGTGCGTCAGAGATGGCATCTAGTGGCGGAAGGCAGCGTCGCGGGCAGCTGCTTTTAATGGTGTTCCTTCTCGGGGTGCGGCTGCGGCAGCTAGGTCTGCAGGGAATGTGTGCAGATTGGGGCCATCATTTGGAATTTTTTGAAGAAGATAGGCCAAAAAAACCTATTGGACCTCGCCCACGTACTTCATGAATGTAAATTGTTGCTACACTATCTGTTTGTTGCTGTTAATGAGAGTGCGCAGCAGAGCAATAACTTCACTGGTCTGGGCAGCTTTAGTACTGCCTGGGGCGGCTGGTGTAGCTGGCTGGGCGGTAGAGGGCTGGCTTGGAGTGATATGTTTTGTCTATTGGTTCTACATCATCTATAGGTGGACTTTTCTGGTCCAGCCCTCCTTGCCAGCTGTCATCTCGTCGTTTGGATCTGAGGGAACATTGAAGTTGGGACATAGCCCTGTGATGAGAGATGGGAGGTACAGCCGACGCTTCGATTTGTGGAAGCAATTGTGGATCTCCTGCAGATTATTTCTCCAACATTGATTGGCTTGTTCACCCTGATGGAGTGGATGAGAGCAAGACGCGGCCTGTCCACGGTGGAATTCTGGGAGGGGGGAAGCAGACGCCGTTTTATGAAGGTGTTCCACAACATCAGCTAGGGCAGCAATCAGCGGCTTTGGACTGAGCCGCCACGTTTTCCTACCAACCAAGGCTTATTGGGTTCACACAGCCGAGCCTTTTTTCTGTCATAGTCGTCAGCCGTTAGTGACTGCCTACATTCTTCGTGAGGGTTGCCGTCCATCTCGAGCCTATAGAAGTTGTTTATCACTACTGCATTGAGCTTGGCAGGTTCCCCTCAAACATATACGAATGGCAGCTCGGGGTAGGGTGGTGGGCATAGAATTCTCTGACCATCGTGATGTTTGCCATCTTCGACTATCATGCGAATATCTCCCAACCCTTTCTATGGATTGTTTCAAATATGGCGGGCTCAAGGCCGAGGTCCCTGTTTTCTTTGAATAGTGGAACCCTTGTTCTTCCCATATGGCTTGCTTTGCGACCAGGGTTTTGTACCGATTTTCATCTGCATTGGAGCAGAAATGTTGGAAGGTTGGATTGGATTGTGATGATGATGCCATGTGTGAGACAGGTTTTTTTGTAATCTGAAACTTAGAAAGACGATAATGTGAACGAGAGTAGTGGATTCAAGAATAGGTTAACAAGGAGATGAAAGTAAAGTAAACGAATGAGAGAAGTGTGGTTTATATAGATGTTGTCGAGAGATGTCGTGGCGGCATTAAATGTCAAACGGGCAAGCTATCTCGCGCACGTTACGGGTTATCTTCCCGTTACTTCTGTAGCCGTTGACAGCTAACCGTTAGTGGTCAACTAGCCGTTACGCGATTTCTGCACTGGGTCACCCTCAGCTGTCTTGGCAGTATGGTGGGTGGGCTCCTTGTATGGCCTTCTTCTTGGTTCAGCTCTCTTATTCCTAAATCCTTAAATAAAAATAAAAAAAATTAAATACTAAAAATAAATCCTAAAAAATAAAAACGTGGAGACTAAATTTATCTAATTTCAAATGTAATCCGAAAAGAAAGAAAATAAATTGCAATAAATTAAATTTTATTCCTAAAACATAAAAATAAAGAAAATAAAAATTAAACTAATTATGTTATGATGGGGGTGCATTTGGGTGCATCACCCAGACATAACCACTTCCTGAGGTGGTGTGTCTTGTCTTTCTCTCCTGGGGAGTCCTCATGTTCTGTAAGGTGGTGTGTTGTTGGGTCCTTCAATCTGCCGTGACAACTACTGTCTTTGATATGACCATCAAGAACAAGGACCCGGAGAAGTACCCAAGTGGCCCCATTACACGTGCACAGGCCAAGGAGTTTCAATCAGCCATGGAAAGCTCGTTTACAACAATCCATGAACGTGAGAAAGAAGAAATAATAAGGGAGGAATGCCTTACCTTGCTTATGCATGCATTTGCATGAGAATTTAAGTATTTCAAACTTCCATTGCATTGATAAAGTGTGCTGGCCATTAAAGCATGCACTTCATTTATAGTTTTAGTTCATTTAGGGAAGTAGTTTAATTATGTATCTTAAATCATTCTTTAAACTACTTCATTCATGCATTTAGTTAAATTCAATAAAGTTAGTTCTTTAGTTAAACTAGTTCATTCATTTAACTAGTTCACTCAATTAACTAACTCTTTAATTGTTTCATGCATCTATTATTTTAAGTTTAAATAAATCCTTTGTGTGTGTCTAGGTTCATGTGATGTGTGGATTAAAGAAGAGACTTTTCAACTTCAACTTGGAAACAAGTCATTGATGGCCATCTTTACTCATGCAAACAAGACAATTGAAGGCAATTCAAGGCTGAATTCTTTTCATCTTTTCAAGGTTGTTCATCTTCTTAGAGTAACAAAGCATTTAAGCTTCATAATTCACCTATTCAAGGTTGAAATTATGAACCAATGAAGGCCATTCATGTTCAAGAGAAGGGACATGCAATAATCAGCATTCAAATTATGCATTCAAGGCCTTTATTTATCATTTTTGAAGGCTGATCATATTCCACAAATGGGCAAGCAATGAAGGCTGGTTTAATATCATTTAATCATCAAATTAAGTGATAAAATCATCAAGGAATTCAAAGAGACAAGCTGATTTTGATGTGTGGGATGTCTACATTCATCCTATGTCCACATTCATTCTCTTTTATCCATTTGCAAGCAAAATGAAGCAGCCCAAGAGTCACCACTCCTTTTGGACGAATTTAAGGCTAAATTCATCTCAATTTAAAGCAAAATTCATCCATCAAAAGGATAAGAAAGAAACATTTCATTAATTTGTATTCAATAGCATTTAGATGAGCATTCATCTCTCTTTTGTGTGACTTTTCATATGGTGCCTAGCCACACTATAAATAGGCACCTTAGGTTCATTTGTAAGCACTTTTTTTTGGAGAATATAAACCTTTGAAAGATTGCTTTCATCTTGTTCTTGCGAGAACTCTATCGGCTTCAAGTTGTGCTTGTAGTCTTCTATCCATTTCATTTTGCTATAGCGTTGGTTCCAAGCTCTCTTATAGCTTGTGGGTCACGTTCCACACTCCTCCACCTCGACTCCATCAAAGTATATTGTTGGTTCCTAGCTCGTTATAGCTAGCGGGGTCACAATTCGCTATCCTTGCAACCATACAAATCCACGCCGCCTTTAGCATCTCTCATCACTCCTTTGATTTACACCTTTCCATGATTATCATCCTCCATCCTTAGCCACCATACTAGAATCACGATCGGGCACATCTATATGACTCGAGTCACATTACCGGGTTCATATCAATTGGTATCAGAGAAGGTTGATTCAGTAAGATAGTCGTTGTCCCTCTTCTGAAAAAAAAAGAAAAAAAATCAAAAAAAATTGAAAAAAATTTAGAGAAAGTTAAAGAGGGAGGGCCATCGTATTCTCTATTCTTCTTTAAAAAAAATCTTACATCATTTTTCTTTTGCTACTATTTTGTCATCTTTACCAACTCTCAAAATTTACCCTTTTTTGTTGTTGCCACTTTTTCTTATCCTACCTTCCAAATTCTTTTCGCCAAGTTTTGTTTTTTCAGCCGAATTCTACAAGCCATTTGCAAGCCTTGAGGAAGTTCTTAAAAGGACTTGATTGAGAGCAAGAGTGGAAAAAAGGCAAGAGTGCACATCAAGGGTAAAAGCCATCCCGAGTGAAACACGAGTGTGAGTGCATTTTCTTGGAGTGGAATAGGTGAGGTTTTGTGTTTGTGAGGTTTTAATTTTTTTATTTTTGTTACTAATAATGTCTCAAAATTCCGTGAGAAACTCTGTTGGAGGAAGTAATAATGTTAACGTAGATGCAACTAACTCCAATCTTCAAGATATTATTCGAGAGATGGACAGGTTCTTGCAACAAAGGTTGGGGCCGATGCAAGAACGATTTGATCATTTGGAGGAAAGATCTCAACGAAGGCATAATTCAGATCATGAGGAAGAGTATGAGGGAGAGGTGGACGAAGAACTCATAGACGAGCGAGCCTCCCAGCAAAGTTTGAGGCGTCAAGAACCTAGGTACCAAAGAGCTCGGCCAAGAGTTGATGATAATCTTAGCAACATCAAAATAACCATTCCTCATTTCCAAGGAAGAACGGATCCTGAAGCCTATCTTGCATGGGAAAAAAAGTAGAGCACATCTTTTAGTGCCACAACTACTCCGAGCTTAAGAAGGTAAAACTTGCAGCCATTGAATTTACAGATTATGCACTAATATGGTGGGATCAGTTGACATCTAGCAGGAGACGCAATGGCGAACATCCAATTTCTACTTGGAATGAGATGAAGGCTGTTATGCGTAGGAGGTTCGTTCCAACTCACTATCATAGGGAGTTGTTCAACAAGCTTCAAAATCTCACCCAAGGCAACCGTAGTGTTGAGGACTACTTTAAAGAGATGGAAGTAGCCATGATCCGAGCTAACATTGATGAGGATCGAGAAGCCACCATGGCAAGATTTCTATCCAGCCTTGACCCAAATATTGCGGTCGTCATTGAGTTGCAACATTATGTGGAGATCGAAGACATGGTGCATATGGCCATAAAAGTGGAAAAGCAACTTAAACGGAAGGGTTCCACACGAACCTATTGGGGAGCATCATCAAGATGGGGGCAAAGTTCTTACAAACGGAGTCCTCCAATACCACCCAATGAAAAAGGTGCACCACCCAAAGGAAGCAAGGCCATTGCCGAAACTAGAAAAGGTAAGGCTTCGAATGTTCCAAACCGTTCCCGAGATATACAATGCTTCAAGTGCTTGGGAAGAGGGCATATTGCAAGCCAATGCCCAAATCGCAACACCATGCTTCTTCGTGATGATGGAGAGGTTGAATCGGAACAAGAGGAGGAGGATGAAGTTGCTGCCATACAAGAAGATGAAGGTGATGATATATAGTATGCAACAGAAGGAGAGGCCCTTATTGTGAAAATGAGCCTAAGTGTGCAAGCGAGTGAAGGGAATGAGCAACGCGAGAATATCTTTCATACTCGCTTCCATGTTAATGGAAATGTATGCTTTGTCATTATTGATGGAGGTAGTTGTACTAATGTTGCTAGTACTCTTATGGTAGAAAAACTTGGATTAGCAACCACAAAGCATCCACATCCCTACAAGCTGCAGTGGCTTAATGACGGAGGAGAACTCAAGGTTACCAAGCAAGTTCTTGTTGCTTTCTCCATTGGAAAGTATAAGGATGAAGTTCTTTGCGATGTTGTTCCGATGCACGCTGGCCATTTACTACTTGGGAGGCCATGGCAATTCGATAAACGAGTCATGCATGATGGATATACCAATCGATATACACTCACCCATGGAGTAAGAAAGATTACCTTAGCCCCTCTTTCACCAAAACAAATTCACAAAGACCAAATACATTTGAGAGAAAGTATTGAAAGAGCCAAAGAGAGGGAATAAAAAATGGAGGTAAAAGCAAGTGAGAGTGAGCAAAGTGAGGGTGCGAAAATGAGTGATTTTACCAAAGAAGGAGAGTTGAGAAAGTGTTTGCTGTCGGGAAAGGAATTACTTGTACTTGTGTACAAGGAAAGTTTATTGAACACTACCCAACTTGATCACACTTTGCCTTCTTCTATTGTGTCTTTGTTGCAGGAATTTGACGAATTATTTCTGGAGGAGATACCAAGTGGGCTGCCACCAATCCGTGGCATTGAACATCAAATAGATTTCATTCCTGGTGCCGTCATTCCTAAGCATCCAGCTTACCGAAGCAATCCCGAAGAAACCAAGGAGTTACAAAGGCAAGTGGCTGAACTAATGGCCAAAGGCTACGTGAGGGAGAGCCTTAGCCCATGTTCCGTTCCGGTATTACTTGTGACAATGAAGGATGGAACTTGGCGCATGTGTGTAGATTGTCGAGCGGTAAACAAAATTACGGTAAAGTATCGTCACCCTATTCCTCGTTTAGATGATATGTTAGATGAGCTTAGTGGTTCTAACCTTTTCTCTAAGATTGATCTTAAGAGTGGTTATCACCAAATAAGGATGCAGGAAGGTGATGAATGGAAAACATCATTTAAAACAAAGCAAGGACTCTATGAATGGTTGGTTATGCCTTTTGGCTTAACTAATGCATCAAGTACTTTCATGAGGTTAATGAACCATGTTCTGAGACCGTTTTTGGGTAAATTTTGTGTGGTTTATTTTGATGACATCTTAATCTATAGTAAATCAATGGAAGAACATGTTCAACACTTGAGGTCAATTTTGTTGGTTTTAAGAAAGGAGAAGTTATATGCTAATTTAGACAAGTGTACATTTTGTACTGACAAAGTTGTCTTTCTTGGTTTTGTTGTCAGTTCTAAAGGCTTAAAGGTTGACAAAGAGAAGGTTAAAGCCATTGAAGAATGGCCACGACCAGTAAGCATTTCTCAAGTTAGGAGTTTCCATGGACTTGCAAGCTTTTACCGGAGATTTGTGCCAAACTTCAGCACCATTGCCGCCCCTTTAACTAGTGTCATCAAGAAGAATGCTAACTTTTTCTGGGGGAGACCAAGAGAAATCTTTTAATGACATTAAAGAATGTTTAATTCATGCCCCTTTGCTTACCTTACCTGATTTTTACAAAACGTTTGAAATTGAATGTGATGCATCAGGTGTGGGAATTGGAGCAGTATTATCTCAAGGTGGACGTCCTATAGCATATTTCAGTGAGAAATTAAGTGGAGCTACGTTGAATTATCCAACATATGATAAGGAGATGTATTCCCTTGTTCGCGCAATGGAAACATGGCAACACTATCTATGGCCTAAGGAGTTCATTATTCACACCGATCATGAGGCATTGAAGCACATTCGGGGGCAACATAAACTCAACAAACGACATGCCAAATGGGTGGAGTTTCTTGAATCTTTTCCCTATGTCATCAAATATAAGAAAGGTAAGGAGAATATAGTTGCCGATGCATTGTCTCGGAGGTACGCTCTTCTAAACACCTTAGAATCTAAGTTGTTGGGTTTTGTTTTCATTAAGGATTTATACGAATCTGATTCTGATTTTGAAAAAAATTACAAAGCTTGTGAGAAAGGCACGTTTGAAAACTATTATAGGGACAATGGGTTCCTATTCAAGGAAGGAAGACTTTGTATTCCACAAGGTTCCACACGTGTATTACTTATCAAAGAAGCCTATGGAGGAGGCTTAATGGGACATTTTGGAATAGCAAAGACTTTGGCCATACTTCAAGAGCATTTATATTGGCCAAAGATGAGACGAGATGTAGAGAGGTTATGTGAACGTTGCATCACTTGCAAGAAGGCTAAGTCTAAATCCATGCCACATGGACTCTACACGCCACTACCTATTCCAGAAGCACCATGGATGGATATTTCAATGGATTTTGTGCTAGGGCTTCCACGCACAAAGAACAACAAAGACTCCATCTTTGTAGTAGTGGATAGATTTTCCAAAGTGGCTCATTTTATTCCTTGCAACAAGACTAATGATGCCTTACATATTGCTAACTTGTTTTTCAGGTAAGTCTTGAGATTACATGGTGTGCCAAGAACTATCGTTTCCGATCGAGACGTGAAGTTCTTAAGCCACTTCTGGAGAGCCTTATGGAGTAAGATTGGAACTAAGCTGCTATTTTCCACCACTTGTCACCCTCAAACGGATGGCCAAACCGAAGTGGTGAATCGAGTACTCTCCACGTTGCTTAGGAGCATTATTAAGAAGAATCTAAAGACATGGGAAGAGTGCTTACCACATGTGGAGTTTGCATATAACCGATCAGTCCATACCACCTCGGGACACACTCCTTTTGAAGTTGTGTATGAGTTCAATCCATTAACTCCGATGGACTTATTGCCATTACCCGCTGATCAAATTGTGAATAAAGATGGACTTAACAAAGCTGAATTTGTTAAGAAACTTCATCAACAAGTGCGGGATAATATTGAAAAGAAAACCAAGCAATATGAGCAGCAAGCAAACAAGGGTCGAAGGAGAGTTGTCTTTGAGCCGGGAGATTGGGTGTGGTTGCACATGAGAAAAGAAAGGTTTCCAGACCAACGAAAATCTAAATTGATGCCTCGAGGAGATGGGCCATTTCAAGTAGTTAAAAGGATCAATGATAATGCTTATCAACTAGACCTCCCAGGTGAGTTTAATGTTAGTGCAACATTTAATGTTACTGATTTATCTCCTTTTGATGTAGGTGACGATTTGGGGACAAATCGCTTTAAAGAGGGAGGGACTGATATGACCATCAAGAACAAGGACCCGGAGAAGTACCCAAGTGGCCCCATTACACGTGCACGTGCCAAGGAGTTTTAATCAGCAATGGAAAGCTTGTTTACAACAAGCCATGAACGTGAGAAAGAAGAAATAATAAGGGAGGAATGCCTTACCTTGCTCATGCATGCATCTGCATGAGAATTTAAGTATTTCAAACTTCCATTGCATTGACAAAGTGTGCTGGCCATTAAAGCATGCACTTCATTTATAGTTTTAGTTCATTTAGGGAAGTAGTTTAATTATGTATCTTAATCATTCTTTAAACTACTTCATTCATGCATTTAGTTAAATTCAATAAAGTTAGTTCTTTAGTTAAACTAGTTCATTCATTTAACTAGTTCACTCAATTAACTAACTCTTTAATTGTTTCATGCATCTATTATTTTAAGTTTAAATAAATCCTTTGTGTGTGTCTAGGTTCATGTGACGTGTGGATTAAAGAAGAGACTTTTCAACTTCAACTTGGAAACAAGTCATTGATGGCCATCTTTACTCATGCAAACAAGACAATTGAAGGCAATTCAAGGCTGAATTCTTTTCATCTTTTCAAGGTTGTTCATCTTCTTAGAGTAACAAAGCATTTAAGCTTCATAATTCACCTATTCAAGGTTGAAATTATGAACCAATGAAGGCCATTCACGTTCAAGAGAAGGGACATGCAATAATCAGCATTCAAATTATGCATTCAAGGCCTTTATTTATCATTTTTGAAGGCTGATCATATTCCACAAATGGGCAAGCAATGAAGGCTGGTTTAATATCATTTAATCATCAAATTAAGTGATAAAATCATCAAGGAATTCAAAGAGACAAGCTGATTTTGATGTGTGGGATGTCTACATTCATCCTATGTCCACATTCATTCTCTTTTATCCATTTGCAAGCAAAATGAAGCAGCCCAAGAGTCACCACTCCTTTTGGACGAATTTAAGGCTAAATTCATCTCAATTTAAAGCAAAATTCATCCATCAAAAGGATAAGAAAGAAACATTTCATTTATTTGTATTCAATAGCATTTAGATGAGCATTCATCTCTCTTTTGTGTGACTTTTCATATGGTGCCTAGCCACACTATAAATAGGCACCTTAGGTTCATTTGTAAGCACTTTTTTTGGAGAATATAAACCTTTGAAAGATTGCTTTCATCTTGTTCTTGTGAGAACTCTATCTGCTTCAAGTTGTGCTTGTAGTCTTCTATCCATTTCATTTTGCTATAGCGTTGGTTCCAAGCTCTCTTATAGCTTGTGGGTCACGTTCCACACTCCTCCACCTCGACTCCATCAAAGTATATTGTTGGTTCCTAGCTCGTTATAGCTAGCAGGTCACAATTCGCTATCCTTGCAACCATACAAATCCACGCCGCCTTTAGCATCTCCCATCATCATTTGATTTACACCTTTCCATGATTATCATCCTCCATCCTTAGCCACCATACTATCCAAATTACCTATCCAATTCCTTTCTTCATTAATTTTTTTATTATATTGTTATTCATCTCACATGTATGTTTTATGATATCTCAGAGTTCAAATCGTAGCAAAGAATATTTCTTACTAGAATCACGATCGGGCACATCTATATGACACGAGTCACATTACCGGGTTCATATCAGTCTTGTTCTATCTCAATGCTGATTCTTGACGCTTGGCCGTCCATGTATACTTCATTTTCCTTTACTAAGGGTTGTAATACATTTAGCTTGATGCTTTGATTGTATACCCTCATGATCAGCTCCCCATGCTCCACATCAATTAACGTTCTACCCGTGGCCAAGAATGGTACCCAAAGAATATAGGGGCGTTTTCATCGGCCTCAAAGTTTAAGATGAGGAAGTCTGCTGGAAAAATAAGGTTGCCCACACGAACTAAGATGTCTTCGATCTTACCCTCCGGTTGTACGAATAAGTAATCAACAAGTTTCAGCACAACAGAGGTAGGTTTGCTTGCCAAATACCTAGCTTGTCGAAAACCGGTCTAGGCATCAGGTTGATGCTGACTCCTAAGTCGCACAGGGCATTCGTTGCATGGTTGCTGTTGATTCTGCATGGTATAACGAAGCTACCCAGATCTATCCTTTTGGCTGGCAGCTTGTTGTGCAACATAGCCATGCACTCCTTTGTCACAGCTATGGTTTCGAACTACCCAATACTTTTCCTCTTGGAAACCATGTCCCTTAGGTATTTTGCATAGTTGGGCATGTTCTGGATGGCTTCAATGAGAGGGATATATATGTGCACCTGTTATAGAATATCTAGGAATTTCCAGAACTGGTGCTCTTGCTTCTGTTGCTTTAATCGGTGGGGGAAAGGTAGTGAAAGGTGGATGTCCTCTATACGCTTCTTGCATGGGAACTTGATCTGTGGAGGATCATCTACCTTAGGGCTACTGTCAGTCTCATCTGCCGGGGTGACTGGTGTTGATGATGTCGCGACAGACAATTCTTTTTGTGCTGGCTGTTCATCTGATGGTTTTTCCATTCTGGGTTCATCCAGCTGTTTCCCACTCTTGGTTGATATGGCTTTACGCTGCTCATATGTGGGTTTAGCTGCTACCTATGTGCTGCTGGCTGCTGCACCCATTGCCTGTTGCTTATGATCTTCGTGAATTGCCCAAACTGGGTCTCCAGGTTCTTTATCGCAACTTCATGGTTGTTCATCCTCATCTCAGTCCTGTCCATAAATAACACAGTTTTATCAATAAATTTATTAGTACAAATAATAAAATCACTAGTTCTAGAGATAAAAGTATGTAAAGTATTTTCGAATGAGTTATTGCTCGTAGACTGTTGCTGTTGAGGCGGCTGTCATGACAGGTTCTGTTGGTATCCTCCTTGTTGCTGAGTTGGATTGGCAACTATGTTTAGATTACTCCAGGAGAAGTTAGGATGCTTTTTCTAGCAAGGGTTGTATGTGTTTGTGTTGGGTCTGCTATTCCTCGCATAGGTTCCCATGAAATTTGTTGATTCACTACATTTGGAGGAATCGTGGTTGCCTCCACACTCATCACAAAAAGGCTCCACAGCCTTGGCCTCATAGGCCTTTCCTTTAGCCATACTCATCACCAGTTTTGTCACCTTGTCCAGACGAACATTAATAGATTTTGTGGCCTCTAGTTCATTCACGACAATTGGTCGCCTTAAGCTACTGCGGCGGGCTGTAGGGAACTTGTAGTCGTTCTTAGCAATCTTGTTCAGGATCTGTAGTGCCTCCTCAATTGTTCTATCCAGGATGATTCCGTATGCTGAGGTGTTGAGCATCATTCGAGTTGGGTAGTTCACCCCATTGTAAAACCTCGACACCTACGTCCAAGCCAGAAAACCATGAAGCGGGCAGTTATTGAGCATCTGTTGGTACTGCTCCCATGCTTCATACATTGGCTCGTCATCCCCTTATCGGAAGGTTGTGATCTTGTTTCATAGTCTATCCGTGACATTAGATGGGCTGAAATGATCCAAGAAGTCCTTGCACAACTCCGTCCAAGTATTGAATGACCCTGTCGGCTGGTTGTTCAACCCCTGTTTCGCCCTATCCCTCAATGAATAGGGGAATACACATAGCTTTAGCATGTCTTGGTGGACTCCGTGTATCTTGAATGCTCTGCATATGCCTAGGAATCCTCTCAGGTGCTGCCGAGCATCTTCTTTGGTAGTCCCTCCAAATTGCTGAGTAGTGTGAAACTGCGTTGAATAGGATAAGTTGCTATGTGCTGCCAGACTTTGCTGCCTATGTGGAGGATGGAAGATTGGCTTCTTTGACACTTTCACTGGCTTGATAGTGGTACGGACGTATGGCTCGGTGGCAAACTCAACAGTCCTTCAAGACTTGGCAGAACGCTTCGAAAGTGGTCATGCTTATGTCTAATTTAGAATGTTGTTGTTGCCCGTTGTAGATGATACCCGCCACGGTGTGAATCTTGCACGGACAACAACCTTGGTTCATTCTTCTTTAGCCACCTTAAATCCTAACCTATGTCTAGGCTGGATTGATCAATACTTGATTAGGGTGACGATCATACTTATCCATTTCGTTAGTTCGACTCTCTTGAGACCGAACAAATAGACAGATGACAACTAATCTTTCAAACTTAATTGAAAACTTTGAAGAGCATGGAATAAGCAAAGCTTTAAGTTTTATTTCTAAAACAAACTTAATTCCTAAATAATCGTTCTTACACTAGTTTACAACATAACCCAAACCCAAAAGAGAATATAGAGCATAATTGGCGGTAAGAAAACCTAAACTCTTCGTAAGGGAACACCTAAGTTATCTTGAAGTACAAAATATGTCGATTATATATAGGCATTAGCTAGGTAAAGTCCTCCTTGGAGTAGAAGTCTTCAAAGTAGCTTTTGCATTAAATGCAACCTTTAATTCTGACTTCTTTGAGTTGAACGTTGACTCTTCTCGTTGCCTTGCACCGCAAGTTATCTCGGACTTCTCCTTCGGTGGCTCTATACGCTGCTTCAGGCATCAGAAAATTGAGTGGATAACATCGTTGGAATCAGGTCTTTCTGCTCTACAGATCGCACTCCAGTTTTCCAATTCCTCAGCTTGCTGCCCTGAGTGGCAGGTAAGGCTCAGTGGCTACTCAGAAGGGGTTGTCTATGTCTAGAACTGCATCAGTATATCTCCCTGATCTGCTGCCTCAGCATCAGCTCCTCGGCTCCTCTATTCTTCTGCCAGGTTCTAGCACCTGAAATTAAAACAAAACTAAAACAACATCTTTTCCATACCAAATAAAAGAAAATCAATAAAAGCATGAAAATGTAAAGAATACTGTAAAATACAATGCCTGAACCTAATTATGACTAAAATGTACTTAAGAACAACAATAATATGAGATGGAATGCGCACAAAATATAGAACTTATGAACACTTTACAACCAACTCACTCCACAACCTCATAAGGTCCAATAAACCTTGGACTAAGCTTACCCTTACGTCCAAATCTCATCACCTTCTTCCAAGGCGACACCTTCAAGAATACGCGATCTCCAACCGCAAACTCAATCTCCTTAATCTTTAAATCCGCGTAAGACTTTTAACAATTAGTAGGAGCCTTCAACCTTTCACATATAAGCTTCACTTTCTCAGGTGTTCCCTCAGGCAAATCCGGTAAGGAAACCAACATTTGTCCTGCCTCCGCCCAACAAAGATGCGTTCTACACTTTCTTCCATACAAAGCTTCATATAGAGCAATTTGTATACTTTCACGGCAACTATTATTATAGGCAATTTCCACCAGGGGCAACTGCTTCTTCCAAGAACCTTTGAAATCTATCCTCCTGCACCTGGAGAACTCTTTCCGACTGTCCATCCATCTGAGGATGATATGAAGTGCTAAAATTCAAGCGTGTACCCAACGCTTGGTGCAAACACTCCCAAAATCTCGCTGTAAACCTCGGATCTCTATCGATACTATTGACTTAGGCACACCATGTAAACGTACAATATCAGCAATATACAACTTCGCTAACTTATCCAACGTATATGTAGTATGCATAGCCAAGAAATACGCACACTTCGTAAGATGATCTACAATCACCCAAATGGAGTTCTTCTTTGATGGTGTCAAAGTCAAACCAGACACAAAATCCATCGTAATCCTTTCCCATTTCCATTCTGGTATCCGCAAAGGCTGCAACAAACTGGACGGAAACGAGTGCTCTACTTTCACACGTTGACAAACCATACACTTGCTCATAAAATCAGCAACATCTTTTTTCAACCCAACCCAATAGTACTCATCTTTCAAACTACGATACATCTTTGTACTACCAGGATGCATAGAAAAAGGACTTCTATGATCTTCAGTCAAAATAGTGCCCCTCAACTTATCATCTTCAGGCACAACTACCCGACTTTTAAAGCATAAAATATCATCTTCATTGAAACATAAATTCGTTGAATTACCATCAGCTATATCCTAAACATGAGGCACCAAAGAATCATCAAGCAACTGTTTGTCCTTAATTAACTAAATTAAGGAAGGTTTCACTTGTAACTCGGCTATCAACCCACCATCACGCGATATACTCAACCGAGCAAATATCGCTCTCAACTCAACAACCACCTTCCTACTCATGGCATCGACCACAACATTGGCCTTTCCAAGATGGTACTCAATCATCAGATCATAATCCGTAAGCAACTCCAACCATCTTCGTTGCCTAAGATTCAACTCCCTCCGAGACATTAGATACATCAAACTTTTATGATCAGTGTAAACCACACACTTTTCACCGTAAAAGGTAGTGCATCCAAATCTTCAAGGTAAACACAACTACAACAAGCTCTAGATCATAAGTAGGATAGTTGCGCTAATGCACCTTCAATTGTCTAGATGCATATGCCACAACCTTCCCACATTGTATCAACATACATCCTAGACCAACATATGACACATCACTATAAACCACAAACTCCTTACTTGATTCTGGTTGAATCAAGATAGAGCTTGTGTCAAAGCTTCTTTCAACCTCTTGAAAGCTTGTTGCCTAACATATGTTCATTCAAAGCGAACATTCTTCTGCACCAACCTAGTCAATGGAGCATCGATCTTAGAAAAACCTTCCACAAACCTTCGATAATATCCAGCCAAACCAAGGAAACTACGCATTTCCGTCACCGATTTAGGCATTTTACAATTCATTACCGCCTCAATCTTGTGTGGGTCAACCTCAATACCCTCGACCGACACTACATGTCCCAGAAAGACAACTTCCCCGAGCCAAAACTCGCACTTGCTCAGCTTAGCATAAAGCTGATTCTCCAACAACACTTGCAACACAATCCTCAAATGCTTATCATGATCCTCCTTGGTACACGGGTACGCGAGAATATCATCGATAAACACTACCAAAAACTGATCTAAAAACTTATGGAACACACGATTCATCATATCCATAATGCAGCCGGTGCATTTTTCAACCCAAATGACATAACTAAGAACTCATAATGGTCGTACCTTGTCCGAAAAGCTATCTTAGGTACATCTACATCCTTAACCATTAGTTGATAATATCCTGACCTCAAGTCAATCATCGAGAACATTGAAGCACCTCGAAACTAGTCAGACAAATCATCAATCCTTAGCAAAGGGCACTTGTTCTTAATCGTCTACTTGTTCAATTGCTGATAATCTATAAACATATGCATCGTGCCATCCTTCTTCTTTACAAACAAGACAGGTGCACCCCAAGGTGAAACACTTGGCCTTATGAACCCTCGATCAAGCAACTCATGAAGTTGTAGTTTCAAATCCTTAGGTGCCATCCGGTAAGGTGCAATAGACACTGGAGTCGTATTTTCATACAACTCAATGCCAACTCGACTTCTCTGTTCGGTGGCAAACTAGGCAACTCCTCTGGAAAGACACTCGGAAACTCACATACTGTTCATACGTCTTGTACTCGCACCTTCTTTGTACCATGGTTCATTACGTAAGCTAGAAAAGCTTCACAACCCAACTCCATGTAACCCCCTTAACCCGACCTAGACGGTTGACCCGAATTAAGAAAGTCACACGGGGAAAACCAAAGTCAACCCGAAAGTCAACCTTGATTAACGACCCTTTTTTTTCTTTTTAATCTTGTCTAGATGCACATTAACACTAATGGTGATCACACAAACATCATACTCAAAGATCACAAACATCAGAGATCAAACAGGGACCCAATTGAACAAATTACAACTTTAGAGACCAAATTGTAAATTCTGGAAACTCTAAGGACTTAGCCAGATTTTAAGTTACCAACTTAAAATTAATCATGTTTCATGCTTCTCTGCCAAATTTCAGCTCAAACGGACATCCCAAACTCATACAATTGCACAAACAAAATTCAGGACCAAAATGCAAACATTTCAAAACATTTAACTGCCAATGTCAGCCCCCAACGGTCACCCGTTCCGAAACAGGCAGAGCCCGTTTCGAAATGCGGGGCCGTTCCGCAACGCGTACCGAAATAGGTGACTGGCAGAATGCTTTCCGTATCGAAACGGGCTCTACCGTTTCAGACGCCTGGGCTGATTCAGGGCATTTGTTCCGAAACGGTAGCCCCTGTTCCGAAACGCCCTGCACATAATGCAGAAAAAGACATGCTTAAACACGCGATTGATCAACCAAACATACTCCAATTGCCACCAAACTTTACCAACATGCAATTCAACATATATGAGACATACTTGCATCAACAAATCAGCAAAATATCAACATATACGAAAAGCCCCAAATCTAAAGGCATGCTTCCTACACAAGCAACCATTCAAGCATAAACTTCCAAATCAATCTCATATAAGCCAAATACATGTTCCAACAACATCAACAACATATAACCATTCTTGTCCGAACATATTCGAATACATAAACAACAACCCAAGAGATTCTACTCCATTGCCTTTATTAACTATAGCTATTCACCGAGACATACATCTCAATTGGAGTCCTCCTTGAATCCCTTGCTTCTCGCTGTCCAAACTTCAAGAATCTGCATTGATGGACAAAAAGGAGCGTAAGCACATAATGCTTAGTGAGGAATGCTCAAAACCAAAACACCATCAATGCAGCGGGTCATAAAATCACTTTCAAAACAAACTCGAAATGTTTACCAAGCAAAGTTTGAAAACCCTTTTTCAACATCATGCTTTAAACCATGCATTGCACATACATGAAAACCAACCCTTAGCTTAGCAAGCTAAGAAAAACCTTTTCAAAGCACAACTTGCAAAATCATCCATTTAACCATTCCATGCATAAACACCATATGCAAAGTTAAATTCAAAACCTTGGAGAACACTTCCATTCACATCATACCTTTCCCATGCTTGAATGTCACACCAAGCAAGAACCATTTAAAAACCATTTATCCAATAATCCATCACATGCATTAAACAAAGGCAACATATGAACCACAACATCATCATCACATGCCTTTTAAAACAAGTATTAACAAGACTCCAATGCATCAAAGAGATTTCATGCACACATGCATCATTTACCAAATGATAATCAACACTTGTTCAACTTAACAAGTAAACATGCATTCACAAGCATTATACACTTTCCATGCAACCATGCATCTTTTCAAGCATCTCATGCTTCTTACAATCAAGAACATCATATTGGCTTCCAAGTGACCAACCACATCCACTTTTCAACTCAACACCTGATCGGATACGCAGATCACAAGCGTTGTCCCCCACGCTTCATACACACTACCAATCCAAGGTCTCCAAATGGACTTTTAAACACCATTTGACCTCACCATCCTAAGGTTCCCATGTATGGACTTTTAAACACCATACAACCTTAGCTTTTCCCGAGGTTCCCATGTATGGACTTTTAAACACCATACAATCTCAACTTTTCTCGAGGTTTCCATGTATGGACTTTCAAACACCATACAACCTCAACTTTCCCAAGGTTCCCATGTATGGACTTTCAAACACCATACAACCTTGACATGCACAAGGTTCCCATGTATGGACTTTCAAACACCATACAACCTTTGCATCACCGATTGGTAGTTGTATAACATCACTAACGAGATCCGGGACACCCTACACAAGATCCACACATGGACTTTACACCTCCATTGTGATCTTAACAAGCACAAGGTTCCCATATATGGACTTTTATCCACCATATAACCTTTGCTTAACCAAGGTCCTGGAATGGGCATTCCACCTCCATTATGACCTTAACCATCTCGTTAGGATACTTGAAGGGAGTTTACCGGTTCACACTTAACCACTCCACCTCCAAGGCGACTTAATTCACGGTGCACCCAATCCTATAGCCGGCTAACTATATCCGATCAAAGAAACCAAGAACCACTTACATCACTTGCCAATATAACCAACTTACCATCATTAGTCCAATGATTCACATGCATAACCACAATGCAAAAACCATCATTCACCATCATCAATCCATTGTTTTAAAGCATTACACAAAGCCATCAAACATCATGCAACACCATGCATCAAAACCACATTTTCAATGTATAAAACCAAGGATCTCTTACCTTGAGCATCCTTCACATATGGCTTCAAAACCAGCATTAAACCATGCTAAAAATATGCTTTCAAAACAGAATATAAACCATGCAAATCACATGCATTGCAACCATCAAACACAATTGCTTTTAAAGCCAATTCACAACACAAACCAAGAGCGAAAACCATTTACTTACTCTTGAGCTTAGCAAAGTTGTTTAGACTTAAACTAAGCTCCCAAAACCTTCAAACCTTGGTATAAAAGCTGAAAACCCAACTTCACTCACCGATACACAAAACAAGGCTAGCTAACAAGCCTTCCAAGCATCCGAAACCTTCCGCAACACCTCTAAAGCTCACGGATCAAACTCCCCTGTTTCAAGCACACAAAAACAGAGCATTAATGCATCTTTATGCATTAAAAACACCAACAACACAACACAACTCGCTGCTCATCACAAAACCAACTTTTCGGCTACCAAACACAACCGAAATCACTCCCAAACACTTCCAAAACTTAACCCAGCCAAGATCCATCACTTCTAACCATTCTTAAACATCAATTAACATCCAAAATGATCACAAACACATCCTTATACCTCCAGGTATAACAGATCACCAAAAACACTCCAAAACAACCAAAAACTCAAGCAAAACTTAGGAAATTCAACCTATCCGGGATTGCATTAATTAAACCTCAACTTCTAATCAATTTAGCATTCATTTAACATCAATTTGACACCTCAAAACACTACCCAAACAGATCACACGAAAATTTCACCAAAATCACCAAATCTTGCATTTTAAGCCAAAATCAAGATTTCAATTGAAAAGCCTTTAACAAATCACAAATCAAGGATTGAGAACTTAGGAATTTCAGTAAAGAACTGATAGTTTAGAGGAGAAGGACGTTCTTACCTCCAAACTTGAATTTCTCCTTTTTAGAACCAAAAAGCTTGATGAAACCACTTGCAAATGGTGAGGTTTTGTTGTAGAGATTATTAGGAATCCAAAGAGAATTGAAAAGGAAGATTTGAGTGACAAAATCAGAGGAGAAAATCTGGAGAGATATGTTTGGGTTGAGAGAAAATGAGAGAAAATGAGAATTGGAAGAAAAATGGAAAGTTAGTTATGAAATAGTCAAAATGACTTTCCCTCCTCTTTCATGTGTTTTAAAATCAGAATAAAGCCTTAAAATATCTTAGAAAAATCTGGAGAAATTCCTTTTGGAATAATAGCTCCTTAAAGATTCAAAGTTTCAATCCTTTATAAAACAGTCACGCAACTTTCAAAAATTACATTTTGGTCACTAGCCAAAATGTCAACCTTCCAAACCTCATTTTCCAAAATTGATTTCACAGTTCACTTTTATATATTAAAAGATAATTTTAGGACATTTTTCCATATTTTAAATGCAACCCGAACTAGGCTTTCCTAATTTCTCCTTTATATATTCGATCAGCACTTTGACCGAACTGGTCAACGCCCAAAACTTCTGAGCCCAAAACCGGGGCGTTACACTCCATCATACGACTCACTTCAAGAGCCGAAATTTCATTGGACAAGAATTTCACATTCTCACCCGCGATTACCACTTTGTAATCATCAGTAAGTTTCAAGATAACTTGCTTGTCAACAAAACCAAACACAACCCTATACTCGTTCAACCAATCCATCTCAAGGATTACATAAAAACCATAAAAAAACAACTCCATCAAATCAACTGAAAACGCATGGCATTGAACAGATAAAGGACATCTCCTATATAATTTTCTCGTAACAACAGTTTCACCAAAGAAACTAGTTATTCACATTCCGACATCTAACACTTTTGAAAAGAACATTCAAGCCATAACTCCTAAAAACATTAGCAACAATAGGCGCAGAAAGTTATACCCCACCGATCAAACGTGGCCAAACTCGCCTCACGTGGTCACACGATCCACATAATTAATAGCTATCAAATGCTACTCAAGCCTTGACACACTGACCCTAGGATCCTTGACCAACATCACTACAACCTTGCCTCATCCCAGGTGATACCCTTTTAACATGACCATTCTTACACTGGCTGCGACTAATACTAAACTTCACAACCCTCTTTCTGGAGCTATAACCTTTCACATGATTTACTAAGCACATGTTCTGCCCAAGCGCCACGCCCGTGTTACCAACACGTCAATAACGATGTAGCCAAAATAAACATCATATACAATCTATCATAAAGCACAAACCTATAAAAGAGTCAATCACATCGATGCCCCACATCCAATTCCAATCCAGGAGCATACTCGCTCAACTAAACAATTTGTGCCTTATCCTGACTACACACTAATGATTTTGAACCCAAACCACAAATTCACATATCTTGCCATCCAAGTATCTAACTCCTAGATACTTCTCCTTTAGAACAGTTCAAAAGAACTCCAAAAACACAACATAGGGTTCCATATCCACAACCATAGTTGTTCGCCAACTGTGCGCATCTACTTGCAACCGAGATACGTCTAATTTTCAATCTTCAACCTCATTATACCTCAATTGTTCCACAATCCTATTAGTACAGGTCACCAACTCCATGGATACCTCAGGTGACAAACCTCGAGCTGGACTTCTTCCAAATTACGTAAGCGTTCTAACAGCAGCTCACAATCATCCACTAGCTCGTGCAGTCACATGCTCTCCATCTTTAACAGCTTCCTAAGCTCCGGACATCGCATATATCCTAGGCGTCATATCATCCAACACTTGCCCAACCGACACAGGTTGTACTTACATCGAGGCGTCAAGCCTCCACGAGACATTACACACTCCTCTATTCCATGCCCAACGACAACAACAATCATACCAGATTGTTACACTCTCTTCGGTTCATTGTGTTATTATAATTAAGGCATGATAACAAACTAAAAAAAACATAGCATAAAGCATTCAACATACATGTCACAACCATTGTGCATCAAAATTAGTATGATTCAGCCCACAATATCATCATATATATAACAGCTCATACTTACATCACAGTCATCATACATAGCATCACTATCATTTGATTAACATTAACAGGCTTACAACATCCATCGTGTAAAGCAAACATCACCAATTACATAAAATCACATCACATCAACTTACCATCATCCCATTCTTTCGAAACTTTGCTCTAATACCATTAAATGTAACACCCCTCGACTCGTCCTAGCCGGTACACAGAACCAAACGGGTCAAACGGGGAATATTGAAGTAAACCAGGAAGGTTTACATCAATAAACAACCCTATATTTTTCTTTTTTTATCTTATCTAGATACAGATTAGGTTACTATGTGTTAATCATTGCAACGGATCAATCGCAACTCAAACATGCATCAATTTCATCCAATTATGGCTTTTAGGGACCATTGTGTAATTTTTCCAATTTATAAGGACTTAGGCCATTTTTCTGTTACCGTCTTTTAATTAAACTTATTACATGCATATCAGTCAAATGTCAGCTCAAATTAGTCATTCATGCTCATTTAGTTGCATCCACAACATTCAGGGAGTAAAACGAAAAGAATCAGAACATTAGAATATTCCAACAACTAACATAACGACCCCTATTTCGAAACAGACCAAGCTCATTTCGAAACTACGAATTACAGTAGCAAAATGTATCAAAACAGGTCTTACCCTTTTCAAGACCAAGCACACCTGTGACGATTCCCCTACCTCAGATAAAACAGAGGCGTATCGAAACGAACCTGTGTTTCAATACATGCTTGAAAATAGCCTTGGGGTCTAAGAACGACCCTTACGCGTTTCGAGTCACTTAAGCAAAATATGCATACCGTATTGAAACGGCACCAGGTGTTTCGAAACACTTACTAGAAAAGGCTCACTGCAACATAAAAGAGCATTCAAACATGGTTCGATTCATCATATAAAAGCAAGATAAAATCATGGAGCAACAAAGGTACTACATAACTCATCATAGGCTCTAACCATTGCATTTAACATAAAGCTTAGCAACATATGAAAATCCTATAGGCATGCTTCCTAGTTTTGAATTACTTAAGACATCAAAAACCATAAACCCAATCAATCCAAAAGTTAAAGGCTATTTACAAGTATAAAAGCATAAAGCAAACATGCTGAAAGGGTGTTCTTACACATCACTCAAACAAACCATGAAATCCCCTTTGCCCTTATTACTCTAGTCCATAACCGAAACATACATTCAAAGTGGAGTCTCTCAGGATTCCCTTGCAAGTTGCTACCTCCCAAACACTTAGTTATCTGCATTGGTGGACAAAATAGAGCGTAAGCAGACAAGAATAGTGAGGTGTGCTCAAAACCCAAAAACACCACCAATACTTAAAACCAATTTAAACTTTTGGAAACCATCATGCCTTCTTGAAATCCATGCACTTAACTAACAAAAATCAGCATGTTAAATCACATGCATCAAGTATCAAATACTTCTACAGCATAATCATTTGCTAGAACTAATTCCAAGCTTTTCCACGCATACTCACCATATGCATCAAGTATTAGATACATGGATTCCCAAGCGTTGTCCCAACACTTCATACATTCTCACCGACATCTCAAGGTCCACACACGAGAGCTACCCTCCACTTTTGTGACACATATGGTGGAGTATTCGGTACCTTAAAAGTCCTCAACACCACTCATCGGTACATGTATAACCCCACTAACACTAGACGGGAAACAACTCAATTTCCTCAATCGTTAGGGTATTTGGATTGAGTTTTCGATACATTGACAACCCCTCAACATCCAAGGCGACTTGTTTATAGTGCACTCAATCCTATACCCGGTTAACTATAATCGATTTCATTTGTAAACAACTTTACACAACATCACTTCCCAATATAATTCTCATTTAGCTTAAACCTCACCGTTTTCAAAGCAGTTAGAATAAGCCATATTTCTAAGCATCAAACCATGCTTCATAAAACAAGTATAAGCACATACGTAAAAGGATCACTTACCTAGTGCATCCTTGAGCAATATGGCATCGTAAACATCAAATCACTTACTAAAAATCATGCTTTAAAACAATAGGTAAACACATATAAAATCAAGTGCATCCACAAGCTTATAATAGCACAATCCGAGGGAGAAAATCACTTTACTTACTTCCGAACTTAGTAAAGCATTTCAAGCTTACACTAAGTTCCCAAAACAACTTTTAAGATGTTTCAAAGCTGAAAATCCCATTTCCACTTACCGACTTGTGAAACCTCAATCGTCGACCCAAAAATCAAACGCCCAAAGTCCTCTAAACTTTGCCTAATGCTTCCAAAGAATCCTCCCCTGTTTATACCACACAAGAACAGAGGATTAATACATCTCGATGCATTAAAACCACCAACAAACACTAAAAACACGCAGCTCTGCCCAAAAGCACCAAAATACCCATCTGAAATCACCTTCGATGGATCACTAAGCTCAACCCAGCCATCAACAAACACTTCCATCACATTTTAACAATAAATCAACATCCAAAAACATCCTAACATCATTCTTATACCTCCAGCAACTCAGATTTCACATTAACAACCTAAAAACCCAAAATCTAACAATCTAACAATTAGAGATATCAATGATTTCAGGATTATTATGATCAAAACTCATTATCAGCATCAATAATCTTCCAAAACATGATTAAAAACCACCTCAACTGAACCAAAAAAAAGCAAGTACGGAAATCACATTTTATTTCAAAAGTCCCCGGAACTTCACTAAATGCTTCCAAAGAATCCTCCCATGTTTATACCACACAAGAGCAGAGGATTAATTCATCTCAATGCATTAAAACCACCAACAAACACTAAAACCCAGCAGCTCTGCAAAAAGGCACTGAAATTCCCATCCGAAATCACCTTTGATGATCACTAAACTCAACTCAGCCATCAACAAACACTTCCATCACATTTTAACCATAAATCAACATCCAAAAACATCCTAACATCATCCTTATACCTCCAGCAACTCAGATTTAACATTAAGAACCTAAAAACCCAAAATCTAATAATGTAACAATTAGAGATCTCAAAGATTTCGGGATTATTATGATCAAAACTCATTATCAGCATCAATAATCTTCCTAAACATGATTAGAAACCACCTCAACTGAACAAAAACAAAGCAAGTACAAAAATAACATTTTATTTCCTCTTTTAGTAAGATTTTGATATTTTTACCAAATTAACATTAAAACCGCAATTAAAAACACAAATCAAGAGTCAAATACTTTGAAATTTTATTAAAGAACCTTGATTATAGGAGTAGCACGAAATTACCTCCAATCCTTGCTTTTCTTCCAATTGGCAACTTTTCAACTCATGAAGCTTTAAGAAATCTTGTAAATCTTTGAGAAGAATCTTTGGAAAAGAGATGTAAATCAAAAGAGAAAAATAATGAAAAGAAATTCTAGAAATTGAGAGAAAATAGGGTGTAACACCCACATCCCGGTCTAGTTGAGAACCGGGTCGGAAGGTGTAACCGATGATTAATACAGAAACCAGTGTATTAAAATTTCATTTTATCAATAACATTTTCAGCCACATTATACATCGAATCATTACTACAAATTAACTCAGTCCAATTTACACAAATAAGCAATGATTAAATCATACAAGGCTAAATTACAAACATTTCAAGTTTTAGGGACTAATATGTAATTCCGACAAACTAGGGGTCCTTCAAAGCAATTGATTTTACTAATTTAAAATTGACTATCTTAATGACATGTCTACAAAATTTCATTCAATTTGGAGATCATTAACTCAATCAATTTAACCTTACAATATTTAGTGACTAAATTGTGAAACTGACAAACTGTTTAATAGGCTCTTAACTAACTTAACTAACCTCGTATCGAAACACCTTAAGTTGTTTCGAAATGGGAGAACTATGGTCAACTTGTGTTGACTTTACTCTTTAGATCGTATCGATACGGACATGACCTGTATCGAAACGGGTAGACCTCCTTTGACTTAGACTTTGACCCGTTTCGATACGCTATAAACCCGTATCGAAACGAGGGATTCTAGTGGCAAAATGTTTCAAAACGACCATGAACCATTCTGATACACTTTATTCTCCAGAGTAAATTGTGCTTACCTATATCAAAATACCATCACCCATTTCGATACGGCCTGACCTGTAATGACAGATTTTTGCTGGTTTTTATGCGATTCGATCTATAAGACGATGTCCAAATGCAATGAAACTTTACACACAACATTTTAATGATATAAACTACTAGTATGCAAAATTTCATGATCATACAAATGCATCTACTATGTTTTTACCTTTTTGAGCCAACTATGCATTTTTATACTACTTTAAGCCAACCAAAAATGCCATTTATGGCCATATAACATATTACAACTTAGGCAATACACCAACACATAAATAATGGTACAAATGACTAGTTCAACTACTTTGCCACCTTCCTAGGAGTTTATAAGTAAACAAAACACATTACATGAGACTTGTAGTGACTTGTCTTGCTTGCCAATTCGATCTTCTGACACACGATCCTTTTTAACCTGAAAATGCATGAGATGAGACACGTTAGACATACTTTTCCTAGTGAGGTAGTCATAAACAACATGACTAACATAAATCAAACATCCATGTACATAAACCTCATGCTTATCAATGTCATGCTATGCATCAATATACCGTGTTTATCATTTTCAACTCATCATAAATCCTTGGATTGAATCGAGATATTGGATACACAAATTCCTACGCCTCGCCAAATCATTGAATGGTCTAATCCCTCCACCTCACCAATATGACCAATATCAATACACATCCCTCCCCCTCGCAAAATCAATATAGGCCGTAGCCTTAAGACTGTAGTCCACTCGTACACTGAGCTCATGAATTCTATGGCATGACAATTATATCCAATGTCCATTCCAATCCAAGGTTGCAATGTTCATATCCATTTCAATAATCAATAGTATTCCGATGTCCGATGATTTTAATGTTTCTAATGACAAATATATGTATCTCATCATCAATATTTCATAAATCAATGTCAATATCAATGTCCAATGGTCTCTATACAATAATTCAATGACAATAACTATATCAATGACAATGCGCAATGACGATAACAATGACTATGTACAATGTTCAATAACAACTTACCGACACTTACCAAGGTGCTTGAATAACCATCCAATGCTACTTCTTCAATAATTATGTTAGCGATGAAATCTAAATTATTGAATAATGATCTGAGAAGGCCTTTCGCCTAAACCCGAAACTCCGACTACACTCACCTTGGGAATCCAAAGCTTTCAAGGCTCTCGGATAACAATACCTTTGTTCCTAGCTTGAGATGGAGATGGTGAAACCTCTTTTTTCACTACTTGAGCTAGAAATTCAATAGAAAACTATTAGGATTGATATTTCGATATCAAAATCAATACAACGATATCAAAATTGATATCCGACTTCAATACAAACACTAATGATGAAATATCCATGGATAGTTAAAACCTTAGCTTAAGTATAAGCTCGATACATCCATGGAATCCAACGATTGTTTAAGGATTATTGCTTACCCAAATGATAGCAATGATTCGATATCTATGGAACGAAGTAATAGCAAAGCTTAAAACTTCTCCAACGGAGGTGTGTGCTTGGAGGTAGGTGATGAAGATAACAACGATGGAGAGATGCTAGCTTTCTCTTGGAATAGGGTAAGCTAATTTTTAAGTATTTCCTTAAGTCTTTATTTGAGATAGCTTTCCTTGAATTGAAGGAAGCTCTCCCGGTGATTCCACGTGGGAAATTCATAAGGAGAAGGGGCTAATCGCAAGATTAGTCCCTCAATTCTCATTACACTATATTTTTATCCTCCAACTTGTGATTTCTTCAATTTAATCACTATATGGGTTTCAATATTATTCGATGGGGGTCTGATGACAATATTTTAACTCAATTAGGGTTCGATATCAATAACTAACTAGCTGATACATTATTTAAACTTCATCAATGTAGGATTTCCACGTGGGAAATTCATAAGGAGAAGGGGCTAATGGCAAGATTAGTCCCTAAATTCTCATTAAACTATAGTTTTATCCTCCAACTTGCGATTTCTTCAATTTAATCACTATATGGGTTTCAATATTATTCGATGGGGTCTGATGAGAATATTTTAACTCAATTAGGGTTCGATATCAATAACTAACTAGCTGATACATTATTTAAAATTCATCAATGTAGGATTTCCGATAATCGAAACTTAATTCCGACTAGACTGGATTTCAGGGTGTTACAAAGGGAATGTTTGGCTGAAGAGAAAATGAGAAATGGAAAAAGTTACGTAAAAAATGTCTTAGCAAAATAACTACCTCTTTCTTTAATAAAACCTCCCTCTTTGAACTTTAATTAAAACATTATAATCACATGCTAATTAAAAGAAAAGGCTTAATTGCCAAAAAGCACCCTAAAGATTCTAAGAATTTGACTCTCCTTTGAAAATTACACTTTTTCCACAGTTTTAAATCTTTACATTTTGGTCACTGCCCAAAATGTACACGTCCCAAAATTGTGTTTTGCATGTAAGAACATGTTTTGAGAAGTGCTTATGAGAAACAAGCATGAGTAAGATTTTCTTTGAAACTTTGCATTTTGGTTAATGCATGAGATAAATGGTACATGTGGTTTAAATTATGTGGTTTTTGCTTTGAAAATGATTTCAGGCATGAGATAGAATGAGCATGTCGAGATGGAGGTTTTAATTGAGAAAATGGTCTTAGTTGCATTGTTGTAGTTGGTTTTGTTTTGAGCATCCCACACTAAGCATTTGTGCTTACGCTCTCATTTACCAACAATGCAGAGAAATAACTCTTCTAGGGCAACAAGGAAGCAAGAAGGAACCCAAGGAATGAGACTTAGCTCAAGTATGGTTTTATGTTTACCTATTAGTAATAATAGTTGGCAATGGGAGGATGCCTTAATGTTTTGGGAGAGTGTATCTTGAAACTCCTTGTTTTGTGGCAAGTTTGTGATGCCTTTGATGACTTGTAAATGACCTTTACTTGTTGATAATTTCCTTGGTTTGTGTTTTGTCTTTTGAGTAGTTATCTTGCATAGGTAGCATGGCTATAGACTTCCTTAATGCATATTGCCATGCTACGATGTTGAAATTGCCATGTTTTATTGAGGTTTGATGTTTAGATATGATGTCTGCATGTTGGAATGTTGTTGGGATGATTTTGATTGGATTAAAGGGTGAAAAATCAGCAAAAAGTGTCATTATAGGACCAAGTGTTTCAGTACACCTAAGCCTATACTGAAACAATTTGCTTGAATTGGCCTAGGGGTTTCGAAACAGGGAGGGGTGTTTCGATGCGTTTGGATACTAGAATCCCATGTTTCGAAACACCATAAAGGGTATTTCGATACGAGCTCAAGCTTTGAGACACTTGACCATATTCCAAAATGAGTGTTCCGGTACCGGGTAACTTATACCGAAACACCCAACTATTTTAGTTGGTTATTGGACTCTTTTGAAGTTCTGTTTCTTTATATTTTGGTCCATGAATGTAGTGGATGCAATTAAATGAGCTTGGATGATTGTTGTGAGCAGAGATTTGACAAAGATGCATGTAATGTTACTAATTAAAGGTTGGTAATTTAAAAAGTGATGAAGTCCTTGTAATTTAGTGAAATTACAAAGTTGTCCCTAAAATGTGTTTGTATGCAATTGAGTCCTTAAATGTTGTCTGATCATTTTGCAAATTGTTTCACTACAAAGTTTATCACATAGGGTATTTAAAAGAATCTAAAAAAGATAAAATGAAAAAAGGGTCATTTATTGAGGTAAACTTCCCGATTTACTTCAATATTCCCCATGTGATCCGTTCTATTCGGTATTTCGCCTAGACCGGGTCGAGGGGGTTATAGAGTTCCCTAATAAAAGGGGTTCAATAACTAACCCTTCAACCCAAGTATTTAGGAATTGATTTATCAGGATCATGTAGGGTACGTATATGTCACGATTAATCCCATCATTAGGCATACAAGGAAATTTTAGTAATTTCGACTTCTAGGGAAACTTTTGTATTTCTACACAATAAAGGTAAATAGGTGATTTGTAGTATTTAAGATATCTAACAATTTATCAGGTCTGCAAATCAATTCGACCTAACAAATCACAACATTGCAATACCTACCAAGTATTCGAATATATGCATCTCATGTGTATTCATTTCCTAATACCGACTGTATCACATAGTTGGATGATCACCTTCATAATTCACCACAAGACTTACCTCGAGTATTGGAACATATATTTTGTGCAGAAATCTTCCAGTGTTCTATTAATATTAGAAGTGATAGACGTACATGAGTTAGGCTTTATAACCCATATGGGCATTATAGTCATTTAAGCTTTATTGGTGTTTCCAGGATTTATCAAAGGCAATTCATTTATTCTAGTCATGAAGGTATTTTAGTCGTTTCGGATCTCAGAGGTATATCCTTCATTTTTATCAATTCAATCATTTAGGGTATTTATAAGAATATGACTTTGAGACGTTTTTTTAGAAATCAAAGAAATGTACGCATTTCACATTCTCGAAGGTTATAAACCTGTTACCAAGATTTTCCAACCAGTTCAACAATTTAGTAGGTGAATTAGTAGTTCTATTAGGTTAAGTATGAATTCCCAAGTCAATTCCGCAATCAAGGGTATTCATGTTCCTTTTACACCTCAAGGGTATTTTCTTTATTTCTCATCCAAGTATTTCAGGCATTAAATCTTTTAAAAAGAATAACCATAATTGAATGTTTTGAGGTTAATTCCTTTATCTAAAATTCAATGAACTTGAATTTCCTACCAGTCAACAAATTTCTTATCCAAGGCGTCCGAGTCTTAACCGTGTTTACTATCCTATACATCAACCAATAACACGTTAAAATAGTCAATGATAAAGACATGAACAATTACATCCATTCATGCATTAACCAAGTTACCAACCAGTTCTATAAAGCATACAATAGGTAGTAAACTATTATATCGACTTCGAGTTACAACTATCAACCTCTAAAGCTCCTTTTGATCGTTCTCGATCTCAAATTCGATGTCACTCAAAATCCCGGATACAAGAAAATGTGAATACCTTCAATTAAAAATACTCCAAAATTAAACATTAGCTCAATTGCGTTACGCATAAACTAAATAATTAAATATGTATGCACGCTCGGCTCAAGGTCAGATTTGGAGGCTTTTCTGTTAAAATTTCGTGAAATAGACCTCAAACACAGACTTGGGACATGAATAAACCTTAAATAAGACCTTTTAAAAAGTCAACTTTTGATTGAACTCAACCCAAAAGTTAATGATCAATGGGTTTGGTCAACGATTAACGGGTCTAGTCAAAGGTCAACTCGGGTCGGGTCAAGGCCAACGAGTTTAGGTTAGATATGTTTTGGTCGGGTTAGATTAAATTGGGTCAAGTCGGATCAGACAAGCTTGGGCAAACGGGTTGGACTGATTATTGGTCTTGGACCGAATTGGGACCAAGCCAAGGCCATTGGGCTTAAAAATAGGCCAGCCTACAACCACTTATCAGGCCTGGCTGTCGGTTTAATAACCAGACCCGTCTGGCTAGATCAATTCAAAGTTTAACCGATTTGGTTCAAGGGTGAACAAATCATGGTGGTTTGAAATTGCCTCTCGTGGCACGTGATCGCCATGCAAGACCAAAAATCACCAGAAAATTCCTGAAGATGACGGAAAAAGACGTGGGAACATACAATGAAAGGTTTACTAAAGCTTACCGAGCTTAGAACGGCGGGGTATATGACAGAGATTTCATAAAACTAAACGGTTTTCTCACCTTCTGCTGACACACGAGACAACGAAGAAAGAATGATTGGTGGACACGGTGTTGCTCTCCCTAGCATGAGGAACGTGATGGTTTCGACAATGTAACACATGGATGGTAGAGGCTACCAAAATCGATGGAAAATAGTCTCACGCTCTTGGGTTTTCGATAAATGTTTGAGCCGATTTTCACGGTGAACGGAGAAGCAACAAGACGAGTGACTCACATGGCCTTGGTCGGATCAGGACAACGATTGATATGGTGAGGGCGGTGATGATCATCAGCCAGTGGTGGAGGAGATTTGTGGTGATTGGAGGATAATGGTTTGGGTAGAATTCGTTCATATTCCAACACAAATATTTCAGATCTAAATGGCATTAATGAGGGGTTATATTGGTCTTTAATTTATTTTTGGTTCAGACCTTGAGCTCAAAATGCGAAGGGTCATTCAAATCTCTTTGCTCCCATTAATATTTTTTATTTGCTTTCATTTTTCAATTTATCTTTAAACACTTATTTGAGGTGTTCCACGACCAACTCATAACTGAGACGATCGTACAACAAGGGGTCCAAAACGAGCACACCACGTGCTTCCCAAGACTAAGGGGCCCGAGCCAGCACTCTCCACATACATCAGGGGACCAAACAAGCACCCTCCATGATGCTCAAGACCAAGGGGCCCATACCAGCACCCTCCATGATGCTCATAACCAAGGGATCCAAACCAACACCCTTGATGTTGCCAATGTGGTTTTGGCCAAGTTGTTGGGCTTATCCAATGCCAATATGCCCAAGAGAGCCCACCCTAGGAAGATGGTCATCTTGTTGACCAAGACAAACATTGAATGTATCCTTCCCCACATATTTGGCAACCTTGTAAGATAAGGATAGAGTTTCCTTAGATAGAGAGCTTGAAATTAGGGACAATCCTTGTCCATTAGATTGTATCATTCTTGACTGTTAGATGTAAGACGGTTTTCCTATAAAAAGTAACTCACCATCATTTATTGTATTCATTCATATATCTTTTGAGTAATAGAGAAAATTCACTTATTCACTTTCTTCTCACTATTGCAAAATAGGTTTTTAACGGCGTTTTTTGAGCAAACGCCACTATAGACACGTACTTTATTGGCGTTAGTTAGACACACACCGCAATAGGATCTAAATTTTTAAATCCCACATCGACTCTGATGCATTCATCTTTCTGCTCACATTAACTATGCTTTCATCTTGTTTTACAAGTTTGAAAGAAAATGGTGTTTTTAATTACTTTCCATTTATATACTCTTTATACTTAATTAAATTCTTTATAGTTAAGCATGCATGTTTGAACATACATGATACTTATGCTAGAGAAATGATCAGCTTCATGCATTACATACTTATCTATCACTTTGCATTTTGTTTCGTGATGTTTGTGTTATATATTAAATAAGTTACATGCATGCCTTAGCTATTAGATACACAACATCTTTCTTTAAATTCATTTCAGTTCTTATACATTGTTTTAATTACTTTTTCTTATGTTATATGATGTTTTATTTGTAGGAATATTAACCATATCACAAGGGGTCAATAGGTAGCTCACTATTAGCTCGTGACGTTTGGAATCAGCTCAATCCAGCTTGCAAGTTCACTTGTCGAGACAACCAGCTAGGAGGCAGCTCAAATTGCCGAGGTAGCTCAATTCAGTTCAGCTCAAATTGCCGAGGCAGTTCATTCAACTCATCATTAGCTCAAATCAGCTTAGAGAGTAGTCAAGACAAGAATATCTCCAATTCAGATCATAACAACTCCTATAGAACGAGACAAGCTCAATAATACTAAAGAAGGAGTTCATCTAGCTAAGGGCACCTCAAAATAGCTCCAAAGGATGAGCTAGCTAAATCAGCTAGCTAGCTTAGCTCAAGTCAGCTCATGCCCAGCTCGAGGAGCTCAACTCAGCTCAAGCAATAACTCTTAGCTCCACTACCTAGATAGTTAGCTACTCTACCAAGCTAGCTACAATACCAAGCTAGCTAAGCATGACGGGTCACCTAGACAACTATTCAACCATGGAGGGAAACCATGGTGCCTCTCCACACCTTGGCGCCAAAGTGGAGCACCAACATCCCTTTAAGAGTTAGTTGAATCATCACCAACACTCTACATGCCCATTCAACCATTTTGGAAGGAGACACAACTTGTCGAACCATCACATGCCCTTGAAACATGCCCATTCGGCCACCCTTGTACAACTATAAATAGGAGTCATTTTCATTTGTAAACTCAACTTTCAGAATATATAAATTATCCTTTTGTGAGGTCTTCTATCAAACTTGTTCTTTTAAGAACTTCTTGACTTATCAAGCCTTTTCTAAGGTTTGTGGCGTATTTCTATCTTCATTCTTGATACTTTAGGTTGTTGATTATTTTTATCATCAGCCTAAGTCCGTATTACCACCCTCACAGCCCTTCAATTAGAAATGAGTTTATACTTTAAGTATAAGTTCTTTCTTTGATACTTTGAATACACTTTCTTCATTTCCATTCAATTTCATTCCCTTCCATTTTCCACCATATCAAAACAACCCGTAAAACCTTCACAAAATTCATCATTTCATTCTTTGATTCATATCATACACTACCATACTTTTGCATCCTATTCTATCTTCATCATTTCTTTTCCAATTTCATCAAGAAGACATTCGAAGAATCAAAGCTTACTTGCATTCACGGTCAGGACAATTAAAGCTTCTCTCTATAACACCAATTGGAGAGTTGGAGCGCATCATACTCTATTTATATCTTATTGGAAGTTTGTAGAGAAGTGAATTACAAATATAGATCACCGAACTAAGTAATGATCGAGGGAAAAATATACATAGTTAGTAGCGGCGTTTGGAGGAACAAACGCCTCTAAAACAAGGTACATAGCGACGTTTGGAGGAACAAACACCACTAAATACAAGGTATTTAGTGACGTTTCGAGGAGCAAATCCTGCTATATAACTCAACCGTTTGCGGTATTTTTTGTTCACAAACGCCGTAAACTGTTGTGGCGTTTGATTTAGCGGAGCTCTTTCTAATGTCGGAAGGGTTTTTAGCGGAGTGTAAAAATGCTGCTACAGGGATAAAAACACTTCTAACGAACTTTTTTGTTGTAGTGTCTTTATTGTTTTCCTGGCCAAAGCTTCTTCTCATTCTAAGCTATTTGATTAGCTTTTGAATCTCGACTTATGATGCGTGAAATATAGCATGCGCGATTAGAGCAAGTATTCTTGTTGCTCAAGTAATAAAGTGATAAGTAGATTGTCGAACCCACATGGATTGGAGAGATAAACTCAAAGCAATTACACAAAAGTGTTAGTGAAATAATGATATGCTTGTAACCCCCTCCACCCGGCCTAGCCGATAGACCAAACTGAACGGGTCACACAGGGAATATTGAAGTAAAATAAGAACGAAAACTTAAAATTTGAAGGATGGAAATTATACTTAGATTGCATGCATGTTCGTACAATTCAAGTAAGTGTCTAATATGTTACCCGATTTTGTCCATGAACTTATATTTTTATCTTGATGAACTCTTGGTTTAATCTTGGTGAAAATTTGTTGTTAAAAGCTTGACTTTGTTTAAATAATGTTGGGTTTGTGAGACTTGTGAAAATGAAATGGACAATCTGATTGAACTAAGTTAGAACATAAATTCTGCCCAGCACTGCTCTGTTCTGGACAGTGACCTTTAAATATTCACCAAAAATAAATTACATGGAATTTGACCTGAAATTTTGATAGAAAATAATTGGGGATGTCTATTTTAAAAATTCACTGGGAATGCAAGCCTTGTACAAATATGATTCATGTGAACCTAGCTAGGCCTACTTCGATTAAAACACTTGTTAAATGAATTAAGCTTTCCTAGCTTAGGTTGCCACGCCACTAAGAACTTAACCGTACTTATCACTCTCGTTCCATTCTTCCCACTCCATGTTCGTAGAGTGCACCATTTCTCGGTTGGAGGCAAAGCAAGACAAGCTACAACTTTATGTATGAACTCATCCTTTTGTAAACTCCTAGATGGTAGCCTGCAATTCCCAGTGAGTTCAATAAGATTCACAATGTCTTTCACGTTTCGATGCTAAGATGATATCGGTTTGATCCGTCCTGTATACTTGAGCAAGAAGAAGTTGAACTTGATCCCGACCTTTCATATAAAGAAGAGCCTACTGAAATTCTTGATTGGGAAGTCAAAAGACTTCGAAACAAGAACGTTCCCCTCGTTAAAGTTCTATGGAGAAATCATAAAGTCAAAGAGGCTACGTGGGGACGCGAGGATATGATGCGGAAGCAATATCCTCATCTATTCAATTCAGGTAAATTGGAGGGCGAATTTATTTTAAGGGGAGAGGAGTTGTTACACCCTAAAAACACTCTATAAGAAATCATAAGAAAGTAAAGAAAAATGAAAAGTGGAGAAGTAACCTATAATATGACATGTAGCATAAGAAAGTGAGTTATTAGTAGGATAACCAATATTTGACATATAGCATAAGAAAGTAGGTTATTAGTAGGATAAGCTATAATATGACACATAGCATAAGAAAGTGGATTATTAGTAGGATAATCTATAATATGACACATAGCATAAAAAAGTGGTTTATTAATGGGATAAATACTTGGTTTACAATGAAGCCATTTGTCAATGAAGATGTCACATGGTTAGCAAGTGGGTAAAATCAATACAAGTTCTTATCTTTCTTTTATTTTCATAACACAACCGAGAATAACAAAGAGAGATAGATAGATGATTTGAGAGCTTGAAAATCTAGAAAAGTAGAAGCAAAATAAGAAGGAAAATTTAATGAAGGCTGGAAATTATACTTAGATTGCATGCATGTTCGTACAATTCAAGTAAGTGTCTAATATGTTACCCGATTTTGTCCATGAATTTATATTGTTATCTTGATGAACTCTTGGTTTAATCTTGCTGGAAATTTGTTGTTAAATTCATTTCTTTGTTTAAATAATGTTGGGTTTGTGAGACTAGTGAAAATGAACTGGAAAATTTGATTGAACTAAGTTAGAACATAAATTCTACCCAGCACTGCTATGTTCTGGACAGTGACCTTTAAAAATTCACCAAAATAAAAATACATGGAATTTGACCTGAAATTTTGATAGAAAATAATTGGGGGGTGTCTATTTTAACTAGATAAAAACAACACTAAACTTGGGATCTCTATAAAAAAATCTAGAATCGAAATTGTGGAGGTGCTACAAACTATCCAGAACTACAAAATGGTCTATGTTTAACTAATAAACTGTATTGATTGAGAAACGAAAAAAATATGCAACATACATGGTTGTAAAGCTGTGTAAATAAGCTTTCTAGAATGGTAAAGTAATCCAAATTCGGATATGTCTGTAAAAAGGTATGCCAATATTAGTAACAAGTACTCAATCTGCCAATAAGAAAAACGGTTTTGAATGTTAATGTTGGCGGTTGTGTAAATAAGCTTATATGTTTGAATTGACTTCTAATATGTTTCATATATGTTTGTATGTGAATAACAAGATTAAGAACTTGAAGAGATTTTGGAGGAATCAAGGGCTGGGCAACAAAATAGGAAGAACAAGAGCATTGCTATCAAAGAAAAAGACTAGCTTGGAGTTGTGAGTGTAGCTATCATTAGGGTTAGGACTTAGGTCCTAACAAAATTATTTAAGTTTATAATATTCTTGAATGATGCCATGAAATTTACTCTAAAGTACACTTGGTAAACATATAAGGGAAGGATGATAATAACTACAAATGGTAACATATGATAAAATAAGTAAATTGATGTGTTACTTGCGTTATAATGAGTTTGAACATGAACTTTCTTGCTGCCTTGATTGTTTTAATTTGTTAGTTGATGAAACATGACATGAAATGATCTCTCTTGAAATTGAGATATGCTTCATTAGCCTAAGGTCTCTTGATCATGATACATGATTATTGATCACTTGAATATGCCATGATTCTTGTGTAGCTTATTACATGATCCTTGATTCTTGATCACATGAATAAACAATGCCTTGGTAACTAGTGAGTTATAGGTAGGATTGCATGCCATGGAGTCTTGTGCTCATTTGTGTTGGGGTGGTCTACTGACCGGGCTAAGGCCCTTTATTTGGCAATAGTAGGAGGGACGTGTGTTATGGTCTTTGGCGATAGTAGGAGGGACTTGTGTTATGGTCTTTGGCGACAGTAGGAGGGATATGACCATATACTTCTTTTGGAGAGAGTTGGGTTGTGACTCGATTACATAGACTCGACTATAAACCAAGGTTTAAACTTGAAGTTGATTAAGTAAACATGCTGATATGAACTTGTGTTTACATGAGATGAAATAGATCTTGTTATGCTTGCTTACATGAAATCCTTTTCCATGAAATTTGATTATTATTCACTTGACTTCTTGATGATAATATGTAGCTGTTTGATTGCAAAATCATATTTTTATAAGTATTCTTAGGACCTTGTATTTCCATGTTCAACATAATATCATTCAAATACAAGCCTTCTACAAACATGATTCATGTGAACCTAGCTAGGCCTACTTGGATTAAAACACCTATTAAATGAATTAAGCTTGCCTAGCTTAGGTTGCTACGCCACTAAATACTTAACCGTACTTATCACTCTCGTTTTATTCTTCCCACTTCATGTTCGTAGATTGCACAATTTCTCGATTGGAGGCAAAGCAAGACAAGCTATAGCTTTATGTATGAACTCATCCTTTTGTAAACTCCTAGATGGTGGTCTGCAATTCCCAGTGAGTTCGATAAGATTCACAATGTCTTTCACGTTTCGATGCTAAGATGATACCGGTTTGATCCGTCCCATATACTTGAGCAAGAAGATGTTGAACTTGATACCGACCTTTCATATGAAGAAGAGCCTACTCAAATTGTTGATCGGGAAGTCAAAAGACTTTGAAACAAGAATGTTCCCATCGTTAAAGTTCTATGGAGAAATCATAAAGTCGAAGAGGCTACATGGGAACCTGAGGATACGATGCAAAAGCAATATCCTCATCTATTCAATTCAGGTAAATTGGAGGGCGAATTTATTTTGAGGGGAGAGGAGTTGTTACACCCTAAAAACATCCTAGAAGAAATTATAAGAAAATAAAAAAAATGAAATATGGAGATGTAGCCTATAATATGACATATAGCATAAGAAAGTGAGTTATTAGTAGGATAACCTATAATATGACATATAGCATAAGAAAGTGAGTTATTAGTAGGATAACCTATAATATGACATATATCATAAGAAAGTGGGTTATTAGTAGAATAACCTATAATATGACATATAACATAAAAAGTGTGTTATTAGTAGGATAACCTATAATATGACACATAGCATAAGAAAGTGGGTTATTAGTAGGATAACCTATAATATGACACATAGCATAAGAAAGTTGGATATTAGTAGGATAACCTATAATATGACTCATGGCATAAAAAGTGGTTTATTAGTGGGATATATACTTGGATTACAATGAAGCCATGTGTCAATGAAGATGTCACCCGGTTTGCAAGTGGGTAAAATCAACACAAGTTCTCACCTTTCTTTTATTTTCCTAACACAACCGAGAATAACAAAGAGAGAGGGAGGATTTGAGACTTTGAAAATCTGGAAAATAGAAGCAAAATAAGAAGGGAAATTTAAAGTTTGAAGCATGGAAATTATACTTAGATTGCATGCATGTTCGTACAATTCAAGTAAGTGTCTAATATGTTACATGATTTTATCCATGAATTTATATTGTTATCTTGAAGAACTCTTGGTTTAATCTTGCTGGAAATTTGTTGTTAAATGCCTGACTTTGTTTAAATAATGATGGGATTGTGAGACTAGTGGAAATGAACTGGAAAATTTGATTGTACTAAGTTAGAACATAAATCTGTCCAACACTACTCTGTTCTGGACAATGACATTTAAAAATTCACCAAAAATACAATACATGGAATTTAGACCTGATATTTTGATTGAACATTCTTAGCGGTGTTTATTTTAACTGGAAACAAACGAAACTAAAATTGTATCTCTATAGAAAAATCTGGAACCAAAATTGTGGAGGTGCTACAAACAATCTAGAACGGCAAAATGACCAATGTTTAAATAATAAACTGTATTGATTGAGAAATGGGAAAAATATGTAACATACATGGTTGTGAATCTGTGTAAATAAGATTTCTATATTGGTAAAGTAATTGAAATTTGGATATGTGTGTAAAAGGATATGCCTAGATTAGTAACAAGTACTCACTCTGCCAATATGAAAAACGGTTTTGAATGTTAATCTTGGCGGTTTTGTGAATGAGCTTATCTGTTTGAATTGACTTCTAATATGTTTCATATATGTTTGTATATGGATAACAAGATCAAGAACTTGAAGAGATTTTGTAGGAATCAAGGGTTGGGCAACAAAATAGGAAGAACAAGAGCATTGCTATCAAAGAACAACACTAGCTTGGAGTTGTGAGTGTAGCTATCATTAGGGTTAGGACTTAGGTCTTAACCAAAATATTTATTTTTATAATATTCTTGAATGATGCCATGAAATTGACTTTAAAGTATAATTTGTAAACATATAAGGGAAGGATGATAATAATTATAAATGGTAACATATGATAAAATAATTAAATTGACGTGTTACTTGCGTTATAATGAGTTTGAACATGAACTTGCTTGCTGCCTTGATTGTTTTAATTTGTTATTCGATGAAACATGAAAAGAAATGATCTCTCTTGAAATTTAGATATGGTTCATTAGCCTAAGGGCTCTTGATCTTGATACATGATTATTGATCACTTGAATATGCCATGATTGTTGTCTAGCTTGTTACATGATCCTTGATTCTTGATCACATGAATAAAAAAGGCCCTGGTAACTAGTGAGTCATATGTAGGATGGCAAGCCATATAGTCTTGAGCTCATTTGTGTTGGGGTGGTCTACGGACCGAGCTAAGACCCTTTATTTGGCGACAGTAGGAGGGACGTGTTTTATGGTCTTTGGCGACAGTAGGAGGGATATGCCCAGATACTTGTTTTGGCGACAATTGGTTGGCGACTCGATTACCTAGACTCGACTATAAACCAAGGCTTAAACTTGAAGTTGATTAAGTAAACTTGCTGATATGAACTTTTGTTTATATGAAATGAAATAGATATCGTTATGCTTGCCTACATGATATCCTTATCCATGAAATTTGATTATTATTCACTTGACTTCTTGATGATAATATGTTGCTGTTTGATTGCAAAATCAGATTGTTATAAGTATTCTTAGGACCTTGTATTGCCATGTTTAAAGGATAGAACAATTTAAATGAAATGATATGAATGTGTGTCAACATAAGATCATTCGAATACAAGCCTTATACAAACATGATTAATGTGATCCTAGCTAGGCCTACTTGGATTAAAACACATGTTAAATGAATTAAGCTTTCCTTGCTTAGTTGCTACCTCACTAAGTTCTTAACCGTACTTATCAGTCTCTTTTCATTCTTCCCACTTCAGGTTCGTAGATTGCACGATTTCCTGGTTGGAGGCAGAGCAAGACAAGCTATAGCTTTACGTATGAACTCATCCTTTTGTAAACTCATAGATGGTGGCATTAACTTTGTAATTAGATACATGTCCATGCATTTTAAGCCTATGTATGGCTTTGTATATATTTGATATGATATGGCTTGTACAACTCGTTAATGTGGCTCGTTTGCTAGCCTAATTGATATAGGTATCTTTTGACTATATGAGATTAATATGGTTTGTTGCTATGGTGATCTTTATATGTTCTGAAAGCTTGGAAAGTATTGAATGCTGGATTAATGTCTTGGATGTTGTCTACGATTATTCCTTAGTTGATTATGTTTTAGAATCATACATTAAAAGGCTTTGATAATCTTGCGATTGTCATGCTTCCTTGTGTTGTTGATATGAAAGGATTTGAAAGCATGTTCAATTAAAATGTTGCTGTCATGAGATAAGTTTAATTAATATGTCATTGATTCATGTATTAGGGTCATGATAGTGTGCTTAAAATTCTTGTGGTAGATGAACTTTCCATACGAATGTATAAAGGATGTTAGGTTGATCATAGGTGATAGTATCCTAATCAAATGAACCATTTCTAAGTCATGTAGTTCTAATTGATTTTGTTAATGTACTCATGTATAGAATATGAATTAAGATGTTGTATAATTCAAACATGAGGTATGTATTAATTTGAGTGATATGAAAAATTGATCATGTTGTAATTGCGATTATCATGTTGTAATTGCGATTAGAGTTCGAATACCATGTTAAATAGGGTGATTAATCTTGAATGCTCCCATGTCTAATTCTCGTTGTTAGGGTTGCCTATTGATCACATGTTTTAGCTTGATTGAAGTATGATCCTTGTTAATGAATCATGTTGCTTGTAATTGTTTGTTTAAAAGTCTAACTTACCTATTAGGGGTAAGTTAGAAAAAAGTTTTTTGTTGGTTCGTGTTTTTGTATGCTCGAGTAACATTCCTTAGCCGGTTTACAACTAAACTGGGTGTAGAGCGTCTGAGTGTTCTCTATTTATGAGCGCAAGTGCACACTTCTGTCAAGTTATAGTATAAAAGATATCGTCTCCCACAGGAATTGGAGCAGCTACTTTGAGTATTTTCCTGCACAAGGATTTAGTAAATACACAATTAAATTTCTGAATGTGAAAAAGTAAAAACACAAATAAAATAGAATATGGATGATAGGGATGATAGGGAGAGATAAGGTCGATAGATTGGGTAAGGTAATTGTAGCTCAATAGTGTGTAGACTGCATTGTAAAGCCTAAGTGTGTTTTACGCTGCCACGATCTACTGCCTCGGCGGATAACAGCGGACGACACCTACGACCCTGTCATGTGGCCGCAGCGGGTCTCTACGCTTGCAACTTTCGATGTCTCGGCAGGTGGAATGGACATACGTCCTGGCTGCAAGTCTAGCAGATACTACAAGTTTGGCAGAGCAATTCATAAGTGATCCTTCCTATGTCTAGGAAAGGATTTTGTCACTACGTGATGTAGGCAATACCTAGCAATCTCAACGTAAACTTAACACAGGAAGTCGACGTTTGGTTGCTCCTTTTAGCCACTGAAATTCTAACTTATGTCTAAGCCGAATTAGTCAACACCTCGACATGATGAGACCGTGCTTAATCCTTTTGTGAGTCTTACACTCTCGTGCCCAACAAATGGATTTCCTCAACTGGACTTTTAGAAATAATTGAAAAAATGAAGAACATGAATTAAGAAAACTTGAGAATATTTTATTGAAAACACACTTAAACTATTACAACCGTTTCTCACAACTACTTTACATACAAAACCTAAATCCTAGGAGAGTTGGGCCGCGACCTCCAACACCTCCAATCTACCTATCTACCTCTCCGCTAAGCATCTATCTATCTGTGCATCTAAGCATGCTCCTATACCCTCAAATACATTGGGTATATATAGGGCTCATGGCCTAAGTTTGAGTCCTCCTTGGAGTAGAAGTTCTTAAAGTAACTTTACATTAAATGTTGACTCCTTTTTGACTTGAATGTGTAAACTAAAACAATATCTTTTCCTTACCAAATAAAAAATAATTAATAAAAAGCCCGGCAAAGTAAAGAATATTGTAAAATGCAATGCATGGTCCTATTTATGCCTAAAATGTACTTAAAACAACAATAATATGAGATGGAATGTGCATGAAATATAAAACTTCTAGACACTTTACACACCCCAAACTCGAACTATTGCTTGTCCTCAAGCAATGCAACCTAAACATACTTTCCCTTTTATTAACCAGAAAGAAAAACATGTTTTCAACTTGATTCCGCACCTCAAGGCCGTGGCACCAATATTAGATTAGTGAAGGGAAAATAGCAAGAAATAACTCAGAATTAATCTTATAATGCCAGTGCAGAACTGTGTACAGGCTGAATATACAGAATAACTAGATAAACAAAGATGTTGTTTATAATATATAAGGTTGTTGCCGAGGTAGCACAATTAAGCACAATTAAAATAATCATGTCAATGAGGGCTTCAGCTTATCACAACTACGTTTCTAGGTCTAAAATTAAGATAGGAGCAAACTACAAAGCCCCGAACCCATGGAGTAGAGTCATCCCGTGACGACTTTCATTCGCTCGTGCTAATTTGTTCGTCATTGTTTTTTTTAGATTTATGGACTTTGATTGCAGCGGAGTGTCCTCGCACATGATTCTTCCTAGAGCTTGTTTTGGGTACCACTAGGGTAAAATAGGAATTTTTCTTTGGTTTTCTCTGTAGTGGCAGTGCTTTATTTTTCTGTTTTTGTTTTCTGCCTTGGTGGCTACCGGCAACCATTGTTAGAACTTTGAAAAGCATTCTAAAAACAAAACAGGCAGTGTTCACTAGATATTCTAACATGTTTAGCAAGAAACAATAATGTTTGACAATTTTGGCAAAAAAAAATTCTAAGTTATTTTTCATGCTTTTCTCGGAATTAAGTTTAATTTATTTAATGGTGTGAAACTAATTAATCGACTAACTATCATAGGCACAAGTTATAACAAATTTTTCTATTCTGATATATAATAAGGCAAGTACAATGCAACCTATATGCTACTAATTATGCCGAAACAAAAATGTCAGACATATCCCCCCCAAACTCGAGATGAGCATTGCCCTCAATGCACAAAATAAAAAAACACAAAATTAAATACAAGTGATATATATATATATATATAAGAAAACATAAAAAATAAAGAAAAAGAAAAAAGAAAAAACTCTAGAAATTGGCTGAGGGTTGAGAGGAGGCTTGGGTCTTTGCTGCTGAGGAGAAGAAGGAGGATTGGATGATTAGGCGACGGCCGGCTGATGTCCAGGCAACAGACTTAGCAGGCGATACCTTCGTTGTCTGCGGCGGCGTGACTCTTTTGGGAGTGGGACGAGGTTTTTTTTGAGGTTCTGTAGGAGTAGCGATAGGAGGGGCTTCAATCTGTTCTGATTCTATTTCGTCGTCCACTGGCTCAGCGGCTATTATGTGTCGTTTCCTCTTCCTAGTTCCTTCCTCCGTTGGTGCTGCCGGAGGGTCTATTACCATTGGGATGGTTGTTTCTTCTTCTGTTGTTGATGTTGTTGGTGGCTGTTTCTCGACCTTATATGATGAGGAGATGTTGGCCACTGTTGCCGCTTTGCAGGTGGGGGAATGATGTTGTTAATGCCTCTCAGGGGAGTCTTCCACCGTGTTGGAAGCAGAGGTGGCTCAGTATGATGGGAAGTGCATCGGAGAAGGCATATGGCGGCGGAAGACGGCGTGGTGGGCAACAACGGCTGGTGGCGTTCCTTGTGATGAGGCAGTTGCGGCAGCTAGATCTGTAGGGTAGGCAGGCATGGATGGGCCGTCATCTGGGTACTTCTGCCGGAGATAAGCCACAAAGGTTTCTTGGAACACCCCACATACTTTATGAAGGTCAGATGTTGTTGTTCGATCCTTCTGTTGCTGTCGATGAGGGTGCGCAACAGCGTTAGGACTTCATTGGCTGGGGAAGCTTCAATACTGCCGGGGGCGACTAGTGTAGCTGGCTGGGCGGTAGAGGACTGACTGGGGGCGATGTGCTCTGTCTCCTGGGCCTACATCATCTATAGGTAGACTTTCATGGTCCACCCCTTATTTGTTGTTGTCATCTCATCCTTGGGGTTGGTTGGGACATTGAAATTTGTTTAAAGGTCGGTGATGAGTGAAGGGAAGTATAACCTGCCCTTTGTCTTGCGAAAGCAATTGTTGATTTCCTTACATATAATCTTCCCAACATTGATGGGTCGGTCCATCATGATGCTATTAATTAGTGCGAGTCGCGGTAGGTCGACAGTGGACTTGTGGGAGGTGGGCAACAAACGCCTCTTGATGAACGTATTCCACAGCATTGCCTCAGGCAGTAGGTTGCGGTGTTGGACAGAACCGTCATGATTTCCTGCCAAACACAACGTGTTGGGCTTGTATAGCTTGGCCTTGAGTTTGTCATAGTCGATAACCGTCAATGAATGCCTTCATTCCTCGTGAGGGTTGTCGACCATCTCTAGGTTGTAGAAGCTGTTGATTACGGCATCATTCAACTTGACAGGCTCCCCTCGGACATATACGAACGACAGCTCTAGGCAGGGGATGATGGGCATAGACTTCTCTGACCAAAGTGATGTTGGCCATCTCCAGATGCCGTGCAAACATTTCCCATCCCTTGTTGTAGATGGTCTCGAACAAGGCGGGCTCTAAACCAAGGTCCCATGTATTCTTCGTGTAGTGGGAACCTTGTTGTTCCTAAATCGCTTGCTTGGCAAACTGATCTTTGTATCGTTTCTCATCTGACTTGGAGAAAAATCGTTAGAAGGTGGGTTTGGATTGGGATGCGGATGCTATGTGTGAGACGGTTGAAATATTTCTGAAACTTAAAAGAAAATAATGTCAGAAGAGAGAGCAATGGACTCAAGAAGAATATAGCTAGGAGATGAAAGTAAAGCAAATGAATGGGGTGAGAAAGGTTTAAATAGAGGCTGCCAAGAGGTGCCAGGGCGGCATTAAATGTCCAACAATCCAGTTGTCTTGTGTACATTATGAGATTTCTGCCTGTTACTTCTGTAGCCCTCGGCAGCTAGCTGTTAGCGGGCTACTAGCCATTACGTGATGTCTTCGCTGGGCCGCCCTTGGCTGTCTCGGCGAGATGGTGGGCAGGCTCCTTGTTGGGCCTTCTTCTTGATTCGGCTCTTTTATTCCTAATCCTGAAATAAAAATAAAGATAATTAAATACTAAATTAAGTTCTGAAAAATAAAAATGTGGAAACTAATTTAAAATCTAATCCTTAAAATAATTTGCAATAAATTAAACTCTAATCCTGATGCATAAAAATAAAAATAAAAATAAAGAAAATATAAAAATAAAAATTAAGTTATGTTGAGAGTGCATTTGGGTGCCTCTCCCAGACATAGCCACTTCCTGAGGTGATTTGGCTTGTTCTCCCTTCCTAAGGGGTCCTCTTGTTCTTTAATGTGATGGGTTGCTGGGTTCCTCAACCTGCTCTTGGGTCTGTCGCGACAGCTACTGCCGTGGCATTTCTCTGTACTTACTTTGGCGGCCTGAGCATCTGGGCATTCTTCCTTTTCCTTTTCTGAGGGTTGTAACACATTTAACTTGATGCTCTGATTGTCTACCCTCAAGGTCAGCTCCCCATGTTCCACATCTATTAGAGTTCTGCCTGTGGCAAAAAATGGTCGCCCAAAGATGATAGGGGCTTTTTCATCAGCCTCACAGTCTAAGATGAGGAAATCACCTAGAAGAATAAGGTTGCCCACTCGAACTAGAATGTCTTCAATCTTGCCCTCCAGTTGTATGAAAAAATGATCAGCAAGTTTCAACATGATGGAGGTAGGTTTGGCTTGCCCAATTCCCAATTTGTCGAAGACTGCCTTAGGCATTAAGCTGATGTTGGCTCCTAAGTCGCACAAGACTCTTGTTTCGTGCTTGCTGCCTATTCTGCATGGTATAACAAAGTTGTCTGGGTCTGTTTGCTTGGGCAGAAGTTTTTTGTGTAGCATAGCCATGCACTCTTCTATTACAACAACTGTTTCGAACTCCCCAATTCACTTTCTCATAGAAACCATGTCCCTGAGGTATTTTGCAAAGTTGGGCATGTTCTGAATGGCTTCTATGAGAGGGATATTTATGAGCACCTGCTTCAGAATATCCATGAATTTCCTGAACTGATGCTCCTATTTTTGTTGCCTAAGCCTTTGGGGAAAGGTTCTGACAGGCGAATGTCCTTTATTCGTTCTTTGCATGGGAACTTTATTTGTGGAGGATCTTCTGCTTGAGGACTGCTTTCAGGTTCAGCTGCTGAGGCGACTGCTGTTGATGCTGTTGGGGCAGGTGGTTCATTCTGTGCTGGCTGTGTCTCTTATGGCTTTTCCATTCTGGGCTCATTCAATTGTTTCCCACTTCTATTTATATGACTTTGCATCGCTCATATATGGACTTGGTTGCTACCTCTGTACTACTGGATACTGCTCCTATTGTCCTGCCGCTAAATATCTCCGTGAACTGCCCAAATTGGGTCTCCAAGTTCTTTATCGCAGCCTCTTAATTGTTCATTCTCATCTTTGTCCTGTCCATGAAAGACTCAGTTTTGTCAATAAACTTATTAGTGTGAAAAATAAAGTCACTAGTTCTAGACATACAAGTATGACGAGTTGCTTCTAGTGAATTATTGTTTTGTGGCTGCTGAGCCTACTGTCTGGACTGGTTTTGCTGGTAGCCACCTTGTTGCTGTTGTGGGTTGGCAGCAGTCTTAGGATTGCTCCAGGAGAATTCTGGATGATTTTTCCATCCAGGGTTGTACGTGTTCGTGGCGAATATGTTGTTCCTCTCATATCCTCCCATGAAGTTGTAACGCCCCGGTTTTGGGTCTAGAAGTTTAGAGGTTGAATCCACCGACCGGGAACGGTTCGAACCATAAAGGGAGATTTAGGGAACACCTAGTTAGGGATGCTTTAAAAATATGGAAAAATACCTAAAAATCCTTATTTAATATATAAATGACTCTGGTGAAAACAATTTTATAAAATAAGGTTTGGAAATACTATATTTTGGCGTAGTGAACAAATCGTAGATTTTGCAAAAGTTGATTAGTGACTGTTTTGTAAAGGATTGAAACTTTGAATCGTTAAGGAGCTAATTTTACCAAAATGTTTTAAATCAGATTTCTCCTTATTTTGGGTGATTTTAATAATGTTTTAATTAAAGGAAATAAAGATAATTAAAATGAAAAGATATCTTTGACTTTTCATAACTACTTTACGTCAATTTTCTCTCATATCATTTTCTCTCAATTTCTCTTCAGCCAAACACCATTCCTTCATCAATGAGCCTTTGATTTTCATTCCTTTTGATGAGATTTCAATCTCCTTTTGATTCCTAATCTTTTCCTCACCAAATCCTCTTGTTTTCATATTGGATTTTCAAGAAAACTTGCCCAAATCAAGGAGAAATCAACCATTAGAGGTAAGCTTCGTCCTTCTCCTCTAATGACCAGTTCATTACTGAAACTCCCAAGTTATCAATCATTTATTGATGATTTTTTAGTTGCTTTAATGTTAGAAACATGCAATTGTATTAAAACTCGAGATTCTTGGAGAGATCTTGATGATTTTCGTGGTTCTTGGTTAGGCTCTGTTTTGAGGTTGAATTCTAATGTATTTTGGATGGTAATTGATGTTATAAATGAGGTTTAATCAAACAAATCCCGAATAGGTTTGGATTCCTAAGTTTTGCATGCTAGAATGGTGGTTTTTGGGGTGGTTTTGGTGATCTGCTGTTGCTGGAGGTATAAGGCCAGGTTTATGTTGTTTTTTGATGTTAATCGATGTTTGGGAAGGGTTAGAATTGATAGATCTTGACTGGGCTTTGTTGGTGAATGTTTGGTGATGTTTTCGGGTATTTCGGGTGTCGAAATGCTTGTTTTGAGGGGAGCTGCAGGTTAGAATGAATGGCTTGTGATTTTAATGCATGGTGATGCATTAATTCTCTACTCTTATGTGTTAAAAATAGGGGAGAGTGATCCAGAAGCAATCGGGGTGGCGTTGGTGGTGTCGGACGCTTGGTTGGCTCGTCGGCTAGCATAGTGATGTGTATCGGTGAGTGAGATCGTGTTTTCCAGCTTTGGAATGATTTTGAAAGATGTTTGGGAACTTAAATCTATGCTTGAAATGCCGATTTAAGTTCGGAAGTAAGTGAAGTAGATTTCTCTCTCGATTTGTGCTATTATTACTTTGAAAATTATCAAAATGGATTTTGATGTGATAGGTTTGGCAACATGGTTTAATTTGTTGTTTGAGCATGGTTTTTAAGCATGGGTGTTGGTTATCAAACATGGTTTGGTGAAGGATGCATGAAATTAATGTTCCTAGAGAGTATGTGTTGTTGATTTGTGTTTTAAAGGCATCGTTTAGCTTTTTGGCCTTAATGGTGTTGCATACTTTTAAAACAGTAGATATGTTAATGATTTTAATATGATATATTGGCATAGATGATAGAAGGTTACCAGATATAATTGATCGATCAATAGGATGTAGAGTGCACTATAAACCAAAATTCGTACGTGCTCTTGGGATTTGTTCCAAAGAGAGAGACCGATGAGGGGCATACCATCGGGTAGGACTAGGTGAAATATCCAAGCTTTTTGGCAACAAGAGTTATTGCCATGAGACCGATGATGGGCATTCCATCGGAGTAGTACTTGGTGAAATACCCAAGCTTTTGGCGAAGGTGGATACCGTCATGTGAGTACGGTGATGGTAGATGCCACCGAAAATTATGTTGCTAGACGAGTGAGTACGGTGTTGGTAGATGCCACCGGAAGTGTCTAGTGAGTTATTTGCATATCCGTGTAAAAATAGAATATGAAAATGCCAATAGATGAGAATGAAATGTGCACCACATGTACCAATGCTTGAAATGTTTCTATGCTACGAGAAATGCATATGAGATATTCAGATTATGAAATGCTTTTGTGTATCGAGCATGATTGGCCTTGCCATGAGATTTGCATAGGTTGTATGCATGAGATAGATAAAGGGTTCGTGTGGTTTTTAAATGGTGTTTTGCTTTAAAAAGATTTTCAAGCATGGGAAGGAAAGTGAGTGAAGGGGAATTGGTTTCCAAGAAAATTGGTTTAAGCTTTGCATGAAGAGTTTATGCATGAAAAGGGTTAAATGGAAGTAATTGCAAGAATGTTGTTTCAGATCGAGTTGCTTATTGCATTTGAATTTAATGTCGATTTATATGTCTAGTAATGCATGATTTAAGGCAATGTTGTTTCGAATGGGGTTTTTCAAACAATACGTTGGTTTACAGAGGTGTGATTGTAAATAAAGAGTGTTTTTACAGATTTGCTGCATTGATGGTGTTTTGGTTTTGAGCATTCCTCACTAAGCATTATGTGCTTACGCTCCTTTTCGTCCATCAATGCAGATAGTTGAATTTGGGACAACAAGAAGCAAGGGATTCAAGAAGAGCTCCACTTGAGAAGTATGTTTTGCTATAGCTATAGATAATAAAGGCAATGGGGGAGAATCCTTTACCATGTTGTGTGATGAGATTGTTTACCTTGAGCAAGTCCGGTTTATGGTTTGATACTTGTAGATGGCCAATTTTTAATGTTTGGATCTTCTTTTTGTATCTTGGTATTGCTATGCTTTATGGTTAAAAGTATGTTCTTTCTAGTTGTATGAGATATATGAGTTGATGTGCTTAATGCTTGCAATGTGCTTAGCTTTTGATGAATATGATAGACTTGATGCGTAAACATGTTGTGGTTATGTTGTGGTATGTTTTAGAGCATGTTTGAAGGTGTTGTGATGTGAAAAACCAGAGTTTTCTGCTGTTGCAGGGCAGGGTGTATCGAAACACCCCTGCCTGTTTCGAAACAGGGGCCCGAAATGGCCATGATGTTTCGGAACGGGTGTAGGTGTTTCGGAACACTTTGGCTACTGTAGAGGCCTGTTCCGATACTGGTATCAGAACGCACCAGAGTTCCGAAATAGTCAACACCGTTTTGGTACTGGTGTTTCTGTACGAAGGTCAGCGTTGTGGAACGGTTGATCGTTGGTCTGTGCATTTGAATTGTTTCAAGTTTTCAAGTTTTACATTTCAGTCCTAAACGTTGTGGTTGCAATTGCTTGAGTTTGGAATGTCTTTTTAAGCTGAAATTTGGTAGAAGGGCATGTAATATGACTAATTGAGGTTTGGTAAAACTAAAATCTACAATGTCCTCGTATTTTACAAATTTTACATTTTGGTCCCTAAAAGTGTATTTCTTGCAATTGAGTCCTTAAATATTTTATGATCGATGTTCTTTTCTCTTCCATGATTCTTGAGTACTCACATAGGCCTAATGTGCATCTAGAAAAGATAAAATGAAACAAGGGTCGTTAATCAAGGTTGACTTTCGGGTTGACTTTGGTTTTCCCTATGTAATATTCGTAGTTTGGGTGTAGCGTCTAGGACGGGCTAAAGGGGTTATATGTTTTGGTATCAGAGCCAAGTTTTCGAACATTTGGGGCGATGTTAAGTTTGTGGTAAGTTGTTATTGTAAGTGTTGGATGTCTATCCTGGTGTGTGGTTGGAGGTTGGTTGAAAAATATGTTTTTGGGTGAATTGTTGATGTTTTTATCATGCTTAATTGTTATGAATCTTCTGTAGGTTAATGTGAACATGTATTGATGATATAATGATGTTTTGAGCTGTTTTTGAATAATGAAAATTATGATGAGTGTGATATGTTGATATAATGCTGTTGAAGGTGAATGTTGTTTGATGAGAGCATGATTGAAGTTTTGCTGATTGATATGCCGATGTTTGTGATATCAATGTTATTATTGATTGTTGTGACTTTTAGAAGGGGAAAGTTTGAGATACTCATTTCCTTATTATTATAGAAAATGTGTTAATTTGGAGTTGGAGTCTTGAATCCTTGCTTGAAGCTAGCTTGATCGTTAGTTTGTTTTGTTATCATTGCCTTGTTAATAATAGCACAATGGAATCGATGAGAGAATTGCAATCGGGTACAATTGTTGCTGCTTTAGAGCAGGTTTTTGGGGGTGGAATTTACCATCTGGTGAGAATGTATCGTTTCAGTCGTAAGTGCCTGGAGTTGAGGTGGTAGGGTAGAATGAGAGGGCTGGTCCTGTGATGAAGGGTTTGTTATCTGTGGTTCAAAAGATGTCGAGAACATCTCAGGCTGCGGTGGAGGTAGGGTCTGTGTATGTGTCAGCTGTGGGACAGACGAGTTTGTCAAAGCAGCGTCTACATGATTTAGGAGCTGTTGAGTATCGTGGTTCGATGCCTGAGGCATTCGAGGCTTGGATGGCCAGTGTAATTCCGATTTTGGATGAGGAAAGGTGTGACAACGCCTGTAAGTTGGGAAGTGTTGTCTCGTTAATGTTGGAGGATGCTTGTGTTTGGTGGGCATCTGTGACGGTGGCAATGAATATCCGCAATATAGATTTGGAATTCTTTGTATCTGCCTTTAATAGGAGATATCTTGGAGAAAAGTTTTCAAGGGTTAAACAACGTGAGAGTGTGGCTTTAGTACATGATGGTGAGAAGAATAAAAGCAAAAGAGTTGTAAGTTCTAGCCTTGTGAGTGGGCAGCGTAAGAGACTTTATGACAGAAGAATTCGGTTAAATCAGCGTTTTGGTTGTGGTGCTGATGTGGGTCAAGTGCAACAAGACCAAGGACTAGTAGTTCGGTTACTGGAGTGCGATCGTTGTAGAAGGCGTCACATTGGAGTTTGCTGGGGTGTTGGAGCTTGTTAGAACTGTGGTTCAATGGCGTATATGAAGCGAAATTTTCCTCAAGTAGTGAGACCAGCTTCGGTGTGTGCAAAAAGGGTCTCAAAAGGGTCGTGAGCGCGACCGAGATAGAGTTCGGAGGTGGCAAGAAGGGCAAAGAGGTGTGAGGTGTTTGGAGGTTGGATCTTGTTGGAATTGTGGGTCAGTTGGACATTTGAGGCAAGATTGTTCGGGGTTAGTTCGCGGTGGTCAAGGTGGAATGTTTGTCGAAGTTCATTGTGAGCGTGACTGTGGTCAGGGTTCTTTAAAACAGGGATACGTTGATGACCTCAAGGTGTTGGTTGGTGCTGTGGTGGTGCGGCCAGAGAACGGTGGTTCTGCGGGAGCAGGAGCTTGTCTGTTGAAGCTCCGGAACAATGATGCATTTGCAGGTAGCCTTGCTAAGCAATCTTTCCCATTGTTATCTTTGTTTGGTTCTGGTTTTGGGGTTTTCTTGTGTCGTAGATAAGGTTCTATAGTTGGTGAGTTGGGTAGTAACTGGTGTTTTTTTTAGAATAACATTAGTAGCGCAGAGTGTAATAGTATGGGTAGTTGGCTGTTAGCAAGTTGTTAGAGTGGTGTGGTTGGAAAAGTTGGATGTAAGATAAGAGGTTGTTTTTAGGCGGATTTTGAGGACATTATAGGTAAGTGTGAACCGACATACATGTACAGTTAAAATCATTTGTTTATATTATATATATATATATGTTGGTACATGCATACATATGACATGGCATTAGAGGTCTGCATACATGTGCACAGGCATTGATAGGGCATGTAGGTGACCATGCATACGAACGTTCACACTTGCGAATAGCTAATTGGGTCCGATAGTGATGTGGTAGGATTAGGGTAGTCTGTGGGTTTAAAGTGTTGTTTTGGTGCTAGGTGGGTGCTAGAGGTGATGGTAGGAGGTAAACAAGTTGCTGGTAGTAATGAGTGTGATCTAGCCTGTTTGGCGAGAGGAAAGGTGTTTAGGTGTTTTAATGGTTTTAGCGGTGTAGTGGTAAGGAGGTGACTGTTTACGGTTAGAATCGGTCGAGGTTGTTGAGGGTAGTTAAAGGTAGTCGAGAATAACAGATAGGATGTAGTTTCTTTGCGTTGGGTGGTTGTTGTAGGCTAGTGGATGTGTTTCCGAAGTGTTGAAGCATCCTTGATTAGATTGTTGCAATAAAATGGTTGTTCTAGTTGGGTGATGGTTCGGCAGTAACCTTAGGGAAGTTGGAAGTAGGTCCCGATAAGAGATTTAGTTGAGGTTTGGTTTGAGATGAGTGGAGGTTTCATAGTCCTAGTATGTTTTTTATGTGGATGGATGGGTGGCCAGGTAAGTTGGGAAAGCTGTAGTGTATGTGGTTGGACAATTGTAAGTGTTTGGGAATGGATTTTGGGTGTGATGTGTTGCGGTTGTTCATGGCATCTAGGTAAGATTGGTATCTTAGTCAAAGCTTAAAGGGGTAGGGTAATGTAAGTTCAAAGGCTGGTGTTAGTTTGGTTGGGTCCTTGTGAGAGAGTGGTTCATTGGCTGAGTATAAGTAAATCTTCTTTAAGACAGTTGAGGTAGGCGAAGCAACTATTGGAGTTAAGGTTGGAGTCTTGTGATGAGGATTTTCGGATGTTGTGTGGGCAGTTTTTGATGAGCTGGTGAGGCAGGTGATGGTAGCGGATGTGAAGGAATGTTGTCCATATGTTGGGGAACGTAAGTAAGCAGGTGTTGCGTAAGGAATTTTTTCTTATCGTGGTGATCTTCGAGCAGGAGTTGAACGAGTTGTATAGGGGTTTAGAGAAGTGGAGTAGGTTGTGGATCGCACGGTGGCTGAAGAATGGATGGGTTGGTGTCACCGTGTGTGTGTATTGTTGAAGGAGTTATGAGGTAAGGCGAAGTAAGTTGCAAAGGTTTAAGAATTCTTTGGGTTGTTTGGAGGTTTTTGCACAATTCGGAAGTGTGGAAAGCTAAGCTAAGGTTGATAGCCGTGTGCTCTTAAATTCTTGCACTATGAGGGTATAGAGTGGGTTAGATCTGGGGGTTTTTGGATCGTGGAGGTTGAGGAGTGTGTTGGTTTCGTTGTGTTTAGGTTGGGGATGTTTCTGTGATGGTTATGCATCTTGTGTTTATGTTGCGTTTTGTTTTGGAAGGTTTGGTATCACACTCTCTTCGCAAGTTCAAATTTCGAGGACGAAATTTCCTAAGAGGGGGAGAGTTGTACCGCCCCGGTTTTGGGCCTAGAAGTTTAGAGGTTGAATCAGACCGGTCGGGAATGGTTCGAACCTTAAAGGGAGATTTAGGGAGCACCTAGTTCGGGATGCTTTAAAAATATGGAAAAATACCTAAAGATCCTTATTTAATATATGAATGATTATGGTGAAAACAATTTTAAAAAATAAGGTTTGGAAATACTACATTTTGGTGCAGTGACCAAATCGCAGTTTTTGCAAAAGTTGATTAGTGACTGTTTTGTAAAGGATTGAAACTTTGAATCTTTAAGGAGCTAATTTTACCAAAAAGTTTTTAATCAGATTTCTCCTTACTTTGGGTGATTTTAATAATGTTTTAATTAAAGGAAATAAAGATAATTAAAAGGAAAAGCTATCTTTGACTTTTCATAACTACTTTACGTCAATTTTCTCTCATATCATTTTCTCTCAGTTTTTCTTTAGCCAAACACCATTCCTTCATCAATTAGCCTTTGATTTTCATTCCTTTTGATGAGATTTCAATCTCCTTTTGATTCCTAATCTTTTCTCACCAAATCTTCTTGTTTTCACATTGGATTTTCAAGAAAACTTGCCCAAATCAAGGAGAAATCAATCATTAGAGGTAATATTCGTCCTTCTCCTCTAATGATCAGTTCTTTACTGAAATTCTCAAGTTATCAATCCTTTGTTGATGATTTTTTAGTTGCTTTAACGTTAGAAACATGAAATTGTATTAAAACTCAAGATTCTTGGAGAGATCTTGTTTATGCATGAAATGGTTTAAATGGAAGTAATTTCAAGAATGTTGTTTGAGATCGAGTTGCTTACTGCATTTGAGTTTAATGTTGATTTATATGTCTAGCAATGTTGTTTCAAATGGGGTTTTTCAAACAATACATTGGTTTACGGAGGTGTGATTGTAAATAAAGAGTGTTTTTCCGGATTTGCTACATTGATGGTGTTTTGGTTTTAAGCATTTCTCACTAAGCATTATCTGTTTATGCTCCTTTTTCTCCATCAATGCAGATAGTTGAATTTGGGACAGAAAGAAGCAAGGGATTCAAGAAGAGCTCCACTTGAGAAGTATATTTTGTAACACCCCAAATTTGGGCCTAGATGTTAGAGTCCGAATCGGACCAGGCAGAAAACGGTTCGAATATTAAAGGGAGTTTTAGGGAACATCTAGTTCGGGATGCTTTAAAAATATCTAAAAATCCTCATTTAATATTTGAAAGATAACAGTGGAATCAATTTTACAAAATAAGGTTTGGACATACTACATTTCAGTGTAGTGACCATATCGCAGTTTTTGCAAAGTTAAATAGTGACTGTTTTGTAAAGGATTGAAACTTTGAATCTTTAAGAAGCTAATTTTACCCAAAATGTTTTCATAAGATTTTCCTTAATTTGGGTGATTAAATTAATGTTTTAATTAAAGGAAATGAAGGTTAATTAATTTAGAAACTACCTTTGACTATTCATAACTACTTTTCACAAATTTTCCCTCATTTTATTTTCTCTCAAATTCTTTTCAACCAAAAACATTCTCTCTATAAAATGTACTTTGATTTTCACTTCATTTGATGAGATTTCAATTTTCCTTTGATTCTTAATCAATTCCTCATCAAATCCACTTGATTTGTACATTGTGTTTTCAAGAAAACTTGCCCAAATCAAGGAAAAATCATCCATTAGAGGTAAGCTTCGTCCTTCTCCTCTAATGATCAGTTCTTTACTGAAATTCCTAAATTATCAATCCTTTGTTAATGATTTTTAAGTGGTTTTAATGTTAGAAACAAGAAATTATCTTAAAACTCAAGATTTTGGTAGAGATCTTGAAGATTTTCGTGGTGAATGATTGGGCTCTGTTTTGAGATGGTTTTCTAATCTATTTTGGATGTTAATTGATGTTACAAATGAGGTTTTATCAATCAAATCCCGAATAAGATTGTTTTCCAAAGTTTTGCTATTTGGAATGATGGTTTTGGGGGTGATTTTAATGTTCTGTCATAGCTTGAGATATAAGGACGAGTTTGTGGTGGTTTTTTATGTTAATTGATGTTTAGAAATGATTAGAAGTGATGGATATTTGTTGGGTTTTGTTTTGGAAGAGTTTGGAGGTGATTTCGGTTGTGTTTGGTAGCCGAAATGTGGTTTTTGGGTAGAGAAGCAAAATTAGGTGTGTGGCTGATGATTTCAATGCACGATGATGCATTAATCCTCTGCTCTTATGTGTTTAAAACAGGGGAGACATCTTCGGACGCCTTTGGTGTTGATCTGAAAGCTTAGATAGCGTTTCGGTGAGCAAGCGAAACGTAATCGGTGAGTGCGTATGGTTTAGAAGTCCTTGAGGGATGAAGACTCAAGGTTTGGGGATTTAGGAAAGGTTTGAAACACCTTCCTAAGTACGGAAGTAAGTATTGGCTAGAATGCTCTCATAGATGTGGTGATTGCCCCTAAAATGCTTTTACATGCTCATGGTTTGAGATTGATAAATTCCTACTGTTTTTATGCATATTTTATAGCATGAGAAGATGCTTGAAATGATTTCATGAAGTAACATGTTGCATGGTTGAGATTTGAGCTTTTGTGTAAAGCATGACAAATTTCATGGTTTTGAAATGAGATGAGAATGTTGAGAATTGTAGCATGAAAAAAAGTAGGTGAGATGATGTTTTAACATAATATATTAGCATAGATGTTGAGATACTTGCCGGATATAATTGATCGATCCATAGGATGAGAATGCACTATAAACTAAAAATTCATACGTGCTCTTTGGTTAAGCCAAAAGGATAGAACCGGTGATGGGCATTCCATCGGGTAGGACTTGGTGAAATACCCAAGTTTTGTGGCGATGAGAGATTCCGCCATGTGAGTACAGTGATGTGAGTTTCCACTGGAAATTATGTTGCTAGACGAGTGAGTACGGTGATGGTAGATGCCACCGGAAGTGTCTAGTGAGATGTCTGCATATCCCAGTAATTATGAGATGTGAAATGCCAATATAAAATATGAAATGATTTTTGATTCACATGTACCTAGATGAAATGATTTAGGCTATAAGAAATGCATATGAGATTTGTATTGAAATGCTTTTGTGTTACAAGCATGAGATTGGATTTGCCATGAGTTTTTCATTGGTTTTAATGCATGAGATAAAATGAAGGTACATGTGTTTTCAATGTAAAGTTGCTTTGAATGGTTTTCAAGCAGGGGATAGAATGAGCATGTTGTTAAAAAGCTTTTGAGAAAGTGTTTTCAAGCTAAGCATTACTGTGTTGGTTTCTTTAGAGCATGCCTTACTAAGCATTAGTGCTTACGCTCTCTTTTACCAATAATATAGATAATTGAGGTGTTTTCGGGCATTGAAGAGGATAAGATCATGCAAGGAAGTACAAGCTCACGTATGGTGAAGTTTTCATACACTTTAGTTTTGATATATTGGCAATGGGAAACCAAGGTTGTATTTGGGAGATATGTTTGAACTCCCTAAGTTTGTGGCATGTTTATGTTGGCATTTTTGGTTTGTAAGTGGCCTTAAATGTTTTTTTTGAGGTTGGATTGCTTATATTGGTTTTGTGGTTAGGGAGTATGCCTATAGACTATGTGAATTTGTGTTTGATGCTATGCTTGTGTTAGAAAGTCCTAAATATGTTCCTTATGTATAAAATGGTTTGCTGGTATGATTTTTGGGTCTTTGAGGCATGTTTGATTTGATTAAAGGATGAAAAACCAGCTATATCTGTTGTTTTTGGGAAAGGTGTATCGAAACACACACAAGTGTATCGAAACGAGGGCCTGTAATGGTCTATGTGTTTCGAAATGTTTGAGACTGTTTCGAAACAGTTTGGCTACTGGAGTGCCCTGTTTCGGTACTGGTCTCGAAACATACCTGCGTACCGAAACGGTCAACACCATTTCGAGGCATACGTTTCGGTACGGTGGGTAGGTGTTCCGATACGGTTGACCGTTGGATGCAGATTTGAATTGCTTTGAGTCTTCATGCTTTACATTTTAGTCCTTTTTGTTGTGGATGCAATTGCTTGAGCTTGGAATGTCTTTTGAAGCTGAAATTTGGCAGAGAAGCATGTAACATGATTAATTTCATATTGGTAATCCTAAAACCAGGGAAGTCCCTCTAATTTACAAAAATTACATTTTGGTCCCTAATCTTGTTAAAAGTGCAATTGAGTCCCTAATTGCATTTCGTTTGCTGTGCTTTTTTCTACCATGTCTCATGGGTTTTCACATAGGCTTATTGTGCATCTGGACAAGATTAAAATAAAAAAAGGGTCGTGAATTAAGGTTGACTTATGGGTTGTCTTTGGTTTTCCCCATGTAATCTTCGTAGTTCGGGTCAAACGTCTAGGCCGAGCTAAGAGGGTTACATTTGTTTGTATCAGAGCCAGGTTATCGAATAATTGGGGTTTGGTATGTGGTTGTTGTATGTGTTTATGCATGATTGTGTCTTTTCAGTGAAAGTCTGATGTATGAACAGTGTTGTGTGATTAAGTTGGGATGATTTTGTGATGCTATGCTCTGTTTGGAGTGTGGTTGGGAGTCCCATTGCCATATCAAAACTAATGAGAAGAATTGATTTCGAAAATGAGCTTGAGTACTTGGATTACTTGCCTTATTCTGCCTAACTGTGTTTATTGCATTTTTGTCAATGCATTGTTTTTATAATGGGCCACGTAGAGAGCTGAGAATCAATACTAGATCGACAGCTGAGAATGAAAACGCGGAGAATGCTGAGGACTTACCTCCTCCTCCCCCTGGTGGACCACCCAGTGGTGGCGGAGCTGGGGCTGGTAATGCTGGTTTTGGTGCTGGGGTTTTTGGACCCGAGGGTGTGCAAGGGCAAGCTGCTCCTGACATGACCATGTTGATTCATGCTATTGCTGGACCTTTCCAGTCAGTCGTAGCTGGAGCTCATGGAGCTGCGCATCAGGATGATGCTAATGTGAGGTTGCCTTTGGAGCGTCTTCGCAGTCTATGAGGGACTAAGTTCAGAGGCTTATCTCCGGAAGGATCTGAGTCTTGGTTGGAGAGCACCAAGAGGATTCTGGGCCAGTTGAACTGCAATAATGTGCAGAAGCTGGGTTGTCTTGTGTCACTGCTGCATGGTGATGCTTATACGTAGTGGACGACTACTATCTCCGGGATGGAGGATGATGAGGTGACATGGATGTTTTTCTTGAATGCGTTCAAGCGGAAGTACTTGGGAGTGCTTTACCTCAATGAAAAGAAGAGAGAGTTTATGTCTCTCATGCAAGGGAACATGTTAGTAGTTGAATATGAAATTCAGTTTGTTCGCCTCAGTCAGTATGCACTTGAGCTAATCCCTAATGAGCGGGAGAGGTGCGAACGATTCCGTTATGGGCTGGTAGCGGATGTCAAGACCTATATGCTTGTGGTTGATTACACTGATTTCGATGTCCTGGTCACAATTGCCAAGGACATTGAATCGAACCTTGGTTTGGCAAGTTGAGCTGGTGGCTCTAACTCGGGAAAGCGAGCTGCGGAATGTGATTTATGTAGAGATCGCAACAAGAGACAGAAGGATAGGAAGCCGCTCTACGATGCTAGACGTGGGGGTGGTAACCCTGGTAGAGGTCAGCAAGAAACTAATGCTTTCCTAAGGACTCCTGAGTGTAATCGTTGTGGTAGAAGACATGGTGGTAAGTGTTGGGGTAACCTTGGGACATGCTGGAATTGTGGGAACCGAGGGCATTTGAAGAAAGATTGTCCTTAGCCACTAAGAGAGAGACAGGCTCCGGTGAGAGCAGCAGAGCCACAGAGCGGTCGTGGGCGCGGCCGTGGTAATTTTCAGCGTAGGGATGATGGTGGAAGGAACGTAGCACATGTTGTAGCCGTTCAACCTAAGGGTGGGGGTCAAGCTCGAGTGTACGCCCATCATGAGGGAAGGAATGATACGAATGTGATCGCATGTACCTTTACATTGCAATCTTTGTCATTACTTTCTTTGATTGATTCTAGATCCACACACTCGTACATATTGCGTGAACATGCTCAAATGCTTGGTTTACCTGTTGAGTCTTTGGATGTGGGTATGCGTGTGACTAGTTCATTTGGCGAGACGGTTGTAAGAAGGAAATTGTATAGGAAATGTCTCTAGAAGGTGCAAAATCATGTTTCTTGTTGATCTCATTGAATTGCCATTCTATGGCTTTGATGTAATCCTTGGCATGGATTGGCTAGTTGAGCATAGGGCCGTTGCGGATTTCGAGAGCAAGAGAGTTTCGTTGAAACTTGCGGATGATTATGAGGTGGTGGTTGTGGGTGAGAATGTGAAGTTTCTTGCTAATGTGGTGTCTACATTGGAAGCAAGTCGGATGTTGCGGCAAGGTTGCGAGGCTTACCTAGCCTTTGTTATGAATCCTAGTTTAAAAGAGGTGCGCGTTCAGGATATAAGGACTGTGCGTGAGTTCCCTGGAGTGTTTCCGGAGGAGTTACCTGGATTGCCGCCTAGTTGAGAAGTGGAGTCTGGGATTGGGTTGTATGAGAACACAACTCCAGTGTCCATTGCTCCCTATCGCATGGCACCCAAAGAGTTAAAGGAGTTGAAGACGCAACTTCTGGAGTTTCTTGACTGTGGTTTCATTCGGCCTAGTGTGTCACCTTGGGGTGCACCAGTCTTGTTTGTAAAGAAGAAAGTTGGCACAATAAGAATGTGCATCGATTATCGTAGCTGAACAAGTTGACCATAAAAACATGTATCCTTTGTCGAGGATTGATGACCTTTTTTATCAGTTTCTAGGAGCGACTATGTTTTCAATGATTGACTTGAGGTGAGGGTACTATCAGCTAAAGGTGAAAGAGGTGGATGTGCCGAAAACAGCCTTTAGAACGAGGTATGGGCATTATGAGTTCCTTGTAATGTCGTTTGGCTTGAAGAATGCTCCTACTGCTTTCATGGACATGATGAATAGAGTGTTCCATGAATACTTGGACAAGTTCGTTGTGGTGTTCATCGACGATATCCTTGTGTACTCTCGTACTGAGGAGGAGCATGAAGGCCATTTGAGAGTTGTCTTGCAAGCGCTGTTGGAAAATCAGCTTTATGCTAAGCTGAGCAAGTGTAAGTTCTGGCTTAAGGAAGTTGTTTTCCTTGGTCATGTGGTTTCGGCTAAAGGGATTCGAGTTGTTCCCCAGAAGGTTGAGGCGATGATGAATTGGAAGCCTCCAAAGTCTGTTCATGAAGTCTGTAGTTTCCTTGGGTTGGCAGGATACTACCGAAGATTTGTGGATGGATTTTCTAAGATTGTTGTGCGTTTAACGAAGTTGTTGCAAAAAGATGTTAAGTATGAGTGGACGGAAGCGAGACAACAAGCTTTTGAGAAGCTTAAGGCAGCTTTGGCACAAGCTCCTATTTTGGTTCAACCTGAATTAGGGAAAAAGTTTGTGGTGTACAGTGACGCATCCTACGTTGGTTTGGGGTGTGTGTTAATGTAAGAGGGTAAGGTGGTGGCTTATGCATCGCGCCAGTTGAAGGTGTATGAGCGCAATTATTCTACGCATGATATTGAGTTAGCTGCGATGGTTTTTGCTTTGAAGATCTGGAGACATTATCTTTATGGTGAGAAGTGTACTTTGTACACGGATCACAAGAGTTTGAAGTATTTGATGTCTCAGAAAGAGTTGAATCTTAGGCAACGACGATGGGTGGAGTTGCTTAAGGATTACGATCTAACGATCGAGTATCACCCGAGAAAGGCCAATGTTGTGGCCGACGCCTTGAGCAGAAAAGTGGCGGTGGAGTTAAGGGCGATGTTTGCTAGCTTGAGCATAACGCGAGATGGAGGTCTTATTGCTGAATTGCAAGTGAAACCATCTCTACTTCAGTTGATAAAGGATAAGTAGTTGTTGGATGATTCTTTGGTGCCACATGTTCAGGATATTGTTGAGGATAGACCATCGGATTATTGTTTTAATGATGATGGTGTTTTATGTTTTGGAAGTCGAATAGTGGTACCGAATGATGTGGAGTTGAGGCGTACTATTCTGACCGAAGCTCATAGTAGTCCTTTCGCTATGCACCCTGGTAGTACAAAGATGTATTGTGATCTGAAGGATGAGTACTATTGGGTGGGTTTGAAGAAAGATGTTGAATATGTGAGCAACTGCATGGTTTGTCAGCAGTTTAAGGTTGAGCGTCAGTTTCTTTCGGGGTTGTGGCAACCGTTGAGGATCCCTAAATGGAAATGGGAGAGGATAACCATGGACTTTGTGTCTAGTTAGCCTTTGTCGCCATCAAAGAAGAATTATGTGTGGGTGATTGTGGATCGCCTTACAAAGTGTGCACATTTCTTACATGTGCATACTATGTATACCTTGGATAAGCTTGTAGAGTTGTACATTGCTGAGATTGTACGTCTGCATGGTGTACCAAAATCTATAGTGTCGGATAGAGATCCGAGGTTTATGGCAAGGTTTTGGGAATGTTTACATCAAGCATTGGGTACGCGGCTGAATTTCAGTACTTCTTATCATCCGTAGACGGATGGGCAGTCAGAGCGTGTTATTCAAGTGCTTGAGGATATGTTGTGGTGCTGCGTGATTGAGTTTCAAGGCTCTTAGGAGAAGCACTTGCCTTTGGTAGAGTTTGCTTATAATAATAGCTACCAAATAAGTATTCAAATGGCACCTTATGAGGCTTTGTATGGGAGGAAGTGCAGAACTCCTCTTTGTTGGGCTGAAACGGGAAAAAAGTTGGTCTCGATGCCGGCTTTGTTGAAAGGAACCACCGAGAAGGTAAAGCTCATTTGTGAGCGTTTGAAGGCAGCATCGGATCGGCAAAAGTCTTACGCGGATTTGAAGTGTAAGGAGATGGAATTTACGGTGGGTGACCGTGTGTTCTTAAAGGTTTCACCTTGGAAGAAGGTGATGAGATTTGGCCGGAAGGGCAAGTTGAGCCCTAGATATATTGGACCACACGAGGTGACAGAACTTGTGGGTCATGTTGCTTATAAGTTGAGGCTACCACAAGAACTAGAAAACATAAATAATCTGTTTCATGTGTCCATGCTTCGAAGGTATAGATCGGATCTTTCGCATGTTATGCCTATGGAGGAAGTTGAGTTGAATCCAGATTTGACTTATGATGAGGAGCTAGTTGAGATTCTGGATTCGGACAGTAAGGTTCTCCGTGGTAAGACCATTGATCTGGTTAAAGTGTTGTGAAGGCATCGTGGTGTTGAGGAAGCCACGTGGGAAAGAAAGGAAGATATGAAGAAGTAGTTTCCTTACCTTTTTCCTCCAAGTAAATTTCGAGGACGAAATTTCTTAGGAGGGGGAGAGTTGTAACACCCCAAATTTGGGCCTAGATGTTAGAGTCCGAATCGTACCTGGCAGAAAACAGTTCGAATCTTAAAGGGAGTTTTAGAGAACATCTAGTTCGGGATCCTTTAAAAATATAGAAAATATCTAAAAATCCCCATTTAATATATGAAAGATAATGGTGGAATCAATTTTACAAAATAAGGTTTGGACATACTACATTTCGGTGTAGTGACCAAATCGTAGTTTTAGCAAAGTTAAATAGTAATTGTTTTGTAAAGGATTGAAACTTTGAATCTTTAAGGAGCTTGTAACCCCCTTAACCCGGCCTAGACGGTTGACCCGAATTAAGAAAGTCACACGGGGAAAACCAAAGTCAACCCGAAAGTCAACCTTGATTAACGACCCTTTTTTTATTCTTATCTAGATGCACATTAGTCCTAATTGTGATCACACAAACAACATACTCAAAGATCACAAACATCAGAGATCAAACAGGGACCCAATTGAACAAATTACAACTTTAGGGACCAAATTGTAATGTAACCCCCGTAGCCCGGTCTAGACGGTAGACCCGAACTACGAAGATTACACGGGGAAAACCAAGGTCAACCCGAAAGTCAACCTTGATTAACGACCCTTTTTTTTCTTTTTAATCTTGTCTAGATGCACATTAACCTTAAGTGTGATCTTACAAACAACATATCAAAAGATCACAAACATCAGAGATCAAACTGGGACCCAATTGAACAAATTACAACTTTAGGGACCAAATTGTAAAATCTGATAAATTAAAGGACTTAGCCCAAATTGAAGTTACCATCTTGAAATTAATCAGGTTTCATGCCTCTCTGCCAAATTTCAGCTCAAACGGACATCCCAAGCTCATACAATTGAACAACATGATTCAGGACTAAAACGTAAACAAAGCAAAACATATAAAGATACTTTTAACTGAATTTAACGGTCAGGTATCGATACACCTGATGTCGTATCGATACGCGGGAAAGGCAGTAACCAAACTCGAGCAACGGTATCGATACGATATCCCTTGTACCGATACGGCATTCAAACTTTACCCAGATGAGTATCGATACCCCCACAACCGTACCGATACGCCTGGGCAGAAAAGAGCATATTGGGCTCAGGCGTATCGATACGCGAGCCCGAGTACCGATACCCCTGTCTGAAATCGACTTGAAATTCATACCATTCATGCTTCAAACCTCAGATTAACATCACCAAATCATACCACATAGATATACAACATGCAGGGATCATAAATGCATCAACAATTCAACTCATAACCATCTCACATGAAAAGCCCCAATTTAAATGACATGCTTCCTACTTAAGCTACCTTTCATGCATAAACCTTCATAGCCAAGCATATAAGAGATCAATCCAAAAACCAACAACCACAGCAACATTTAACATACTTAGGGAGTCTTAAACACCTCCCAAAACATATACATTGGTCCCCCATTGCCAAAAACATACAAAAGCTAAAACACTTATAAAACCTTCATACATTGAGCTTTACTTGTACTTGTTTGCTTGCCTCCTCTTGCTGCCCTCAATGCACTCTAATGCTCTGCATTATTGAATCAAGAAAACGAGAGAGCGTAAGCCAAAGCTTAGTGAGGAGTGCTCTTTAAAAACCATTCAATAATGCATTTCAAACCATTTGTAAATCATGCTTGTAAACAACCTTTTCACATGCTCAAAGCATACTTTAGATCAAGCAATAACATGCTTCCACATTTCATTTAAACTAGCATCTCATGCTTCAACATAAACATCAAATCATGCATCTCATACATCTCATGTACAAAACATGTCATATTGGCTCAAGTGATACATTTCATTTAGAAATCAAGTTCAACAACTTTCCCCAAGGACTTTTAAACACCTTGGACCCCAAGGACTTTTAAACACCTTGGCCATGGACTTTTAAACACCATGAATGGACCACACAAGGACTTTTAACCACCTTTGTGTCCGTAGCTTGAAATACCCCAAGGACTTTTAAACACCTTGGCCCCAAGGACTTTTAAACACCTTGGCCCCATGGACTTTTAACCACCATGGAAAGGAGCACCTAAGGACTTTTAACCACCTTAGTGTCCGCAACAAGATTCATCCAAGGACTTTTAACCACCTTGATGATCTTAGATAACAAGGCTCACTCAAGGACTTTTAACCACCTTAGTGACCTTCACTTTTACAAACCATCACTTGCCAATACACACTTTATACATCATGTAATCCACTGTTTCAAAAGCATTTAAACCAAGCCATTTCATCATGCATTTCAAAGCATTAAGTCATCATTTAACAATGCATAAAAACAAGGCACTCTTACCTAGAGTCACCTTCAACACATGGCTTAAATCATCAGCATAAATCATGCTAAAACATCAGCAATTAACATGCTAAAACATGCTTTCCAAAACAGTAGCAAATCATGCAAAATCATCATTTCACATTTCATCAAAACATGGCCACCACTTTAAGAGAGTAATCCGAAAACTTACACTTGAGCTTAGCAAAGTTGTTTAGACTTATACTAAGCTCCCAAAACCTTCAACCTTTGGTTTAAAAGCTGAAAATCCATTTTCACTCACCGATTACCAAACAAGCCTAGCCAACAAGCTTTCCAAGCTTCCGAAACCTTCCGAAAACACCTCCAAAACTCAAGGATCAACCTCCCCTGTTTTAAGCACATAAAAACAGAACATTAATGCATCCTTATGCATTAAAACACCAGCAACAACAACACAACTCGCTGCTCATCACAAATCTAACAATTTGCCTACCAAACACAACCGGAAACATCTCCAAACACTTCCAAAACTTAACCCAGCCAAGATCCATCACTTCTAACCATTTTTATACATCAACTAACATGCAAAAAGATCACAACCACGTCCTTATACCTCCAGGTATAACAGATCACCAAAAACACTCCAAAAACAACCAAAAACTCAAGCCAAACTTAGGAAATTCAACCTATCCGGGATTGCATTGATTAAACCTCAACTTCCAATCATTTTAGCATTCATTTAACATCATTTTAACACCTCAAAACCCTGCTTAAACAGATCACACGAAATTTTCACCAAAATCACCAAATCTTGCATTTTTGCCAAAAATCAAGATCTCAATTGAAAAGCCTTTAATAAAACATGAATCAAGGATTGAGAACTTAGGAATTTCAGTAAAGAACTGATAGTTTAGAGGAGAAGGACGTTCTTACCTCCAAACTTGAATTTCTCCCTTTTAGAGCCAAAATGCTTGATGAAACAATTTGCAAATTGAGAGGTTTTGATGATGAGATGATTAGGAATCAAATGAGAGTTGAAATGAGAGATGTAGATGTCAAAATCAGAGAAAGAAATCTGAGGAAATCTTGTTTGGGTAGAGAGAAAATGGGAGAAAAGAGAATTTGAGAGAAAATAGAAAAATTAGTTAAGATTTGGTTAAAATGATTTCCCTCTCTTTTCTTAATCTTTAAAATCAGATTTTAGACTTAAAATATCTTAGAAAAATCTGGAGAAATCCTTTTTGGAATAATAGCTCCTTAAAGATTCAAAGTTTCAATCCTTTATAAAACTGTCCCGCAACTTTCAAAAATTACATTTTGGTCACTAGCCAAAATGTCAACCTTCCGAACCTCATTTTCCAAAATTGATTTCACAATTCACTTTTATATATTAAAAGATGATTTTAGAATATTTTTCCATATTTTTAATGCAACCCGAACTAGGTTTTCCTAAATTCCCTCTTATATATTCGATCAGCACTTTGACTAAACCGGTCAACGCCAAAACTTCTGAGCCCAAAACCGGGGCGTTACAACTCTCCCCCCCTTAAGAAATTTCGTCCTCGAAATTTACCTGAAAGAAAGAGATAAGGAAACTGCTTCAGCATATCCTTCTTCCGCTCCCACGTGGCTTCCTCAACACCGCGATGCTTCCACAGCACCTTCACCAACTCAATGGTCTTGCCACGAAGAACCTTGCTATCTGAATCCAGAATCTTCACCGGTTCCTCATCATAGGTCAAATCCGGATTCAATTCCACCTCCTCCACAGGCAACACATGTGAAGGATCAGATCGATACCTCCGGAGCATAGAAACATGGAACACATCATGAATCTTCTCCAGCTCCTGAGGTAACCTCAACCGATACGCAACAGGACCAACACGCTCAACAACCTCATACGGTCCAATATATCTAGGGCTCAACTTACCCTTCCGCCCAAACCTCATCACCTTCTTCCAAGGCGAAACCTTCAAGAACACGCGATCACCCACCGCAAACTCTATCTCCCTACGCTTCAAATCCGCGTAAGACTTCTGCCGATCAGAAGCAGCCTTCAACCTCTCACAAATGAGCTTCACCTTCTCGGTGGTACCTTTCAACAAAGCAGGCATTGAAACCAACTTTTGACCAGTTTCAGCCCAACACAGAGGAGTCCTACACTTCCTCCCATACAGAGCCTCATAAGGTGCCATCTGTATACTTGCCTGAAAACTGTTGTTGTAAACGAACTCAACCAAAGGCAGATGCTTCTCCCAAGAACCTTGGAACTCTATCACGCAACATCTCAACATATCCTCCAAGATCTGAATAACTCGCTCAGACTGGCCATCCGACTGGGGATGATAGGATGTACTGAAATGCAACCTTGTACCCAGAGCTTGATGCAAACACTGCCAAAAACGCGATGTGAACCTCGGATCCCTATCCGACACGATCGACTTAGGCACACCATGCAACCTCACAACCTCAGCAACGTACAGCTCTGCCAGCTTATCCAAAGAAAACGTAGTATGCACAGGCAAGAAATGTGCACACTTCGTCAGGCGATCCACAATCACCCAAACAGAATTCTTCTTCGACGGAGACAAAGGCAAACCAGATACAAAATCCATGGTAACCCTCTCCCACTTCCATTCAGGGATTTTCAATGGTTGCAACAAACCAGAAGGAACCTGATGTTCAGCCTTTACGCGCTGACACACCAAACACTTGCTCACGAACTCTGCCACATCCTTCTTCAAGCCCACCCAATAGTACTCATCACGAAGATCGCGATACATCTTTGTACTACCAGGATGCATAGCAAAAGGACTACTATGACCTTCAGCTAGAATAGCATGCCTCAACTCAGCATCTGCAGGCATTACTATCCGACTACCAAAACACAACACTCCATCCTCATTAAAACAGAAATCCGAAGGTCTACCCTCCGCGATATCCTGAACATGAGACACCAAGGAATCATCCAACAACTGCTTATCCTTGATCAACTGAACCAACGAAGGTTTCACTTGCAACTCAGCAACAAGACCACCATCCTGCGATATGCTCAAGCTAGCAAACATAGCTCTCAGCTCAACAGCTACCTTCCTACTCAAGGCATCCGCAACAACATTGGCCTTTCCAGGATGATACTCTATCGTCAGATCATAATCCTTGAGCAACTCCAACCAACGTCGCTGCCTGAGATTCAACTCTTTCTGAGACATCAGATACCTCAAACTCTTGTGATCCGTGTACACCGTACACTTCTCACCATACAGATAATGCCTCCAGATCTTCAGAGCAAAAACCACTGCAGCCAGCTCAATATCATGCGTAGGATAATTGCGCTCATGTACCTTCAACTGCCGCGACGCATAAGCCACAACCTTACCCTCTTGCATCAGCACACACCCCAAACCAACATAGGATGCATCACTGTAGACCACAAACTCTTTCCCTGATTCAGGCTGAATCAAGATAGGAGCTTGCGTCAAAGCCAACTTCAGCTTCTCAAAAGCTTGCTGTCTCGCTTCTGTCCACTCATACCTAACATCTTTCTGTAGCAACTTCGTCAAAGGAGCAGCAATCTTGGAAAAACCATCCACAAACCTTCGGTAGTATCCTGCCAAACCAAGGAAACTACGAACCTCCTGAACAGACTTAGGAACTTTCCAGTTCATCACCACTTCAATCTTCTGAGGATCAACACGAATCCCCTCAGCTGAGACCACATGACCAAGAAAAACAACCTCCCTAAGCCAGAACTCACACTTGCTCAACTTAGCATAAAGCTGATTCTCCAACAAAGCTTGCAACACAATCCTCAAATGCTCTTCGTGCTCTTCCTCAGTACGCGAGTACACAAGGATATCATCAATGAACACCACGACAAACTTGTCCAGGTATTCATGAAAAACACGATTCATCATATCCATGAAAGCAACAGGAGCATTTGTCAAACCAAACGACATCACAAGGAACTCATAATGCCCATACCTTGTCCTGAAAGCTGTCTTAGGCACATCCACATCCTTCACCTTCAATTGATAATACCCTGACCTCAAGTCAACCTTAGAGAACACAGCAGCTCCCCGAAATTGATCAAAGAGATCATCAATCCTCGGCAAAGGATACCGATTCTTGATAGTCAACTTGTTCAGCTGACGGTAATCAATGCACATCCTCATCGTGCCATCTTTCTTCTTCACAAACAAGACAGGAGCACCCCAAGGCGAAACACTCGGCCGGATGAAACCACGATCAAGCAACTCTTGCAACTGCGTCTTCAGCTCCTTCAGCTCTTTAGGTGCCATTCTATAGGGAGTAATGGACACAGGAGTGGTATTCTCATACAGCTCAATACCAAACTCCACCTCGCGATTAGGAGGTAAACCAGGCAACTCCTCAGGAAAAACATCAGGAAACTCCTTCACAACCCTGATATCCTGCACCCTCAGCTCCTTCGAACTAGGATTCATCACAAAAGCCAGAAAAGCTTCACAACCTTGCCTCAGCATCCTGCTCGCCTCCAAGGTAGAAACAACATTGGCAAGAAACTTCACATTCTCACCAACCACCACCACTTCATAATCATCCGCAGGCCTAAGCGAAACTCGCTTATTCTCACAATCCACAACAGCACGATGCTCAGCAAGCCAATCCATACCAAGGATCACATCAAAACCATAAAAGGGCAACTCCATAAGATCAACAAGAAAGACATGCTCTTGAACAACCAAAGGACACCTTTTATAAAGCTTACGAGTCACAACAGTTTCACCAAAAGAACTAGTGACTCTAACACCAACATCCAAAGACTCAACAGGCAAACCAAGCAACTCAGCATGCTCACGAAGAATGTATGAATGCGTAGATCCAGAATCAATCAAAGAAAGCAATGACAAGGATTGCAAAGTAAAGGTACCTGCAATCACATCTGCATCATTCCTTCCTTCGCGCTGAGCATACACCCTCGCTTGGCCTCCACCCTCAGGTTGAATAGCCACAACATGAGCTACACCACGCCCACCTTCCTCTCGCCTCTGAAAATTACCACGGCCGCGCCCACGACCTCTCTGCGGTGCTGCAACAACAGGAGCACGCTCTTGACCACCAGCCATCCTTGGACAATCACGCCTCAGATGATCAGCTGAACCACAATTCCAACACTCATAACCAGCTGCCACCACAGGAGCTTGCACCTCCCTCCCAGCACGAGGACAGTCGCGCTTCAAGTGACCACGTGAACCGCAAATCCAACAAGCACTAGGGTCAGCTCTAGCATTGCCGCCCCTAGTAGGTGCACCTCCACCTCTCTTAGACGAGGACTGAAACCTCTGATCACGCCCTCTCTTGTTCCGTCCACCACCGGAACTATATTCAGCAGCTCTTTTCCCAGAACTAACTCCAGCACCCTTAGCAGACAAACTCAGATTCATCTCAATGTCCTTCGATCGACTAACCAACACATCGAAATCATTGTACTCAGCAGCTAACATATAGGTCTTAACCTCCGTCACCAAACCATAACGGAACCTTTCGCACCTTTCGCGCTCATCAGGTACCAACTCAGGTGCATACTGGCTAAGACGTACAAACTGTACCTCATACTCAGCCACACTCATGTTCCCTTGGGTCAGAGACATGAATTCACGCTTCTTTTCATCCAGATATCTAACTCCCAGATATCTCCTCTTAAACGCATGCTGAAAGAACGTCCAAGTAACATCAGCATCAGCCATCCCAGAGATTGTGGTCGTCCACCACGTATAAGCATCACCTTGCAGCAGTGACACCACACATCCCAGCTTCTGCACATCAGTGCAACTCATCTGTCCCAAGACACGCTTGGTACTCTCCAACCACGCTTCAGACCTCTCAGCTGACATACCTCTAAACTCAGTCCCACCAAGACTGCGCAAACGTTCCAAGGGTAGTCTAGCACCAGCATCTCCCTGATGCCCAGCTCCTTGAGCCCCAGCTACTGCTGCTCGAAACGCACCCGCAATAGCTTGTACAAGCACAGACATGTCAGGTATCGCTTGCCCCTGACCAGCTTCAGGTCCTGCAGCTCCAGCACCAGCTGCCTCAGCTCCAGCTCCCGCTCTTTCCCTCTCCGCACCACCACCACCAGGTGGAGGAGGAGGTATCACAGCACTACCAATGTGCTCATCATTCACATTCCCTTCCGGGGTCGTAGCTCTCACGCTACTCCTTAACTCTCTACGTGGTGCCATACTATTACCATGCATAACAATACAAAATAAAACAAGTCAGGACCAGCAAGGTAAGCAAATTCCAAGTATTCAAGCTCAATTTCTTTCAAAAACAACATCATCCCTTTAGCTTTTGTTTGGCAATGGGTACCTTCATCATGCATCATCACAACATGCATCACATACACATCATCATATCATATCACTAAACATGCTTTCACCCAACAAGCATACAAACCAAACCATGCTTCAATCATGCATTCACACATTCCCAATTACTCGAGAACTCAGCTCTGATACCACCAAATGTAACCCCCGTAGCCCGGTCTAGACGGTAGACCCGAACTACGAAGATTACATGGGGAAAACCAAGGTCAACCCGAAAGTCAACCTTGATTAACGACCCTTTTTTTTTCTTTTTAATCTTGTCTAGATGCACATTAACCTTAAGTGTGATCTTACAAACAACATATCAAAAGATCACAAACATCAGAGATCAAACTGGGACCCAATTGAACAAATTACAACTTTAGGGACCAAATTGTAAAATCTGATAAATTAAAGGACTTAGCCCAAATTGAAGTTACCATCTTGAAATTAATCAGGTTTCATGCCTCTCTGCCAAATTTCAGCTCAAACGGACATCCCAAGCTCATACAATTGAACAACATGATTCAGGACTAAAACGTAAACAAAGCAAAACATATAAAGATACTTTTAACTGAATTTAACGGTCAGGTATCGATACACCTGATGTCGTATCGATACGCGGGAAAGGCAGTAACCAAACTCGAGCAACGGTATCGATACGATATCCCCTGTACCGATACGACATTCAAACTTTACCCAGATGAGTATCGATACCCCCACAACCGTACCGATACGCCTGGGCAGAAAAGAGCATATTGGGCTCAGGCGTATCGATACGCGAGCCCGAGTACCGATACCCCTGTCTGAAATCGACTTGAAATTCATACCATTCATGCTTCAAACCTCAGATTAACATCACCAAATCATACCACATAGATATACAACATGCAGGGATCATAAATGCATCAACAATTCAACTCATAACCATCTCACATGAAAAGCCCCAATTTAAATGACATGCTTCCTACTTAAGCTACCTTTCATGCATAAACCTTCATAGCCAAGCATATAAGAGATCAATCCAAAAACCAACAACCACAGCAACATTTAACATACTTAGGGAGTCTTAAACACCTCCCAAAACATATACATTGGTCCCCCATTGCCAAAAACATACAAAAGCTAAAACACTTATAAAACCTTCATACATTGAGCTTTACTTGTACTTGTTTGCTTGCCTCCTCTTGCTGCCCTCAATGCACTCTAATGCTCTGCATTATTGAATCAAGAAAACGAGAGAGCGTAAGCCAAAGCTTAGTGAGGAGTGCTCTTTAAAAACCATTCAATAATGCATTTCAAACCATTTGTAAATCATGCTTGTAAACAACCTTTTCACATGCTCAAAGCATACTTTAGATCAAGCAATAACATGCTTCCACATTTCATTTAAACTAGCATCTCATGCTTCAACATAAACATCAAATCATGCATCTCATACATCTCATGTACAAAACATGTCATATTGGCTCAAGTGATACATTTCATTTAGAAATCAAGTTCAACAACTTTCCCCAAGGACTATTAAACACCTTGGACCCCAAGGACTTTTAAACACCTTGGCCATGGACTTTTAAACACCATGAATGGACCACACAAGGACTTTTAACCACCTTTGTGTCCGTAGCTTGAAATACCCCAAGGACTTTTAAACACCTTGGCCCCAAGGACTTTTAAACACCTTGGCCCCATGGACTTTTAACCACCATGGAAAGGAGCACCTAAGGACTTTTAACCACCTTAGTGTCCGCAACAAGATTCATCCAAGGACTTTTAACCACCTTGATGATCTTAGATAACAAGGCTCACTCAAGGACTTTTAACCACCTTAGTGACCTTCACTTTTACAAACCATCACTTGCCAATACACACTTTATACATCATGTAATCCACTGTTTCAAAAGCATTTAAACCAAGCCATTTCATCATGCATTTCAAAGCATTAAGTCATCATTTAACAATGCATAAAAACAAGGCACTCTTACCTAGAGTCACCTTCAACACATGGCTTAAATCATCAGCATAAATCATGCTAAAACATCAGCAATTAACATGCTAAAACATGCTTTCCAAAACAGTAGCAAATCATGCAAAATCATCATTTCACATTTCATCAAAACATGGCCACCACTTTAAGAGAGTAATCCGAAAACTTACACTTGAGCTTAGAAAAGTTGTTTAGACTTATACTAAGCTCCCAAAACCTTCAACCTTTGGTTTAAAAGCTGAAAATCCATTTTCACTCACCGATTACCAAACAAGCCTAGCCAACAAGCTTTCCAAGCTTCCGAAACCTTCCGAAAACACCTCCAAAACTCAAGGATCAACCTCCCCTGTTTTAAGCACATAAAAACAGAACATTAATGCATCCTTATGCATTAAAACACCAGCAACAACAACACAACTCGCTGCTCATCACAAATCTAACAATTTGCCTACCAAACACAACCGGAAACATCTCCAAACACTTCCAAAACTTAACCCAGCCAAGATCCATCACTTCTAACCATTTTTATACATCAACTAACATGCAAAAAGATCACAACCACGTCCTTATACCTCCAGGTATAACAGATCACCAAAAACACTCCAAAAACAACCAAAAACTCAAGCCAAACTTAGGAAATTCAACCTATCCGGGATTGCATTGATTAAACCTCAACTTCCAATCATTTTAGCATTCATTTAACATCATTTTAACACCTCAAAACCCTGCTTAAACAGATCACACGAAATTTTCACCAAAATCACCAAATCTTGCATTTTTGCCAAAAATCAAGATCTCAATTGAAAAGCCTTTAATAAAACATGAATCAAGGATTGAGAACTTAGGAATTTCAGTAAAGAACTGATAGTTTAGAGGAGAAGGACGTTCTTACCTCCAAACTTGAATTTCTCCCTTTTAGAGCCAAAATGCTTGATGAAACAATTTGCAAATTGAGAGGTTTTGATGATGAGATGATTAGGAATCAAATGAGAGTTGAAATGAGAGATGTAGATGTCAAAATCAGAGAAAGAAATCTGAGGAAATCTTGTTTGGGTAGAGAGAAAATGGGAGAAAAGAGAATTTGAGAGAAAATAGAAAAATTAGTTAAGATTTGGTTAAAATGATTTCCCTCTCTTTTCTTAATCTTTAAAATCAGATTTTAGACTTAAAATATCTTAGAAAAATCTGGAGAAATCCTTTTTGGAATAATAGCTCCTTAAAGATTCAAAGTTTCAATCCTTTATAAAACTGTCCCGCAACTTTCAAAAATTACATTTTGGTCACTAGCCAAAATGTCAACCTTCCGAACCTCATTTTCCAAAATTGATTTCACAATTCACTTTTATATATTAAAAGATGATTTTAGAATATTTTTCCATATTTTTAATGCAACCCGAACTAGGTTTTCCTAAATTCCCTCTTATATATTCGATCAGCACTTTGACTAAACCGGTCAACGCCAAAACTTCTGAGCCCAAAACCGGGGCGTTACATGTAATTTCTGTTAATTAAAAGGATTTAACCCAAATTAATCTTACCAACTTGAAATTAGTCAGGTTTCATGCATCTCTGTGAAATTTCAGCTCAAAAAGACTTCCCAAACTCATACAATTGCGCAAACAAGTTTCAGGACCAAAACGCAAACAATTCAAAACATATAACTGCCAATGTCAGCCCCCAACGGTCGACCGTTCCGAAACAGGTTGACCCCGTTTCGAAACACGGGCCGTTCCGCAACGGGTTCCGGAACACGGGCTTGGCAGAGGCCAAACCGTTTCGAAACGGTGCATACCGTTTCGGACGCCTGGGTTCATTCAAGGCACCCGTTCCGAAACGGTGCACACTGTTCCGAAACACCCTGCACAAATTGCAGCAAATGGCATTCCAAAACATGCAATTGATCATTCAAACATGCTCCAAATGCCACCAAACTTTACCAGCATGCAATTCAACATATATAAGACTCATAGGCATCATCAAATCATCAGAACAACATCATAAACAAAAAGCCCCAATTCTATAGGCATGCTTCCTACACAAGTTAGCTATTTAAGCACAAAGCTTCCAAAACAAGCATGTAATGATCCAATCCAAACACCAGCATTCATGTCATCATTCAACATACTTAGGGAGTTCCAAACACCTCCCAAAACATACACATTGGTCCCCCATTGCCAAATTACCCAAAAGCTAAAAAGTGCTTATAAAACCTTCCATACATTGAGCTTTACTTGAACTTGATTGCTTGCCCTCCTCGCTGCCCCTCAAGGTCCTCTAATGCTCTGCATTATTGAATTAAGAAAATGAAGAGAGCGTAAGCAAAAGCTTAGTGAGGAATGCTCTTTAAAAACCATTCAATAATGCAACTAAAACCATTTATAAACATGCTTAAAATCAACCTTTGCACATGCTCAAAAGCATACTTTAAACAAGCAATCTCATGCTTCAACATAAACATAACACGTCATATTGGCTCAAGTGACAATTTCCATTTCTTTAAACAAGTTCATCAACTTCCCAAGGACTTTTAAACACCTTGGCCCCAAGGACTTTTAAACACCTTGGCCATGGACTTTTAAACACCATGAATGAGGACCACACAAGGACTTTTAACCACCTTTGTGTCCATAGCTTGAATCACCCCAAGGACTTTTAAACACCTTGGCCCCAAGGACTTTTAAACACCTTGGCCCCATGGACTTTTAAACACCATGGAAGGATCACTTAAGGACTTTTAACCACCTTAGTGTCCGCAACAAGAATCATCCAAGGACTTTTAACCACCTTGATGTTCTTAAGTAACAAGGCTCACTCAAGGACTTTTAACCACCTTAGTGACCTTAACTTTTTCAAAACATCACTTGCCAATATACATCTTTTCATCATTTAATCCACTGTTTTAAAGCATTAAAACAAGCCATATTCCACATGCATTTAAAAGCATCAAATCCACATTTAATCAATGTACAAAAGCAAGGAACTCCTACCTAGAGTTTCCTTCAACATATGGCTTAAAACATCAGCAATTACCATGCTAAAACATGCTTTCAAAACAGTAATTAAAACATGCAAATCACCATTTTGCATCACAATAAAATCATGGCCACCACTAGAGAGAAATTCCGAAAACTTACACTTGAGCTTAGCAAATTTTTTTAGACTTAGACTAAGCTCCCAAAACCTTCAAACCTTGGTTTTAAAATCTGAAAAACCCAACTTCACTCACCGATTTCCACTTTGCTTCAAGCCAAAGCACCAAATCAAGCTTCCGGATCAACAACTCTTGGATCCAAAGATGCCTCCCCTGTTTCAACACATCAAAGCAGAGGATTAATGCATCATCATGCATTAATTGCTTCAATGAAAGCACCTAAACTCGCTGCTCTCATTCAACCTCCATTTTCGGCCACCAAACACAACCGAAAATGCATCCAAACCACTTCTAAACAAAGCCCAGCCATAAACCAGCAAAACCACACTTCCATAAACATCATAAAACATCTAAAAACAACCTATTAACATCCTTATTCCTCCAGCAACAACAGATCACCAAGATCACCTCAAAAACAACCTTGAAACACAAGCTAAACTTAGGAAACTCAACCTATCCGGGATTGCATCAATCAAAACTCAATTCCTTATCAATTTAGAGTTCATTTAACATCAAAAACACATCTCAAATCACAGATTAATCAGATCTAACGAAAATCATCAAAAATCATCAAAATCTTGCATTATAAGCCAAGATCCATTTCACCACTTAAAAACCTTTAATAAAACATCAATTTAGGATTGAAAACTTAGGAATTTCAGTAAAGAACTGATAGTTTAGAGGAGAAGGACGTTCTTACCTCCAAACTTGAGTTTCTCCTCTTTTTGGAATCAAAATCCTTGTTGAAACAAGTAGCAATTGAAGAGGTTTTGAAGATATGTTGATTAGGAATCAAATGAGAGTTGAAAGGAGGGATTTAGGTGAAGAAATCAGATCCAATTCTCTGGAAAAGAAGTGTTTGGGTTGAGAGAAAATGAGAGAAAGAAAATTAGGAAAAGTTGGTTACAAAATCCAAAAATAGCCAAATGGCTTTCCCTCCACTTTTAATATCCTTTAAAATCAGATTTTAGACTTAAAATATCTTAGAAAAATCTGGAGAAACTCCCTTTGGGTAAATAGCTCCTTAAAGATTCAAAGTTTCAACCCTTTATAAAACAGTCACCAAACTTTCAAAAATTACATTTTGGTCACTAGCCAAAATGTCACCCTTCCGAAACTCATTTTCCAAAATTGATTTCACAGTTCACTTAATTACATTAAAAGATGATTTTAGAACATTTTTCCACATTTTTAATGCAACCCGAACTACGCTTTCCTAAATTCACCCTTTTAAGATTCGAACAGCACTTTGACCAACCGGTCAACGCCCAAGACTTCTAAGCCCAAAACCGGGGCGTTACAACTCTCCCCCCTAAAGAAATTTCGTCCTCGAAATTTACCTGAAGGAAAAAGATAAGGAAACTGCTTCAGCATGTCTTCCTTCCGCTCCCACGTGGCTTCCTCAACACCTCGATGCTTCCACAGCACCTTCACCAACTCAATGGTCTTGCCACGAAGAACCTTGCTATCCAAATCCAGAACCTTCACCGGTTCCTCATCATAGGTCAAATCCGGATTCAAAACCACTTCCTCCACAGGCATCACATGCGAAGGATCAGATCTATACTTCCGGAGTATAGAAACATGGAACACATCATGAATCCTCTCCAGCTCCTGAGGTAATCTCAACCGATACGCAACAGGACCCACACGCTCAACCACCTCATATGGTCCAATGTACCGAGGGCTCAACTTACCCTTCCGGCCAAACCTCATCACCTTCTTCCAAGGCGAAACCTTCAAGAACACACGGTCACCCACCGCATACTCTATCTCCTTACGCTTCAAATCCGCGTAAGATTTTTACCGGTCAGAAGCAGCCTTCAACCGCTCACAAATGAGCTTCACCTTCTCAGTGGTCCCTTTCAACAAAGCTGGCATCGAAACCAACTTTTGACCTGTTTCAGCCCAACAAAGAGGAGTCCTACACTTCCTCCCGTAGAGAGCCTCATAAGGTGCCATCTGTATACTCGCCTGATAACTATTGTTATAAGCGAACTCAACCAAAGGCAGATGCTTCTCCCAAGAACCTTGGAACTCAATCACACAGCATCTCAACATATCCTCCAAAATCTGAATAACTTGCTCAGACTGACCATCCGACTGAGGATGATAGGATGTACTGAAATGCAACCTTGTACCCAGAGCTTGATGCAAACACTGCCAGAAACGCGATGTGAACATCGGATCCCTATCCGACACAATCGACTTAGGCACACCATGCAGCCTCACAATCTCAGCAATGTACAGCTCTGCCAGCTTATCCAAAGAAAACGTAGTATGCACAGGCAAGAAATGCGCACACTTCGTTAGGCGATCCACAATCAGCCAAACAGAATTCTTCTTGGACAGAGTCAAAGGTAAACCAGATACAAAATCAATGGTAACCCTCTCCCACTTCCATTCAGGGATTCTCAACGGTTGCAACAACCCAGAAGGAACCTGATGTTCAGCCTTAACTCGCTGACACACCAAACACTTGCTCACAAACTCTGCAACATCCTTCTTCAAACCCACCCAATAGTACTCATCACGAAGATCACGATACATCTTAGTACTACCAGGGTGCATAGCAAAAGGACTACTATGACCTTCAGTCAAAATAGCACGCCTCAACTCAGCATCTGCAGGCACTACTATTCGACTCCCAAAACACAACACCCCATCATCATTAAAACAGAAATCCGAAGGCCTACCCTCCGCGATATCCTGAACATGAGACACCAAGGAATCATCCAACAACTGCTTATCCTTGATCAACTGAACCAACGATGGTTTCACTTGCAACTCAGCAACAAGACCACCATCTCGCGATATGCTCAAGCTAGCAAACATAGCTCTCAGCTCAACAGCTACCTTCCTACTCAAGGCATCCGCAACAACATTAGCCTTTCCAGGATGATACTCAATCGTCAGATCATAATCCTTGAGCAACTCCAACCAACGTCGCTGCCTAAGATTCAACTCCTTCTGAGACATCAGATACCTCAAACTCTTGTGATCCGTGTACACAGTACACTTCTCACCATACAGATAATGCCTCCAGATCTTCAGAGCAAAGACTACTGCAGCCAACTCAATATCATGCATAGGGTAATTACGCTCATGCACCTTCAACTGCCGCGACGCATAAGCAACCACCTTACCCTCTTGCATCAGCACACACCCCAACCCAACATAGGATGCATCGCTATAGACCACAAACTCTTTCCCTGATTCAGGCTGAACCAAGATAGGAGCTTGCGTCAAAGCCGCCTTCAGCTTCTCAAAAGCCTGTTGTCTCGCTTCTGTCCACTCATACTTAACATCCTTCTGCAACAGCTTCGTCAAAGGAGCAGCAATCTTGGAAAAACCATCCACAAACCTTCTGTAGTATCCTGCCAAACCAAGGAAACTACGGACCTCATGAACAGACTTCGGAACCTTCCAATTCATCACAGCCTCAATCTTCTTAGGATCAACACGAATCCCCTCAGCTGAGACCACATGCCCAAGAAACACCACCTCCTTAAGCCAGAACTCACACTTGCTCAGCTTAGCATAAAGCTGATTCTCCAACAAAGCTTGCAGCACAATCCTCAAATGCTCTTCATGCTCCTCCTCAGTACGCGAGTACACGAGGATATCATCAATGAACACCACAACGAACTTGTCCAGGTATTCATGAAACACACGGTTCATCATGTCCATGAAAGCAGCAGGAGCATTTGTCAAACCAAATGGCATCACAAGGAACTCATAATGCCCATACCTTGTCCTGAAAGCTGTCTTAGGCACATCCACATCCTTTACCTTCAACTGATAATACCTTGACCTCAAGTCAATCTTAGAGAACACAGCAGCTCCCCGAAATTGATCAAAGAGATCATCAATCCTCGGCAAAGGATACCGATTCTTGATAGTCAACTTGTTCAGCTGACGGTAATCAATGCACATCCTCATAGTGCCATCTTTCTTCTTCACAAACAAGACCGGTGCACCTCAAGGTGACACACTCGGCCGGATGAAACCACGATCAAGCAGCTCTTGCAACTGCGTCTTCAGCTCCTTCAGCTCCTTAGGTGCCATTCTATAGGGAGTAATGGACACAGGAGTTGTATTCTCGTACAACTCAATTCCAAACTCCACCTCGCGATTAGGAGGTAAACCAGGCAACTCCTCAGGAAAAACACCAGGAAACTCCTTCACAACCCTGATATCTTGCACCCTCAACTCCTTAGAACTAGGATTCATCACAAAAGCTAGATAAGCTTCACAACCTTGCCTCAGCATCCTGCTCGCCTCCAAGGTAGAAACAACATTGGCAAGAAACTTCACATTCTCACCAACTACAACCACTTCATAATCATCCGCCAACTTAAGCGAAACACGCTTATTTTCACAATCCACAACAGCACGATGCTCAGCAAGCCAATCCATACCAAGGATCACATCAAAACCATAGAAAAGCAACTCCATAAGATCAACATAAAAGACATGTTCTTGAACAACCAAGGGACACCTTCTATAAAGCTTTCGAGTCACAACAGTTTCACCAAAAGAACTAGTGACACGAACACCAACATCCAAAGACTCAACAGGCAAACCAAGCAGTTCAGCATGCTCACGCAAAATGTATGAATGCGTAGATCCAGAATCAATCAAAGAAAGCAATGACAAGGATTGCAAAGTAAAGGTACCTGCAATCACATCTGCATCATTCCTTCCCTCGCGCTGAGCATACACCCTAGCTTGGCCTCCACCCTCAGGCTGAATAGCCACAACATGGGCCACTCCACGACCACCTTCCTCACGCCTCTGGAAATTACCACGGCCGCGCCTACGACCTCTCTGTGGTGCAGCAACAACAGGAGCACGCTCTTGGCCACCAGCCAACCTCGGACAATCTCGCCTCAAGTGGTCCGCAGAATCACAATTCCAGCATCCAAAACTAGCAGCCGCTACAGGAGCTTGCACCTCCCTTACAGCACGAGGAAAGTCACGCTTCATGTGACCACGTGAACCACAGATCCAACAAGCACTAGGATCAGCTCTAGCATTACCACCCCTAGCAGATGCACCACCACCTCTGTTAGCTGAGGACTGATACCTCTGATCTCGTCCCCTCTTGTTCCGTCCACCTCCGGAACTATACTCGGCTGATCTCTTCCCAGCACTTTTCGCAGAAAAACTCAAATTCATCTCTATATCCTTGGCTCGGCCCACCAACACATCAAAATCATCATACTCAGTGGCCAGCACATACATCTTTACCTCCGTTACAAGACCGTAACGAAACCTTTCGCACCTCTCCCGCTCATCAGGTATCAGCTCCGGTGCATACTGACTGAGTCGCACAAACTGCACCTCATACTCAGCCACACTCATGCTCCCTTGGGTAAGAGTCATGAATTCACGCTTCTTCTCATCAAGATATCTCACACCAAGATATCTTCTCTTGAACACATTCTGAAAGAATGTCCAAGTCACATCAGCTTCAGCCATTCTGGAGATTGTGGTCGTCCACCACGTATAAGCATCATCCTGAAGCAAGGATACCACACAACCCAACTTTTGCACATCCGTGCAGCTCATCTGTCCCAAGATACGCTTGGTACTCTCTAGCCAAGCTTCCGAACTCTCAGCCGAAATACCCCTAAACTCAGTCCCACCAAGACTGCGCAGACGCTCTAAGGGTAGTCTCACTCCAGCATCTCCCTGATGCCCAGCTCCTTGAGCTCCAGCTACTGCTGCTCGAAAAGCACCCGCAATAGCTTGTACCAGCATCGTCATATCAGGCATAGCTTGCCCCTGACCAACCTCTTGTCCTGCAGCCCCAGCACCAGCTGCTGCAGCTTCAGCTCTTTCCCTCTCCGCACCACCACCACCAGGTGGAGGAGGAGGTAACACAGCACTACCCGTGTTCTCTTCATTTTCATTCTCATTCTGAGCCGCAGCTCGCACATTACCTCGTAACTCTCTACGTGGTGCCATACTTTTACCATGTAATAACAATGCAAATAAAACAAAGTCAGGCCCAGCAAGGTAAGCAATCCAAGTATTCAAGCTCAATTTCATTCAAAATCAACATCATTTCTTTAGCTTTTGTTTCGCAATGGGTACCCTCAACATGCAACATCACAGCATACATCTCAAATGCATCAACATCTCAAGCCACAGGACATGCTTTCATACAACAAGCATACAAGCCAAACATACTTCAATCATGCATACAAACATTCCCAATTACTCGAGAACTCAGCTCTGATACCACCAAATGTAACCCCCTTAACCCGGCCTAGACGGTTGACCCGAATTAAGAAAGTCACACGGGGAAAACCAAAGTCAACCCGAAAGTCAATCTTGATTAACGACCCTTTTTTTATTCTTATCTAGATGCACATTAGTCCTAATTGTGATCACACAAACAACATACTCAAAGATCACAAACATCAGAGATCAAACAGGGACCCAATTGAACAAATTACAACTTTAGGGACCAAATTGTAATTTCAGTTAATTAAAAGGATTTAACCCAAATTAATCTTACCAACTTGAAATTAGTAAGGTTTCATGCTTCTCTGTGAAATTTCAGCTCAAAAGGACTTCCCAAACTCATACAATTGCGCAAACAAGTTTCAGGACCAAAACGCAAACAATTCAAAACATATAACTGCCAATGTCAGCCCCCAACGGTCGACCGTTCCGAAACAGGTTGACCCCGTTTCGAAACACGGGCCGTTCCGCAACGGGTTCCGGAACACGGGCTTGGCAGAGGCCAAACCGTTTCGAAACGGTGCATACCGTTTCGGACGCCTGGGTTCATTCAAGGCACCCGTTCCGAAACGGTGCACACTGTTCCGAAACACCCTGCACAAATTGCAGCAAATGGCATTCCAAAACATGCAATTGATCATTCAAACATGCTCCAAATGCCACCAAACTTTACCAGCATGCAATTCAACATATATAAGACTCATAGGCATCATCAAATCATCAGAACAACATCATAAACAAAAAGCCCCAATTCTATAGGCATGCTTCCTACACAAGTTAGCTATTTAAGCACAAAGCTTCCAAAACAAGCATGTAATGATCCAATCCAAACACCAGCATTCATGTCATCATTCAACATACTTAGGGAGTTCCAAACACCTCCCAAAACATACACATTGGTCCCCCATTGCCAAATTACCCAAAAGCTAAAAAGTGCTTATAAAACCTTCCATACATTGAGCTTTACTTGAACTTGATTGCTTGCCCTCCTCGCTGCCCCTCAAGGTCCTCTAATGCTCTGCATTATTGAATTAAGAAAATGAAGAGAGCGTAAGCAAAAGCTTAGTGAGGAATGCTCTTTAAAAACCATTCAATAATGCAACTAAAAC